>OY757011.1:172924392-173524392 GCA_963580285.1 Lucinisca nassula
AGGCTCTAGCTTCAATGGATTTTGAGATATTTTGCTGACAAAATTTTATCAAAATAAAAATCAAGGCAATAACTCTTGAAAGGGACATAATCCGAATGAGAAAAAAAAATCGTGTCTCCTAATTTTCCATGAGGAATCCATATATTACATTTCAAAGCCCTAGCATACATGGTTCTTAAGTTATGCTATGTATCACAAAGCATACAATGTACAAATACCCAAAGTTACAAAGGGTCATTACTCATGAAGTATTTTTCGGAATTTAGTCAAAAGTTAATGAAGTCATCTAATCATCACCACCAAATTATTCACAAATTTTCAAGGCTCTAACTCTTCTAGGTTTTGAGATATTCTGCTGAAAAGATTTTATCAAAAAGAAAAATTCAAACTCTAGATAGGGATGAGAAAATAATACGTGTCACCTAATTTTTTTCTGTGAGGTATCCATATATGAAATTTCAAAACCCTAGCATATAGGTTCTTAGGTTATGTTATGCATAAAAAGCGTAACGGACGGACGGACAGACGGACGAACGAAGCAGAATCAATATGTCCTTCCAACTTCTTTGAAGTTGGGGGCATAATGAACATGGACAGATCTATACATTTTACAGAAATTTTAAAATTTGTAACATTCATCACAATAGAGCTAAAGTTATACCTATATACTTGCATATTTTTATATTCTAAAAGTGACGAAAAACTACTATGTGTTTATCTATACCTCTCAAACATGCATATTTGGCTTGAAGATTGTTAGATACATGTAGTGCACTAGCTGGTCATAATAATGTAGAAGGCGAGGCAATGATCAGGAATCGATACCATTAACTTACAACTCCCATCAGAGACACCAAAGGGAAAGAAACGCAAACATGAAACAACAGACCCTAATGGAAACATCAATAGCGGGTAGCCAAAAGGACGGTTACTTTCCCACAAAATAGCCAATAGGCTATCCAAATTAAAATGATATAAGCGACACAAACACCCAAAGACAAACCATAACAAAAATAAACCACGACAGAAGAACCGCCTTGAATAAGTAATGTTTACAGATTCATGACCTTGTTGACAGTTGCATGGGCAATGCTGATATCTGTATGAGCCAAGATGGCAGCTATAAGAGTAGTTATATGATTCATGATGGTAGCGACGGTATATGAATCATGGGGACAGCTGTATGACACACAATTACAGCAGTACGAATCATGGCGATAGCTGTATAACAAATGGTGATAGCTATAAGAGTAATTATAAGAGTAAGACTAAAATATGATTCATGGTGATAGCTGTATGAGTCATGGTGATGGCTTTTTGAGTTATAGTGAGAGTTTGAAAATCATAACAGCTGCATGAGTATTTGTGGTAACTGCATGAGTCATGTTGACAGTTGTATGAGTCATGGTGATAGCTGTATGTGCAAAGGTAATACAGGCGTAATCGTGATAGCAATATGATTCGTGGGGATAGCTGAATGAGTCATGATGACAGCTAAATGAATCATGATGATAGTTGTATGAGTTATGAAGGCAGCTAAGGGTGACATCTTGATAGCCATTTGATACATGGTAATAACTGTATGATGTTCTATATAATGGGCAATCCTTTGGAAGCAAGGGCTCCAATACGGAACCGAAACCCGTAGTGAACAAGTTTTTTCTGGGACAGACTAGCTAGTTTTCACAATTAGGCCTAGCCAGTGACCCTCAACTATTCTCAAATTTTCGCAGTGGAATCAATGATCCAAAATGACTTGAAAATATAACCCACGCTATGATCAAGGGCAGGGAGACGTTTGACGGCCGCCACACATTCCCTAAATACAAGCTGTGGTGAAGTCATATATAATAATCCTTTGGAAGCAAGGACTACAACACGGAACAGAAAATCATAGTGTACAGGGTTATCTGGGCTATGTGATTCTTGTGATAGTCATTGTGACAACCGTATTGGTCTTGTGACAGCTTTATACGTCATAGGGACAGCTGTATGAATCATAGTGGCAGCTTAATGAGTCATGGTGATAACTTTAGGAGTCAATGTGCTAGCTGTGTGAGTTGTGGTGATGGCTGTATAAGTCATATTAACACCAGTATGAGTAATGGGAATAGCTATAGGAGTAATGTTGGAAGCTGTTTAAGTCCTGGTAATAGCTACCAGAGCCATGACAATAAATGAATGTGTCCCTGTGGTAGTGATACATACATGTACCAGTCGTAGTGATTGCTGTAGTCGTCGCGGTGGCAGCGGTTTAAGTCATGGTGACAGCTCTGTGTGTGTGTGTGCGCGTGCGTGCTGGGGCATGGTTCGTCCCACCAACATCTAAGATCATATAGAAACGGGACCTCGGTTTAAAGATTTATCCGTAAGTCTGCAGAATAAAAAGCTGAAAGGTTGCCTTTGGAAATAAAGAACACATACAAGAACGAAAATCGGAGACTCGGTTTCATTGTGTCTCTTCATACACAGCAATATAGTTTGCAAGGCTGCATGCGCCTCCTACCACCGGCTTAAGCGATATTCGATTTTCAAACGCAATGATCCCAGAGGCTAAGAAAATATAATCTGCACTATGATGAAGGACGGGGAGACTTTTACGGCCGCCACACGGCACTTAACACCAGCTTCAGTGAGGTAAGGGTTGTCTTTGGAAACAAATCAAATAAAAGAACGAAAATCGGAGACTCGGTTTTATTGAGTACCTTCAGAAACAGCAATATAGTTTGCAAGGCGTATGATTCCAAAGGAAAAGGAAATATAATCTGCACTAAGAAAATATGATCTGCCCAAATCGAACCCAAGATACCTGACTTCTAAGACGAGTAGCTTAACCGCTACACCCTGCGGAGGCTTTAATGGTGGTGACAGCTGAATGAGTCATGGTGATAACATTGTAAGTCATGGGGCTAGCTGTATTAAACATGGGGACAGTTGTGTGAGCAATGGTGAGAGCTATGCGAGTCATGCTGATAGCTGTATGCGTCATGATGACAGCTGTATGAGTTATGGTAATAGCTACAAGAATCATGGTGATAGATGTATGCGTGACTGCGATAGCTGTATTAGTCTTTCCTTTGTTGATCTGAATAGAGGTTTACGGGGCTTGCTGTATTAGTCATGGTGATAGCTATATTGATCATGGTGGTCACAAAATGAGTCATTGTGACAGCTGTTTGATTCATGCTGATAGCTGTATGAGGCGTGAAGACACATTTAGGCATACTCATGTTATTCAATCATGTTATTCAATGCATCAGGCATAGTGTAAGCTTTATGGCACCTGACGAAATATAAGCGATGCTTATAGCTGTATGAGCACGGAGTGATGGCTGTATGAGTAACGGAGATAGCTACATGAACCAAGATGACAGTTGTATTCATAATGGTGATAGCTGTAGTGATAACGGTTAGAGCTGCATGAATTATTGTGACAGTTGTAAGCGTCACGGTGAAATCTGTTGTCATGGTGATAGCTGTGTAAGCCATGCTGACAGCCGTATGAGCCATTTTGAAAGGTGTATTAATTATATTGACAGCTGTAGTAGTCATACTGAAGACAGCATTTGCCATGATGACAGATGTGTGAGTCATGGTATGATTGATGTTAACAGCTGAATTGGAAATGGTGACAGCTGTACTGGTCATGGCAATAGCTTTAAAAGTCAAGGTGACATCTCAATGTTTAATAGCGGTATATGTATGTGTCTAAGTGAAAGATTAAAAAGGCGTGCTGATAGATATCAGAGTCATGGTAAAAGCTGTATGAGTTACGGTAATAGCTGTATGTGTCGTGGTGGCAGCTGTATGAGTCATGTTGACAGCTGTATGAGTCATCGTGATGGCTGTATTAGTCATTATATGACTCGTCGTGGCAGCTGTATTAGTTATAGTGATCGCTGTATTAGACACGATAAAAGCTATATTAGTCTTGGTGTGAGGGATGCGAGCAATGGTGATAGCTGTATGAGTCATGGTGACAGCTATAAGTGTCATGGGTTCCATTGTAAGAGTCATGGTGACACCTGAAGTAATCATGGTGACAGCTGTAGAAGTCGTAAAGAAAGCCGTGTGAGTCATGTTGACAGGCTTATAAGCGATGTTGATTGCTACATGAACAATGGTTACAGCAGCATAATTTATGCTAATAGCAACAGGAGATATGACTGTTGAAAACGAAATAAGTTTTGATGGCAGCTATATATGAAATTAAGATATCCGAGTCATTTTGGGCGCCGTATGATTCGTCTAGAAGTCGTGCTGATAGCTGTATGAGTCATGATAACAGCTGTATGTGTCATGGCGACCGCTGTATGAGACATGATGACATCTGAAGAAGTCATGGTGGCAGCTGTAGGAGTCATGAGGAAAGCTATGTGAGTAATATTGATATGGACAGCTGTATGAGCAATGGTTCATAGTGACAATACTGGAGATATGGCTGATGAAAGCGCTATGGGTCGTGGTGACAGTTGTATGTAAATTAAGATATCTGTATGAATCGTGGTGGTAGCTGTATGATTCATGGTGATAGTTATAGATGTCGTGGTGATAGCTGTGTGAGTCCTAGGGACAGCTGTATGAGTCATCTTAATACGAGGGTAGACTGGGAAGTTCTGAGCCTGACCAAGAAGCAGGCATCGAACAGCCATGAAATTTTGTATTCATTAAATCGAGACCTTTATTTCTTGATTTGACTCAAATGAGTTCAAGTTTACCTGCAATAACGTAGAAATTCTAGACTTTGAAAATTGATACTAACACGTTTTTGAGAAAATGGACAAAATCTGGCATCGTGGGGTCATCAAGTACCTCCATAAAAAGGGGTTAGCTCCTAAGGACATTCATACCAATATGGTTGCTACATTAGGGAATGATGCTCCTTCGTATGCAACCGTAAAAAGGTGGGCAGGAAATTTTAAGATGGGCAAGGACAGCCTTGAAGATGATGACCGGTGTGGACGACCCACGACGGCAACAACTGAGGAAACCATCAGCCAAGAGCACACGGCCGTGATGGATGACAGGCGTTTAACTGTGAATCAGTAAGCTAACACTGTTGGCATCCCCCGTGAACGAGTAGAGAACATTCTACACAGTGAGTTAGGAATGTCGCAGGTTTCCGCCAGATGGGTGCCACGGCTTTTGACGCCTGACCAGACTGAACCTGTCACAAGCCAACTTGGCTATTTTTGAAGCAGACCAAGATGGTTTTCTTGACCGTTTTGTCACTCAGGATGAGTGTTGGGTTCATCACTTTGAGTCAAAGACCAAAAGACAATCCATGCAATGGAAGCACCCTGGCTCACCCCCTCCAAAGAAGGCAAAGGTCGTCTCCTCTGTAGGGAAGGTGATGACATCAGTGTTCTGGGATGCCAAGCGTATAATATTCATAGATTGCATTCAAAAGGGCAGACCAATTAATGGGGAGTATTATGCAGATCTGCTAAAACAAATGCGAAAAGCAATTAAGGCTAAACGACCCGGAAAATTGACAAAAGGGGTCTTGTTCCATCAGGACAATGCGCCTGCTCAGAAATCGGTTGTCGCAATGGCTGCTGTGCATGACTGTGGCTTCACACTTGTCGATCACCCTCCGTATTCACCTGATCTAGCTCCATCAGATTATTTCCTGTTTCCAAACATGAAAACGCACTTGGCTGGGCAGTATTATCGGTCAGACGAGGAGGTGATAGCTACTGTGGAGGATTTTTTCAGGGACCAAGAAGAGACCTTCTATACCACTGGGATCCAAGGACTCCAGCATCGCTGGAGGAAGTGTGTGGACAGGAAGGGAGACGATGTTGAAAAATAAGGCACTTTCAGCATGGACAAACCATTGGATCTTGGTCAGGCTCAGAACTTTTTAGCCTACCCTCGTAGCTGTATGAGTTACGGTAATAGCTACAACCCTCATGGTGATAGCTGTATGAGTGATTGAGATAGCTGTATTGGTTTTTTGTTTGTTTGTTTATATAGAGGTTTAACGTCCCCGTCAACACCATTTAGGTCATTTTCGAGACGTTGCTTTCAATTTTGTGGGCCTTTACCAGACATTGAGATGAAATGAAATCGCATGCCCTGCCGCCCTATGAAACCAAAAGGTTTATATGCATGAACGGTCCGACTCGCACCACTTTGCCTGAACAGGCTTAGACCTATGCTGTATACTAGTACTCGAGTGCGGTCGGTTTCAGCTATGCGTGGAAACACTTTGCATCTTAATTTAATTCTCCAAGTCCCGATGGGCTGGAGCTTGCTGTATTGGTGATGGTGATAGCTATATGGCTCATGGTGGTCACTGAATGAGTGATTGTGACAGCTGTTCGAGTCATCCTGATAGCTGTATGAGGCATGAAGACAGCTTTAGACGTAGTCATCTGGTTCATTGTTACAGCTGTATTAGACATAGTGTTTGCAGTATGAACCCTGTCGACAGCAATATGTGCGAAGCTTTAAGCTGTATGAGCACAGAGTGATGGCTGTATGAGTCACGGAGATAGCTGTACGAGCTGTGGTGACAGCTGTATTCGTCATGGTGATAGCTGTCGGGATCACGATTAGAGCTGCATGAATTTTGGTGACAGTTGTAAGAGTCTCTGTGAAAGTTGTAAGCATTGGCGATAGCTGTATAAGCCATACTGACGGTCGTATAAGCCATTTTTAAAGATACATTAGTCATATTGATAGCTGTAGTAGTTATACTGACAACAGCAGTAGGCATGATGATAGATTAGTGAGTCATGGTGACAGCTGTATGAGTAGTGTTAACAGCTGTATTGGTCATGGTTACAGTCGCTTAGGTCATGACGATAGCTATAAAAGTCAAGGTAACACCTGAATGAGTAAAGGTGGTAGCTATATGTGTCTTGGTGAAAGCTTTAAAAGTCGTGCTGATAGATATCCGAGTCATGGTAATAGCTGCATGAGTTATGGTAATAGCTGTTTGTGTCGTGTTGACACCTGTATGAGTTATCGTGATGGCTGTATTAGTCATGATATGGATCGTCGTGGCAGCTGTATTAGTTATTGTGATCGCTGTATTAGACATGATGAAAGCTATATAAGTCCTAGTGGAAGGGATGCGAGTCATGGTGGTAGCTCTATGAGTCATGGTGACAAGGTGTCATGTTTATCTTCGTAAGATTCATGCTCACACCTGAAGTAGTGATTGTGAGAGCTATAGAAGTCGTAAAGAAAGCTGTGTGAGTCATGTTGACAGCCCTATAGGTGATGGTGACAGCTGTATGAACAATGGTTAGAGCTGTAAAATCCACGCTGATACTTATAGGAGATATGACTGTTGAAAAAGGAATAAGTCTTGGTGGCAGCTGTATATGAAATTAAGATATCCAAGACATTGTGGGCGCTGTATGATTCATGGTGATGGCTATAGAAGTCGTGGTGATAACTGTATGAGTTATGGTGACAGTTGTGTGAGTGTCCTAATTGCTGTATGAGTCATTGCAATAGCTACAGAAGACATAGTGTATGAGAGACTTTGTGACAGCTGTATGGGTCATTGTGATAGCTGTATGAGCTTTGGAGACAGCTGTAGGTGTCAAGTGAAGGGTCAATGACCAATGGCGGCAGCTATATGAGTCATGCATATAGCTGTATGAGACATACTTATAGCTGTAAGAGTCACGGAGACAGATGTATGTGCAAGGGTGACAGCTGCTTTCGTCACGGTGATAGCTGTAGGAATCACGCTTATAGATACATGAATCATGATGACAGTTATATGAGCCATTGTGATAGCTTTGGGATTCATGGTGAATTCGGTAGGAATGAAGGTATTAACTGTGTGAGTCATCTTGATAATTCTATTATTTATAAATGAAATACTGAATGCAATATCAGTGGTATCACACACTGCAAAGCATACATGGCATACACTATATATATGAAATAATAGCATAGTAAATCAGTGACATGTGTATGTGCAAACAATTAGCACAGAAAGACTATTTAAACTACAATGGGCCAAAGTAGCACACAGTTGTAAATATTATATGTAAATATTACCACAGTTATTTCTAACATTTCAATTAAAATTGTACTGTTGCTCTTCTGGGACATTTATATTTTACAAACATATACTGAGAGGCAAAAGTAAGTATACAGGTTACTGAACACTGATTTGCGTCCCAATGTCTCCCTCTCTACATACATATGTGGCATCATAAATAAGAACAACCACTTCTGCGTGATTTGCAGCAGTATCCGTTAAAATTGATTAAAGGATAATGAAATTTCGTCACTTGAAATCGACAGGGGCTCTCATCCAATATTTTGTCTTGAGTAGTTTCCCTTTAAACATGTGTTTCGAATAAGTGTTATTCAATAAATGATTTTTTTTTCTGCAACAGATTCAAAGAAGGGGAACTGATTGGCAAGAATATATCCCATATTTAAATTAAACACAAGGTAAAATGCAACATTTTATGTCAAAGAAAATGTCATTTTCGCCTTTTACGTTCTTCCTTTGATTAAATGCTTTATGTTACTTTGGGATTTGTTTGTACTGGTAATTAACTTTTCTTTGAGTCATTTTCGAGGCATCACTATGGAGTAAGTATAAAAATGCCGAGGAAAACAAAAATTATGTGAAAGTTTCAAATGAATATCTTACACGATTTGAAAAAAAGACTCATTTCATCCACTATGATTTTAATTGAAAGGGAGATAATCCGGAACAGGCAGAAATTACAATTGAGTTTGAAGCTGTTTGTTCGGGTTTAATGGCAAAGTAATGATGGCGTCTTATCGATGAACGTTCGTACATGACTTGTGCGATGCGCATAAGTTTGAATGTCATGTACAACACGAGATTTTGTTGGAAATATTGATTATCAATTAAGGGCAATAACTCCATCATGGATGACTGCAACAGGAAAAGAATTGGACTTCTACAAACTTAGACGTTTGGGAAAAACGGACATAGGCATATTTTATGACAGACAGCAATATAAGACCCGGTATTCCAAATCAAAAACTGTTTACTTTTTATTGCCTCTGAGTATATTTAAAATAATACCTATATGAATCCTAGTGATAGATTTATTAGTCATCGTCATACATGTATGAGTCATACTGACAGCTGTTGCAGTCATGGTGACAGTTGTAGTAGTAATGGTGGCAGCTGTAGGAGTCATGATGATAGCTGTGTGAGTCATGATGACAGGTGTAAAAGTGATATTAACAGCTATATTTGTCATGATGACAGCTGTATAGGTCATGGCGGTAGTTATAGGTGTCATGTTAACAGCTGTACAAGTCATGACAGTAGCAATAAGAGCCTTGGTAAAAGCTACAGAAGTCGTGCTGATAGATATAGGCGTCATGGTGACAGATGTATGGTTATAGCTATGTAGGTCATGGTGACAACTGCATGAGTCAGCTGTATGAGCCATCATGATAGCTGTATAAGTAATGTTATGAGTCTTCGTTAGAGCTGTATTAGTCGATGTGATAGCTGTATTAGTCACGGTTATAGCTATATGATAAGTAATTGTGAAAGCTTTATGAGTCATTGTGTCAACTGTATAAGCCATGGTACCAGCTGAATGCATCGTCGTGACAGCCGTATGAGCTAAGATGACTGCTGTTTGATTTACGGTGTTGTATAATGGTAGTAGTCATTAGCTTCATGGGTTTTGTTGACAACTGTTTGAGGCGTCGTCACAGCTGTAGGAGCCATGCCGTCTGCAACTCGTGACAACATGATGAGTCATGGTTACAGAAGTACGAGTAATCGTGACAGCTGTATTGGTCAGTGTGACAGTTGTGTGAGTCATAGCATGGGTAAACGAGTCAAAGTGACAGGGAGTGATATGTGATAGAGTCATGATGACAGGTGTATGAGTCATAATGATAGTTGTGTGTGCTAGTGATAGCCGTATGAGTCATCATGACATGTGTATGGGGCGAGGTGATACCTGTATATTTCACGGTGACAGCTAAATCAGTCATGGTGATAGCTGTATGCATCATGGTAGTGGTAGTCATGGTCATGGCTGTATATGAGTCGTGATTTGTGACAGATATATTAGCCATCATGTCATGCAGCTGTATGAATCATCGCGACAGCTGTTCGAGCCATGATACATGCCGATAGCTGTATGAAGCATGTTGATATCTGTATATGAGTCATGGTTAAAGCTGTACGGATCATGGTGACTGCTGTGTGTGCCATGTTAACTGTTCTATGAGTTATGGTGACAGCTGAAAGGCATCGTGACAGTCCTATGAGTCGTCGTGACAGGTATATGAACAATGGTTACAGTCGCATAATTCATGCTGAGAGCTATAGGATATACATGTATGACTGTTGCAAACGGAATATATCTTGGTGGCAGTTGTATTTTTAATTAAGATATCCGAGTCATTGTGGGCGCTGTATGATTCATGGTGATAGCTGTAGATGTCGTCCTGATAGCTGAATGAATTATGGTGACAGCTGTGTGAGTGATCAAATTGCTGTATGAGTCAATGCAATAGCTACAGGATACATGGTGGTAGATGTTTGCTGTATTCATGGTGATAGCTGAATAGGCCATGGCAATCGCTGTATTAGTAATGGTGGCAGCAATATGAGTCGTGGTGATTGCTGTAAGAACCACAGAGACAGCTGGAAGAGCCATGATAATAGCTATATGAGTTATGCTGGCAGCACTATGATAGTGTTGTCAGCATACGTCATGGCGATAGCTGTTTGAGTGATGATGACGGCTTAATCAGTCACGCTGGCAGCAGTTCGAGTCATGATGATAGTTGTATGAGTCATGGAGACAGTTGTATGAGCCATGGTTACAACTGTATTAGTCATATTTGCAGCTCTATGGGTCATTGCGACAGCTGTATGGACCTTGGAGACAGCTGTAGGTGTCACGGTGAATGCTCAATGACCCATGACGACAGCTATATGTATGAGTCATGCTTATAGCCGTACGAGACATACCGATGGTTGTATGAATCACGGAGACAGATGTATGTGCCGTGGAGACAGATGTATGTGCCGTGGTGACAGCTGCTTCCCTCAAGGTGATAGTTGTAGGAATCACGCTTAGAGATGCGTGAATCATGATGACAGTTATATGAGCCATTGTGATAGCTGTGAGATTCATTGTTAAAGCTGTAGGAATGGAGGTATTAGCTGTGTGAGTCATGTTGATAGTTTTATCATTTATCAATGAAATACTGATTTACGGTGTGGTATAACTCATCTCTGTAGTTTTTTTATTTGTATGTTCTCGGAGATGTTACACTGATGAGTTAGGAAGCCTTCATGTGGACTAAACAAAATTAGTGTATACCGCGACAGAGGTAAGGGCGAGGACTATGGCCATGTAAAATCGGTTAAAGCCCCCCCCCCCCCCCCCCAGTGAAATTATTTCCACTGATCGTTCCAAGGCGGTTCTTCTGTGGCGGTTTATTTATGTTGTTGTTTGTTACTTACTGTGTGTATCACTTGTGTCTTTTTATTTTAGATGGCCATTTGGCCATTTTGTAACTGTCCTTATGGCCTTCCTTTGTTTAGGTTTCCACTTTTGTCTGGTCGCTTCATGTTTGTGTTTCTTTCCCTTTGTTGTCTTTGGTGGGTGGAGTGAGTTAATTGTATCGATTCCTGATCTTTGTTTTACTTCTACTTTACAATATCAGTGGTACCATACATTGCAAAGCATATATGACACACACAATATATATGAAAAATAACAGGACTCTTGCATTATCAGGGGTAGTCCTAGGAAGATAAATGAATATGGGGTGCCGAATTACTATTTAATACAATTGGGAGATATCTATAATTTTACTCTAGGTATCTATATATCAAATTATAATTAACATTATTATCAATATTTTGGTATCATAAAATGTAATCATTGATATGTAATATATATTTCTTGATGTCTATAAATTTGTTTAATGATATCCATTATTCCTTTACATATAACGATATTTAAAATCCAATTATAGATACCATTTAAAGGCTGGATAATAGATATCACAGATTTGAATAATGGATATCAAAAAATATATTATGGATATCAATAAATGTAATTATTGATATCCTGATATGTTCATCCATATTTGATATCTATATATTGAAAAAAAGATATCTATAACTTGAATTATAGATATCCCTTAACTCATTATGGATAAAATGAAATAAATAATACATATCTAATATTATTTATAGATATATAATAATATTTGTTGATATCCTATATTTTTATTACAGACATCTATATATCAATTTGTAGATATTTATAAATCAAATTATAGATATCTATAAATCAAATTATAGACATTTATAATTAAAATTATTGATATTGGATATTTATTATTTATTTCATGATATCTATAATATGTAAAGGGTAATCAATAATTCCAATTGTAGATATCTTTTACTTGATATATAGATACCAAAGATTGAAGAGCATTTGAGGATAACAATATTTTCATTTATTGATGTCAATAATGTATTTTATGATATCCATTATTGAAAATTGTGATATCCATAATTCAGCCTTTTAAATGATTTCTATAATTTGATTTTAGATATTTATATATGCAAAGAAATAATTGATATCATAAAACAAATATATTAATATCAAGAAATATATATAACATATCTTGGATTTCATTTTATGATATCAAAAAATACAGATAAATATAGATATCAATAATGTTAATTGTACATATCTGTAATTTGTTTTAATGATATTTATAATTTGATTTATAGATATCTGTAATTAAATATAGGATATCAATAATTATTATTAACTATCTATAAATAATATTAGATATATATTATTTATTTTATGATATTTGAAATATGTTTAAGGATATCTATAATTCAAATTATAGATATCTATTATTCTATATATAGATAGCAAATATAGAAGAACATTTTAGGATATCATAAATATCATTTATTGATATCCATAAAATATTTTCTGACATTCATATCTAAAAATAATATTAGATATCTATTATATATTTTATGATATCTAAAATATGTTAAGACATATCTATAATTCAGTTATAGATATCTTTTATTCGATATATAGACATCAAATATTGAAGAACATTTTAGGATATCGATAATTACATTTATTGATATCGAAAATATATTTTCTGCTATCAATTACTGAAAATTGTGATATCCATAATTCAGCCTTTGAAATGATAACTATAATTGGATTTTTTTTTTTGGATATCTATATATGCAATGGAATAATTGATATCATAAAATAAATTTATAGATATCAAGAAATATATTTTACATATCATTGGTTACCTTTTTTATGATATCAAAAAATATCGATAATTACAGATATAAAAATGTTACTCTTAATTATCTATAATTTGACTAAAAGATATCTTGGTAGGTCAGTCAGATGCAGGTCTGACTGGTGATCAGAAGGACACGTGTTCGATTCCAGTTGGAGTCGGCAACATTCCTTCCTATCTTTTCTATTTTCATTTTCTCCCTTCTGCTGATTCAAGAAGGGCAGTTGTCAGTTTCTGTGAAAGAATGTGCACTGTATTAGTTAACCGCTAACGTATAAGCTTGCCCAGGAAAAGTGTGGATAAGTTAACTGACCGATTCAAAAATGTCCTAAATGGGGATGCCTGGGCCTTTAAACTCCAATATAAGCAAATAACTAAATCTTGAAATTCAATTAAATAGTAAAACAGCACCTCATAAATGAAGGTAGGTAAGTATTTGTTGAAGGATACTTTGTTTGTCGCAAAGAGCTTATGAATGCAACGTTGCTACACAATGGCAAGCCATTTTACTTTTTATTATGGAATGTAGATATCTTATTTATTATATAAGATATCTTATTTATTATATAAGATATCTCATATAGGATATAAGATACCTTATATCCTAAAGTAGATATCTTATATCCTATATATCTTATTTAATTCAGCAATGCAGATATCTGATATGATATATAAGTTATCTTATATCTTAAATAAGATATCTTATATAACATAGATATCTTATATAAATAAGATATCTGATTGTCTTAATTACTAAAACATATAAGATATCTTATATGCTATATAAGATATCTAATATACTAAATAAGATATCTAATATAGCATATAAGATATCTTATATAACATATAAGATATCTTATATAACATATCAGATATCTTATATATTATATAAGATATCTTATTTATATTGGTATATAAGATATCTTAATTGGTATATCAGATATCTTATTCAACATATAAGATATCTTATAAAGCGTATAAGATATCTTATTTAACATATGATATATAAAGCGTATTAGATATATCTTATTTAACATATGTTATCTTATATACGTTTGATAAATAAGATATCTTAATCAACATATAAGACATCTATGTAAATTCGAAAGAAATAACAAATAATAGTCGCTCCCTCTCGTACCTATATGCACAAAAGACTGCTACACAGACAGAGAACTGGAGAAAATTGATTATAAATGCATTCTTGAAGTGTGGGTTTCCCAAACAGGTGCGATACATCTTTTTTTTTTTTTAAGGGAGAGAGAGAGAGAGAGAGGGAGAGAGAGATATATAGATAATAAATCCAGCTTGCTTTTGTTTGTATAATTTAATAATCCTCCCTTACAACAATTCTTCAGATAGTAGAAGTCTTAAGGTTATGATCCTGGAAAAGGAGGTTGTGGACCCAGCTTTTAGCCATGTATGAGACAATAGTCACATTTGATTGGATATAATTATGAAACTGATGAGAAATACTTAGCTGTTGTTTTTTTTTTCTTGCAGGGTATTATATGTGCATTAAACACTTAAAGGAAACAAAGTGAACTGTCTCCTGAATTTTCTGTTGTGATAATAATTGTACATGTGGTATCTCTGAATTTCCAAGACTGAATTTTCACTTTGAGGCAGGGTTACCTCCCTTAGACAGTTAGAATGCTTGAAATTGCCACATGACACCCTTGTTTTTTGGTATAATTTTGTAGTTGGCAGTTTGTTTACCATGTTTTGGGGTAAGAAAATCCATTTGAAATGCAGATTTATCAGGTACAGGGTCAAATATTAATATGTAAGCTTATGGAAATGTAAATAGAAGACCATAACCTTAATTGAACTTCAAACTCTGAGTTATGCCAAGCGCTGCTCGCTGCATGTATTTTGAAAAATGTGCATATATTCAGCATGGTTTCTGCCTCTACTTTTCGCATAATTAGTTCAATATTTCTTTGTCCCTTTTATCCCTTTTTACCAAATGGAATCATCCTCCTTATATATGGCAGGAGTCCATTTTGAATATTAGGTATGACAGGTTGTGTAATCTGAAAATTGTTGAACGTTTTGCAAATAGTGTAGGCCCTGATCTGATCTGGGCCTACACTGTTTGCAAGGGGTTCTGGCACATAATGGGAAATGGAATGTTAGGCATAAATGGGGGTAGTCATTTCCAGATATGCTTTTGGCAGTTTGGGGTAGACTTCATTATGTTTTTTGGTAAAGTATATTAGATATCTTATTTGTCAAATAAGATATCTTATATATTTAGGTAAATAAGAGATCTTATATATTATATAAGATATCTTATATGTTGCATAAGATATCTAATATATCAAATTAGATATCTGATATAGGATTTAAGATATCTTATTCACTGGAATATATAAGATATCTGATATGCTAAATAAGATATCTAATATACCAAATAAGATCTAATATAACATATAAGATATCTTATATAATATATCAGATATCTTATGTATCATATAAGATATCCTATTTCCATCTTTAAATAATATATCTTGTATAATAAATAAGATCTTATATAATAAATAAGATATCTTATACAATATATAAGATATCTGATATGCTACAAAAGATATCTCATATGCTATATTAGCTATCTTATTTAGTATATAAGCTATCTTATACATTTTGTAAATAAGATATCTTATATCCTTTATTAGATATCTCATATCCTATATAAGATATCTAATATAATAAATAAGATATCTAATAAAGCATACACGATATCTTATATGACATATCAGATATCTTATATATAAAGATATCTTATATATTATATAAGATATCTTATATGCTATATAAGATATCTTATATAATAAATAAGATATAAAGATGTCTCATATATTATATAAGATATCTTATATGCTATATAAGATATCTCATATAATAATTAAGATATCTAATATAATATATATCTTCTATGATAAATTAGATATCTACATTCCATAATAAATAGTAAAAAGGCTTGCCATACTTCCCAGTCACCACGGCAGCCCCCGCCCATACGGGCTTGAAGAAATATATGGGCTGCATGATGCTTCCAGGCAGAGCTGAATCCGGCCCGCACACTAGTACTGGTAAACCGCTTAGAGGATCTAAGCCTGTCCAGGAACCGCAGTGCGAGGCGGACTGTCCATGCTAATAAACCCTATTGGTTTCATTGGGTGACACGACTTGAGATGTCATTTCATCTCAATGTCGACTAAAAGTCCAACAAAATTGAAAGCAACGTCTCCAAAATGACCTTTACAGTGTTGACTGGGACGTTAAACCTCAAATAAAACAAAAACCAGTCACCACGGAGCTTCCCAGTCACATTTGCCGCACTAGTACCATGACGAATTTATGGACAATTTTCTCTCCAGCGGACAATTCAATTGACAGAGGATGTATAAATACAAATTATGGCCCCAATTATACCATATGCAAGAATTAACATATGACGCAATCTTATTCTAGTGTGTGAGGATTCTGATAATTAATTTTAATCCAAATATTCTCATGTGAACAAATTACTCGGTGTCAATAAAGGCCGTCAGTAAATCGAAAGTAGGAAATCAGGCCGGAAATGCAAAACGTGGAGCCAGCACTCCAGTCGGCGCATGCGTATTGCATGGTGACTTGCATGGTTACTGATTCCAATAACCATCTCCGTACATACCTCGGCTAGGCTAGGGGAAAAACAACAACAACAAAAAAAAAAAAAAACAAAAAAAACATTGATTAAAAAAAGTTAGTAGAAGTACGTCACAAGTTAAAGTGGGTGCCTTAAAGTGCTCTTGTCTTAGATGAATGACGAAAACAAACTGAAAAATATATATTTGATTGTTTACTTTTTACGACATTGAACCGGTGCTCAGTTACGTGGCAAGAAGAAGAGTCAGGAGTTAACAGGTTTTTCAGATTTTTAATGAACGTGTGGAAGAACTAGTAAGTAACCTGTATGAAGAGAAATGCCCAATATATTTTACATATTTTTTTCTGTACAGTTAACTTCACCTTGAAAGTTGGTAAGATAAAATAAAAAATCTTCGACGGGCGGTGAAATGATTCCAGATTCGTAGGAGGCCCAGAAACGGTGACTGACCTGTTTCGGTGACTTTAGTTCCCTCGCGTTATTTTCTTAGTAAGGAGTTCTGTGGCGTCATCACATCCAGTTAATATGAAATAAAGGCACTGCCTTTTGAGCAAACACACTCCTTTACACCTCTATATATCTACCTTCATATACTGAGTCAGGCATATTTGGCTAAACAAAAAGTGTTACTATTCCCAGGGCTTTATTTTATAGGAGGTTTTAGGAATTCCGTTTATGACGTCATTCTTGCGCATGCGCAAAGTACTGGCCGTCAATTGAAACGGCCATCGCTATTCAAATGTATTGGCGAAACTTAAAATGCTAACAATATTCAGACATTTTCAAAGAAAATATACCCGTTTTCATTGAAATAATGCAATGAGATGGAAAAAATGATATTTTACTTTCATTACCGAAATTCATTTGTCCTAAATCCGTTTTTAATTGACGAAAATCTTTTCGTGAATGACCCATGTCAAATGGCTTGAGATGCCGTTATTCACAAAATAAGTTTTTACGTAACTTTCGTTTTATTCGCTAATCTATCTATCTGTCTGTCTGTCTGTCAGTCTGTCTGTCTTGAGAAATCTGTCCAACGATCTGTCTACATGTGCAATTTAAATGTCCATACTGGCAGTCAAAATAAACTAATGAGTGGACTGACGGAGGGGCGTTGAATCAATGTTGGTTCGACGTCATGCCGTCGACACCCACTCCAACTCACTTCATTGTCACATGACCGTTGGCATGAGAGAGAGAGAGAGAGAGAGAGAGAGTGGTTTGACTGACAAACTGACAGTAGACAGACAGACGACACACAGACCGACTGACTGAATGACTGACTAACAGACGAAAGGACGGACTGTTAGACAGACAAATAAACATACTAAAAGTCGAAAACAAAAACAAAAAAAAAAAATGAGTGGACTTACAGACGGGCGTCAAGTCAGCGTTGGTTAGTGGTGGGCAATCGGTTTCAAATTACAATCGATTATCGGTTTATAATCGGAAGAGAAAACCAACTAGCTATTGATTGCATAATCGGTTTCTCTTTTTTGTTAAAATTTGGGTACATGTATGTTTAAATGCCTACTATATTTTTGTTTATATATGCATAATACTTACTGTATGTTAGAGATTTTCTGGACATTATGTTAAAAAAATAAAGGAAAAACATAAACACAGAACTCTTTGTTTTATTTCCTAATAACCTTAAAATAATTCAGTGAAATGAGAAATTTGAATATTATAACTACTGTTGAATGGATGATTTATATTGAAAGGAATGGTTTATTATTCAGTCATTATGCTGTTTGTTTCTGAAAGAGATATATCATAATGACTAGTAATGACTAAATGTTTTGACAATGAAACAATATTTGTGCACAACTTCAGACTAGAAACAACACCTTATGACGGTGCAGACCTGAGCACCGAATGACTAGAAGACTGACCACTTTAGATGAGTGATTAGTCTGTTTAATCTCTCAAGAATTCTAATTTAAGGAGAATGTATACATCTGTAACAGAGGCAGCTATGTCAAATATGTTTTTGGCCTACCTTGTCAAGAGGAGTCTTGGAGCAAATTCTTTCCTTTTAGTGAAGACCCCTTTCAAAAAGGGGTTTGACATGCTTAAAATCAAACAGAAAGTCACAAAAGTTGCCTGCCTTTTAAAATAGCAGCAAAGTTTCGGCCACCTGGGTAGGAATAAATTTCCTTTTCATTTCGTTTTTTGCCAAAATCTGAGTGAAAACTGTTATTCTGTTGTCTTACCCGCATGGAACATTTGCTGAAATTTTGGTGGATGCGTAAGTGAGAATAAGTAAGAATTTGGCCAGTTTTTGTAACACACAACGGAATGCCTGATCGTCTTCAAAAGGCGGGAAAATGCACGTGCGTGCGAGTATCACCAGAAAGCATGTATTTTACATTAAAATGTTGAAAAAAACTTTACCTGTTCACCATTGTTATTTATTTATTAACCTACATATGCCCACGGCCCTATTGTGGGACATCGGCAAACAGTGCAGTCCCAGATCAGACACCTCAGAAAGACGCCGCAGACGTCTGATTTGGATTTACACTGTTTGATGAAATATAACGGTTCAATTATGACACTATTGTTAATCCCTGTCATATAATTGCCACCCTGCGGTGCGTGTCGATAAGGTGTGAAAATACGGTCAAGTTATGTTTCTAATTTGCGTTTATTCCCCAATCATAAAATTTAATCCACAATCAATGTGAAAATTATTTAATTGCCCCTAAGACGAGTTGCTACGACTATTCTACTATCTCGTGAATGGTTATATTTTGGCGCCAAATAGCAGACGCTTGGCGAGAAAAGTTGAAGGCGAGGTCTGCTGACAGCCGGCTGGCACCAGACTTTTAGGTCTAGTGACAGCCGGCTGTCACCAGACCTAAAAGTCTGCTGACAGCCAGCAATAATATTTCTTCAATACTAAGTACATTTTCATATTCTTATCTTCACAATATGTCTGGATCCAATTATAGAACTAGAAATGTATAAAGTTTGATTAAAATTCATCAATTGGGCATGAGCTTGGGTGCAGAAAACCAATTTTTGGCTGAAAATCAAGTTTTCTGGAGCCTATGACCTTAAAAATTAGGACAAGGTCACCAAAGTCTAATTAAATTTTTTGTTGCTGGTATATTGAAAAGTTGGACCAAAATCCCTTGATTTGTTCATGAGATAGGGTGCAGACAAGCCATTTTTTGTCCAAAGTTGACAGTTTTTAGGGGCCTGTGCCTTTTAAAACCAAAACATGACGGATTTCCCCCTCCTATTGAACCATGTAAGATTGGTTACAAATCCACAATCCATCCATAGGTTCAGGAGATATAGTGCCTAAATCAGGATATGCCGGGCCACTGTCGCTGATGCAAACAGGATCTGCACCTAAAACAACATATCCTTCTCCCCCTGTTATTTTTTTTAGCTCACCAGAGCCGAAGCTTATGGGATAGGCAGTTGTCTGTCATCGTCTGACGTCAACACTTTTAAATGACAACTCCTCTGAAGCCACTGGGCCGATTCAGCCCAAACTTAATCTGTAGCAACTTTGGGCTGGGGGATCGAAAGTTTGTGTTGTTTTTTTTATGAAAATGGGCTCATTAGTTTGGTTGCTGTGGCAACTTGGAGTTTCCATGGGGAAAATAGAAAAATGGCATTTACTGCCAAGCCTTTGACAAAAAATTTATAGAAATGTTCCTTGAGTAAATTTCTTTCAGCCATATACTTTTATGCCAACCTGGGGGTCCCCCAGGGTGTGCGGAGACCATGGCCCATCCCCTCCATCACATAAAAGGCCATGTTTCTTGGAAACCATTCAGATCCCCACCCCCAAACCATATATATTCTTGTTCTTTGTGACAAAACACACTCAGTGACACCAACCTGGGGATCCCCTGGTTGTGCTGGGGCCATGCCCCACCCCCTCCACTTAGTTAATCCAATATCTCAGAAACCGTTCAAATCTGCAACCCTAAACCATATATTCTTGTTCCTTATAAGACACATTCAGTGATACCAACCTAGGGGTCTCCCAGGGTGTGCCTGAGTGCCATGTCCCGACCCTCAAATTCCAAAAAGGCGAAATATCTGGGAAACTGTTCAGGTTACCCCATCCCTCATTAAATTTTTTCCTTATGATAAGACGCATTCAGTGATACCAACATGTGGGCCCAGGGGGTGTTCCGGGTCTGCCCGCCCACCCCTCCACTTCAAAAAAGCCATATATTTCAGAAACCATTAAGATCCCCGCCCCTTAACCATATATTTTCCTATTCCTTATGGTAAGACTCATTCAGTCACACCAACCTGAGGGTCTCTTTGTGCTGCAGCAATGTGCTGGGGGCATGCCCCGCCCCTCCACTTCATAAAATGCCATATATCATAGAAGCCATTCAGATCCCAGACCCATAATCATATGCATTCTTATTCCTTATCATTAGACATATTAAATCACACCAACTTGTGGGGTCCTCTCCCCTCCATTTCACGAAAGGGCCTCATATCTCAAAAACTGTTCAAATCCCAAACCTTAAACCATATATATTCTTGGTCCTTATGATAAGACACATTCAGAGACAACACAATCTAGAGCTTTTCTGGTGTCCAGCGGGGCCATGCCCCAACCCCTGCGATGCGGAAAAGGCCTTCTATCTCAAGAATCATACAGATCCCCACCCTTAATCCATATATATTCTTGTTATCCCCACGCTTTTCGAAGAAAAAGTGGGGATATTGTAATGGTCTTCGTCGTCCGTCCGTCCGTCTTACCAGATAACTCCTCCTAGACGGTTATAGATAGAAACTTGAAACTTTGGGCACTGATAGATCTTTGGTCTGGGGAGTGCATGACACTTTCGGAATTTTGATCACACCCCTATGGTTGGGCCAAGGGGGTGGGGCCCGCGGGGGTCAAAACTCAAAATTTCCAGAACATGGTCGTGTAATATATCAAAGCGAACGACATGATGAGTAGAAAACAATACAACCAAAATTTGACCCCTGGGGTCAATTGAGGTCACCAGAGGTCAAAAACTGATTTTGACTCCTTTACCGGATAACTCCTCCTAGACTGTTAAAGATAGAAACTTGAAACTTTGGGAACTGATAGATCTTTGGTCTGGGGAGTGCATGACACTTTCAGAATTTTGATCACACCCCTACGGGTGGGCCCCGGGGGTGGGCCCGCGGGGGTCAAAAATAAAAATTTCCAGAACATGGTCGAGTAATATATCAAAGCGAACGGCATGATGAGTAGAAAACATTACAACCAAAATTTGCCCCCTGGGGTCAATTTTGAGGTCACCAGAGGTCAAAAACTGATTTTGACCCCTTTACCGGATAACTCCTCCTATACGGTTATAGATAGAAGCTTGAAACTTTGGGAACTGATAGATCTTTGGTCTGGGGAGTGCATGACACTTTTGGAATTTTGATCACACCCCTACGGGTGGGCCCAGGGGGTGGGGCCGGCGGGGGTCAAAAACCAAAATTTCCAGAACATAGTCGTGTAATATATCAAAGCCAACAGCATGATGAGTAGAAAACATTACAACCAAAATTTGACCCCTGGGGTCAATTTTGAGGTCACCAGAGGTCAAAAACTGATTTTGACCCTTTACCCCCATACATTACTGTTACCGGATAACTCCTCCTAGACCGTTATAGATAGAAACTTGAAACTTTGGGAACTGTTAAAACTTTGGTCTGGGGAGTGCATAACACTTTCGGAATTTTGATCCTACCCCTGGGGGTGGGGCCAGGGGTGGGGCACCTTGGGGATAAAAAATCAAAGTTTTCAGAACATGGTCATGTAGCATATTAAATCTAACGGCATGATGAGTAGAATACATCACAATCAAAATTTTACCCCTCGGGTCAAACACCCCTAGAGGATGGCCCAGGGGGTGGGGCCCGCGGGGAAGCGTGGGGATATGCGATGGCTTGCCATCGACTGTGCGATTCTAGTTCCTTTTAATATGGCGCATTCAGTGATACCAGCCATGGCTTCATTGGGTCCATGCCCCATCCCCACCACTTCATAAAATAATAAATATTTCAGATACAGTGTCGACATGGGTGCTCCGGGGTATGGGGGTATGTTTTAGAGACTTTAAAATCGGTACATGTATATTAAAATCATATGTTAAAATATATTGCTGCCAGTGGACAGTGCCCACCTGAGATCTGGTGAGCAAAGTGGCCTATGGACCTCTTGTTTTTGTTTTGCTTTTATGGCCCTTTCAAGATTTTCACTTATTTTGAGCTGGTTAATCAGAGGTGGGCAAAAACCAGAGTTCCCGGATAAAAACCACATGACCGTCCCTTGCAGAACCTCCTTATGATTAACAGTTGGTGCTTTTACCCACTAGGCCATGAAGTCTATTTGTTGGGGGACATAATTCTGGTCATACTTGATAGTCATAACAAAGCATTGATTCTACCTACACTGATATTATATCCTGGGATGTCTTAGAAGCTAGACTAATTATACCCCCGGCATATGAAGTATGCTATGGGGGTATATAGTTTTAGACTGTCATTCGACCATTTGTCTGTCCATCCATCCATGTGTCAGTCTGTCCGTCCATCCGGTAACATTTTGGTTAAAGTTTTTGTTTTGTTTGAGTTGCGGTTTTACATCCCCATCAACACTATTAAGGTAATTTTGGAGACATTGCTTCCAATTTTGTGGGACTTTTACCTGACATTCAGAGATGAAATTACATCTCAAGCCCTACCACCCATAAAAACCATTAGGGTTTAAGAAGCCGTTGAAGTTACATACTGGTCTCAAAATTTCATTTATGCATGTCCCACCCCCACAGTGACCTTGAGGTCACAGACTCAGAAATTTTACATTTGGTTAAAGTTTTAAAGTTTTAAGACAAAGTTTATAGATGCGTGTATGTGCTAAACTCTAAGACAAACTCAGTTGATACTTGCATCAATGTTGCATACCAGTCCAAAGATTTTGTGATGTATGTCCCTTTCCCCACCCGTGGTGACCTTGACCTCAAGGTCACAGACTTAGAAATTTTACATTTGGTTAAAGTTTTATGACAAAGTTTATACACGTAGATGCCTGTATTTTCTTAACTCTAAGACAAATTCAATTGATACTTGCATCGATGTTGCATACCAGTCCAAAGATTTCATTGATGTATACCCCACCCTGCTGCTTCAGTAACATGGATGCCCCCACCCTTCAGTAACTTTGATACCCTCACTCCATCGGTCCATTTAGAAATTTTATGTTTGGTTTAGCTTTTACAAGCACATGCTTCTTGACTTCTTCATTCATATTACATAAAGCTTGAAAGATATATCAAAGGGTGGCGCTGACCGGGGGTATGCGTGACTTTTTCTCTAGTTTTTAAGCACTCATATTTTCCAAACCATTTGATGGATTGGGTCCATATTTGAAATGTGTTTGTTTGAATTGAGGTTTAACATCCATGTCAACACTTATTTAGGTCATTTTGGAGACGTTGCTTCCAATTTTGTGGAACTTTTACCGGACATCGAGATAAAATGACATCTCAAGCCCTGCCGCCCAATGAAACCAAAAGGCTTATATGCATTGGACAGTCTGACTCATTCCACTTTACCTTGGCAGGCTTAGTCCTTCGAAGCGGTTTACCAGTACTCATGTGTGGTCAGTTTCAGCTCTGCGTGGAAGCACCATGCAGCCCAATTTATTTCTCCAAGCCCCGATGGGCGGGTGCAGGTCCATATTTGGAATGATCATAGTTATTTTTATAAAGTTTAATCAGCAATACAACCCACCACCACACAAACACCTATGCCAATAACCTCAAAGACACTATTCCATGCGAGATATGCTGTCTGATGACAACTGTTGTTACATGACTTTTTTGGGGTGAGGTGAGCCCCTAGATGTGGGCATCTGTGTCGTATTGACACATTTCTAGTTCTGTCAGTGCTGTTCAAACCCAGATGAAGTGTGTGCCCATCACTCTTCTTAAGTTTGTACATTTAAGTTCTGCTGATGGTATGCCTAGAAATAACCTTATGATTTATGATTTAGAACTAAGCTGCAATAATACCAGCATTGTTACACAAAGTTTGAACAAAAATACAAGTCCCCATTAGAAATTATTGCATCCTTCACTGTTCAACAAAGTTCTGTAAGCGGTATGATAGCACATGAAACAGGATAAGTTATTTAGTTAAAAAGAATATGCTTATTATTGAGTAAATATTATAGCCGGCTGTCAGCAGACTTTTAGGTCTGGTGACAGCCGGCTGTCACTAGACCTAAAAGTCTGGTGCCAGCCGGCTGTCAGCAGACACTTCCAAAGTTGAACGCTTTAAATTATGTTAACACATCTGTATGCTGTTGTTGGTTATTGACACGGAGCTTACGGAAAGCGCTGTTTTCCAAATTCCTTTTTGCGATCGAGAATTTTTTTACCGTTTCCAAACAATGTTTTATGAAAGATACGCCCCATTAAGATAACACAATAGACACGTGTGGGGTTGCTGGGGTCCGATGACGTCATTTACCGATCGCAAGCAGAAAAAAAACTGCAGCGGTTGTTTGTTGGCGGCGGTTTGGATGCCGGAAAACTTTGATGTTCGCATTGAACTTGCTTGTTTATTTTGTTTAAAATCAGAGTTTTAGGAATAATACTCACAAAATCGGGCTTGCTAGTAATGGAAATTGTTATATTACCTACGTGTAAGTAAAATTGAGTGGGCAATTAAACGCTATTTATGTTGGGAATCGTAAAAGGATAGAGCATAACATGAGATGCATCGTATTTTCAGCTGACAAAAGTAAAAAATAAAATGGTCCAAAAATAATTTGGGCAGATTACCCTGACCGTGGGCCTGTAATTTGAGGGGAAGAAACGGCGGGCAATACCCGCCCAAATACGGTAATAGAAAAGTGCAACGGAATACCGGAATGCACTAAAACTCGAAATACCAAGTACCGGAACCGACTACAATCGACTAGAGAATTCTCAATCGATTATCGCTATCGGATGCCAAAACCAACTGACTTTCGACTATAGTCGATCATCGGCCCACCACTAGCGTTGGTTCGACGTCATGCCGCTGACAACCATTCAAACTCACTTCAATGGCGTGTGACCGTTGAGATGGTTTGACTGATCCCTGTATCCAAGAAGCCCATAACCCTTTTTGTACCAAATGGAATCTTCCTCCTTATATATAGCAGGAGTCATTTTCAAAATTTAGGGGTGTCAGGTTGTATTTTCTTCAAAATTTATTTGGAAAATGGCCGAACTTTTTGCAAACAGTGTAGGCCCTGATCAGACGCGGCGTTCTCCTTTTTGCGTTTCCGGTACCAAATGGGTTAATGTAGACCTAAGGGCTAGGCAGGTTGAACCAATCTACGAATCTACCAGATTTTACTGTAAAATCTTGCACTTGGGAAGGAGTGTTTAACATTCTTATGCTCTGAAAGGGTGTTCTACGTTTGTTTTGAATTTAGTGTTCAAATTCCCACTGAGTCTTGATGGGTCCGAGCACTGGGCAAATGACATTTTATTAAGCAACGCCGTATTATCGCCAACGAAACGTTGTGACGCTTCATCGACGTTGCAATGTCAAATTCAATGCATCGCTTAGAAAGTGGTTTGATGTAGACACGACGTTGTTGACACGCTACATGTCGGTTGACGTAGCGTCATTTAACGACAAACTGTAATTTACATTTGCCTGCACTCGCTAATTGTTGGTGCGCTAAGAGAGAGAGAGAGAGAGAGAGATCGTATGTACAATATATGATTTTCGTAATGCGAAATTTCACATCTGGCAGCATATCGGTGTTTCTCCCATTATCTTACATAAGAATTCCCCAAAAGTTTAAAGAATTCCACTGTTTTACGCTGTAATTAACACTTTATCTGCCCCACTGCCTTTGAAGCAATACGACAAATGACGGCCAGGGCTTTTCCCGTTCTATTTTTAGAACCGGAAGTACGTCACGAAAAAAGCTCCTATACCGGAGTAATAGGGTTCGCCGGCGTGACATCACTGCCCGTAGCAACCGATAGGCCGCCATCTTTTGAGGTGAAAACAATAACAGAGCGACCGGCAGTTACCCTTTAGATCGCTATCAATTACATTGAATAAAATCGTTTTTTTAACCTGAAAATGCATGTTACTGTAAGTAAAAATGATTAAAAGTAAAGAATAACGAGGCGGGAAATTTCCATTAAGTGAAATAACAGCTGCCTGATAACCGATGTCTACAGACTAGTGTCAAGTGTTGTGTATTCGGAGGTGTCATGGACTCGGGAAATATACTCTATCCAAGTGTCAAGGTAGGTTTGACATTCTGTTTATTGTCAAAATAACACTGACTTCCAGTTTTGGGAAGTATTCTCAAATTCTCCACACTGTTTGCCTGTAAAAAAAATTGTTGCCTGCTGGTAGCTTTAAAAGTCATTTCTGCAAACAGTGTGGACCCAGATCAGACTGCTCATTTGATCTGGGTCCACACTGTTTGCATGTCATTTCTGCAAATAGTGTGAACCCAGATCAGATTGCTAAGAGGAGGTGTCTGATCTAAGTCCACACTGTTTGCCTGTTAAAAAATTGATGCCTGCTGGTAGCTTTAAAACAGTGTGGATCCAGACCAGACTGCTCATTTGATCTGGGTCCACACTGTTTGCATGTCATTTTTTGCAAATAGTGTAAACACAGATCAGACTGCTCAGTGGAGCTTTCTGATCTGAGTCCACACTGTTTGCCTGTAAAAAACTCAAATCAATGCTTAGCTTGCTTATTTAATTATCCAGGGCCAGTTGTTCAAAGCATTGTTAGCCTAACAAGGTCGTTAAGAGATTATATTTGATCATTGTATTATGGTAACAAAATTAACTGATATTTTTTTATGAAAAAATGTGAGAAGCTTCCCGCATTTTGTCAACAAAAAATATTGGTGTATATGACCAGTTAACGTTGAAATATTAGTGAAGTGTTATATAGCTAAGTAGAGTGTCAGTTTTGAACAACTGGCCCCTGGTTATTATTTAAAAAATATGATGGGAATGGTCAGAATGCCTACACATATTTATTTGCCAAGTAATTAATTTCATACAATTCCATCTCCAAGATTTGTCAGAATAGCACAAGAACGTACAGATATGTCAATACTAGCCAGTTCTTCAGAACAAAAACAAGTCGTGACGTCACTGCCAACTATTCCTCGACTGACAGTACAATCATAATCAGAATGGTAACAAGACGTTTCGCCTGCCTGCATGATGGTCGTTTCCCCCTCCCCCCCCAAAAAACCTTTTTCGGACCCTATTAGTTTCATCACAAAATTTTCATTTTTTTTCGGCGATAAAGGTGGCAATGTATTAGTATAGGCGTGTTTGCGTGTTGCGACTGCAGGCCCTTATCCACCGAGACCGTCTCTCTGGATGTTTTTCTCCATTTGGGAACTGATAGAACGATAGCTTTTTATCCAGTTGTAAATGATGATTTGTACAACCACCTGCACTACAGATTTTTGGCATGTTTTATCAAAATTGTAAGAAATATGCTAGTGACTTGGGTTTTATTTACACTATTTGCTTATTCAAAATGTCGTTTGTATTCACCCGCGTGCTCGTTGCTATCACATGACAAACGAAAGTACCCGGATGACCGGCGAACCCTATAATTTGAATGTGAAAAATTGTAATTGCTTGTCTAGACGAGAAGCGCTTTCCTTCCTACCGAAAACTTCGGTAAATGCTTCTGTAAATGCTCCGGTAATTCGTTGGTCCAAGCGCGGTGCTGGTTTTACCTGCTAAACGTGTGACGTAGTTTCGAAACTTTCCAGCGATCAAACTTCAGCGTTTGATGCAACGGTCTACAAAAAGAGCTTTTTAAAATTATGTCCACATTTTATTTGTGTGTTCTGTTGTAATGGTAATCCGTTTGGTTTTGAGCAGCAACTTTTGGATGTGAATACAATTCTCATGAACTCTGTAAAGATGGTGGATTATCGCGAGAATTTGAACGAGATTCCAGGCGAGATTTGGGTGCCTAAGTATGCTGTTCCAGCCTCTCTACAGTAAAGCAAACACTTCGTGTGTTTGCTATTAAAAGTATAAATAAAGACCTGTCACTTCTGGCAACAGCATCGAACAATTCTGTTCAAAGATGTCAGTTAAAATAAATTTATCGTAGGAGGCCCAGAAATGGTGACTGACCTGTTTCTGTGACACTAAGTTCCCTCACAATATTTTCTTATCTTTTTTTTTCTTTTCTCCTATTACTGCTACTCGCTCACATCTGAGCATTACGAGCAGGATTTCCTGGGTAGTAACCAGTACTTTTTTTTTTAAGCAGTGTGGATGAAATGCCTTGCTCAAGGGCACAACACTTTGGTCAGCGTAAGGCTCGAACCCACAACCTCTTGATCACAAATCCGATGCGCTACCACTGCACCAAAGCGCTCCACTTAGTCTTAGTAAAGAGTTCTGTGACGTCATCACATCCACTTGTTAAAGTATAAATAAAGACCTTTCATTTCTATCAACAGCATCAAAAATTCTGTTCAAAGATGTCAGTTAATTATTACTTTATATTTCCTTGCATATTTTGGCTGTTTTTTCTTAATACCTTTTTTAACATGTATTGATGTGCCTCCAAAAGCAATAGTTTAATTTTTTTGAAATATTTACCCCATCACAACATTTTCTGTCTTCTGCTCAAGGTTGGCAAAAAAGCGGGAAATACTCATATTTCCCTGGACGGCGGGAAATACAGGGAATTCCCGGGAAATACTGGGAAATATATATTTGCATAGGTGGAACCATTTGAGACTGCTTAATAAACCCTAACTACTTGTACCTAGCTATTTGAAAGTAAAAGTTCATGCAGGGCTTGAAAATTCCACTTGTCTGCTTGCAATGACAAAAAAAAAATTGAAGGACAAGTAAAAAGTTTGTCTAGTCCTTATGACATTTACCAAAGATTACTTAGTTATGTAGGACAAGTGAAATTTTGAACAATTTTCCAGGTCTTTTTATATTGAATAACTTGAAAGATCTATAGTTCTTTGCCTTGATATTAAACTGTATATAATTCTTTTCAAACATGATTCTAAAATATTAGTTTTTAACTTTCAGCTATTTCCCTTGACTTGAAAATACATGTAATTATATTACTTAGGTATATGTAGATAATTTAAGGAACCTTTTATGCTTAAATTAACTGTGTTCTTTTAACACCTGTCACAAACAAACAATTAAATTATCACACCTTTTAGCATAAGGAGTATGATTACTTGATAAACTTGCAAACAAACCTTTTTCTTGTGTAAACATCCTTAAAATTCAAACATCCAAAGAGTTGTTGTGAATCTCAAACAAATTGAACCATGTGGTTTAGTGTTACACATGGCAAATGGTAGTTCCAATGGCAAACTCTCTTAAAGAAGCTTAAGTGATTCTGATCTGGGTCTGCACTGTTTGCCCAGGCATGTCTGTCCCAAATATTGGGATCATTATGGTATTTTATCTTCTTAAGCATATGAATGATTTTAAATAACTCTGCACCCCACATAACAACAGATCACTTTATATTTACCGTTATGCTTATGTTTGGTTGAGTAAAAGCAGACTTATGACATTTATGTAAGGGGATAGCTAACTGTTCATTTTTTTTTTAAATTAAATTACACAAATATTAATAGTGTTTTTCTATGAAATAACTAAACAAAAATCAAATTTCCCACCATTTCCCAGTATTTCCCACTTTTGCTGAAATTTGGAGTATTTCCCAGGACGGTAATTACCGGTTAATACCAGTGGGAATTCCCACCACCAGTATTTACCGACCAACCTTGCTTCTGCTACTTCAAGTCACATGACTTGTTGGAGTAAACTTCCATTTTTAGCTCACCGTCACGTAGTGACGAGGTGAGCTTTTGGGATCACTTTTTGTCCGTCGTCCGTCGTGCGTGCGTGCGTGCGTCCGTCCGTGCGTCCGTGCGTAAACAATTTCTTTAAACGACATCTCCTCCTAAACCACTGATCGGATTTTGACCAAACTTCACAGGAATGATCCTTAGGTGGTCCCCTTTCAAAGTTGTTCAAATGGTTCCGGTCCGTTGCACATCTAGGTCACAGGAGCCAAAAATAGATTTTTTTCACCAAAAACTTAAAAAATCTTCTTCTCTGAAACCACAAGGCCCAGGTCTTTGATATTTGGTATGAAGCATCATCTAGTGGACCCCTACCAAGATTGTTCAAATTATAGTGCTGGGGCCAAAAATGCCCCCGCCCTGGGGCCCTTTGGTTTTACATAGGCTTATATAGGGAAAATCTTTAAAAATCTTCTTCTCTGAAACCACAAGGCCCAGTTCTTTGATATTTGGTATGAAGCTTCATCTAGTGGACCCCTACCAAGATTGTTCAAATTATAGTGCTGGGGCCAAAAATGCCCCCGCCCCGGGGCCCTTTGGTTTTACATAGGCTTATATAGGGAAAATCTTTAAAAATCTTCTTCTCTGAAACCACAAGGCCCAGGACTTTGATATTTGGTATGAAGCTTCATCTAGTGGACCCCTACCAAGATTGTTCAAATTATAGTGCTGGGGCCAAAAATGCCCCCGCCCCGGGGCCCTTTGGTTTTACATAGGCTTATATAGGGAAAATCTTTAAAAATCTTCTTCTCTGAAACCACAAGGCCAAGGACTTTGATATTTGGTATGAAGCTTCATCTAGTTGACCCCTACCAAGATTGTTCAAATTATAGTGCTGGGACAAAAAATGCCCCCGCCACGGGGCCCTTTGGTTTTACATAGGCTTATATAGGGAAAATCTTTAAAAATCTTCTTCTCTGAAACCACAAGGCCCGGGTCTTTGATATTTGGTATGAAGCTTCATCTAGTGAACCCCTACCAAGATTGTTCAAATTATAGTGCTGGGGCCAAAAATGCCCCCGCCCCGGGGCCCTTTGCTTTTACATTGGCTTATATAGGGAAAATCTTTAAAAAATTTCTTCTCTGAAACCACAAGGGCCAGGACTTTGATATTTGGTATGCAGCTTCATCTAGTGGACCCCTACCAAGATTGTTAAAATTTAAGTGCTGGGACAAAAAATGCCCCTGCCACGGGGCCCTTTGGTTTTACATTGGCTTATATAGGGAAAATCTTTAAAAATCTTCTTCTCTGAAACCACAAGGCCCAGGTCTTTTATATTTGGTATGAAGCTTCATCTAGTGGACCCCTACCAAGATTGTTCAAATTATAGTGCTGGGGCTAAAAATGCCCCCGCCCCGGGGCCCTTTGGTTTTACATAGGCTTATATAGGGAAAATCTTTTAAAATCTTCTTCTCTGAAACCACAAGGCCCATGTCTTTGATATTTGGTATGAAGCTTCATCTAGTGGACCCCTACCAAGATTGTTCAAATTATAGTGCTGGGACAAAAAATGCCCCCGCCATGGGGCCCTTTGGTTTTACATTGGCTTATATAGGGAAAATCTTTAAAAATCTTCTTCTCTGAAACCACAAGGCCCAGGTCTTTGATATTTGGTATGAAGCTTCATCTGGTTGACCCCTACCAAGATTGTTCAAATTATAGTGCTGGGGCCGTCCCGGGGCCCTTTGGTTTTATATAGGTTTTACATAGGCTTATATAGGGAAAATCTTTAAAAATCTTCTTCTCTGAAACCGCTAGGCCCAGGTCTTTGATATTTGATGTACAGCTTCATCTAGTGGACCTTTGCCAAGATTGTTCAAATTATAGCCTTTGTTGATGTTTGGTATGAAGCTTCACCTTTAAGACCTCCCTCAACATTATGCACATTAAAGCCCTGGGGCAAATAATGGCCCTCTCTGGGGCACACTTGTTACACTATGGATCAGGTGAGCGATCCAGGGCCATCATGGCCCTCTTGTTAGCTCACCGTCACGTAGTGACGAGGTGAGCTTTTGGGATCACTTTTTGTCCGTCGTCCGTCGTGCGTCCGTGCGTGCGTCCGTCCGTGCGTGCGTGCGTAAACAATTTCTTCAAACGACATCTCCTCCTAAACCACTGAGCGGATTTTGACCAAACTTCACAGGAATGATCCTTAGGTGGTCCCCTTTCAAAGTTGTTCAAATGGTTCCGGTCCGTTGCACATATAGGTCACAGGAGCCGAAAATAGATTTTTTTCACCGAAAACTTAAAAAATCTTCTTCTCTGAAACTGCAAGGCCCAGGTCTTTGATATTTGGTATGAAGCTTCATCTAATTGACCCCTACCAAGATTGTTCAAATTATAGTGCTGGGGCGAAAAATGCCCCCGCCCCGGGGCCCTTTGGTTTTAAATGGGCTTAGATAGGGAAAATCTTTAAAAATCTTCTTCTCTGAAACTGCAAGGCCCAGGTCTTTGATATTTGGTATGAATCTTCATCTGGTGGACCCCTACCAAGATTGTTCAAATTATAGAGCTGGGGCCAAAAATGCCCCCGCTCCGGGGCCCTTTGGTTTTACATAGGCTTATATAGGGAAAACCTTTAAAAATCTTCTTCTCTGAAGCCGCAAGGCCCAGGTCTTTGATATTTTGTATGAAGCTTCATCTAGTGGACCCCTACCAAGATTGTTCAAATTATAGTGCTGGGGCCAATAATGCCCCCGCCCTGGGCCCTTTGGTTTTACATGGGCTTATATAGGAAAAATCTTTAAAAATCTTCTTCTCTGAAACTGCAAGGCCCAGGTCTTTGATATTTGGTATGAATCTTCATCTTACCAAGATTGTTCAAATTATAGTGCTGGGGCCAAAAATGCCCCCGCCCCAGGGCCCTTCGGTTTTACATAGGCTTATGTAGGGAAAACCTTTAAAAATCTTCTTCCCTGAAACTGCAAGACCCAGGTCTTTGATATTTGGTATGAAGCTTCATCTTGTGGACCTCTATCAAGATTGTTCGAATTATAGCCCTGGGGCCAAAAATGCCCCCACTCCTGGGCCCTTTGGTTTTTCATAGACTTAAATAGGGAAAATCTTGAAAAATCTTCTACTCTGAAACCACAAGGCCTAGGTCTTTGTCATTTGGTATGAAGCTTCAGCTAGTGGTCCTCTACCAAGATTGTTCAAATTATAGCCCTGGGGCCACAAATGCCCCCGCCCCAGGGCCCTTTGGTTTTACATAGACTTATAATAGAGATAATCTTTGAAAATCTTCTTTCTGAAACAACAAGGCCCAGGTCTTTCATATTTGGTGTGAAGCTTCATCTAGTGGACCTCTATCAAGATTGTTTAAATTATAGCCCTGAGGCCAGAAATGCCCCTGCCCCGGGGCCATTTGGTTTTACATAGGCTTATGTAAGGAATATCTTTAAAAAAAATCTTCTCTGAAACCGCAAGGACCAGGTCTTTGATATTTGTTGTGTACCTTCATCTAGTGGACCTTTGCCAAGATTGTTCAAATTATAGCCTTTAATGATATTTGGTATGAAGCTTCACCTTTTTAGACCTCTCTCAACATTATGCACATTATAGCCCTGGGATTAATAATGGCCCTCCCCAGGGCCCACTTGTTATTCTATGGATCAGGTGAGCGATCCAGGGCCATCATGGCCCTCTTGTGTTTTATATTAGGATCACTTTTTGTCTGTCATCCGTGCGTAAACAATTTCTTCAAACGACATCTCCTCTTAAACCACTGATCAGATTTTGACCAAACTTCACAGGAATGATCCTTAGGCTGTCCCCTTTGAAAGTTGTTCCAATGGTTCCAGTCCGCTGCACATCTAGGTCACAGAAGCCAAAAATAGATTTTTTCACCGAAAACTTAAAAAATCTTCTTCTCTGAAACCACAAGGCCAAGGTCTTTGATATTTGATATGAAGCTTAATCTAGTGGAACCCTACCAAGATTGTTCAAATTATAGTGCTAGGGCCAAAAGTGCCCCTGCCCCGGGCCCTTTGGTTTTACATGGGCTTATATACGGAAAGTTTTTAAAAATCTTCTTCTCTGAAACCGCCAGGCCCAGGTCTTTGATATTTGTGTGTAGCTTCCTCTAGTGAACCCCTACCAAGATTGTTTAAATTATAGTGCTTGGGCCAAAAATGCCCCTGCCCCAGGGCCCTTTGGTTTTACATGGGCTTATATAGGGAAAATCTTTAAAAATCTTCTTCTCTGAAACCGCAAGGCCCAGATCTTTGATATTTGGTATGAAGCTTCATCTAGTGGACCCCTACTAAGATTGTTCAAATTATAGTGCTGGGGCCAAAAATTCCTCTGCCCAAGGGCCCTTTGGTTTTATATAGGATTATATAGGGAAAATCTTTAAAATTCTTCTTTTCTGAAACCCTGAGGCCCCGGTCTTTGATATTTGGTATGAAGCTTCATCTAGTGGACCCCTACCAAGATTGTTCAAATTATAGTGCTGGGACGAAAAATGCCCCGCCGCGGGGCTCTTTGGTTTTACATGGGCTTATATTGGGAAAATCTTTAAAACTCTTCTTATCTGAAACTGCAAGGCCCAGGTCTTTGATATTTGGTATGAAGCTTCATCTACTGGACCCCTACCAGAATTGTTCAAATTATAGTGCTGGGACCAAAAATGCCCCCGCCCCGGGGCCCTTTGGTTTTACATGGGCTTATATAGGGAAAATCTTTAAAAATCTTCTTCTCTGAAACCGCAAGGCTCAGGTCTTTGATATTTGGTATGAAGCTTCATCTAATGAAACCCTACCAAGATTGTTCAAATTATAGTGCTGGGGCCAAAAATGCCCCCGCCCTGGGGACCTTTGGTTTTACATGGGCTATAGGGAAATTCTTTAAAAATCTTCTTCTCTGAAACCGCAAGGCCTAGGTCTTTGATATTTGGTATTAAGCTTCATCTTGTGGACCCCTACCAAGATTGTTCAAATTATTACCCTGGGGCCAAAAATGCCCTCGCTCCGGGGCCCTTTGGTTTTACATAGACTTTATAGGGAAAATCTTCTTCTCTGAAACCACAAGGCTTAGGTCTTTGATACTTGGTATGAAGATTCATCTAGTGGAACAGTACCAAGATTGTTCAAATTATAGTGCTAGGGCCAAAAATGCCCCCACTCCGGGGCTCTTTGGTTTTACATAGGCTTATAGAGGAAAAATCTTTAAAAATCTTCTTCTCTGAAACCGCAAGGCCCAGGTCTTTGATATTTGGTATGAAGCTTCATCTTGTGGACCTTTACCAACAATGTTCAAATTATAACCCTGGGGCCAAAAATGCCTCGCTCCGGGGCCCTTTGGTTTTACATAGACTTTATAGGGAAAATCTTCTTCTCTGAAACCACAAGGCTTAGGTCTTTGATACTTGGTATGAAGCTTCATCTAGTGGACCTCTACCAAGATTGTTCAAATTATAGCCCTGAGACCAAAAATGCCCCCGTCTCGGGGGCCCTTTGGTTTTACATAGACTTATATTGGGAAAATCTTTAAAAATCTTCTTCTGTGAAACCACTAGTCCTAGGTCTTTGATATTTGGTGTGAAACTTTATCTAGTGGACCTCTATCAAGATTGTTCAAATTATAGCCCTGGGACCAAAAATGCCTCCAACCTGAGATTCTTTGGTTTTACATCGACTTATATAGGGAAATCTTTAAAAAATTCTTCTCTGAAACTGCAAGGCCCATGTCTTTGATATTTGGTATGGAGCTTCATCTAGTGGACCTCTACCAAGATTGTTTAAATTATAGCCCTTGGGCTACAAATGCCCCTGCCCGGGGGCCCTTTGGTTTTACATAGACTTATATAGAGATAATCTTTGAAAATCTTCTTCTCTGAAACAGCAAGGCCCAGGTCTTTGATATTTGATGTGAAGCTTCATCTAGTGGACCTCTATCAAGATTGTTTTAATTATTGCCCTGAGGCCAAATATGCCCCCACCCCGGGTTCATTTGGTTTTACATAGGCTTATGTAGGGAATATCTTTAAAAAAATCTTCTTCTCTGAAACCTCAAGGCCCAGGTCTTTGATATTTGGTGTGTAGCTCCATCTAGTGGACCTTTGCCAAGATTGTTCAAATTATAGCCTTTGTTGATATTTGGTATGAAGCTTCACCTTTTTAGACCTCCCTCAACATTATGCACATTATAGCCCTGTGGTCAATAATGGCCCTCCCCGGGGCCCACTTGTTACTCTATCGATAAGGTGAGCGATCCAGGGCCATCATGGCCCTCTTGTGTTTTATATTAGGATCACTTTTTGTCTGTCATCCGTGCGTAAACAATTTCTTCAAACGATATCTCCTCCTAAACCACTGATCGGATTTTGACCAAACTTCACATGAATGATCCTTAGGTGGACCCCTTTCAAAGTTGTTCAAATGGTTCCGGTCCGTTGCACATACAGGTCACACGAGCCAAAAATAGATTTTTTTCACCAAAAACTTAAAAAATCTTCTTCTCTGAAACCGCAAGGCCCAGGTCTTTGATATTTGGTATGAAGCTTCATCTAGTGGACCCCTACCAAGATTGTTCACATTATTGTGCTGGGGCCACAAATGCCCCCGCCCCGGGGCCCTTTGGTTTTACATGGGCTTATATAGGGAAAATCTTTAAAAATCTTCTTTTCTGAAACCCCAAGGCCCAGGTCTTTGATATTTGGTATGAAGCTTCATCTAGTGGACCCCTACCAAGATTGTTCAAATTATAGTGCTGGGGCCAAAAATGCCTCCGCCCCGGGGCCCTTTGGTTTTACATGGGCTTTTATAGGGAAAATCTTTAAAAATCTTCTTCTCTGAAACCGCAAAGCCCAGGTCTTTGATATTTGGTATAAAGCTTCATCTATTGGACCCCTACCAAGATTGTTCACATTATAGTACTGGGGCCAAAAATGCTCCCCGCCCCGGGGCCCTTTAGTTTTACATGGGCTTATATAGGGAAAATCTTTAAAATCCTATTCTCTGAAACTGCAAGGCCCAGGTCTTTGCTATTTGGTATGAAGCTTCATCTAGTGGACCCCAACCAAGAATTTTCAAATTATAGTTCTGGGGCCAAAAATTCCCCCACCCTGGGGCCCTTTGGTTTTACATAGACTTATATAGGGAAAATCTTTAAAAATCTTCTTCTCTGAAACTGCAAAGGCCATGTCTTTGATATTTGGTATGGAGCTTCATCTAGTGGACATCTACCAAGATTGAACAAATTATAGCCCTTGGGCCTCAAATGCCCCCGCCTCAGGGCCCTTTAGTTTTACAAAGACTTATATAGAGATAATCTTTGAAAAAATTTTCTCTGAAACAGCAAGGCCCAGGTCTTTGATATTTGGTGTGAAGCTTCATCTAGTGGACCTTTATCAAGATTGTTTAAATTATAGCCCTGAGGCCAAAAATGCCCCCCGCCCCGGGGCCATATGGTTATACATAGGCCTATGTAGGGAATATCTTTAAAAAAATCTTCTCTGATTCGCAAGGCTCAGGTCTTTGATATTTGGTGTGTAGCTTCATCTAGTGGACCTTCGCCAAGATTGTTCAAATTATTGCATTTGTTGATTTTTGGTATTAAGCTTCACCTTTTTAGACCTCCCTCAACATTATGCACAATATAACCCTAGGGTCAATGATGGCCCTCCCCGGGGCCCACTTGTTACTCTATGGATCAGGTGAGCGATCCAGGGCCATCATGGCCCTCTTGTTAGCTCTCCGTCACGTAGTGACGAGGTGAGCTTTTGGGATCACTTTTTGTCCGTCGTGCGTCCGTCCGTCCGTCCGTCCGTGCGTGCGTGCGTGCGTGCGTAAACAATTTCTTTAAACGACATCTCCTCCTAAACCACTGATCGGATTTTGACCAAACTTCACAGGAATGATCCTTAGGTGGTCCCCTTTCAAAGTTGTTCAAATGGTTCCGGTTCGTTGCCTATCAAGGTCACAGGAGCCAAAAATAGATTTTTTTCACCAAAAACTTAAAAAATCTTCTTCTCTGAAACCACAAGGCCCAGGTCTTTGATATTTGGTATGAAGCTTCTTCTAGTGGACCCCTACCAAGATTGTTCAAATTATAGTGCTGGGGCCAAAAATGCCCCCGCCCCGGGGCCCTTTGGTTTTACATAGGCTTATATAGGGAAAATCTTTAAAAATCTTCTTCTCTGAAACCACAAGGCCCAGGACTTTGTTATTTGGTATGAAGCTTTATCTAGTGGACCCCTACCAAGATTGTTCAAATTATAGTGCTGGGACAAAAAATGCCCCCACCACGAGCCCTTTGGTTTTACATTGGCTTATATAGTGTAAATCTTTAAAGATCTTCTTCTCTGAAACCACAAGGCCCAGGTCTTTGATTTTTGGTATGAAGCTTCATCTAGTGGACCCCTACCAAGATTGTTCAAATTATAGTGCTTGGGCCAAAAATGCCCCCGCCCCGGGGCCCTTTGGTTTTACATAGGCTTATATAGGGAAAATGTTTAAAAATCTTCTTCTCTGAAACCGCAAGGCCCAGGACTTTGATATTTAGAATGGCGCTTCATCTAATGGACCTCTACCAAGATTGTTCAAATTATAGCCCTTGGGCCAAAAATGCCCCCGCCCCGGGGCCCTTTGGTTTTACATACACTTATATAGGGAAATTTTTTAAAAATCTTCTTCTCTGAAACCACAAGGCCTAGGTCTTTATTATTTGGTATGAAGCTTCATCTAAAGGACCCCCTAACAAGATTAGTCAAATTATAGTGCTGAGGCCAAAAATGCCCCCGCCCCAGGGCCCTTTGGTTTTACATAGGCTTATATAGGAAAAATCTTTAAAAATCTTCTTCTCTGAAACCGCAAGGCCCAGGACTTCGATATTTGGTATGAAGCTTCATCTAGTGGACCCCTACCAAAATTGTTCAAATTATAGTGCTGGGGCCAAAAATGCCCCCGCCCGGGGCCCTTTGGTTTTACATACACTTATATAGGGGAAATCTTTAAAAATCTTCTCCTCTGAAACCACAAGGCCTAGGTCTTTTATATTTTGTATGAAGGTTCTTCTAAAGGATCCCTACAAAGATGATTCAAATTATAGGGCTGGGGCCAAAAGTGGTCCCGCCCCGGGGCCCTTTGGTTTTACATAGGCTTATATAGGGATAATCTTTAAAAATCTTCTTCTCTGAAACCACAAGGCCCAGGACTTTGATATTTGGTTTGAAGCTTCATCTAATGGACCTCTACCAAGATTGTTCAAATTATAGCCCTGGGGCCACAAATGCCCCCACCCGGGGGCCCTTTGGTTTAACATAGATTTATATAGCCCCAGGACCATTTGGTTTTGCATAGGCTTATGGAGGTAATATCTTTAAAAAAATATCTTCTTCTCTGAAACCGCAAGGCCCAGGTCTTTGAAATTTGATGTGTAGCTTCATCTAGTGGACCTTTGCCAAGATTGTTCAAATTATAGCCTTTGTTGATGTTTGGTATGAAGCTTCACCTTTTAGACCTCCCTCAACATTATGCACATTAAAGCCCTGGGGGCCAATAATGGCCCTCTCTGGGGCCCACTTGTTACACTATGGATCAGGTGAGCGATCCAGGGCCATCATGGCCCTCTTGTGTTTTATATTAGGATCACTTTTTGTCTGTCATCCGTGCGTAAACAATTTCTTCAAACGACATCTCCTCCTAAACCACTGATCGGATTTTGAACAAACTTCACAGGAATGATCCTTAGGTGGTCCCCTTTCAAAGTTGTTCAAAAGGTTCCGGTCCGTTGCCCATATAGGTCACAGGAGCCAAAAATAGATTTTTTTCACCAAAAACTTAAAAAATCTTCTTCTCTGAAACCGCAAGGCCCAGGTCTTTGATATTTTGTATGAAGCTTCATCTAGTGGAACCCTACCAAGATTGTTCAAATTATAGTGCTGGGGCCAAAAATGCCCCCGCCCCGGGGCCCTTTGGTTTTACATGGGCTTATATAGGGAAAATCTTTAAAAATCTTCTTCTCTGAAACCGCAAGCCCCAGGTCTTTGACATTTGATATGAAGGTCCATCTAGTGGACCCCTACCAAGATTGTTCAAATAATAGTGCTGGGGCCAAAAATGCCCCCGTCCCGGGGCCCTTTGGTTTTGCATAGGCTTATATAGGGAAAATCTTTAAAAATCTTCTTTTCTGAAACTGCAAGCCCCAGGTCTTTGATATTTGGTACGAAGCTTCATCTAGTGGACCCGTACCAAGATTGTTCAAATTATAGTGCTGGGGCCAAAAATGCCCCCGCCCCAGGGCCCTTTGGTTTTACATGGGCTTATATAGGGAAAATCTTAAAAAATCTTCTTCTCTGAAACCACAAGGCCCAGGTGTTTGCTATTTGGTATGAAGATTCATCTAGTAGACCCCTACCAAGATTGTTCAAATTATAGTGCTGGGCCAAAAATGCCCCCGCCTCAGGGCCCTTTAGCTTTACATGGGCTTATATAGGGAAAATCTTTAAAAATCTTATTCTCTGAAACCGCAAGGCCCAAGTCTTTGATATTTGGTATGTAGCTTCATCTTGTAAACCTCTACCAAGTTTGTTCAAATTATAGCGCTGTTGCCAAAAATGCAGCGCTCCGGGCCCTTTGATTTTACATAGATTTATATCGGGAAAATCTTGAAAAATCTTTTTCTGAAACCACAAGGCCTAGGTCTTGGATATTTGGTATGAAGTTTCATCTAGTGGACCTCTCCCAAGATTGTTCACATTATAGCCCCCGGGCCACGAATGCCCCCGCCTCGGGACCCTTTGGTTTTACATAGACTTATATAGAGATAATCTTTAAAAATCTTATTCTCTGAAACAGCAAGGCCCAGGTCTTTGATATTTGGTGTGAAGCTTCATCTAGTGGACCTCCATCAAGATTGTTTAAATTATAGCCCTGAGGCCAAAAATGCCCCCGCCCCAGGGCCATTTGGTTTTACATAGGCTTATGTAGGAAATATCTTTAAAAAATCTTCTTCTCTGAAACCGCAAGCCCAGGTCTTCGATATTTGGTGTGTAGCTCCATCTAGTGGACCTTTGCCAAGATTGTTCACATTATAGCCTTTATTGAATTTGGTATGAAGCTTCACCGTTTTAGACCTCCCTCAACATTATGCACATTATAGCCCTGGGGTCAATAATGGCCCTCCCTGGGGCCCACTTTTTACTCTATGGATCAGGTGAGCGATCCAGGGCCATCATGGCCCTCTTGTGTTTAATATTAGGATCACTTTTTGTCCGTCATCCGTGCGTAAACAATTTCTTCAAACGACATCTCCTCCTAAACCACTGATCGGATTTTGACCAAACTTCACAGGAATGATCCTTAGGTGGACCCCTTTCAAAGTTGTTCAAATGGTTCTGGTCCGTTGCCCATATAGGTCACAGGAGCCAAAAATAGATTTTTTCACCGAAAACTCTAAAAATCTTCTTCTCTGAAACCGCAAGGCCCAGGTCTTTGATATTTGGTATGAAGCTTCATCTAGTGGACCCCTACCAAGATTGTTCAAATTATAGTGCCGGTGCCAAAAATGCCCCCGCCCCGGGGCCCTTTGGTTTTACAATGGCTTATATATGGAAAATCTTTAAAAATCTTCTTCTCTGAAGCCACAAGGCCCAGGTCTTTGATTTTTGGTATGAAGCTTCATCTAGTAGACCCCTACCAAGATTGTTCAAATTATAGTGCTGGGCCAAAAATGCCCCCACCCCGGGGCCCTTTGGTTTTACATAGACTTATATCGGGAAAATCTTTAAAAATCTTCTTCTCTGAAACTGCAAGACCCAGGTCTTTGCTATTTGGTATGAAGCTTCATCTAGTGGACCCCTACCAAGAATGCTTAAATTATAGTACTGGGGCCAAAAATGCCCCGCCCCAGGGCCCTTTGGTTTTACATAGACTTATATAGGGAAAATCTTTAAAATCTTCTTCTGTGAAACCACAAGGCCTAGGTCTTTGATATTTGGTGTGAAATTTCATCTAGTGGACCTCTATCAAGATTGTTCAAATTATAGCCCTGGGGCCAAAAATGCCCCCGCCCCGAGACCCTATGGTTTTACATAGACTTATATAGGGAAATCTTTAAAAATCTTCTTCTCTGAAACTGCAAGGCCTATGTCTTTGATATTTAGTATGGAGCTTCATCTAGTGGACCTATACCAAAATTGTTCAAATTATAGCCCTCCGGCCACAAATGCCCCCGTCCCACAAATGCCCCGGCCCCGGGGCCCTTTGGATTTACATTGACTTATATAGAGATAATCTTTGAAAATCGTCTACTCTGAAACCACAAGGCCTAGGTCTTTGCTATTTGGTATGAAGCTACATCTAGTGGACCTCTACCTAGAATGTTCAAATTATAGCCCTGAGACCAAAAATGCCCCCGCCTCGGGCCCTTTGGTTTTACATAGACTGATCTTGGGGAAAATCTTTAAAAATCTTCTTCTGTGACACCACAAGGCCAAGGTCTTTGATATTTGGTGTGAAATTTCATCTGATGGTCCTATATCAAGATTGTTCAAATTAAAGCCCTGGGGCCAAAAATGCCCCCGCCCCGAAACCCTTTGATTTTACATAGACTTTTATAGGGAAATCTTAAAAAATCTTCTTCTCTGAAACTCCAAGGCCCATGTCTCTGATATTTAGTATGAAGCTTTATCTAGTGGACCTCTATCAAGATTGTTTAAATTATAGCCCTGAGGCCAAAAATGCCCCCGCCCTGGGGCCATTTGGTTTTACATAGGCTTACATAGGAAATATCTTTAAAAAAATCTTCTTCTTTGAAACTGCAAGGCCAAGGTCTTTGATATTTGGTGTGTAGCTTCATCTAGTGGACCTTTGCCACAATTGTTCAATTATAGCCTTTGTTGATATTTGGTACAAACCTTCATCTTTTAAGACCTCCCTCAACATTATGCACATTATAGCCCTGAGGTCAATAATGGCCCGCCCCAGGGCCCACATGTTACTCTATGGATCAGGTGAGCGATCCAGGGCCATCATGGCCCTCTTGTGTTTTATATTAGGATCACTTTTTGTCTGTCATCCGTGCGTAAACAATTTCTTCAAATGACATCTCCTCCTAAACCACTGATCAGATTTTTACCAAACTTCACAGGAATGATCCTTAGGTGGTCCCCTTTCAAAGTTGTTCAAATGGTTCTGGTCCGTTGCACATATAGGTCACAGGAGCCAAAAATAGATTTATTCACTGAAAACTTAAAAAATCTTCTTCTCTGAAACCAGGTCTTTGATATTTGGTATGAAGCTTCATCTAGTGGTCCCCTACCAAGATTGTTCAAATTATAGTGCTGGGGCCAAAAATGCCCCCGCCCCGGGGGCCCTTTGGTTTTACATGGGCTTATATAGGAAAATCTTCTTCTCTGAAACCACAAGGCCCAGGTCTTTGATTTTTGGTATGAAGCTTCATCTATTGGACCCCTACCAAGATTGTTCAAATTATAGTACTGGGGCCAAAAATGCCCCCGCCCCGGGGCCCTTTGGTTATACATAGGCTTATATAGGGAAAATCTTTAAAAATCTTCTCTGAAACTGCAAGGCCCAGGTCTTTGATATTTGATATGAAGCTTCATCTAGTGGACCCCTACCAAGATTGTACAAATTATAGTGCTGGGGCCAAAAATGCCCCCGCCCCGGGGCCCTTTGGTTTTACATTGGTTTATATAGGGAAAATCTTTAAAAATCTTCTTCTCTGAAACTGCAAGGCCCAGGTCTTTGCTATTTGATATGAAGCTATATAGTGGAACCCTTCCAAGATTGTTCAATTTACAGTGCTGGGGCCAAAAATGCCCCCGCCCCAGGGCCCTTTGGTTTTACATAGGCTTATATAGGGAAAATCTTTAAAAATCTTCTTCTCTGAAACTGCAAAGCCCAGGTCTTTGATATTTGGTATGAAGCTTCATCTTGTGGACCTCTACCAAGATTGTTCAAATTATAGCCATGGGACCAAAAATGCCCCCCCCCCCCCTCTGGGGCCATTTGGTTTTACATAGACTTATATAGGGAAAATCTTGAAAAATCATCTTCTCTGAAACCACAAGGCCTAGGTCTTTGATATTTGGTATGAAGCTTCAGCTAGTGGACCTCTACCAAGATTGTTCAAATTATAGCCCTAAGGCCAAAAATGCCCCCACCTCGGGCCCTTTGGTTTTACATAGACTTATATAGGGAAAATCTTTAAAAATCTTCTTCTGTGAAACCACAAGGCCTAGGTCTTTGATATTTGGTGAGAAAATTTCATCTAGTGGACCTCTATCAAGATTGTTCAAATTATAGCCCTGGGCCTAAAATGCCCCGGCACCGAGACCCTATGGTTTTACATAGACTTATATAGGGAAATCTTTAAAAATCTTCTTCTCTGAAACTGCAAGGCCTATGTCTTTGATATTTAGTATGGAGCTTCATCTAGTGGACCTCTCCCAAGATTGTTCACATTATAGCCCCCGGGCCACGAATGCCCCCGCCTCGGGACCCTTTGGTTTTACATAGACTTATATAGAGATAATCTTTAAAAATCTTATTCTCTGAAACAGCAAGGCCCAGGTCTTTGATATTTGGTGTGAAGCTTCATCTAGTGGACCTCCATCAAGATTGTTTAAATTATAGCCCTGAGGCCAAAAATGCCCCCGCCCCAGGGCCATTTGGTTTTACATAGGCTTATGTAGGAAATATCTTTAAAAAATCTTCTTCTCTGAAACCGCAAGCCCAGGTCTTCGATATTTGGTGTGTAGCTCCATCTAGTGGACCTTTGCCAAGATTGTTCACATTATAGCCTTTATTGAATTTGGTATGAAGCTTCACCGTTTTAGACCTCCCTCAACATTATGCACATTATAGCCCTGGGGTCAATAATGGCCCTCCCTGGGGCCCACTTTTTACTCTATGGATCAGGTGAGCGATCCAGGGCCATCATGGCCCTCTTGTGTTTAATATTAGGATCACTTTTTGTCCGTCATCCGTGCGTAAACAATTTCTTCAAATGACATCTCCTCCTAAACCACTGATCGGATTTTGACCAAACTTCACAGGAATGATCCTTAGGTGGACCCCTTTCAAAGTTGTTCAAATGGTTCTGGTCCGTTGCCCATATAGGTCACAGGAGCCAAAAATAGATTTTTTTCACCGAAAACTCTAAAAATCTTCTTCTCTGAAACCGCAAGGCCCAGGTCTTTGATATTTGGTATGAAGCTTCATCTAGTGGACCCCTACCAAGATTGTTCAAATTATAGTGCCGGTGCCAAAAATGCCCGCGCCCCGGGGCCCTTTGGTTTTACAATGGCTTATATATGGAAAATCTTTAAAAATCTTCTTCTCTGAAGCCACAAGGCCCAGGTCTTTGATTTTTGGTATGAAGCTTCATCTAGTAGACCCCTACCAAGATTGTTCAAATTATAGTGCTGGGGCCAAAAATGCCCCCACCCCGGGGCCCTTTGGTTTTACATAGACTTATATCGGGAAAATCTTTAAAAATCTTCTTCTCTGAAACTGCAAGACCCAGGTCTTTGCTATTTGGTATGAAGCTTCATCTAGTGGACCCCTACCAAGAATGCTTAAATTATAGTACTGGGGCCAAAAATGCCCCCGCCCCAGGGCCCTTTGGTTTTACATAGACTTATATAGGGAAAATCTTTAAAAATCTTCTTCTGTGAAACCACAAGGCCTAGGTCTTTGATATTTGGTGTGAAATTTCATCTAGTGGACCTCTATCAAGATTGTTCAAATTATAGCCCTGGGGCCAAAAATGCCCCCGCCCCGAGACCCTATGGTTTTACATAGACTTATATAGGGAAATCTTTAAAAATCTTCTTCTCTGAAACTGCAAGGCCTATGTCTTTGATATTTAGTATGGAGCTTCATCTAGTGGACCTATACCAAAATTGTTCAAATTATAGCCCTCCGGCCACAAATGCCCCCGTCCCACAAATGCCCCGGCCCCGGGGCCCTTTGGATTTACATTGACTTATATAGAGATAATCTTTGAAAATCGTCTACTCTGAAACCACAAGGCCTAGGTCTTTGCTATTTGGTATGAAGCTACATCTAGTGGACCTCTACCTAGAATGTTCAAATTATAGCCCTGAGACCAAAAATGCCCCCGCCTCGGGCCCTTTGGTTTTACATAGACTGATCTTGGGGAAAATCTTTAAAAATCTTCTTCTGTGACACCACAAGGCCAAGGTCTTTGATATTTGGTGTGAAATTTCATCTGATGGTCCTATATCAAGATTGTTCAAATTAAAGCCCTGGGGCCAAAAATGCCCCCGCCCCGAAACCCTTTGATTTTACATAGACTTTTATAGGGAAATCTTAAAAAATCTTCTTCTCTGAAACTCCAAGGCCCATGTCTCTGATATTTAGTATGAAGCTTTATCTAGTGGACCTCTATCAAGATTGTTTAAATTATAGCCCTGAGGCCAAAAATGCCCCCGCCCTGGGGCCATTTGGTTTTACATAGGCTTACATAGGAAATATCTTTAAAAAAATCTTCTTCTTTGAAACTGCAAGGCCAAGGTCTTTGATATTTGGTGTGTAGCTTCATCTAGTGGACCTTTGCCACAATTGTTCAATTATAGCCTTTGTTGATATTTGGTACAAACCTTCATCTTTTAAGACCTCCCTCAACATTATGCACATTATAGCCCTGAGGTCAATAATGGCCCGCCCCAGGGCCCACATGTTACTCTATGGATCAGGTGAGCGATCCAGGGCCATCATGGCCCTCTTGTGTTTTATATTAGGATCACTTTTTGTCTGTCATCCGTGCGTAAACAATTTCTTCAAATGACATCTCCTCCTAAACCACTGATCAGATTTTTACCAAACTTCACAGGAATGATCCTTAGGTGGTCCCCTTTCAAAGTTGTTCAAATGGTTCTGGTCCGTTGCACATATAGGTCACAGGAGCCAAAAATAGATTTATTCACTGAAAACTTAAAAAATCTTCTTCTCTGAAACCAGGTCTTTGATATTTGGTATGAAGCTTCATCTAGTGGTCCCCTACCAAGATTGTTCAAATTATAGTGCTGGGGCCAAAAATGCCCCCGCCCCGGGGGCCCTTTGGTTTTACATGGGCTTATATAGGAAAATCTTCTTCTCTGAAACCACAAGGCCCAGGTCTTTGATTTTTGGTATGAAGCTTCATCTATTGGACCCCTACCAAGATTGTTCAAATTATAGTACTGGGGCCAAAAATGCCCCCGCCCCGGGGCCCTTTGGTTATACATAGGCTTATATAGGGAAAATCTTTAAAAATCTTCTCTGAAACTGCAAGGCCCAGGTCTTTGATATTTGATATGAAGCTTCATCTAGTGGACCCCTACCAAGATTGTACAAATTATAGTGCTGGGGCCAAAAATGCCCCCGCCCCGGGGCCCTTTGGTTTTACATTGGTTTATATAGGGAAAATCTTTAAAAATCTTCTTCTCTGAAACTGCAAGGCCCAGGTCTTTGCTATTTGATATGAAGCTATATAGTGGAACCCTTCCAAGATTGTTCAATTTACAGTGCTGGGGCCAAAAATGCCCCCGCCCCAGGGCCCTTTGGTTTTACATAGGCTTATATAGGGAAAATCTTTAAAAATCTTCTTCTCTGAAACTGCAAAGCCCAGGTCTTTGATATTTGGTATGAAGCTTCATCTTGTGGACCTCTACCAAGATTGTTCAAATTATAGCCATGGGACCAAAAATGCCCCCCCCCCCCCCCCCCCTCTGGGGCCATTTGGTTTTACATAGACTTATATAGGGAAAATCTTGAAAAATCATCTTCTCTGAAACCACAAGGCCTAGGTCTTTGATATTTGGTATGAAGCTTCAGCTAGTGGACCTCTACCAAGATTGTTCAAATTATAGCCCTAAGGCCAAAAATGCCCCCACCTCGGGCCCTTTGGTTTTACATAGACTTATATAGGGAAAATCTTTAAAAATCTTCTTCTGTGAAACCACAAGGCCTAGGTCTTTGATATTTGGTGAGAAAATTTCATCTAGTGGACCTCTATCAAGATTGTTCAAATTATAGCCCTGGGCCTAAAATGCCCCGGCACCGAGACCCTTTGGTTTTACATAGACTTATATAGGGAAATCTTTAAAAATCTTCTTCTCTGAAACTGCAAGGCCCATGTCTTTGATATTTGGTATGGAGCTTCATCTAGTGGACAATTATAGCCTTTGTTGATAATTGGTATGAAGCTTCACCTTTTTAGACCTCCCTCAACATAATGCACATTATAACCTTGGGGTCAATAATTGCCCTCCCCGGGGCCCACTTGTTACTCTATGGATCAGGTGAGCGATCCAGGGCCATCATGGCCCTCTTGTGTTTTATATTAGGATCACTTTTTGTCTGTCATCCGTGCGTAAACAATTTCTTCAAACGACATCTCCTCCTAAACCACTGATCAGATTTTGACCAAACTTCACAGGAATGATCCTTAGGTGGACCCCTTTCAAAGTTGTTCAAATGGTTCCGGTCCATTGCACATATAGGTCACAGGAGCCAAAAATAGATTTTTTTCAAAGAAAACTTAATAAATCTTCTTCTCTGAAACCACAAGGCCTAGGTCTTTGATATGTGGTATGAAGCTTCATCTAGTGGACCCCTACAAAGATTGTTCAAAATTATGGTCCTGGGACCAAAAATGCCCCCGCCCTGGGGCCCTTTGGTTTTACATGGGCTTATATAAGGAAAATCTTTAAAAATCTTCTTCTCTGAAACTGCAAGGCCCAGGTCTTTGCTATTTGGTATGAAGCTTCATCTAGTGGACCGCTACCAAGATTGTTCAAATTATAGTGCCCGGGCCAAAAATCCCCCCGCCCCGGGGCCCTTTGATTTTACACTGGCTTATATAGGGAAAATCTTTAGAAACCTTCTTCTCTGAAACCGCAAGGCCCAGGTCTTTGCTATTTGGTATGAAGCTTCATCTAATGGATCGCTACCAAGATTGTTCAAATTATAGTGCTCGGGCCAAAAATGCCCCCGCCCTGGGTCCTTCTGATTTTACATGGGCTTATATAGGGAAAATCTTTAGAAATCTTCTTCTCTAAAACCGCAAGGCCCAGGGCTTTGATATTTGGTATTTAGCTTCATCTAGTGGACCGCTACCAAGACTGTTCAAATTATAGCCCTGGGGCCAAAAATGCCCCCAACCCGGGGCCCTTTGGTTTTTCATAGACTTATATAGAGAAAATCTTCGAAAATCTTCTCTGAAACAGCAAGGCCCAGGTCTTTTATATTGTGTGTGAAGCTTCATCTAGTGGACCTCTATCAAGATTGTTTAAATTATAGCCCTGAGGCCAAATATGCCCCTTCCCCGGGGCCCTTTGGTTTTACATAGATGTTACGAGATGGAATAGGAAACCTCTCTGGTGCTTATGCACATCTAAATTATTTTAGTAGATATATGGTAGGGCGGTGTGAGTGAAATATTTTGGGTGAAATATGGTACGCAAACTATGCGGCTCCATGAACAAGTCATGCACATATCATACGATGTATGCATGAGTGGTTTATAGAGAGCTGTTTTTACAATACAGGGGGCCGCTAAAAGGCTGAGTTCTATAGAATTTGCCTAAAAATCGCCAACCGCCAAATTGTGCCATATATGATTTTTATTCCCGTCACGTGTTGTGTGGGTGTTCGTTTTGACAGGAGTCATGTCATTGATTATAGGGTCGTTTCATCAATTTTTCCTATGGGAAATATACTATTTGAAGGCAAATCCATTATCTACTCGATTTTGCTATCTGGCTTTGTTTGTGGCCGGTATCTCCACTTCCCCACGAACAAAGCAAGGTAATACGAGTAGGCATGATTTTCCGGTAGTATTCATAGATATATAAACCCTGAAAAAAGCGGACACCTTAGCAGCAGGTCAAGTTGTAAAGAGTAAACACAACATTGTGACGGGGAAATAGAAAGTATATTGAAAGGTATGTTTAATCTATGTTTAGTATTATTTTTGTATGAACATGCTTGTAGGTTTTGGAGGGGTTTACTTCTAGTATACCCCAACTTTCTGAAGCCTATTCTGAATTCACTATTGAGGCCTGTAGTGATTAGGCTACTAGCTTTGCCAGCTAGACGTCGCAGGATCGATCCCAGGCTTCTCCAGTAGTAGAATGAGTCTTTCTAAGTGAGGTCCTGTCTCATGCTGACCCTAGATGTTGGTGAGACGTAAAGTTTGGACACCCGCTCATTCTAGATTCATTTGGGCTTTTAGACCCCTTTTGTAGAATGTAATTAATAAACGCCGGGTCACTTGTTTGATCCATGACTTGTGACTGGCTGTGGTTAGAAAACCGTGGTTCCGTCCCAATATGATATTAGGTGTAGAGGGGACGTAAACTTAAGACGGGTTTAACCACATCTTCATCATCAGGGCAAACTCATACAAGAGCCTGTTGGGTTATCCGTGATGATGAACCGTAATGAATTTTATTTTACAAGCATGTTCACGTTGATTAGAAATAATTTTGTTCAAGAAGAATTACGAGTTCATTTTGTAATGATGCCGTTTTTGTCTGATAACTCAGTTTGTGCATGTATGTACATATAAAGAACGTGATGATGATAAGTGGGAGTATTTGGTCGCCACACGTCATAACGGCCTGAGCGGCGGGGATGACGTCAGCTGCGTCATCGGCGTCGCGAGGACGGTTGTGACGGGGTGCCTACCAAATAGAGAGAATTTACGGCAAACAGTGTTGGCCCATATGAGACACTAACAAATGTTGTAGATTATAGATGAAAATCTTCTGTTGTAGTTTCTATCTGTTATTAATGTATTGAATTTGTGAATAGCTATATTTGTGAGCCGTGTCGCGGAGAAGGATATGAAATAGAGATTGTTATGTTTCCTGTAATTGGCGGCTGACCAGGTAGCGCAAAGGCGTGGTCTGTTCAATTGCCTCTTACTTGTGATAATGTAGTGAGCACAAATTTGATGAGTATTATGCTCAGTAGTAGTGAGCATTAATTGATTTCTGTAGTGCTCAGTAAGGAACCATGAACTTTGAGTATTATTGTGTCAAGCGCTGGGTGCTGATAATTTGATGCACAGTCAAGTTGAGTTCTGCTGTACGGTTATTTGTCGCATGCACTAATCAGCCTGTATGTCTGGTCGGCGCATGCGCAATAACGGTATATGCATGAACATATTTTTACTTCTCCGGGAGGGGGATCATGATATAGCATGTATGTTTTGTGACTCGTTTCTAGTCCCGTTATCGTAATTTGCAGGCATAACAATGTGTGACCTGCTGCTCCCTGCTTCATAGCAGCAGGTACTGGTACGACGCTAGGCGTTAGGGTCCAGCAAGGGCGGACAGACCGCCGTAATCAGCGCCTACCAGGATAGAAGCAGATTCTTCTAAATCATTGTTCGTTGTAAACAAATGTGATCATGGAAGAGGTCAACTTACCTTATTTGGACGATCACTAAACGGCTGATCAGCAAACGTGATCGCTAATCCTAGGATAATCAATTATGTTGATAGACTAGTTTTACTAGTTCGCGAGAAGAAGTGTCACGCGAGTGAGGGATTCACCCAAAGTTATAAACTGGCCAGTCGCGTTTTGTGTTGTTTCTTTTTTTGTTTTTCTTGTTGTTTTTGTTGTTTGCTTCTGTAGGTATTCACGTCACCCGTTCCGAGCACAGAAGTGTTTTGCCTTCGGAGCGGACGTCGTGAGTTGGCTACAGAAGCAACAATTTGTGATGTTTTGTGTTAGTAAGTGTTGTATGTAGATACTGTAAATAATTCATGTCAATCATTTAACATCTTTCTTGTGCCTTACCCCACAGCTGCCCGTACACCTGTCAGAGATCACGCTCGGTTGTCTTGTCAGCATGGGGGTTTGCGGGACGCCGTAAACCCACATGTAACATTTGGTGTCAGAAAAGTGGGGATTTGATCTCTGGCTGGTGTTCCCGGCTGTGGAACAGCACATTGATACTCTGAATCATCAATTTAAAAAAAAAAAAAATGTATTGACAGCCACATTTAGAAATTAACTTGAATCTTCCTTCCTGCGTTGATGAAGTGCGAAACCCATGTATTCAACTGAATGGATACTGACAAGTCGATAATTTCTGAGCAGGAAGGCAAGGCAAACCCCACTTTTTCTTGGTAACGAAAAGTTTAAGTAGACCCCACTTAATTGTGTTACCTGACATTCTACTAAGTTAAATTGGAGCTACTAATTGATCTTACCCACACATGGTTCTGACGTAGTGACGTTAACAATTTACTGACGTTGACATAACGGTAGCGTTAATATTTACGCTGTGGCTTGAGGTTAGGTATGACGTAAAAGAAACATTAATGGTGACTTGTTATGATCGGAGTTTTGTAATGTGATGAAACTTCGGATTGTAGCATTTTACTGTAAACGTCGTCAGTTTATGACGTCATATTAGACTACCAGTACGCAACGCCATACTTTGCTGAAAGCATTTGACATTTCAAATCGCGTGTGCTTTAATAACTAACGTTTTAGTTAGATTAACGCGTATAACACATATCTTAACGTTTTAGTTAAGCCCATTCAATCATCACTGATCATAACTGATCAGTTTATAGTGGTTTTGATAGTAACGTGAGATTTACGTTATCAATAATGGAGCGTTTAATGCAAATGGGAAAGGACTTAGGTTATGAGGGGAAGGAGTTACAAGGTTTTGTTAAAGAGCAGCAGGATATTGAGCGGGCAGAAAGGCAAGAGCAAAGGGATTTAGAAAGGTTAAGGTCTGAAGAAAAGGAAAAGGAAAGGGCAGAAAAAGAAAAGGAAAGGGTACATGAACTAGCTAAGTTAGAGGAAAAGGAAAAGGAAAGGGCACATGAACTAGCTATGTTGAATGTTAATAAGGAACTTGAAATAGCACGCATCAAGACTGAAAGGGAGGCAAAAGAGATTAGTGAGGCCCATTTAGAAAAAATAAAACATGGGTTTGAGCTACAGCACCAAGAATTAAGGAATCAGTTAGAAATGCAGAGAGCGAAGCTCGAGCTAGAATTTGAAAAGCAAAAAGCTGAGAAGGTGGCGCATGCCCGGGATCCTAAGTTACCTTATTTTGAAGAGGGTAAAGATAAAATGGATAGTTATTTATCTAGGTTTGAGAAATATGCTACGGCTAATAAATGGGATAAGAGTGTTTGGGCCGCGTATTTAAGTGCATTGCTCAAAGGGCGCGCACTTGATGTATATGACCGGTTGTCAAATGAGGATGCGGCGGATTATGAAAAGTTAAAGGACGCTTTATTAAAGAATTTTGACATGACAGAGCGCGGATTTAGGAAACAGTTTCGTTATAGTAGGCCCGAGAAATCAGAAACGTTCATACAGTTCAGTAGTAGACTGAGAAGTTATTTAGAAAAATGGCTTAATATGGCAAAGATAGAAAAATCTTTTCCGGCTGTCTGTGATTTCATGGCAAGGGATCAGTTCCTGGAGTCATGTAATAGAGAACTGTATGTACATCTGAAGCCAAAACAGTTTGGTAATTTAGATGAAATGGCTAGGGAGGCAGATTTGTTTGCAGAAGCGCGCGGGGGCGTATATAGTTGCATTAATAAGGGGCAACGCGATAATAGAGGCGCAGCGCAGGGTAAACAGGACAAAGTTGACTCGAACAAACCGAGTGGTAGACCGGATATCAAGTGTAGCATATGTGGTAAGGGGCATTTAACAATTAAATGTTTTAAAAACCCCGACAGGAAACAATTGTATAGCGCAGAGGTAGGAGCAACTGGAGTGGGGGATAGCGGTGTTAAAGAAAATTTTAACACGCGCGTAGAGGCTCAAGGTTCTCAGGTTAAGAATGAGAATACGCAGAATGTAGGTCGTGGTTATACACGTGGTCGTGGTAATTTCAGAGGGTCTTTTCGCGGACGCGGTAAAAATAATAGCACACCACGTGGCGCAGCACACCAAGTTAGTTTTTGTCAAACGGAAGTAACTAGGAAAGGTGATGAGATTGGAAGTATTTTTGAAAATAAGGTTGGTGATCCTTTGATTTCGGATAGGGAGGAGTGTAGTAAGGAAACTAGGGAAGGTGTCTGTTACTTCTTAAAGGCAAGGTTACCGACGGCACAAGGATTGGTTAATAATAAAAAGGTGGTTGTATTAAGAGATACTGGGTGTACAGGCTGTGTCGTTCGGAGAAGTTTGGTTTCGGATAGTCAGTTAATAGGGAAGGAATCAAATGTTACGTTGATTGATGAATCCACACAAAGGTATCCTTTGGCAATGATTGACATTGATTGTCCTTTTTTCACTGGGAAAACTGAAGCTTTGTGTATGGATGATACGTTGTACGATTTGGTTATCGGTAACATTGATGGATCAAAACTTCCTGATATGTCTCATTTCTCAGCTGCGGCTGTAACTAGGTCTCAAACTAGGCAGGATGAGAAGCCTTACAGGAAACTTAAGGTTCCCGATCAGATCATTAACGATGACAAGGAGGCTTTCAAGCAAGCTCAGGTTGATGATCCAACTTTGGAAAACATCAGGAAAAGGGTTGTATCTGGGAACAAGACTGTGAGTCGTGGTTTAAACCGAGGTGAAACTAGGTTTATTGAGAAAAAAGGGTTAGCATATAGGGAGTTCACCAAGGGTAACAAAGTCTCTTTCCAACTTGTGGTCCCTCAAAGTTTCCGAGGAAAGGTGTTGAAACTGGCTCATGAAACGCTTATGTCTGGACATATGGGTATTAGGAAGACATTGGATAGAGTTGTAACTGAGTTTTACTGGCCCGGTATTTGCGGTGATGTCGCTAGATTTTGTAAATCTTGTGATATTTGTCAGAGAACTATTCAGAAAGGTCGGGTCACTAAAGTACCTCTAGGAAAAATGCCATTGATTGATACGCCATTTAAGAGGGTGGCAGTGGACATAGTTGGTCCAATTGAGCCTCGATCTGATAGGAAATCTCGGTATATTTTAACCATGATAGATTATGCGACAAGGTATCCAGAGGCGATAGCTTTACCGAGTATTGAGACGGAACGTGTCGCGGAAGCGCTTATTGAAATGTTTAGTAGGGTCGGCATTCCTGATGAAATGTTGACTGATTGTGGATCACAGTTTACTGCTGAGGTAATGAAGGAAGTCAGCAGACTTCTTTCTCTTCAACAGTTAACGTGTAGTCCGAGACACCCAATTTGCAACGGACTGATAGAGCGTTTCCACGCTACGTTAAAGCAGATGTTACGTCGCATGTGTGCTGAACGTCCAAAAGATTGGGATAAATATCTTCCAGCCTTATTATTTGCGGTAAGGGAAGTCCCACAAGAGTCTTTAGGATACTCCCCTTTTGAGTTGTTATATGGACGTAACGTCAGAGGTCCAATGGCAATATTAAGAGAATTATGGGCTGAAGAGGTACGCGATGAGCAAGTTCTTTCGACGTATCAATACGTTATTGAGCTTAGGGAACGGTTAGAGCAGACATGCAAATTAGCGCGTGATAATTTAAAGAAGGTTCAGATTAAGCAGAAAGCTTATTATGATAAAGGCGCGAGGTCGCGTAAATTTGACGTCGGCGACAAAGTACTGTTGTTACTACCGACAGACAGTAATAAATTATTGCTTCAATGGAAAGGTCCTTATGAAGTTGTTGAGGTAGTGAACAGAATGGATTATAAGATTGACGTCAATGGAAATGTTAACTAGAGGTGCCACGATTCACCGAAATCACGATGCATCACGGTTCAGTGGTCACGATTCGGTTCACGATTCTTTTGATCCCATTTTCGATACGGTTCGATTCACAAAATTGTCAACAGTTGTCAATCAATTAGTTGTTTAATTACTGCATGGCAAAGTGAAAAAAACTAGTACTCTTCAACAGTAAACTCTATTTGAATGTTACTGAACAGATACACACATGGATTATTACTTTAGGCAAGGTTTTTATGACTTATTTCAAGCAAACAAAAGCGCTAATGCGAATGTCATTAGTTTTCGCGACTTACGAAAATCGATCTTTCAATCAATGATTGTCACTAATTAGGACTTTTAAGACCTTTCAAAATGACCAGAAAAGTTCTGTCAAACACTCCTCAATTTAATTTAAGTCTGTTTTTTTTTAAAAGTTGTTCATGTTATTTTATAGAAAATGAGCCAATCTCCCATGATCAAAAACTGAACATTTTTCGGGACAGATCGTGTTTTCAAACAAAGGTTATAAAGGCATCTACAGCATGTCTACAAGCATTAATTAAGTGGTTGAACTTTGTTTTAATGTGATTCTTTCTTATTGAGAATTTATTCTAAAAAAAAACAACATTTAGTTATTGTCATAGAACTTTTATAGAAACATTCTTAATTAAACTCTGAACCACACCAAACATAGATTTTCATATGTTGCTGGCCAAATAATGTTATCCTTTGCAGTTGGTAACTCAGCAGTTGAAGCCTTAAAAATGTATCGTGATACGTATCGTATCGTGAGCCAAGTATCGCGATACGTATCGTATCGTGAGGTGAGCGTATCGTGGCAGCCCTAATGTTAACACATATCACGCTAACATACTGAAGCAATATGTGGAACGTCAAAATGTGACGTCACATTGCTTGCTATCTGTAGAGTCCACTCAGTCAACTGAAAATGATGACGTTGACGAATTCTCATTGGAAGATTGCGCTTTTCCTACTGCAAAGCAACCAGAGACGTTTAAGGACGTCAATATTTCAGAAATGTTAACGCAGGATCAGCGTAAAGAAATAGAGACGTTGATAAAAGAATACCCGGACGTACTGTCCAGTGTACCAGGACGAACTGACCAAATAGAACACGACATAAAGTTGCTGACGACGGAACCAGTGAGGTCAAAAGGTTATGCCATACCATATAAAGTACGGGATGTAATGGAAAAGGAAATTCAAGATATGTTAGATTTAGGAGTTATTGAGCCATCAATATCTCCATATTCATCCCCCGTAGTACTTGTCCCTAAAAAAGATGGTTCGGTGCGGTTCTGCATTGACTTCCGTAAACTTAATAAAGTGACGGAGTTCGATGCAGAACCAATGCCAAATATGGAGGAGGTTATAAATAGAATGTCGGGGCACAAATACTTTAGCAAATTAGATTTGTCAAAAGGTTATTGGCAGGTAAAAATGACGTCTAAGGCAAAACCCCTAACTGCGTTCGAAACCCCCAAAGGCTTGTTTCAATTCAAAACTATGCCCTTCGGTTTGGTAAACTCAGGAGCAACATTTTGCAGGTTGATGAGAAAGATTCTGTCCGAACTTTCTAACGTTGATAGCTTCGTCGATGATATGTGGATCTTTACCGAAACTTGGAAAGACCACTTGACGTCATTACGTGAAGTTTTGGATAGACTTAGGACAGCCAAGTTGACGGCAAAACCTTCCAAGTGTATGATTGGGTATAGCAGTATCGAATGTCTTGGTCACAGTGTAGCTGCTCAGTCAGTAAGACCGCAAGAAGACAAGATACAAGCTATAAAGGATGCTCCTCGACCTTCTACTAAGAGACAAATAAAGTCATTTCTTGGGTTGGCTGGTTTCTACCGCCGTTTCATTCCAAATTTCTCATCTATCGCTTCCCCTTTGACAGATTTAACTAAGAAAAGTAGACCAAACAAGATCACAGACTGGCAGGACCATCATGAAAAGGCTTTTCAGACCCTGAAGAATAGACTCACGTCTAGTCCTATTCTTCGTCTTCCTATCTTTCATGATGGGAATCCGTTCATACTCCGGACGGACGCTTCTGATGTTGGTATAGGAGCCGTTTTGCTCCAAGAATTTGAAGGGGAAGGACGACTTCCCATTGCTTATGCCAGCAAGAAACTTTTGCCTCGTGAGAAAAACTATTCTGTAATAGAGAAGGAATGTTTGGCTATTATCTGGGGTGTTGAGAAATTTCGCAAGTATCTTTACGGAGTAGAATTCCTGCTTGAGACAGACCACAAGCCCTTGTCGTATATGCAAACAGCAAAAGTTCTCAATCCTCGAATTATGCGTTGGGCAATGAAACTACAGCCGTATAGATTTCGGATTGTTGCAATTCGGGGCCAAGAAAATTTGGGGGCAGACTACCTTAGTAGGTAATTCTTCGCACGGTTGTTGTGTAAATAGCTGTCTTGTTTAGATAGGTTCATCCTATTCCATCTCTGTACACAAAGAAAAAACATTTCTGATTGTTTTTTCTCCAAAAGGGGAAACCTTTGTTACGAGATGGAATAGGAAACCTCTCTGGTGCTTATGCACATCTAAATTATTTTAGTAGATATATGGTAGGGCGGTGTGAGTGAAATATTTTGGGTGAAATATGGTACGCAAACTATGCGGCTCCATGAACAAGTCATGCACATATCATACGATGTATGCATGAGTGGTTTATAGAGAGCTGTTTTTACAATACAGGGGGCCGCTAAAAGGCTGAGTTCTATAGAATTTGCCTAAAAATCGCCAACCGCCAAATTGTGCCATATATGATTTTTATTCCCGTCACGTGTTGTGTGGGTGTTCGTTTTGACAGGAGTCATGTCATTGATTATAGGGTCGTTTCATCAATTTTTCCTATGGGAAATATACTATTTGAAGGCAAATCCATTATCTACTCGATTTTGCTATCTGGCTTTGTTTGTGGCCGGTATCTCCACTTCCCCACGAACAAAGCAAGGTAATACGAGTAGGCATGATTTTCCGGTAGTATTCATAGATATATAAACCCTGAAAAAAGCGGACACCTTAGCAGCAGGTCAAGTTGTAAAGAGTAAACACAACATTGTGACGGGGAAATAGAAAGTATATTGAAAGGTATGTTTAATCTATGTTTAGTATTATTTTTGTATGAACATGCTTGTAGGTTTTGGAGGGGTTTACTTCTAGTATACCCCAACTTTCTGAAGCCTATTCTGAATTCACTATTGAGGCCTGTAGTGATTAGGCTACTAGCTTTGCCAGCTAGACGTCGCAGGATCGATCCCAGGCTTCTCCAGTAGTAGAATGAGTCTTTCTAAGTGAGGTCCTGTCTCATGCTGACCCTAGATGTTGGTGAGACGTAAAGTTTGGACACCCGCTCATTCTAGATTCATTTGGGCTTTTAGACCCCTTTTGTAGAATGTAATTAATAAACGCCGGGTCACTTGTTTGATCCATGACTTGTGACTGGCTGTGGTTAGAAAACCGTGGTTCCGTCCCAATATGATATTAGGTGTAGAGGGGACGTAAACTTAAGACGGGTTTAACCACATCTTCATCATCAGGGCAAACTCATACAAGAGCCTGTTGGGTTATCCGTGATGATGAACCGTAATGAATTTTATTTTACAAGCATGTTCACGTTGATTAGAAATAATTTTGTTCAAGAAGAATTACGAGTTCATTTTGTAATGATGCCGTTTTTGTCTGATAACTCAGTTTGTGCATGTATGTACATATAAAGAACGTGATGATGATAAGTGGGAGTATTTGGTCGCCACACGTCATAACGGCCTGAGCGGCGGGGATGACGTCAGCTGCGTCATCGGCGTCGCGAGGACGGTTGTGACGGGGTGCCTACCAAATAGAGAGAATTTACGGCAAACAGTGTTGGCCCATATGAGACACTAACAAATGTTGTAGATTATAGATGAAAATCTTCTGTTGTAGTTTCTATCTGTTATTAATGTATTGAATTTGTGAATAGCTATATTTGTGAGCCGTGTCGCGGAGAAGGATATGAAATAGAGATTGTTATGTTTCCTGTAATTGGCGGCTGACCAGGTAGCGCAAAGGCGTGGTCTGTTCAATTGCCTCTTACTTGTGATAATGTAGTGAGCACAAATTTGATGAGTATTATGCTCAGTAGTAGTGAGCATTAATTGATTTCTGTAGTGCTCAGTAAGGAACCATGAACTTTGAGTATTATTGTGTCAAGCGCTGGGTGCTGATAATTTGATGCACAGTCAAGTTGAGTTCTGCTGTACGGTTATTTGTCGCATGCACTAATCAGCCTGTATGTCTGGTCGGCGCATGCGCAATAACGGTATATGCATGAACATATTTTTACTTCTCCGGGAGGGGGATCATGATATAGCATGTATGTTTTGTGACTCGTTTCTAGTCCCGTTATCGTAATTTGCAGGCATAACAATGTGTGACCTGCTGCTCCCTGCTTCATAGCAGCAGGTACTGGTACGACGCTAGGCGTTAGGGTCCAGCAAGGGCGGACAGACCGCCGTAATCAGCGCCTACCAGGATAGAAGCAGATTCTTCTAAATCATTGTTCGTTGTAAACAAATGTGATCATGGAAGAGGTCAACTTACCTTATTTGGACGATCACTAAACGGCTGATCAGCAAACGTGATCGCTAATCCTAGGATAATCAATTATGTTGATAGACTAGTTTTACTAGTTCGCGAGAAGAAGTGTCACGCGAGTGAGGGATTCACCCAAAGTTATAAACTGGCCAGTCGCGTTTTGTGTTGTTTCTTTTTTTGTTTTTCTTGTTGTTTTTGTTGTTTGCTTCTGTAGGTATTCACGTCACCCGTTCCGAGCACAGAAGTGTTTTGCCTTCGGAGCGGACGTCGTGAGTTGGCTACAGAAGCAACAATTTGTGATGTTTTGTGTTAGTAAGTGTTGTATGTAGATACTGTAAATAATTCATGTCAATCATTTAACATCTTTCTTGTGCCTTACCCCACAGCTGCCCGTACACCTGTCAGAGATCACGCTCGGTTGTCTTGTCAGCATGGGGGTTTGCGGGACGCCGTAAACCCACATGTAACAATAGACTTATATAGGGAAAATCTTTTAAAAAATCTTCTTCTCTGAAACCGCAAGGCCAATGTCTTTGATATTTGGTGTGTAGCTTCATCTAGTGGACCTTTGCCAAGTTTGTTCAAATTATAGCCTTTGTTGATATTTGGTATGAAGCTTCACCTTTTTAGACCTCCCTCAAAATTATGCACATTATAACCCTGGGGTCAATAATGGCCCTCCCTGGGGCCCACTTTTTACTCTATGGATCAGGTGAGCGATCCAGGGCCATCATGGCCCTCTTGTGATTAATATTAGGATCACTTTTTGTCTGTCATCCGTGCGTAAACAATTTCTTCAAACAACATCTCCTCTAAAACCACTGATCGGATTTTGACCAAACTTCACAGGAATGTTCCTTAGGTGTTCCCCTTTCAAAGTTGTTCAAATGGTTCTAGTCCGTTGCACATCTAGGTCACAGGAGCCAAAAATAGATTTTTTCACCGAAAACTTAAAAAATCTTCTTCTCTGAAACCGCAAGGCCCAGGTCTTTGATATTTGGTATGAAGCTTCATCTAGTGGACCCTTACCAAGATTGTTCGAATTATAGTGCTGGGGCCAAAAATGCCCCTGCCCCGGGGCCCTTTGGTTTTACATAGGCTTATATAAGGAAAATCTTTAAAAGTCTTCTTCTCTGAAACCGCAAGGCCTAGGTCTTTGATATTTCGTATGAAGCTTCATCTAGTGGACCCCTACCAAGATTGTTCAAATTATAGTGCTGGGGCCAAAAATGTCCCCACCCCGGGGCCCTTTGGTTTTACATGGGATTATATAGGGAAACTCTTTAAAAATCTTCTTCTCTGAAATGGAAAGGCACAGGTCTTTGCTATTTGGTATGAAGCTCCATATAGTGGACCCCTACCAAGATTTTTCACATTATAGTGCTGGGGCCAAAAATGCCCCCGCCCTGGGGCCCTTTGGTTTTACATAGGCTTACTGTTGGTTTTCTTTTGCTCCAGCATTTCAGTGGTTTCTTGCTGTCGAGTCCTCACCGTTGTCTCACCTCTGTGGTTCTTTGATTTTTGTGTTCACGGAGATGTTGCGCTGGTGAGTTGGGAGGCCTTCATGTGGACTGAACAAATTGTTTGTCTAAATCGCGACGGAAGTAAGGGCGCGGATTGTGGCCACGTAAAATCGATTTAAGCCCCCCAGTGGAAATCTTCCACTGACCGTTCCAAGGCGGCTCTTCTGTGGCGATTTATTTTATGTTGTTGTTTGTTACTTACTGTGTGTATCACTTGTGTCTTTTAGTTTCGGATGACCATATGGCCATTTTGTGGGAAAGTAACTGTCCTTATGGCCTTCCTTTGTTTAGGTTTCCATTATGGTCTGGTCGCTTAATGTTTGTATTTCTTTCCCTTTGGTGTCTTTTATGGGTGGAGTAAGTTAATTGTATCAATTCCTGATCTTTGTTTTACTTCTACTTTACATAGGGAAAATCTTTAAAAATCTTCCTTCTCTGAAACCACAAGACCCATGTCTTTGCTATTTGGTATTAACCTTCATCTAGTGGACCCCTACCAAGATTTTTCACATTATAGTGCAAGGGCCAAAAATGCCCCCGCCCTGGGGCCCTTTGGTTTTACATAGGCTTATATAGGGAAAATCTTTAAAAATCTTCTTCTCTGAAACAGAAAGGCCCAGGTCTTTGATATTCTTTGTGTAGCTTCATCTAGTGGACCTTCGCCAAGATTGTTCAAATTATAGTCTTTGTTGATATTTGGTATGAAGCTTCACCTATTTAGACCTCCCTCAACATTATGCACATTATAGCCCTGGGGTCAATAATGGCCCTTCAAACGACATCTCCTCCTAAACCACTGATCGGATTTTGACCAAACTTCACAGGATCGATCCTTAGGTGGTCCCCTTTCAAAGTTATTCAAATGGTTCCAGTCCGTTGCACATATAGGTCATAGGAGCTAAAAATAGACTTTTTCACCAAAAACTTAAAAAATCTTCTTCTCTGAAACCGCAAGGCCCAGGTCTTTGATATTTGGTGTGTAGCTTCATCTAGTGGACCTTTGCCAAGGTTGCTCAAATTATAGCCTTTGTTGATATTTGGTATGAAGCTTCACCTTTTTAGACCTTCCTCAACATTATACACATTATAACCCTTGGGTCATTAGTGGCCCTCCCCGGGGCCCACTTGTTACTTTATGGATCAGGTGAGCGATCCAGGGCCATGATGGCCCTCTTGTGTTTTATATTAGGATCACTTTTTGTCTGTCATCCGTGCGTAAACAATTTCTTCAAACGACATCTCCTCCTAAACCACTAATCGGATTTTGACCAAACTTCACAGGAATGATCCTTAGGTGGACCCCTTTCAAAGTTGTTCAAATGGTTCCGGTCCGTTGCACATATAGGTCACAGGAGCCAAAAATAGATGTTTTCACCTAAAAATTTAAAAATCTTCTTCTCTGAAATCGCAAGGCCCAGGTCATTGATATTTGGTATGGAACTTCATCTAGTGGACCCCTACCAAGATTGTTCAAATTATAGTACTGGGGCCAAAAATGCCCCTGCCCCGGGGCCCTTTGGATTTACATTGGCTTATAAAGGGAAAATCTTTAAAAATCTTCTTCTCTGAAACCGCAAGGCCCAGGTCTTTGATATTTGATATGGAGCTTCATCTAATGGACCCCTGCCAAGATTGTTCAAATTATAGTACATGGGCCAAAAATGCCCCCGCCCCTGGGCCCTTTGGTTTTACATGGGCTTATATAGGGAAAATCTTTAAAAATCTTCTTCTCTGAAACTGCAAGGCTCAGGTCTTTGCAATTTGGTATGAAGCTTCATCTAGTGGACCTTACCAAGAATGTTCATATTATAGTGCTGGGGCCAAAAATTCCCCCGCCCCGGGGGCCTTTGGTTTTACATGGACTTATATAGGGAAAATCTTTAAAAATCTTCTATGAAACCACATGGCCTAGGTCTTTGATATTTGGTGTGAAATTTCATCTAGTGGACCTCTATCAAGATTGTTAAAATTATAGACCTGAGGCCAAAAATGCCCCCGCCCCGAGACCCTTTGGTTTCATATAGACTTATAGGGAAAATCTTTGAAAATTTTTTCTCTGAAACAGCAAGGCCCAGGTCTTTGATATTTGGTGTGAAGCTCATTTAGTGGACCTTTATCAAGATTGTTTAAATTATAGCCCTGAGGCCAAAAATGCCCCCATCCCCAGGCCATTTGGTTTTACATAGGCTTATGTAGGGAATATCTTTAAAAAAAATCTTCTTCTCTGAAACTGCAAGGCTCAGGTCTTTGATATTTGGTGTGTAGCTTCATCTAGTGGACCGGTGCCAAGATTGTTAAAATTATTGCCTTTGTTGATATTTGGTATGAAGCTTCACCTTTTTAGACCTCCCTCAACGTTATGCACATTATAACCCTAGAGTCAATAATGGCCCTACCCGGGGCCCAGTTGTTACTCTATGGATCAGGTGAGCGATTCAGGGCCATCATGGCCCTCTTGTGTTTTATATTAGGATCACTTTTTGTCTGTCATCCGTGCGTAAACCATTTCTTCAAACGACATCTCCTCCTAAACCACTGATCAGATTTTGACCAAACTTCACAGAAATGATCCTTATGTGGTCTCCTTTCAAAGTTGTTCAAATGGTTCCGGTCCGTTGCACATATAGGCACAGGAGCCAAAAATAGATTTTTTTCACCGAAAACTTAAAAAATCTTCTTCTCTGAAACTGCAAGGCCCAGATCTTTGATATTTGGCATGAACCTTCATCTAGTTGACCCCTACCAAGATTGTTCACATTATAGTGCTGGAGCCAAAAATGCCCCCGCCCCGGGGCCCTTTGGTTTTACATGGGCTTATATAGGGAAAATCTTTAAAAATCTTCTTCTCTGAAACTGCAAGGCCCAGGTCTTTGATATTTGGTATGAAGCTTCATCTAGTGGACCCCTTCCAAGATTGTTCAAATAATAGTGCTTGGGCCAAAAATGCCCCTGCCCCGGGGCCCTTTTGTTTCACATGGGTTAATATAGGGAAATTTTTTAAAAATCTTCTTCTCTGAAACCGCAAGGCCCAGGTCTTTGATATTTGGTATGTAGCTTCATCTAGTGGACCCCTACCAAGATTGTTCAAATTATAGTGCTGGGGCCAGAAATGTTCAAATTATAGTGCTGGGGCCAGAAATGTTCAAATTATAGTGCTGGGGCCAGAAATGCCCCCGACCCGGGACCCTTTGGTTTTAAGTGGGCTTATATAGGGAAAATCTTTAAAACTCTTCTTCTCTGAAACCGCAGGGCCCAGGTCTTTGATATTTGGTATGAAGCTTCATCTAGTGGACCTCTACCAAGATTGTTCAAATTATAGCCCTGAGACCAAAAATGCCCCCGCCTCGGGGCCCTTTGGTTTTACATAGACTTATATAGGGAAAATCTTTAACAATCTTCTTCTGTGAAACAACAAGGCCTAGGTCTTTGATATTGGGTGTGAAATTTCATCTAGTGGACCTCTATCAAGATTGTTCAAATTATAGTGCTTGGGCCAAAAATACCCCACCCCGAGACCCTTTGGTTTTACATAGACTTATATAGGGAAATCTTAAAAAATCTTCTTCTTTGAAACTGCAAGGCCCATGTCTTTGATATTTGGTATGGAGCTTCATCTAGTGGACCTCTACCAAGATTGTTCAAATTATAGCCCTCGGGCCACAAAAGCCCCCGCCCCAGGGCCCTTTGGTTTAACATAGACTTATATTGAGATAATCTTTGAAAATCTTCTTCTCTGAAACTGCAAGGCTCAGGTCTTTAATAATGTCTTTAATATTTGGTGTGAAGCTTCATCTAGTGCACCTCTATCAAGATTGTTTAAATTATAGAGATGAGGCCAAAATAGCTCCCACCCCGGGGCCATTTGGTTTTGCATAGGCTTATGTAGGGAATATCTTTAGAAAAATCTTCTTCTCTGAAACCGGAATGCCAAGGTCTTTGATATTTGGTGTGTAGCTCCATCTAGTGGACCTTTGCCAAGATTGTTCAAATTATAGCCTTTGTTGATATTTGGTATGAAGCTTCACCTTTTAAGACCTCCCTCAACATTATGCACATTATAGCCCTGGGGTCAATAATGGCCCTCCCCAGGGCCCATTTGTTACTCTATGGATCAGGTGAGCGATCCAGGGCCATCATGGCCCTCTTGTTTATTTACAGGGACCGCCCAAAACTTGATGCCAGTGCTTAACTTTTGTCTTGGATTTTCAATTCATAAGTGAAATTCATACCTTGTTTTAGTTTAGCTCCTCCTTTTATTTCGGATGCAGCCACAAAAAGCTGTGGGGACTAATAAAAACACTGGGTTTCTTTTATCATAAAAAATTGTACCCAGTGTTACATACCCCTAAGAAAACACTGAATACAGCTCATATATTGCCACAAGTAAAGGTTTGAAAAATGGCATGATAGATTCGTGTGTCTCGGACATGCTGAAAAGTAAATTAATTTGAATATCTATAATACCATTTGTGAATAAGTTCTTTGACTGTTAACAGTTTCTAGTGTAGCGTGTACCGGGTCATCCACGAAGTCAAGCAACGCGGTCACCCATCCAGGTACTAACCGCGATCTCCGTTGCTTAACTTCGTGAAAAAGCCAACCACTCTACCCGCGTCACTAAAAGAGCCAGCTCCCACAGCAAGGCAGTAGAAGTGGTATTTATCCATAACCGTTACATTTCTCCCCCTCAACTCTTGACTTCGTCCCGAAGTCACACATGCCTCACAAGGCTAAACCCGAGGGCGTAGTCTATGTAACAAACCACCGCTGCCACCAATGTAGCGTGTACCGGGTCGTCCACGAAGTCAAGCAACGTGGTCACCCATCCAGGTACTAACTGCGATCTCCGTTGCTTAACTTCGTGAAAAAGCCAACCACTCTACCCGCGTCGCTAAAAGAGCCGGCTCCCACAGCAATGCTGTAGAAGTGGTATTTATCCATAACAGTTACACTAGTAATGTTGTTTTAACCATCACAACATTTTCAAAACATAATTTTGCCCCATTACTGTACCATGAGGCAAAGTTCAAAGGAACAGTTTCTAGTAATGTTGTTTTAACCATCACAACATTTTCAAAACGTAATTTTCCCCTATTACTGTACCATGAGGCAAATTCAAAGGTCACTGATTCTGGTCACATGTAATTTCCAGTTTTGAAATGTGTAGGTCAAAACAATGGCTGCCTCCAATGCACTATTGATGTTTTGAAAACCAAATTTGTCAGGGTGGAAAAAGAATAAAACAAACAAAAGATAAAATGTATTTTTTATTAATTTGTATGGCATTTAATCATTATATAAAGGAAAGCGCTTACAGTCACTCAAACTGGTCACTCCACGATATATTTCCTTGCATATTTTTTGCATATTTTGGCTGTTTTTCTTAATACCTTTTTTGAATATGTTCTGATGTGCCTCCCAAAAGCCATAGTTTATTTTTTTGAAATATTTTCCCCATCACAACATTTGCTGTCTTCTGCTACTTCAAGTCACATGACCTGTTGGAGCCAGCTTCTGTTTTTTATCTACAGGGACTGCCCCAAATTTAATGCCAGTCGTTCAAAAGTGGTAAACATACCTTGTTTTAGTTTAGCTCCCTCTTCTTTTGTGGATGCGGCCTCAAAAAGCTGTGGTGACTAACAAAAATACTGTGATTCTTTAGTCATAAAAAAGTGGACCCAGTGTTACATACCCCCCATGAAAACAATGAATTCATCTCATATATTACTACAAGCAACCCATCAAAAATGATAGATTTGAGTGTCCCCGCCATGCTAAAAATAAAATCAATTTAATATATTGATAAGCTTTTGCCCAAGGAGTACAGTTACTCCTTCAACCAAAGACTATAGGCTTATCCTGTGATTCTTTGAGAGTATCGGTAGTCCTAAATTCAAAACTAGGGCTGGATCTTCATCTGTCATCACAGGATGGCTCCTGAGTGCACTTATATTAATTTCAGATGTGGCAATGGCCATATGTAAAAGACGTTAAACACATATTCTATCATCGAAACATACCGAAATGTGCGGCATTCTGTTCGACCTGGACGGAATTGGGAAAAAAATAGCTCACTAAAAGAGAAGTTTTTTTCTTGGATATCTGATTGGTTTCTTGTCTGATTCATAACGGACAAGCATAAACCAGCAACATTTTATTGCTGGTTACCCTAGATTGTGATTTGTTTGTCTTGTTGATTGAAAAAAATGCTGACATTCTTTCCCGCCATTACCTCACTAGTGGGTGGGGTAACGTAAACTGAAATTCTTTGGATCAAAATTAGGTCACTTGTCACATTCATTTTTCTGAAGAGCCTGTGTGTTGTCAGATATTTGAGTGTGCTGAGCTGTATATAATTGGACCAGTAAACTGATTAGCCCTTTGTAGTTGTCAGTGTGCTGGCTGTGACAAACTTGGATTCAGGATTGTTGCTTGACACCCATAATAAATCATCAGAAATCATCAAATCACTACCGGGTATATTAAAATGAAGGTCTCCCTGTTTCCCATGGTCTTAATTCTTGGGTTCACTCTTTGGAAAACAACTTATAGAATGCATGGATGGAAATCAGGAGTGCAAGATTACAATTAAGGAGAGCAGTAGTAGAATTTCCCAGTACTTGGTATTTATAAGGAAGAATGGTAACAGAAGGTGTTTGGAGGGCTTGCGAAACTTCAAGTCCTCACACAGTACAAACCTGGCTTTACTTCTAATCATGGCTGGAGACATTGAAACTAACCCCGGCCCAAGGTTTCGCTGCGGACCCTGCAAAAAATATTGCAAAGGTTGTGAGAAATGGATAGAATGTGAGGACTGTAACAAGCACTTTCACTCCTCATGGTCTGATTTGGATAACAGTCAATTGTTAGAAATTGAATCTAGAGCTGGAACTTGGTATTGCAAAGACCGCAAAGCTGACTGTGGTCTTTGCAGTGGCGCTGTCCTTAATGGCCACAAAGCCGTTCAGTGTGATCAATGTGAAATGTGGATACACACTGAATGTTCCTTCATTTCAGATGCAGAATATGGCACTTTGGTAAATTCAAGCTGCCACTGGATATGTCCAAAATGTGAGGTCTGTAACTTTTCAGACTCCTTCTTTGATGAATATGTAGAACTGAGTAAGCCAAACAGGTTTGAACCTCTGTCAGAGGATAAGAGAGGCAAATCTTCGACTGCTGATGAAACTAAATCAAATTTTGTGAAAGGTTTGAACTTTGCAGTATAAACATAAATGGAATTAGAGGAAAAATTCTTGAACTTTTAGCTTTCCTCGATACATCTCAACCTCGTATTGTTGCTATTCAGGAAACAAAGATTGACACTTCAATTACTACACCTGAGCTTTTCCCTGAAACTTGTCAGTACTGTGTGTACAGAAAAGATAGGAACTCTCATGGCGGTGGGGTGATGTTGTTCATTCATAGAGACATTCCTTACATGCCTTTCATGGAACTGGAAAATGACAACGAATCGGTCTGGGTTAAGGTTTTGGCAAATAAAGCTTCCCACTTCGTAGCAAGTTGGTATCGACCACCAAATGGTACAATCGAAAACTTCCAGTTGTTTAAAGACCAACTGGATTGCATTAAATCGCAGCATAAGGGTAAAAAACTCCCGGCTGTACATGTTCTAGGTGACCTCAACTTCAGAGACATTGCTTGGCCCGACAGGCTCAGCAAACAAGGCACAATGCTGAGTCAGTCGGAAGGACAAATATTAATTGACATTATGAACGATCATGGCCTTGAACAAATTGTTAACTTCCCCACTTGTGATAAGAACACATTGGATCTGATCCTTAAGACTTTGCCAGGACAATTCAAAAAAATTCATTCCCCAGATAAACTAAGTGACCAGGATGTTGTCTCCGGATATATAAAAATTCACATCCCACCAATAAAGAAACCTCGGAGGAAGGTGTACTTATATCAGAAAGGTGACTATGAAACTATGAGGAAGGATGCACTCAGATTTGCAAAGGAGAATTACTTTAATGGTCATTCAGATGCTCGGTCTGTACAGGAGAATTTTGATTTGATAACTTCTTTCATTCATACTTCGGCCGAAAATCATATCCCCTCAAAAACTAGTAGGTCTGTATCTTCTATTCCCTGGATCACTCCAGAGATAAGAAGAAAAATTCGCAGAAGGAATAAGATTCATGCAAAGGCAAAAAAGACGGGAAGTGGTAAACACCGGACAAAATTTGAAAACTTGAGACGTGAAATCAAGACTGATATAAAAAAATTAGCATGATTTGTATGTGAATAACTTGGTAGGTGATGTAAAGGCAAATCCCAGAGACTTCTACCGATATATCAATAGCCAGAAGAAAGACAGGCAAGGTATCCCACCCCTTTATAAAAGAGGAGGGAACGGGGTTGCTGAATCAGACTCTGAAAGGGCGGAGGAACTAGTTGGTCAATTCAATGATGCGTTTAATAAAACTGAGTTCACGGAGGTTCCATTGACTGGAAGATCTGCCCCATTCATGAATAATATAATTATTGTTGTGAACTTAGTCATTTTTAACCTCCATCCTTCAATTGATATATGATAGGTACCTCTTGTCTTCGCAACTCCTCTTGCAGTTTTATACCGATCATTTTGAAACTTTGCATGTGCTTTTGCCATGGTATAAGGTGGTGCATGTGGTTTCGACATAATTCTCAGATGATTTTTTTTTCACTTTTCTCACATTGTGAACTTAGCCATTTTTAAGCTTCAGTTAATATACAATAGGTACCTCTTGTCATTGCAACTCCTCTTACAGTTTTATATTGATCAGTTTGAAACTTTGTTTGTGTTTTTGCTATGGTATGAGGATGTGCATGTGGTTTGGACTTTGATGTTGGGATCAATTTTTATATCTTTTTCCACATTGTGAACTTAGTCAGTTTTTTACCTCACATATATAGGCTATGGATTCTTATCAAAGCCCTATATTTATTTCTTCTGCCCTAAATAAACTTTTATTTTTTTTGTGTGGGGCAGGTGGGGAGCAGGTGCGACATCAACTTCACCGAAGTTGAATCTCTGGTTCATTTTTAGCTCACCTGTCACATAGTGACAAGGTGAGCTTTTGTGATCACATTTTGTCCGTCGTCAGTGCGTCCGTTCTTACAAAATGGGTTTATGTGGCTTCTTTTAGGTACAGAAGGGTTTTGTGTGGCAAAATGGGTTTGTGTGGCTAGCCTCACAAACCCATTTTTCTGTTAGTACAGAGGGGTTCAGGGGGACTAGAAAAATCAAATAAAAAAAGACACATAAATTTATGTCCATCACCTTGGACATCCTTGGACATGGATGTCCAGGATTATGAGGCTAAACTTTGAGATTATGGGGCTGAGCCACATAAATTTAACTGGCTGTCCTGGGGCTGAATGCTGCAGTAGGAAAAAGTCCCTCTATGTGAGGAGCTAGACCCATAAGATGTATCAGTGCACTATAAAGAAAGTTCTGTTCTACCTTTAGAGGGCTAGATATCACAACCTCTGGTAGCCACATAAGTTTAGACAAAGACGGTTTCGTACAGACAGCCTTTATGTGGCTGATGTCCAAAGTTTGTGTGGCTAGCCACATTAGATGTACAGATTTGTGTGTCTTATAGCCACATAAACCGTTAGCCACATAAAAATTTTAGCCCCATAAAATATGGACAGGTGCAGCCACACAAACCCAAAATGTGGGTCCGTCCGTCCGTCCGTGCGTGCGTGCGTAAACAATTTCTTGTCCGCACGATAGCATCTTCATTTATGATTTGATTTTTACCAGACTTGCACACAACTTGTACCACCATGAGATCTGGGTTCCTTTCTTGAACCAGCCATATCCCGTCATGTGTTACGGAGTTACGGCCCCTGAAATTGCAAAAATTGCCTATTTTGGTCTTGTCCGCACGATAGCATCTTCATTTATGATTTGATTTTAACCAGACTTGCACACAACTTGTACCACCATGAGATTTGGGTTCCTTTCTTGAACCAGCCATATCCCATCATGTGTTACGGAGTTACGGCCCCTGAAAGGGCAAAAAATTGCCTATTTTGGTCTTGTCTGCATGATAGATGTTTCATTTATGATTTGATTTTAACTAAACTTGCACACAATTTGTACCACCACAAAATCTCGGTCAAGTTCGAATATGGGTCATGTCGGGTCAAAAAGTAGGTCAGTAGGTCAAATAAGAAAAAAAACCTTGTGAAGACATGAGAGGCCACAGTTTTGGTCGGATCATCATCAAACTTGCTCAGAATGATCATCTTGACAATATCTCAGTCAGGTTCGAATATGGGTGTTGTCGGGTCAAAAAGTAGGTCAGTAGGTCAAATCATAGAAAAACCTTCTGAACACACTAGAGGCCACAATTTATGTCCAATCATCATCAAACTTACTCAGAATGATCATCTTGATAATATCTTGGTCACATTCGAATATGAGTCATGCCGGGTCAAAAAGTAGGTCAGTAGGTCAAATCATAGAAAACCTTGTGAATACACTAGAGGCCGCAGTTTTTGTCCAATCATTATCAAACTTGCCCAGAATGATCATCTTGATAATATCTCTGTCAAGTTTAAATACGGGTCATGTCGGGTCAAAAAGTAGGTCAGTAGGTCAAATCATAGAAAAACCTTGTGAACAAACTAGAGGCCACAGTTTTGGTACGATCATCATCAGACATGCCCAGAATGATCATTTTGACAATATCTCGGTCAAGTTCGAATACGGGTCATGTCGGGTCAAAAAGTAGGTCAGTAGGTCAAATCATAGAAAAACCTTGTGAATAAACTAGAGGCCACAGTTTTGGTCTGATCATCATGAAACTTGCTCAGAATGATTATCTTGACAATTTCTCGGTCAAGTTCGAATATGGGTCATGTAGGTTGAAAAAGTAGGTCAGTAGGTCAAATCAGAGAAAAACCTTGTGAACACACTAGAGGCCAGTTTTGGTCGGATCATCATCAAACTTGCTCAGAATGATAATCTTGACAATTTCCGGTAAGGTTTGAATATGGGTGATGTCAGGTCAAAAAGTAGGTCACTAGGTCAAATCATAGAAAAACCTTGTGAACACACTAGAGGCCACAGTTTAGATCCGATCATCATCAAACTTGCCCAGAATGATCATCTTGACAATATCCGGGTCAAGTTTCAATATGGGTCATGTCGGGTCAAAAAGTAGGTCAGTAGGTCAAAGCATAAAAAAAGCTTGTGAACACACTAGAGGCCACAGTTTTGGTCCGATCATCATCAAACTTGCCCAGAATGATCATCTTGACAATATCTGTGTCAAGTTGGAATATGGGACATGTCGGGTCAAAAAGTAGGTCAGCAGGTCAAATCATAGAAAAACGTTTTGAACACTCTAAGAGGCCACAGTTTTAGTCAAATCATCATAAAACTTGCTCAGAATGATCATCAGGACAATATCTCAGTTAAGCTCGCATAATGGGTCATGTCAAAATCAAAAAGTAGATCAGTAGGTTATTTTGTCATAACTTTTGAACCGTTTGAGATAGAGCCTTCATATTTAGCATGTAGGTTCCTTCTGACAAGGGCTTCCCACTCATAAAGATTTGACCTGTGACCTTGACCTTTGACCTACTTTATCATACTTTTTTAACCATATGAGATACAGCCTTCATATTTGGCATGCCTGTTCCTTGCGACAAGGTTTTCTCAGCTATTCAAAACTTTTGACTCATGACCTTGACCTTTGACCTACTTTGTCCTAACTTTTAAAGCATTTGAGATACAGCCTTCATATTTAGCATGTAGGTTCCTTGCGACAATGTTGCTTAGATGATCCTCTAACAAAAAGACTAAAACAATCCCACTCGGATGAACAAAATGGCCACCGGAGGTAAAAATAGAAAAATATTGTAAATTTGATTCAAACGGAAACTCCCCCTAAACCCTAAGGCCAATTTGATTCAAAGTTCCCAGGAATGTTGCCTAGGTTACTCCCTACCAAATAAGCTAAAATCACTCTGCTGATGAACAAGATGGCCACAAGAGCTAAAAATAGAATGTACTCGGGACAGTGACACACAGGTGAGTGAATCAGGGCCCTCTGGGCCCTCTTGTTTTTTTCTGAAACACATTTTTTCCTTTCATTTCGATACTGTTTATAACATAGCTTTCAAACTTCACTTGGGTGTTCCTTGGGACAAGACCTTTCTACTGATGCCAAACATTTTGACCTGCGACCTTGACCTTTGAACTTTGGCCTATTTTTAGCTCACCTGTCACGTAGTGACAAGGTGAGCTTTTGTGATCACAATTTGTCGGTCGTGCGTGCGTCCGTGCGTAAACAATTTCTTGTTCGCACAATAGCATCTTTATTTATGATTTGATTTTAACCAGACTTGCACACAACTTGTACCACCATGAGATCTAGGTTCCTTTCTTGAACCAGCCATATCCCATCATGTGTTACTGAGCTACGGCCCCTGAAAGGGCAAAAATTGCCTATTTTGGTCTTGTCCGCACGATAGCATCTTCATTTATGGTTTGATTTTAACCAGACGTGCACACAACTTGTACCACCATGAGATCTGGGTTCCTTTCTTGAACCAGCCATATCCCATCATGTGTTACAGAATTACGGCCCCTGAAAGGGCAAAAATTGCCTATTTTGGTCTTGTCCGCACGATAGCATCTTCATTTATGATTTGATTTAAACCACACTTGCACACAACTTGTACCACCATGAGATCTGTGTTCCTTTCTTGAACCAGCCATATTCCATCATGTGTTACAGAGTTACAGCCCCTGAAAGGGCAAAAATTGCCTATTTTGGTCTTGTCCGCACGATAGCATCTTCATTTATGATTTGATTTAAACCATACTTGCACACAACTTGTACCACCATGAGATTTGGGTTCCTTTCTTGAACCAGCCATATCCCATCATGTGTTACAGAGTTACGGCCCCTGAAAGGGCAAAAATTGCCTTTTTGGTCTTGTCCGCACGATAGCATCTTCATTATACCCCCGGCATACGAAGTATGTCAGGGGGTATATAGTTTTCGTCTTTCCGTCCGTTCGTTGGTTCGTTCGTATGTTCGTTTGTTCGTTCGTTGGTTCGTTCGTTCGTTCGTACGTTCGTACGTTCGTTCGTCAACCTTTACGTCAAAGTTTTGCGTTAAACCTTTTTGATTGCTCATATCTCTGTAACCACAGGTTGGATTCTCTTCATATTTGGTACAGGATATCTCTATAGCATTACCTTTCATATGGAATATCTAAGCCCCTGGGTGGGTTGTCTGTCTGTCCGTCTGTCTGTTCATCTACTTTTACGTCAAAGTTTTGTGTTAAACCTTTTTCATTGCTGATATCTCTGTAACCACATGTTAGATTCTCTTCATATTTGGTATAGGATATCTCTATAGCATTACCTTTCATATGGAATATCTAAGCCCCTGGGTCAAGCCCCTGGGTGGGCTGTCTGTCTGTCTGTTCATCTAATTTTACGTCAAAGTTTTGTGTTAAACCTTTTTCATTGCTGATATCTCTGTAACCACATGTTAGATTCTCTTCATATTTGGTATAGGATATCTCTATAGCATTACCTTTCATATGGAATATCTAAGCCCCTGGGTCAAGCCCCTGGGTGGGCTGTCTGTCTGTCTGTTCATCTAATTTTACGTCAAAGTTTTGTGTTAAACCTTTTTCATTGCTGATATCTCTGTAACCACATGTTAGATTCTCTTCATGTTTGGTAAAGGATATCTCTATAGCATTACCTTTCATATGGAATATCTAAGCCTCTGGGTCAAGCCCCTGGGTGGGCTGTCTGTCTGTCTGTTCATCTACTTTTACGTCAAAGTTTTGTGTTAAACCTTTTTCACGGCTGATATCTCTGTAAACACATCTTAGATTCTCTTCATGTTTGATAAATGATTTCATGATGCATGTCCATTACCCCACCCATGGTGACCTTGACCTCAAGGTCATGGTGACCTTGACCTCAAGGTCACGGACTTAGAAATTTTACATTTGGTTAAAGTTTTATGTCAAAATTTATAGATGCCTGTGTGTTCTATTTGATGCCCTCACTCCCTTGGTCCATTTAGAAATTTTATGTTTGGTTTAGCTTTTACAAGCACATTTATAGATTCTTATAGCTTCTTGACTTCATTCATATTACATACAAGCTCGAAAGATATATCAGAGGGTGATGCTGGCCGGGGGTATACGTGACCCACTGGTCACTTTCTCTAGTTTATGATTTGATTTTAACCAGACTTGCACACAACTTGTACCACCATGAGATCTGGGTCCTTTATTCAACCAGCCATATACCATCATGTATTACGGAGTAACGGCCCCTGAAAGGGCAAAAATTGCCTATTTTGGTCTTGTCCGCACAATAGCATCTTCATTTATAATTTGATTTTAACCAGACTTACACACAACTTGTACCACCATGAGATCTGGGTTCCTTTCTTGAACCAGCCATATCCCATCATGTGTTACGGAGTTACGGCCCCTGAAAGGGCAAAAATTGCCTTTTTTGATCTTGTCTGCATGATAGCCGTTTCATTTATGATTTGATTTTAACTAAACTTGCACACATTTTGTACCACAAAATATCTCGGTGAAGTTCGAATATAGGTCATGTTGGGTCAAAAAGTAGGTCAGTAGGTCAAATCAGAAAAAAACCTTGTGAAGACACTAGAGGCCACAGTTTTGTTCCGATCATCATTAAACTAGCCCAGAATGATCATCTTGACAAAATCTCAGTCAAGTTTGAATATGTGTGTTGTCGGGTCAAAAAGTAGGTCAGTAGGTCAAATCTAAGAAAAACCTTCTGAACACACTAGAGGCCACAATTTATGTCCAATCATCATCAGACTTGCTCAGAATGATCATCTTGCTAATATCTTGGTCACATTAGAATATGGGTCATGTTGGTTCAAAAAGTAGGTCAGTAGGTCAAATGATAGAAAAACCTTGTGAACACACTAGAGGCCACAGTTTATGTCCAATCATCATCAAACTTGTCAAGAATGACCATCTTGACAATATCTGAGTCAAGTTCGAATATGGGTCATGTCGGTTCAAAAAGTAGGTCAGTAGTTCAAATCAGAGAAAAACCTTGTGAACACACCAGAGGCCACAGTTCTGGTTCGATCATCATCAAACTTGCTCAGAATGATCATCTTGATAATATCTTGGTCATGTTCGAATATGGGTCATGGCAGGTCAAAAAGTAGGTCAGTAGGTCAAATCAGAGAAAAACCTTGTGAACACACTAGAGGCCACATTTTTGGTCCAATCATCATCAAACTTGCTCGGAATGATGGTCTTGACAATCTCTCGGTCAAGTTCGAATATGGGTCATTTCAGGTCAAAAAGTAGGTCAGTAAGTCAAATCCTTGAAAAACCTTGTTAACACACTAGAGGCCACAGATTAGGTCCGATCATCATCACACATGCCCAGAATGATCATCTTGACAATATCTCAGTCGAGTTCGAATAAGAGTCATTTCGGTCCAAAAAGTAGGTCAGTAGATAAAATCATAGAAAAAACCCTCTGAACACACTAGAGGCCACAGTTTTGGTCTGATCATCATTAAACTTGCTAAAAATGATCATTTGACAATATCTCAGTTAATTTCGAATATTGGTCATATCTGGCCAGTAAGTAGGTCAGTAGGTCAGATTGTTGAAAAACCTTGTGGACACACTAGAGACCCCAGTTTTGGTCTGATCATCATCAAACTTGCTCAGAATGATCATCTTGACAATATCTGGGTCAAGTTTGAATATGTGTCTTGTCGGGTCAAAAAGTAGGTCAGCAGGTCAAATCGTAGAAAAACGTTTTGAACACTCTAAGAGGCCACAGTTTTAGTCAAATCATCATAAAACTTGCTCAGAATGATCATCTGGACAATATCTCAGTTAAGTTCGAATATGGGCCGTGTCAAATCAAAAAGTAGATCAGTGGGTCATTTTGTCATAACTTTTGAACTGTTTGAGATAGAGCCTTCATATTTGGCATGTAGGTCCTTGTGATGAGGGCTTCCCACTCATATAAAGATTTGACCTGTGACCTTGACCTGTGACTCACTTTATGATAACTTTTGAAACATATGAGATAGAGCCTTCATATTTGGCATGTATGTTCCTTGTGACAAATTTTTCCCAACCATTCAAAACTTTTGAGCCATGACCTTGGCCTTTGACTTACTTTGTCATAACTTTTGTAGCATTTAAGATACAGCCTTCATATTTGGCATATAGGTTCCTTCATAGGATTGAGTGTTTAAGTTGAAGTCTCACCAACAGCTAAGGTCATACAGTGATGGGACCTCTGTTTAAAGACCAATCTAAAAGTCTGGAGAAGCCTGGGATCGATCCTGCTACCCCTGGTAGCATGACCACTTCACCATGAAGGCTTCTAAACTTCATTGGAATGTTGTGTAGATGACCCTCTAGGAAAATAGCATAACGATTAACAAATGGTAACAAAAGCTAAAAATAGGAAAACATTGTAAATTTGCTTCAAATGCGAACATCTTCTAAACCATTCAGCCCATTGGATTCAAAACTTTACAGGAATGTTGCCTAGCTGACTCCCTACCAAAATAGTTAAAACTCATTCCACTCCAATGAATAAGATGGCTGCCAGAGCTAAAACTAAAAAAAAATCTTCAAACAACAATTCCTTCTGTACTCTTGGGCCAATTTCATTCAAACTTCGAAGTAATGTTGCTTAGATGACCCTCTACCAAAAAGGCTAAAACAATCCCACTCTGATGAAAAAAATGGCCACCGAAGCTAAAAATATTGTAAATCTGATTCAAATGTGAACCCCTCCTAAACCCTAAGGCCAATTTGATTCAAACTTCACTGGAATATTGCCTAGGTTACTACCTACCAAATAAGCTAAAATCACACTGCTGATGAACAAGATGGCCACCACAGCTAAAAATAGAATATACTCGAGACAGTGACACACAGGTGAGCGAACCAGGGCCCTGTGGGCCCTCTTGTTAAAAAACTTAACCGAAAATTTTTAACCTTGATCATATTTCAAAAGTATTTGGCCTGGCTTCGTGAAACTTCACACACATACCGGTACTCACCATCACAAGAGTTACATTCTACCCAGGTGTCCATAACTCTATCACACAATTTGACTGAATTATCTCCCCCTTTTCTTTCCATTTAAAAAAAAAGAACATTTTCACTTTATTTTAATACCACAAAAAATACAGTCTTCAAACTTCACATGCATGTTCCTTGGAACAAGACCATTTCACCGATACCAAGCTTTTTGACCTTTGAACTTTTACCTATTTTTCAATAATGTAACCCAAAACTTGGACCTTGGCCATATTTCCAAACATATTTGCCCTAGCCTCATGAATTTTGACACAGATCTTTATGATCACAACAACAACATTTTTACCAAGTTCCATAACTCTGTCCTGCGATTTGACTGATTAATCTCCCTTTGTGATATACAATAAAAATTGCAGTTTCAAGAAAATGTTTTGGTCTCTCATTTTCATACCACCAATAATACAGCTTTAAAAATTCAAATGGGTGTTCCTTTGGGCAAGACCTTTCCATTAATGTCAAACTTTTTTGCCTTTGACCTTGACCTTTGATATTCAGCCTATTTTTCTAAAAATAACAAATAACTTTAACCTTGATGATTTTGATTTTGAGATGTAAGCATTCCTTTTTTGGATGGTGATGTTCCACGTGCGCCATCATATGGTGTTTATATTTCACAATTAATTTCGATTTGCCAGAGTGTGTAGTCATGTGACTGACTTCAACACTCGTAATAAATTGTTAACGGCTAAACTTCTTAATCAGGGTTATTGGTACCATAAACTATGCAAAGCCTTTTCAAAAGTTTATAGACGTCATTCTGATTTAATTTCAAAATTCAATATTGGACTTAAATCTCCTCTGCAACAAGGTCTATCGGAACCCGGATTTTTTGGTGACTTAGTATATAAATTTAGAAAAAATTATAACCGCAATGACTTCAGCACCCAATTTCGTAAAATTATTCTTCGATATAAAAAGATTGGGTACAACATATTATGAATGTTTTACGACAGACTGCATGCATGGTAGTTAACCCAATCACGGTTGACAACTTTGCTTCCCTCTTTAATTGCATGCCGGTGGGTCAGGCCTCAGATTCTATGACAGTTCTAACGTAAAGGCGTATGGTTGGTTGGTACCTGATGCTCTGTCTCTGGTCGGGCCCATTGGAGTCCAACTGTTGGTTTTCTTTTGCTCCAGCATTTCTGTTGTTTCTTGCTGTCGACTCCTCACCGTTGTCTCATCTATGTGGTTGTTTGATTTTTGTGTTCACGGAGATGTTGCACTGATGAGTTAGGAGGCCTTCATAAAGACTGAACAAATTATTTGTCTCAATCGCGACGGAAGTAAGGGCGAGGATTGTGGCCACGTAAAAAATCGATTTAAGTCTCCCCCCCCCCACACCCCATTTTATGGGAAGGTAACTGTCCTCTTGCTTTCCGCTGTTGGTGTTTCCGTTGGGATCTGCTGCTTCATGTTTGTGTTTCTTTTCCTCTTTTCCTTTGGTGTCTCTGATGGGAGCTGTGGGTTAATTGTATTGATTCCTTATCATTGCCTCTACTTCTATTTTACACGGGAACCGTCATAGAATCTGGGGCCTGATCCACCGGCGTGCAATTAAAGAGGGAAGCAAAGTTGTCAACCGTGATTGGGTTAACTACCATGCATGCAGTCTGTCGTATAACATTGATGTTGCAAACCTCCTTCAAGAAGATCTCTGCAAATTGGAGCTATGGGAAAAGGCCTGGGACATGAACTTCAACCCGAAAAAAATGTCAGGTTTTACATGTCACCAGGCTGAAGACACCCATTCCCTCCAAATACTTTCTCCATAACACAGAACTTGAAAGTGTGTCTGCTGCAAAGTACCTTGGGGTCACCATATCTGATGACCTCAGCTGGGGAATCCACATAGACAATATCACAAAAAGGCAAACCAAACCCTCGGCTTCATCAAAAGAAATATCAAAGTACACAACCAAGGCCTTAAGTCCACAGCATACAAAACTCTTGCCCGACCGCGATTGGAATATGCTTCCAGTGTCTGGTCACCCCCATAAAGCTACAGATATCTACAAACTCAAATCTGTCAGCCGCTGAGCTGCCAGGTGGGCCAAACGAGACTATAGGTACACATCAAGTGTTACAGCTATGCTTGGCAAACTCCAGTGGCGTCCACTAGATCAGAGACGCATCGACAATCGTCTTATCATGCTATACAAGGTCACGCATGACCTTGTTGCAATCCCTTTCTCAGACTACCTCACACCAAATCGCAGAGAGTCGAAATTTATCCGCTCTTTGGCATACAAGCAAATCCCCACCCAGACCAACTATTACAAGTATACCTTTTTCCCAAGATCAGTTATACACTGGAACGCTCTCCCAACATGTATTGTCTTGCTACCAACCTTGGCACAGTTCTGTCATGCTGTCTGCCGGGTGGTGCATGTGTCCCCCTAAAATCACCTGATCCTGTTTTTATCTTTTAACAATACTAACTTTCTTTTAGCACTGTACAAACTCATTGCACCTACTTTGCTTACTTTTTATTTTAGCACTTGGCATACCGGATACCCTTCTGTTGTCCTCTTATAAGGTTAAGAAGTATGGAAGAAAGGAAAGGGGACCCAGACAGTGTATACTAGAATTTGTTTTTCTACAAAAACACAGAAGTCTCCCACTTAGACGATGTGTCCTGAACAAGGAAGACAACTCTTGCATTTTTTTTTTATCTGCCCTTGACTTCGTACCATATAGTAAACCGTGTCCGGGCCATAACTCCTAAACCGTATGGAATATATTCATGAAACTTCACAGGTGCATTCATCACACTGAGACGATGTGTCATGAACAAGGGAGACAACTTTTGCATTTTTGGTTTTTGGATTATCTGCCATTGACTTAGTACCATATAGTAAACCGTGTCCGGGCCATAACTCCTAAACCGTATGGAATATATTCATGAAACATCACAGGTGCATTCATCACACTGAGACGATGTGTCTTGAACAAGGAAGACAACTCTTGCATTTTTGGTTTTCGGATTATCTGCCCTTGACTTAGTACCATATAGTAAACCGTGTCCGGGCCATAACTCCTAAACCGTATGGAATACATTCATGAAACTTCACAGGTGCATTCATCACACTGAGACGATGTGTCATGAACAAGGAAGACAACTCTTGCATTTTTGGTTTTTTGATTATCTGCCCTTGACTTAGTACCATATAGTAAACCGTGTCCGGGCCATAAATCCTAAACCGTATGGAATATATTCATGAAACTTCACAGGTGCATTCATCACACTGAGACGATGTGTCATGAACAAGGTAGACAACTCTTGCATTTTTGGTTTTTGGATTATCTGCCCTTGACTTTTACACTTAGTACCATATAGTAAACCGTGTCCGGGCCATAACTCCTAAACCTTACGGAATATTTTCATGAAACTTCACAGGTGTATTCATCGCACTCAGACGATGTGTCATGAACAAGGAAGACAACTCTTGCATTTTTGGTTTTTAGATTATCTGCCCTTGACTTAGTATCATATAGTAAACCGTGTCCGGGCCGTAACTCCTAAACCTTATGGAATATATTCATGAAACTTTACAGGTGCATTCATCACACTGAGATGATGTGTCATGAACAAGGTAGACAACTCTTGCATTTTTGGATTTTCTACCCTTGACTTAGAACCATATAGTAAACTGTGTCCGGGCCATAACTCCTAAACCGTATGGAATATATTCATGAAACTTCACAGGTGCATTCATCACACTGTGACGATGTGTCATGAACAAGGAAGACAACTCTTGCATTTTTGGTTTTGGGATTATCTGCCCTTGATGCATATGTTTTATGATTGATTTGAAGTACATTTGTAATATTTTTTATGAATGGCATTTGGCGGGGGCATCCGTGTCCTATGGACACTTTTTCTAGTTTAAATTTGAGACAATTCCACAATGAAATATCAAGACTGTACTAACAGACATCAAAACAACCATCAAACCTGTACACTCTTTTGATTATAGAAAAGAAATTATAATCAAGAATACAGGTGACTCTCACTATCTCGACTTCGGCTATTTTGATATTATCACTTATGTCGAAGTTATTTTTCACTCCAGAATAATTTCACTATATTTTTATACATTTTAACTGTGTATTTCAAAATCAGATAGAAAAATCGGATATCTCGAAGTGATTTTTAACGCCCTTTACCTAATTTCTTTTAAAATTATGGCTGCTTATGTTGAAGTTCAAATCGGGGAATTGAATTATCCACCATTACTGTGCAAAATGAAACCATGGAGACTGTTGTTGTCAGTTCAGCCATGTGATTGTTGATGTGTGAAAAATATACAAACTGAACTGTTATTAATCATTTATTAATCAACAAACTTTCCCATTCAGCAAAAAATCACCCCTCAATAAACGTAGTTTAGTCCTTAATTTAGTTTTAATAACAAACAATAAAGCACAACACAGAGATGCTTTTCATCACCTGTCTTTATACAGTTGACTGCAGTAATTATGCTAATAGGCAGTCCGATAATTCGATACGAGTGGTACACTTCGAAGTCCACTACTTGTTAGGCCTGAACGATGTGTTTGATTGTTTCCTCGAACTACTGATAACTAGAAGTAATTATTTTGGTCCCTTTGACTTTGACATAACAAGAGTCTCCTGTATATCATTAAATTGACAGCTTTGACTTGAACTGAGTCTTAGACCTGAAATACCAGTATTTTAAGCAAGCATTGTTGACCCTGAGCAGCTGGCAGATGCCAAATAGTCTGATCTTGCCAAATGCAACACTCTGACCTACATGCAACATCAATCAAATAGCGTGACCATTTTCTTTTAATAACCAAATCAATGATAGTCACTTGTACAACGGCACTGTTTCATATTCTGCCCTTTATAACTTTGCATTCAAAAGCATTTTCTTGAAATCTAACCTCACCCATGACCCCAGGGGATTAAATCAAAATTTGGATACATTCATTCACATCTGCAGTCCCTAAGCAATATGTGTACCAGCTTTGGTCACCATAGGCCAAGAAATAAAAAGGAGTTGCATTCACAAGGCTTATGACAGATGTAAGGACAGACAGACTGATGGATGTCTGGAGGAACACCTGTGACAAAAATCATATACCCGTTTTATTTTTTAAAAAGCAGGTATAAATATCACCAAATACTGTAAAACACTTATATTTGGAAGTCATTTTATTTTGGCGCTATTGGTGGTAAAGGAAAAACGCCAAAATAAAAAATTGCCAATAAAGATCAAGGAGCGTAAGACAAGAATAACAGACTGGCAGAAATTTTATGCCCAGTAAACCATGATATAGGGAAATACAGTGCCAGTCAGTTAAAATCATTAAAGGTGACAAAAGGAAAAGTATATTTACTTCTTGAGAAGTCACACAGAGTTTTAGGGAGCATTGTTCAAGGTTTATTTCATTCAGCCAGAGTAAAAGATATTTTATCAAGTCTTTCTCTTTGCATGACTTGTCAGTTATGAAGCCATTATCATGCTTACCAGGGCTGAATAAAAGCAAATACATAATTGAAAGTAATTGTCAAAAATTGCATGTATAATTGCCAACTGATTTACGACTATGTCTGTGTGTAAACCAAGTCCAGCATTTTGAGTAGCAAAAGCGCGAATGCAAGTTAGAAATTTACAACTAATTACAACTTAAAATCTGTTTGAGTAATTAAATAACAATAGAAGAATAGAACTGATTTGTATTGACTCACAGAACAAGAACAATGCCATGTGAAAAACAATTGAAAATCTCAGTTTGAGACTTGCAAATGGTCATGTAGAACACGCATCCATAAAACACACAGGGCTACAATAGAAATCACATATATATTTTTTATGTCCCCGGTAGCGATAGCGGGGACATATTGTTTTTGCCCTGTTTGTTTGTTTGTTGGTTTGTTGGTTTGTACGTGGACAACTTTAACGTTGGCCATAACTTTTGAACCGTTTGAGATAGCGCTTTCATATTTGGCCTGAAGGTTCCTTGTGACAAGCCCTTTACATTCTTGCAAAAAAATTTGACCTGTGACCTTGACCTTGACCTTTGACCTACTTAAAAGAAAAAAATAACATTGGTCATAACTTTTGAACCACTTGAGATACAGCCTTCATATTTAGCATGTATGTTCCTTGTGACAAAAGCTTTACATTCATGCAAAAAATTTTGACCTTTGACCTACTTAAAATATAAAAATAACATTTTGGCCATAACTTTTGAACGGTTTGAGATAGAGCCTTCATATTTTGCATGTAGGTTCCTTGTGACAAAAGCTTTACATTCACGCAAAAAAATTTTGACCTGTGACCTTGACCTTTGACCTTCATGAAAGAAAAAGTTAACATTGGTCATAACTTTTGAACCGTTTGAGATACAGCCTTCATATTTAGCATGTATGTTCCCTGTGATAAAAGCTTTACATTTATGCAAAAAAATTTGACCTGTGACCTTGACCTTTGACCTACTTAAAATAAAAAAATAACATTTTGGTCATAACTTTTGAACGGGTTGAGATAGAGCCTTCATATCTTGCATGTAGGTTCCTTGTGACAAGAGCTTTACATTCACATGAAAAATTTTGACCTGTGACCTTGACCTTTGACCTACATAAAAGAAAAAGTTAATATTGGTCATAACTTTTGAACCGTTTGAGATACAGCCTTCATATTTAGCATGTAGGTTCCTTGTGACAAACACTTTACATTCATGCAAAAATTTTGACCTGTGACCTTGACCTTTGACCTACTAAAAAAAATAAACATTTTTGGTCATAACTTTCAAACCGTTTGGGATAGAGCTTTCATATTTGGCATGTAGGATCCCTGTGATTAGAGCTTTTCATTCATGCAAAATGTTTGGACCTTGACCTTTGACCCACTTAAAAAAAAAAAAAATTGTTCATATCTTTTGAACCGTTTAAGATAGAGCCTTAATATTTGGCATGAAGGTTCCTTGTGACAAGAGCTTTACATTCGTGTAAATTTTTTTCACCTGTGACCTTGACCTACTTTAAAGAAAAAATATTATTGTTCATAACTTTTGAACCATTTAAGATAAAGCTTTCATATTTGGCATGTAAGTTTCTTGTGTCAAGGGCTTCCCACACAAACAAAAATCTTGAACTGTGAGCACGTTTGAATGAAAAATGACCATGCCCGGGGACATGTTCATGTTTCACAAACACATCTTGTTTATTTCAGAAATTGAAAATCATCCAAAATAAAAATCAGCCAAAAATCTCACTCATAAAAACTGCCAAAATTTGCAGCTGCCAAATTTATGTGTTTTACAGTACCCACCTTTATTCCTTCTACATTGCTAAAATGAAGTTCTCATATTCCAGGTTGAAGTGACCATGCATGACACACATCAGCAGTTTACACAGGATAAAAAATAGAAGGCCTTATCAGCACTCCTTGAAACTCTTGTACCTGTGGCAACACCTGACAGACATTGGAGACCCTGACAAGACATCATCATGGCAAAATTGGACAACCCTGAGCCTGTGAACTTGGCCAGAGCTATCTTTCTGTGCAATGTCTTTACGTTCTTTTTTGCTGCTAGTAAGGCATGTCTTTTCCCATTTTTGACGATATTCCTGAAGAAGTTGGGATTAAGTGCAACTTATACTGGAGTAATTATTGGTTGTAAAACATTTGTAGGGTTTGTTTTTGCTCCCCTCTGGGCCAAGTGTGCTGTGAGATGTGGCAGAAGAAGATCCACATTGATGTTTTCTTTATTTATGATGGCATTGACATACTTGTCTCTGACAGCTATTCCCAGCATGAACAATGCATTTACTATTGACTGTTTGGAGGGGTCTGTTGATGTTAATTTTTCTTCTCATCATCATCAGGCAAACAAAGGTGGTAAGCCTAACTTAGAACCAAACAATACCAAAACCATTACAACTAAATTACCAATAGTTCCAACCCAAGGAAGCACTGTGAGTATTGTCACCAGTCTGCCTGCTGTTAACAATACTGAAGAAACACAGAAACACAATAAAAGTAATGCAAATGCTATGCACTCAACTGAAACCACAAAACCAGTTAAAACAACTGAAGCACCTGTTAAAACAACTGAAGCTCCTGTTAAAACAACTGAAGTGCCTAAAACAATTAAAACTTCAAAACCAAAGACAGAAGTATCTAAATCTACCAGTGAAAAAATGCATTCCGTCTTGATGCAGCTTCTGCACAAAGCTGGCATATCAGATGCAGAAATGGAAGAAAAAACAAATTCCGAGCTGTTGTCACTTGTGAATAGCAAATTAAAGACAAAAAGTGGAGTGAAATTGATTGAAAATGCCATAGAACAACTTCCAGAGGACACTGCTAATGAACTTCTTGATCTTGTTAATCCTGGGACAAGAAGAGGAAAAAGACATGTTTCAGATAAAGGTTCTCAGAAATCAAGTTCCAGTGGCATTTTACATCAGCTAAGGAAACGCAAGCAGGATGAAGAAAGCAATGATGATGAAAATGCAAATGATGGTGGAGAAACAAATGACGATGAGAAAACTGAATCATCTTGGAATGTGATGACAACAAAATTCTATGATAAAATGAAAAAGATCTTAAGTGATGTGACAGAGACAGAAAAGAGAATGTTCACTGTGGTTTTAGTTGTTTTGATGGTGGGTGAGGTCTTTTGTTCGCCAGTTGAAAAACTTGCTGATGATAGCTGGTATGAGTTCCTGGAGAGTATTGATGATCTTGAAAAGTATGGCATGCATAGAGTGTGGTCTTCATCTGCATTCATATTAGTGCCTGTTATTGTTACCCTTATTGTTGATCAGACAACTTGTCTTTTTGGTCTTAATCTTCATTCTTTTATGCTTCACTTCTATTTGTTTGGTGCCTTCCTAGGGATTACCTTCCTCCTAGCTTTTTTCTATCCAATGTCAAGCTCAGAAAAATACAAGTACATGAGTAAAGTAGGGAAAGGTTTGAGAACTGTGTGTTGTAGCAACAGAGGACTTCTGTATTCTATCACATTACTGATCATGGGAATAATTTTCTCAAGCTACTACAATTTCTTGTTCTGGATGCTGGTTGATATGGGCAGTAAAGAAATTACACTTGGATTGTGTCTTACAATTGCGGCTCTGGCTGAAATTCCAATGCTACTTTTTAACGAGAAACTTGTCAAAAAACTTGGCAATGGAGGAGTTGTAGCATTATCTGTATTTCTGTTGTCAGGCAGAGTTTTATATTACTCATTTCTTTCGACACCTTGGGCTGTGCTGCCAGCAGAATTGTTACATGCTTTCACACATACAGCAACCTGGTGGGCCATATTAAGTACTCCAACATTTAATGTTTCACCTGCAGTTAGCAGGAGCATAAGGTCAATCTTATCCTCATTTTATTTTGGAATTGGGTTTGCTGTGGGAAGTATTATGTCTGGTGTAATCTATGACCATTTTGGAGCTGCCATCTTGTTTCAGGCTGGTGCTGTCATGGCAATAGCTTGGTTCCCAGTTCTGTTGTGCGGGGTGAAGTGTTGCTGGGAAAAAGATAAGACAGAGGTCAAGTATGCCAAACTTCTGACCTCAGACAATGACTCTTCTGATATGGAGGATGATTGGTTAGAACATGCTTTGAAAAACAAATAATTCTCATGTTTGAATGAATCTCATTGTTTTACATTGCTATGACCTCATTCATGCCCTCATTCATGATACATGGCTAGAAATCTAATTGATTTGTATTTGTATGACAAGTGCCCGGTGGCTGCATGGCATAAGTGTATATTTCTCACTTGTCGCTGATGCTCTCTTGGTTTACATCAGTTTAACAAGTCCAAATAATGGACATCCCTGAATTATCTACTTCATGGTTTACAGGGGTATACTTTTGATCAAGAACATTTGTTACACCTGCCTCAAGTTCTAATGAGCACCCACAATTTATGTTTGGACTAAAAGTTAGGAAAATTATCCAAAATTCTGATCTGAAAAATGCTACCATGCTATGAGAGTTGTTCAGTAAGTATCTGGCCTTACCTACTTAGGGTAGTGCTTGACTTCTTTTTTTCCTACATAGTCACCCCGCATCAATAAGCGCTTCCTCCATCAATGTTCCAAGGCTGAAAGTCCATTTTTGTAGAATTCAGGGTCTTTAGAGTAAATCCACCCTCCAACCGCTGCCATGAGCTCTTCATCAGACCGAAAGTGAGGTCCACACAGAACTTGGCAAGTATGGACTCTAACATTGTCATGTTGCAACAGCACACCTTATGTGATTTTCCATGCCTTTTCTGTACTATAGCTGCACATCATTCAGTCATTCTCCCTTCAGATGATTTAACCCTTTCTGTACCAAATGGAATCTTCCTCCTTATATATAGCAGGAGTCCATTTCAAAATTTAGGGGTGTCAGGTTGTGTTTTCTTAAAAATTTATTTGGAAAATGGCTTAACTTTTCGCAAACAGTGTAGGCCCTGATCAGATGCCACATTCTGCGGCGTCTGATCTGTACCTGCACTGTTTGCCAGGGTACCTGTTTTGGGGTTTCTGGTACTAAATAGGTTAAGAAGGGCATTTGTCTGTTTCTTGCGAAAGAATGTGCACTATACTGGTAAACCGCTTGTGTATAAGCCTGCCCAGGAAAAGTGTGAATAGGTAAAGTGATTGGCTCAATATGACCTAAATAGTGTTGACTGGGCCGATAAAATCCAAAACAAACAAACAAACTACCAGTACAGCTGTATGTAATTAGTCAAAAATATTTGCATAATAGTCACCATTAAAAGTCTGGCCATGAGGTAAATAGTTCACCAACAGAACTCCCTTGCTATCCCAAAACACAGTTGCCATGACCTTGCCAACAGTTACTGAAGGCTGAGTCTTGAATTTCTTTGGATAGAGTGAATCATGACCAGTCCATTATTTATTCTGCTGTCATAGTGATGGATCCAAGATTACTTCCTGTTAACAATTTTTTTCAAGAAAGTCTTCCAGAGCAGAATCGTGTCTTACCAAAATTGACTCAGACAGTTCGTCATTCTGTACTAAGGCATTTTGGCACCCAACACATTGAAAACATCCTTATGCCCAGCAGTTCATGTAAAATGGTAAAAATTCTACCCTCAGAATTTCCAATCTTCTAGCCATTTCTGAAACTTTAATTGGCCTGTCCTGCTTTACTAGTTCGCTTAGATCTTCACTAGTGACGTCCTCTGGTAGTCTTCAATTGCTCCTTGATTTGATTGATCCTGTGCTTCTTGGCAACTTCAGAATTTATTTTTAACCCTTTCTGTACCAAATGGAATCTTCCTCCTTATACCGTATATGGCGGGAATCCATTTCAAAATTTAGAGCCGGCCTCGGTGGCTCAGTCGGATGCGCGTCTGACTGGTGATCAGGAGGGCGTGGGTTTGATTCCCACCGGGGTCGGCAACATTCTTTCATGGAGATTGATCATGAAATCTTTTCTGCGGTCATTCTCTCCCTTCCGCTGATTCAAGAAGGGCAGTTGTCAGTTTCTGGTGAAAGAATGTGCACTGTACTGGTTAACCGCTTACGTATAAGCCTGCCCAGGATAAGTGTGGATAGGTAAACTGACCGGCTCAAAAATGACCTAAAATAGTGTTGACTGGGCCGTTAAACTCCAAAACAAACAATTTCAAAATTTAGGGGTGTCAGGTTGTGTTTTCTTCAAAATTTATTCGGAAATTGGCTGAACGTTTTGCAAACGGTGTAGACACTGATCAGATGCCGCCTGATCTGGGCCTGCACTGTTTGCCAGGGTACCCGTTTTGGGGGTTTTTGGTACTAAGTGGGTTAAGAAAAAATAAAGTTTGACATCTTAGGTGAACCTTATATGAACTGTCTGAAGATAAAAAATTTGGAGCCAGTTATTCTTAACCCATTGGATACTGGTGGACTCTTCAATTGCTACATGTTGGACTATCTATCTATCTATCTTCTTATACTGAGTCGGTCATATATGGCCAATACCTCTGTTGGGTGCGTAGCTAAATTTAGAATTTAGCTAAAAAAAAACAAAGATAAGAAAAGTCACTAGATGAGTCCTTAAAACTATTTACAATCTTAATAACAGAGGTAAACTAAAACGCATACCTCTTAGTGTTTCCCCTAATGAGTTATAGCAGGGTGCTGCACCCTGCTGCCCTTCTGGCCCACCCTGCTGCCTTTTGTTGGTGTGAAAGCATTTTCTGGAGAAAATCTGTCAAAACAAGTTCCTATATATAAAAGAAGCCTTTTGGTCATCACAGCAAATTACAGTATGCTCTTAAATATTGGTTATAAAGCATGTGAAGCCTTTATTTAGGCTCTCTTGAAAACATGATGTTGCCCTTTTAGACCACTTTCACACGTTAAAAGTGCCCCTTTTCTGAACCAGCACTCTGCCCTTTTCCAAGTCTGGGGGAAACACTACCTCTGAATCTCAATCTTACACTGTACGGGCTTTGAACTCCTCTGCAGTCTTAGCATTCACCACAGAAGAGTGAAGACTATTCTGCTGGGGAATAGTCCTAGGAAAAAAGGAATTTTTCAGGGCATCACTATAGGACTGGTACCTATGATATTGTGAGTTGTTTACTTTTGATGCCCTCGTTCGGGTTGAAACTGTCGCAGGGACAAGTCCATTTGTCATTTAAGGGGTGTCAGGCCTAGTTTTTCATTCTTATTCCATTCATGATATAAAATCCTGTTAGCAAACAATGCAGACCCTGATCATATGCCACATTCTGCAGCATCTGATGTGAGCCTGCACTGTTTGCCAGTGTACCCTTTTAGGGGTTTCCCACATAGAATTGGTTAAACCCATTTATGTGGGGTACCTCCAAAAAGGGTCATTGGCAAACAGTGCAGGCTCAGATCAGATGCCACAGAGTGCGATGTCAGTTCTGGGCAACCTTTGTTTGCAGAAAGTTCATCTGTTTTCTTAATAAATTTCTAAAATAACTGAACCCGAGACTCCTTAACCCTTATCATGCTGAATATTCATTTAAGCCACAACCATTTCTATCCATCAACCAATCAAATTACTTCATGTAATTTATTACTGCAAATTCTTAAACTGAATGTCAAACGGTGTAGATCCTGATGAGATGGCTTCTTCAGAATCTGGATCTACACTTTTTCCAAAGATAGGGGTTGTCTTGAAAAGCATGATAATTTTGAAATGGATGCCAGCTCTATATATAAGCGAGGTGTAGGGATTCCATTCAGTACAAAAAGGGTTAAAGGTCAGTTTTGTAAAGCAACATATGTTTTGCTTGGTGCAAACTAGTGAATGTTGACATATTTTTCTGATAGTGTTTTTGTATACATTAACCCTTATCTTGCTGAATATTCATTTAAGCCATACCCATTTCTGTCTATCAACCAATCAAATTACTTGATTTAATTTATTGCTACAAATTCATAAACTGAATCCCAAACAGTGTAGATCCTGATCAGATGGCTTCTTCAGAAGCCATCTGATCTGGATCTACACTGTTTGCAAAGATAGGGGTTGTCGTGAACAGCAAGATAAGGGTTGATTTGAGCCTGAACCCATTTTGTACTGGAAACCCCAAAATGAGTAGTTGGCAAACAGTGCAGGCCCGCATCAGACACCGCAGAAGGTTTAGTCAGTTTCCAAATAGATTTGAAGAAAACACAACCTGACACGCCTAAATTTTGAAATGGACTTTTGCTGTATTTAAGGTGGATCATTCCATTTGGTACGAAATGGGTTAATATCACAAGAAAAGAATAATAATAATAATAATAATAATTAAGTCTTTATTTCAAGAGGGTAACACATTTAGAACAAAACTAATCTCCCTTGTGGCCCTCATAATATTTACAAATTTTACAAAGAACAAAGTACCGCATTTACCGCATGTATTTGGACAAACAGGCCTGAGCAAACAGCGAAGTCCTAGATGAGATGCTGCAGAATGCAGTTTATGCAGCATCTCATCAGGGTCCGCACTGCTTGCTCTTTACATTATCAGGCAGTAAACCGTTCTTGTTCAAATTTTAGAAAAATCATCAACAAGCATGGTGAAGAGTTAAGGTGTTCAAATATTTAGGGTAAATATGAAAAAAAAAAAAATGAAATACATGGATTGATATTATAAAATGTCAAAAAAGGGTCAACCAGCCTCCCAGCATGCACAAAAATTTAACTCAGCTAAATTCTCAAACTCAATGGCAACAATAAAAAATCTTGCTTTCTTTTCATGTAGAAATTCTCATAGTACTGCAAGCAGCAAAATTTAGAGATCATAAAAAATTTAGGAATGATGAAGAAGCAAAATTAATTGACATCACCTGGCGGAGAATAATTTATACATGATAAGAGAGTGCCTGTCTCCCTAGACATATTTAGCTCACCAGAGCCGAAAGGCTCCGGGGGAGCTTATAGTATAGGCATTGGTCCGTCGTCTGCATCATCAACATTTTCAAACAACATCTCCTCTAAAACTACTTGGCCAATTGAAATCAAATTACATGTGGCGCCTCTATGGGAAGGGGGACCAAAAGTTTGTTCGGGAGGACTGGGTCACATAACCAATATGGGCGCCATGCCCATATATGGTAAAAACCTTTAAAAATCTTCTTCTCAAGAACCGAATAGCCAATGATCTTGAAATTTGGTATGCAGCATCGGGGACTCGGGCCCTACCAAGTTTGTTCAAATGATGACCTTTGGTTGACCTTGACCTGTTTTATGTCAAGGTCAAATTTGGTCACTTAGATATTTGTATGGAAAAATGGCAAAACAGTGGATTTTCCTGATTGTATGTTAGCTAGTGGCATCAGAAATGGTATTCGCAATCAGCTGAATGGAAGTTTATCAGTTCCAAAGGTCAAGGTCATTTGCCGACCTTCGTTCAGGACGCCTAAGATTCAGTATTCTTATCTTCATCTTAACTTAAACTACTTGGCCAATTGAAACCAAATTACATGTGGATCCTCCATGGAATGAGGGAACGAAAATTTGTTCGTGAGGACTGGGTCACATGACCAATATGGCCACCATGCCCATATATGGTAAAAAACTTTAAAAATCTTTTCAAGAACCGAATGGCCGATGATCTTGAAACTTGGTATGCAGCATCAGGGACTCTTGCCCTACCAAGTTTGTTCAAATGATGACCTCTGGTTGACCTTGACCTGTTTTAAGTCAAGGTCAAATTTAGTCACTTAGACATATGTATGGAAAAATGGCAAAAACGGTGGATTTTTCTGATTGTATATTAGCTAGTGGCATCAGAAATGGTATTTACAATCAGCTGAAGGGAAGTTTATCAGTTCCAAAGGTCAAGGTCATTTATCGACCTTTGTCCAGGATGGCTCAGATTCAGTATTTTTAACTTCTTCACTTAACAACAACTTGGCCAATTGAAACCAAAGTACATGTGGAGCCTCTATGGAATGAGGGAACGAAAGTTTGTTCGTTAGGACTGGGCCCCCATGCCCATATATGGTAAATTAAATATTAAAATATTGCAATTAACATCATTCGTGGTATTGTTGTCATATGACCAAGATGGGCACCTTGCCTGTATATGGTATAAACCACATGACCTCTGGTGAGCGTAGTGGCCCATGGGCCTCTTGTTTAAAGTAAAGGAAAGAAACTGTAACTATCCTTTCACACTTTCACCACAAGCAAGTAGCTCGTCATAAGAGCTTTCAGGTATAAATTCAGCTTGTGGAAGCCACTTGGCTATGATTGGTTAATTTTATCAGATGCTTCATATAACATAAAGTAAACTATTCCCAGTAAACCAGGGATCGCAGGATCGATCCCGGGCTTCTCTAGACTTCCGGATGAGTCTTTAAATCGAGGTCCGTCTCCGTATGACCTTAGCTGTTGGTGGGACGTAAAACTAAAACTCACTCACTAAACTATTCCCTACGACAAGAATTTGCAACTCATTAAAATGATGTTATCATGTAGAAACTATGAGCTGCATCATGTCAAAAGGTGCCTAACATATTTACAGTCGGCAAAATATCTCGCTAGTCTGCATATGTGGGCAGTCTATGCAGTTATCCTGGATTCCTATAGGTACTGATTGGTTATGAACACTTTTCAAGCTTATCAGAGCCTGTACTGCTTTCATCTGCATAAGGCACTTTCTGTATGTAGCAGAGTGGTTAAAGGGTTTCCCAGCAAAAGCAATAAAACAAACAGCAGGGAATCATTACTGACAGGTATTTTAAACAGTATTTCTCAATGAACTCTGAAACCCCAGTAAAACACTGAATTTGTTCAACCAATCAGATTAGACTGGCACCCACACGGTGAATAGCATACCTATAGCAGAAGGTAGATGCTCTTGTCTAATGTGCTCTTGCCACAAGCTATAAGCAAAGAGAAAGTATATACATGGATACAAAGTAACAACACACACATGCACACAAACACAGACACATACTAACAAAAAGAAAAGAAAAAGGGTGGCATTTATATTGTAAAAACTTAGCTTATCAGCCATTTGAAGCACATATTATGAAAAGATTCCACAGAGGGTACACTCTTTGCACTATATGGAAGGCAATTGCACTATATGGAAGGCAATTCCATATAATTGGGCCTGAAAATGCCAAGCTACCTTTATATAATTCCTTATGTGGCTTGGGCAGCATATAGTCCTTTGCTGCCATAGAGCACAGCATCAGGGACTCACTACCTCCATCAGTAGTATGCTGTCTTCTGGAAAATATATATATGTACTCAAGTGACAGTTCATTTGAAATTTTAAACATGAATTTAGCTTTTCTAAAAAATACTCTCTGATATTGTCATTATCTCCAATTCATTCAACGACTGGTATACATCATTGACATTAAAATCAAGAATTACCCTGCAAGCTCTTTTTTGCAGCCTTTCAATCTGCATGTTGTGTTTCCCCACACAATATTGGCATAGTCAAGATGGGGCTGAATGTAGCTTTTGTAGAAAATCAACCATTGGTAAAGACAGATTATACCTGGTACTTGATTTTTGACAACAGCTAAATGTTTGTGGACAAACCTTGATAACCTCCCAAGGAACTGATTAAAGATCTGCATTAAATTTTGATTAATCAAAGCTCTTGAAAGATCGATATTTGATTACATGGTGTTTTCTTTAGGAGGGTGTGAATTTACTTTGCGTGTAAGGAAAACTAGCTATTGATCACTTAATCCGATTTTAGGGACATCAATATATTGTAAACTCGATGAAAAATTTGAATTGATGTGGTCTATTAAAGTTGCACTTGCATTAGGTACAAAACGAGTTGGTTGTATAACATGCTGAGATAAACCATTAGAATTCATATAGTCAAGCCAACGACATTTATCTGAGGGTTTAGCAGGTCACATTTAAAATCTCCAAGTATGTATAATTCCTTTTCTTCTGCAATTTTCAAGTTGGTCATCAAATACTTCATTCCAAGCAATAGTTGCAAGATGGTTTCTATAATTATGCCCTATTAATAATGATTTGCTTTTTTTGATAGGGCCTCCACTGTTTGCTAAAAGTCAATTTCAAAATCAATTTTGAAGAAAACACAGCCTGAGATCCCTAAATTTCAAAATGGACTCCTGTCATATATTAGGTGGAAGATTCCAGTTGGTACAAAAATGGTTAAACTGCTGTGGGCCAACAAGGGAGATGAACTTGTATCATGCATTGATGAATATACAGAAGAACATATAGTAGATGCATTATATAAGCTGTTAGAATCTCATACATGTTCCATATTAACTTACTTAAGCCTGCAAACTTACACAATGTAGATCTTTTATTTATTTCTTCGCCATATATTATTATTGTCAGGTTGTGATGGATATGAAAAAGGATGCTATACAGGATACACCCCAGTTTTATACTCCTGTAGTTTTGTTAATGATAAATTAGGGGCAAAGTATTTAACATGTATTCTGTATTCGTTTTGGTTGGATTTCAGACATGTTCTTTTGCTTAAGAATTATTTGTTTGTTTGTTTGATTTGAGGTTTAACGTCCCTGTCAACACCGTATAGGTAATTTTGGAGACATTGCTTCCAAGTTGGTGGGACTTTTACCCAACATTGACATGAAATGACATCTCAAGCCCTGTCACCCAATGAAACCAATAGGGTTTATAAGCAAGGACGGTCCGACTCGCACTACTTTGCCTGGGCGGGCTTAGATCCTCTAAGCGGTTTACCAGTACTCATGTGCGGTCCGTTTCAGCTCTGCGTGGAAGCATCTTGCAGCCCGTCTATTTCTTCAAGGCCCAATGGGCGGGAGCTGTGCTTAAGATTTAAGAGGTTCAGTCACTTAGACATATGTACCGGTATGACCAATAGCGGGGGCTGTGCTTAAGAATTAATATTTGTATCCATGTATATACTTTCTCTGCCATTTGTCAGCCAAAGAAATATTTACAGTCTGTCTTCCAAATACTTAAGGTGCTTTCTCTTTTGCATATTGTTGAAAATGTCATTCAGTCACATTTTGCCAATTAAAAGTACTAAACATTCTTCCTATAGTGGTCTTTATATCTGTGAATTTTCATCCATACATGTATATTCCATTTAGTAATGGAATAAGTGTTCAAAAACCATTTAATGGAAATTGTTAACAACAATAACATATTTATACTATGAGCAATTCCAAAACCACACATTCCCAATACCAATACATATGCAAAATTTCATCCAATTATTCCATAATCAAAATTGTTTATGGGGCAATAACACGCATTTTGCCTATTAACTATCAAAAACCTGCTTCTTATGGTGGTCTATGTATCAGTGAAGTTTCATAAATATATTCCATTTAGAAAAGGAATAAGTGCCCAAAAACTATTTAATGGGAATTGTTAATGGCCATAACTCTGTTAAATGTTAACTCCAAAAGTATGCAATCCAGAGTTATGGTTCATGCGCTCTGCACACCGTCCCATAGTGCTTTACATTTGTATGAAGTTTCATGAAAATAGCTCAAATGGGTTTTTGAGTTATGATGAATAACGGAATTAGTGAAAAAATAGATGGGCTGCATGATGCTTCCATGCAGAGCTGAAACCGATTCACACACGAGTACTGGTAAACCCCTTAGAGGATCTAAGCCTGCCTAGACAAAGTGGTGCGAGTCGGACCGTCCATGCTTATAAACCCTATTGGCTTCATCAGAAGACTGGGCTTGAGATGTGCTCTCATCTCATTGTCGGGTAAAAGTCCCACAAAATTGGGAGCAACGTCTCCAAAATGACCTATTCAGTGTTTACGGGGACTTTAAACCTTAAATCAAACAAATCCTCTTTACACCTTGATATATTGAGGGTGCCACTGACCAGTGATGTCTGTTTAACTCTTATCATGCTGTTCAAGACAACCCCTATTTTTGGAAACAGTGTAGATCCAGATCAGATGGCTTATGAAGAAGCCATCTGATCAGGATCTACACTGTTTGACATTCAATTTATGAATTTGTAGGAATAAATCACATCAAGTAATCTGATTGGTTCAAAGTCTGAGATGGGTGTGGCTAAAATGAATATTCAGCAAGAGAAGGGTTAATATGACAGGAGATGTAAATAGCTTTCTTAGGGAAAGCTTATGGCCCATAGTAGTATACACAAACATGACCAAGTGATGCAAGTAAAACATTTAACAAGCTGTCCGTAAGCAGACAGTAGCTCCTCTATCTGATCAAACACCATGTCTAACCCTTTTTGTACCAAATGGAATCTTCCTCCAGGAACTAATTTCAATGTCCATTTCAAAATTTAGGGGTGTCAGGTTGTGTTTTCTTCAAAATTTATTTGGAAAATGGCTAAACTTTTTGCAAAAAGTGTAGGCCCTGATCAGACGCCGAGTTCTGCGGCGTCTGATTTGGGCCTACACTGTTTGCCAGGGTACCCGTTTTTGGGGTTTCCGTTACAAAATGGGCTAATAAAGTTTTAGATTTATTGTAATTATTAGCCCATTCTGAACTGGAAACACCAAAATAGGTAATTGGCAAATGGTGCAGGCCCGGATCAGACGCCACAGAATGCGGCGTCTGATCAGGACCCACACTGTTTGCTAAAATGTCAGCCATGTTCCAAATGATTTTTTAGGAAAACACAACTTGATACCCATAAATTTTGAAATGGACTTGTGCTATATAAAAGAAGGAAGATTCCATTTGGTACAAAGTTGGTTAATGAGTCATACCATGCATGTCAAAACATGTGCAGAACAAAACCTGAAATATAACATGTGCACACACAAGAAAATTTACTACATTACACAAAAATGCAGCCAGCAGTGGCTCAGACCGCATGGCATATGCAGCCTGCAAAGGTTCAGATCATACTGCACATATGCAGCTGGCAAAGACTCAGACCAGACTGCACATACACAGCTTGGAAAGGCTCAGACCATACTGCTCTGGTCTGAGTCTTTGCTGGATGCAGTTATACATGTATATATCAGGTTTTCTTGTCACTGTTTTGGAATGACTCAACGATAGCCAGGAATCCAAAACTTCTTCAGCAATGGACTCGGCTACTGCCTGCTTATGGGCAGCTTGATATATTTTTCTTGTAACACTTCGTATTGTAATATTCTGAAAAGCACTGTAAAATCAAATTTACCCTATATCAAACTCCACGTAGATGCTGATAAATCTGAACCTGTTCTTGATGTATAATTATGTGATATGGTTTTCATATTTTTGCTAGGTAGTCTCATTTTGCTTTTGCCAGGACAAGCATAGCTGTATTTTATTTTAGTAACTTTAGTAAATGTTTGATGACTAATGACATGTTTGTTGTATCATGTTATGTTATATAATGGAGCTGACACATGAGAAAATGGCCTTAAAATTTACTGAAATTGCAAACATTGTAAGCCCTGATCAAATGCCACAGAATGCGTTCTGCAGCTTCTGATCTGGGCCTGCTCTGTTTGCCAGTTACCTGTTTTGGGGTTTCCGGTACAAAATGGGTTCAGGATCTACATTGTTTGCCATTCAGATTGTGAATTTGTTGCTATAATTTGCATGAAGTAATCTGATTGGTTGATAATTGGTAGTGGGTGTGGCAAATTAAAATATTCAGCAGGACAGGGGTTAATAATAGGTGTATTTGCATGATTTCTTGTATGAGGCAATCCCAAGGTCACCTTTGCATGTTTGTAATTGGGATTGTACATACCTGCTGGGGATTGTACATACCTGCTGGGGATTGTCCATACCTGTTGGGTACCTGCTGGGGATTGTACATACCTGTTATGGATTGTACATACCTGCTGGGGATTGTACATACCTGCTGGGGATTGTACATACCTGTTATGGATTGTACCTACCTGCTGGGGATTGCACATACCTGTTGGGGATTGTACATACCTGCTTGGGATTGTACATACCTGCTGGGGGTTGTACGGTGCTGCTGGGGATTGTACATACCTGCTGGGGATTGTACATACCTGAGGGGGAGTGTACATACCTACTGGGGATTGTACATACCTAAGGGGGATTGTACATACCTAAGGGGGATTGTACATACCTGAGACTTTGCTTGATGCTTATGCGATAAGTACACTTCCTCATGAATGGCTCAGTGACTTGTAAGATGAGGACCCAGTTGTTCAAAGCAGAGCTAACTTAACCCATTGTATGCTTGTGGACTCTTCCTTTGCTATATGTTGGACAAGTCCATTTGTCATATAAGGGGTATCAGGCCTATTTTTTCGTTTTTATTCTATTTTTGACGGAAAATTCTGTTAGCAAATAGTGCAGGCCCTGATCAGACACCGTGTTCTGCGGCATCTGATCTGGGCCTGCATTGTTTGCAAAGGTACCCCTTTAGGGTTTCCCTCATACAATGGGTTAACAAGCTTGTAAGTGGTCAAAATGTTAATTCTTCCAAGAAGTTCAATATCAGAAGATGATTAGTATAAGCAACATTGCTTGTTTTCAAATCGTGTTGATCTTTTCTAGTTCATTCTTGTTATACAACTGTACAGTGAAATTCCGCTATTAAGACCACCTAAAATTAGGACTAATTCTGCTATAAAAAGCTTATTTTGAAGGATACACTTAATTAGGGCCCCGCACTGAAAGTGTGGGTGCCCTATAGTAATCACTCTGTCCGTCCGTCCGTCTGTCTGTCTGTCCGTCTGTCCGTCCACAAATTTTTTTATCCTCCATAACTTTTTATTATTCCTGGATGGATTTAAATATTACTTGGCATCACTCTGTCCGTCCGTCTGTCTGTCTGTCCGTCCGTCTGTCCGTCCACAAATTTTTTTATCCTCCATAACTTTCTTATTCCTGGATGGATTTGAATATTACTTGGCAGAAATGTTTACCATAATGTGATGGAGTGTTGCGCGCAAGACTCAGGTCCGTACCTCAAAGGTCAAGGTCATACTTAGAGGTTAAAGGTCAAAAAAGGGTCTTTCCTGTGTCCAATTAATAACTTTGTTATTATTCCTGGATGGATTTAAATATTACTTGGCAGAAACGTTAACCATAATGTGACAAAGTGTCACACGCAAGACCCACAGCCGTACCTCAAAGGTCAAGGTCATACTTAGAGATAAAAGGTCAAAAAAGCGTCTTTTTTATTGTGTCCAATCTATAACTTTCTTATACCTGGATGGATTTAAATATTACTTAGCAGAAATATTAACCATAATGTGACAGTGTGTCGCGCGCAAGACCCAGGTCCGTACCTCAAAGGTCAAGGTCATACTTAGAGGTGAAAGGAAAAAAAACCGTCTTTTTTAACATCAACATTTTCCTAATCCTCTGATAGCGCTGCCGGGGCCCTAGTCAGTTTCACTGACAGCTCTAGTTTTTCTTTGTATTTTCTGCCTACGCTGACCTCTGGTCAGGGACCACCTTTGGGACTGTTCAAAAGTGGTCTTTAAGACCACTTTTGAACAGTCCCAAAGGTGGTCTTAACATAGGAATTTTACTGTAGTTGACAAAATATTGTTTACACTAAGTTCAATATCTGATACAGTGGTATTTTTGCAAAAACAAAAGCTACTCACAGACCTCTGTGGCCTAATGGGTAAGAGCGCTGACTTAATCATAAGGTCTCTCACCACTGGATTCAAGTCTGGCTCAGATCACATGTGAGACTCCAAGTTCTGCAATGAAAGATCAGGTATTTTTTCTCTAGGTACTCCAGCTTTGAACCTCCTCTGATTAATGGTTAAGTGGAATAATCTTGAAAGGGCTGCAAAACCAAAATTAAACTAAAAGAAAAGTTACTCAATTTTTTTCAGCAAAAAATACGATCAAAGTTTTAACAGTATGCAAACTACTGATGCCGTTAGTTTTGAATAACTGGCCCCTGATGTGATGTTCGGGTTTTGTGTAGTATAAAAGCCCCATATATATTTAAATAGAATGACACCTATTTTTGTACATGGTTGTGCCTATAACTCTTATCCTGCTGTTCACGACAACACTTTTCTTTTGAAACAGTGTAGATCCAGATCAGATGGCTTCTGAAGAAACCATCTGATCAGGATCTACACTGTTTGACATTAGATTTATGAATTTGTAGGAATAAATTACATCAAGTAATCTGATTGGTTCAAAGTCAGAAATGGGTGTGGCTAAACTGAATATTCAGCAAGAGAAGGGTTAACAGTATGTAAACTACTGATGCCGTTAGTTTTGAATAACTGGCACCTGATGTGATGTTTGAGTTTTGTGTAGTATAAAAGCCCCATATATATTTATAACTACACCTATTCATGTACATATGGTTGTGCCTTTAAGCTTGCCTTTGGCATTATTTTTACATCTAAGACATTCCGATTAGAAACATGCTGAGACTATTTGAAATGTTGTTTTGATGATAATCGTTTGATTCCCTCGTCCTGCTGAGCCCCGATATGTCTGATCTTTCAAACAATGCAGATCCAGATCAGATGGCCTCTGAAGAAGCCATCTGATCAGGATCTTCATTGTTTGCCGTTCAGTTTATGAATTTGTTGCAATGATTTGCATCAAGTAATCTGATTGGTTGATAATCTGTGGTGGGTGTGGCATATTTAAATATTCAGCAGGTTAAGGGTTAAGAGTGATATTGAAAATACACAAACGTTTCTGCTTGTAGAGGGTTGGTACATTATATATTGATTTAACCCTTATCTTGCTGTTCACGACAACCCTTATCGTTGCAAACAGTGTAGATCCAGATCAGCTGGCTCCTGAAGAAGCCATCTGATCAGGATCTACACTGTTTGGCATTTAGTTTATGAATTTGTGGCAATAAATTACATCAAGTAATTTGATTGGTTAATAGACAGAAATGGGTGTGGCTTAAATGAATATTCAGCAAGATAAGGGTTAATACATGTGCTTACCATACATGTAATCTAAAACAAGGCAATATTTTTCATGGTTGTGATCTGTTAGTGAAATCCATTGTTTATTTTTTTGTTTAGATCATATTTATATTTGTTTTGTTAATTGTTTTCCGTTTTTTAGACTTCTGTCATTACCTGTTCTCCAAATAATGATTTCATTTTAGCATGTTTTGACATACATGTATATGTAATTATACAACTTTTGTACTATATGCTCTACAAACTATATTGGTGCCTTAGAGATACTCAGATTTTGAATTCCAGTCACTGATGATGTATAAATTTAATGTTCTTTGCAAGATTTTTGTTCACTCAAGTTCTTTTTTTCTGTTTGATCTGCTTGTGTGGTTTGTATGTGTTAACATGCTTGTATGAACAATACAACATTCCATTGTCAGTGTATGTGTGAATTATGGTTTAACGTCGCTTTCAACAATTTTTCAGTCATATCACGACGGTGTCTGGTTGCGACAGGGAGCTCAGTGCTCACTTTTATAGTGCTGCCTCACTGAAGTATCATGTCCCAGACACATTACATGATACCACACCCAGTCACATTATCTGGACACTGGGTCGACCAGTCCTAGCTCTACCCCGTAAATCTGAGTGCCAAGCGAGGAGCAGCTAGTACCATTTTTAACGACTTTGGTATGTCGCGGCCTGGGATCGAACCCGTGACCTCCCGTTCCCCGGAGCGGACACTCTACCAACTGAGCTATTGGAGCCGGTCCATGGTCAGTACATACAATGAATTTGCACTATTAAGAACGCCTTAAGACCACCCAAAAGTAAGACAAATTATGCTTTTAAAAGCATATTTAGAAGGCTTCAGAAACATTTTCTTTGTGTTTTGAACATCCAGTGTGCTATAATGGGAGACCACCTTTGGGATTGTTCAAAAGTGGTCTTAAAGACCACTTTTGAACAAGTGGTCTTAATGACCACTTTTGAACAATCCCAATGGTGGTCTTAATACAGAAATTTGACTGTACCTCAGGATAAAGAGGAGTACTGAGGATAATGTGGAGATTTTTTTCTTATTTTTCTGTCAAAATATATGTTGTGGGTATCTGTTAAAATACAGAGTCCTCCGTGGCCTAGTGGGTAAGATAGCTGACTCTTAATCATTAATTCTCCTCTCACTGCTGTTGATTCAAGCCTGGCTCAGGTGTGCCTCCAAGTTCTGCAACGGAAGGTCAGGTGGTTTTTCTCCAGGTACTCCGGTTTTCGCACACCTCTGATTAACAATCACCTCGAAATGCAGACCCTAATGACACGTCACAGAGCCTGCGTGTCTCATCTGGGTCAACACTGTTTGCTCAGGCCTGTCTGTCGGGAATACATACAGTAAATACAGTAGCCCCATACCGTAATGATCCTATTTATTAGGATAGATAGGCCTAAGCAAACAGTGCAGACCTTTGCCAAGCCTCGTGATGCTGGACGGATTTTTCCATCCACCCCTCACAACCATGTAAGATTCTTAGAATATATCTTCAATAAAATAAATACCAGGGGTCGCAGGTACGATCCTGGGCTTCTCCAGACTTTCAGATGAGTCTTTAAACTGAGGTCCGGTCTCCGTATGACCTTAGCTGCTGCTGTTATGTGTAATCATTGGAATCTAATGAATCACATCACAAAAGGGATCCTAATGAATAGGTACACACAACATACATGTAGTTTATCAAGATAAAATAAGAAAAACATCTGAAAATTATCCTAAATGTATGGCATCTGAAGCTTTAGTAAGAATTCTATAGAGATTCAAGAAGGAGTTCAAATTAATCCTTATCCTGCTGTTCACAACAACCCCTACTTTTGCAAACACTGTAGATCCAGATCAGATGGCTTCTGAAGAAGCCATTTGATCTGGATCTATACTGTTTGTCATTCAGTTTGAGAATTTGAATGTCAAAATAAATTACATCAAGTTATTTGATTAGCTGAAAATTGTAAATGGGTGTAGCTACTTTAATTTATGCAGTGGGATAAGGGTTAACTTTAATAAACAAGCCGTTGGTGTTTGAGTCATTGATGGGCAACTGTTTAGGGGATTTACCTATACTTTGTTTTCTTTTCCATCAGGCTTGTACTTTCATAGTTATGCTCCTTTATAGAATTTCTTATTGAAACTTTGTTCGATATGTAACAACCTCTTTATAACACTGTTCATTATGACAGTTTTTGGATGTAACATTGTTTAAAGGAGGATCCCCAAAGTGTATAGATTATATAGTCATTTTCTATGCAGTCTATACATTGGGATATAAAACAGTTATCAACCCTTATTTTGCTGTTCAAGACAACCCCCATCTGATCAGGATCCACACTGTTTGGCATTCATTTTATGAATTTGTAAGAATAAATTACATCAAGTAATCTGATTGGTTCAAAGTCAGAAATGGGTGTGGCTAAACTGAATATTCAGCAAGAGAAGGGTTAAACTATCCATATTTCTGCTTTGGACCCCAACAACAGTGTTATAAAGAGGTTGTGGTGTAGTTACATGCAGTGCATATAATGAGTACCATATTTAATGTCTGTATTCGGAAAAAAATAGGCTTAGCAAACAGTGTAAACCCAGATGAGATGCTGCCATGTCTACACTGTCTGCCACTCATCCAGCTATCTTTTTGTAGGCACAACATTGTTAAGTAAGTTTTACTTTTCAAATTTTTGAAACAAGTTTGGTAAGGTGCTGAGGTGTCTGAATACAGTAACAATCCTAAAACTTGATGTAATTTAACAAATTTGTACCGTAATCCAGCAAGGAGTCAAAAAATGCAGACAGAATGGCAAACAGTGTAGACTCTGATCAGACTGCTCCTGTCAGAGCAGTCTGATCTGGGTCTGCACTGTTTGCTTCAGCCTGTCTGTCCCAGTACTAAGGTTAATTACAGTATTAAGAGTACCATTTGTGCTCAGTTTTCTGTATGATTATATTTTATTGCAATGAAACAATATGTTTGGGGATCATTATTTTAATCTTTTTATATGGAAACCCAAAACTGGTCACTGGCAAACATTGCAGGCCCATATCAGACCCCCAGAATGAGGTGTCTGATCAGGGCCCTCACTGTTTGCAAAAAGTCAACTCAAACTGATATTGCTCAGTTTTTAAATGGACTTGTGCTATATCTACTGTACTATTGATGAATTCTAGTTCTTTGAAACATCTGGTGCTTGACAATAGAACACATGTTACAGGGGTTCAGAATTGTTTATAAATTTCTTTTGTTCTTTTCTTAAGTTGGAGTAATTGTATCCATGTTCATGATACTACACTATCACAGTAAATATTGGAAGGTTTCTCGAGATGCTTAAACTTTGTTCATGTTTTGTTTGTCAAAACAGTCATTGGAATTGTTGAGAGAGGCATCAGTGTTGGGATGGCTTATGGCTGTTCTAGCAGCTGGTGGACACATATTTATTTCTACTGGTTCCCTTTTTATACCCCACCACATAAGAGGGGTTGGGTATTATGCTATACCCTCTGATATGTCCATCTGTCTGTGTGCACTTCATTTTAGGTCAATTGCTTAATGCACTCAACGATGGTCAAAATTTTAACCCAAATCTGGCTGCATTGCCACTCCCATTGCTGATTATCAACCAATCAAATTACTTGATATAATAAAATTATATTGTAAATTCCTTCAGAAACCATCTGATCTGAATCTACACTGTTTGCAAAGGTAGAAGTTGTCCTGTTCAGTGGAATAAGGGTTAACTCTTCTAGCAAGTACAATATCTGAGTGGTATTTTTGCTGAAAAAAATAGTACTTTGCTGAAAAAATGAGAACCAGTAGATTTTGCACATTTTAGCAAAAAATATGTTTTTTTTTAACTGCACTGAAATGTTAAGTTTTGGCATAATATTAACTACCGTAAAAATCCTAAAGGACTTGCTGAGGACTTGCTGTAATTCTCCTAAAATTTTAACAGTTTGTGTCTTGATCAACCAAGGAGTCCAAAAGGTGCAGACAGAATGACAAACAGCATAGACCCGGATCAGACTGCTCCTTCTGGAGCAGTCTGATCTGGGTCTGCACTGTTTGCTTGGGCTTAACTGTCCCAATACTTAGGATCATTATCGTAACAACTTTATTAACTTCGAACTTGGCCCGGAGCTGAATTTCATAGTCTTAGAGTTTGATAGTGTCCGATTTAACAATGGTTGAATTTATGGATACAGCTGGAGCTTTCTTCCGATCCATTGATAGTGTCAAATTTAATAAAGGTTGATTTTTTCGAATTTTCTTTGGATCCCACACTATCTGAGCTTTCTTTTGTTAGCATACTGTCAGATTCTGCTAACATTGAAGACTGGTCAGGTGATCAGACTGCATCAGTGCTCAGACTGGGTCCAGTTGTTCAAAGAACTGTTAGCTAACTGTTCTAGCAAGTTAAATATCTAATACTTTGTTTTTTGCTGGAAAAATGTGAGTAGCTTATTCACATTTTTTTTCAGCAAAAAATATTGGTTTATTTGACTATGTTAATCAATGATGTCATTAGTTTTGAACAGATGGCCGCTGAGATTAAATGCTTGCACATCATATTGTGTTAGAATATCCGTGAGCTGGAATAGTTTATATTTACATGTACATGTGCTGGTGTGTCTCTGCTGACTTTTATACACATTTCTAGTCTTTCCAAATAAAACTCTTGTTACTTATTTTCAAATAATTATATAGTGTTATACTGGTGTAGGTTAGCAATAAAGCACTTTATACTTGAATGGTTTTGCTCTTATTTCTCAACCCTGTAGTCCTTTTGCTGATTCAAGAAGGGCAGTTGTCAGTATCTGGTGAAAGAACACAGTGTACTGGTAAACTGCCCATGTATAAACTGCCCATGAAGTGTGATTAGTTAGACTGTCTTAATATGACCTGAATAGTGTTTACTGGGCTGTTGAACTCTGAATAGACAAACAAAATCCTGTTTTCCATACTATTACAGTAAATTTCTATATTAAGACCACCTTTGGAACTGTTCAAAAGTGGTCTTAAAGACCACTTTTGACCAGAACCAAAGGTGCTCTCCAACTAGAGGACACTGGCTATAGAAAACGCAAGAAAATGTATCTGAAACCTAAATATGCTTTTAAAAGCAAGATTTGTCTTAATTTTAGGGGGTCTTATTAGCAGAATTTCACTGTATACTTGAATGGTTTTACAACTCTGTTATCCATGAGAACTGCTAACTCCTACATGGGCAGGACAAGTGTCCATGGAAAACTCAAAAATGGGACTCTGTCAAACAGTGCAGGCCCAGGTCAGATGCCACAGGCAGTGTCTGATCAGGACCTTCATTATTTGCAAAGATGCCAAAGCTATTTTCTGAATAAATGCTTTAAGAAAAAAAATCTTTACCTGACACCCCTAAGCGTTTAAATGGATTTCTGCTATCTAAAATTTTTGTGTGTGTGTTTCGGCTCTTTCAAGATTATTTCACTTATTTGGAGCTGATTGTTAATCAGAGGTGGGCAAAAACCATAGTAAACTGACACTAAGTGGCGTCTTGCATGGCCTGAGCGAGGCGCAAACCACAGTGGTGAGAGACCTAATGATTAATAGGTCTGTGCTCTTACCATTAGGCAGCCCATTGGGGCTTGAAGAATAGATTGGGCTGCATGATGCTTCCACGCAGAACTGAAATGAACCTCACATGAGTACTGGTAGGCCACTTTGGGGGCTGGGCCTGCCAAGGCATAGTGATGCGAGTCTGACTTGGTTACCTTCTACTGAAATTGCTAAAATGGTTTTGCTCAGATGAACTAGACAATCACTAGGGCTAAAAATAGAAAACTTTTAAATGACTCAGTCTATATACATATGGTCCATTTTCATTCAATTTTCAAAGGAATGTTGCTTAGGTGACCCTCCACCAAACTAGCCTAAACGGTTCAGCTCCAGAACAAGAAGGCCCCGAGAGCTAACACAGATAAACACATATTCCTTTGGTCCAATTTCATTCAAATTTCATAGGAATGTTGCTTAGGTGAATCTCTGCAGATCCACTTGGCTGAACAAGCTGGCTGCCTGAGCTTAAAATTGAAACATCTTTAAATGACAACCCCTCCTATACCTTTGATTCAATTTCATTCAAACTTCACAGGAAGGTTGCTTAGGTGACCTACCAAAGTGGTTTTGTTCCACTGAAGAAAAGCCGGCCTTGGTAGCCCAGTCGGATGCACCTCTGACTGGGGATCAGGACGCGGGCTCGATACTTGCCAGGGTCGGCAACATTCTTTTGTGGAGATTGATCACCAAATCTTTCCTACGGTCATTCTCTCTCTTCTGCTGATTCAAGAAGGGCAGCTGTCAGTTTCTGGCGAAAGAATGTGCACCGTACAGATTAACCGCTTGGGTATAAGCCTGCCCAGGAAGGTGTGGATAGGTAAACTGACCAGCTAAAAAATGATCTAAACTCATGTTGACTGGGGCCGTTAAACTCCAATACTAACAAACAAATCCACTGAAGAAAATGGCTGGCAGACTTGAAAGTAGAAAAATCTTTAAATGACAACCTGGCCTTCCATTGCAGAACTTGGCATCTCGTGTATAAAAGTCAGTGCTCTTACACTCATTGCAGATTTAGTCACTATAAAATGTTTTATTTTTATACAAAAAGCTTTCATTAACAAGGGGTTTCTCACTGATTTGGCCGATTTCTGCCAGGTTATTTATGTATTTGATTTTAATTTTCAAGATTATTTCTCTTATTTTGAGCCAATCATTAATGAGGGGTGGGGAAAACCGCCTGACGTGTTGAACCAGATCCGAGCGAGGTTCAAACCCACAGAGGGAGAGTCCTAATGATTAAAAGAGGGTGCCCTTACCCAGTCCTATTCTTTGTTAGAAACCCAATGATCTCAGGTGAACACTCCAAATCCTCATGAAAACACCCCTATTCAAATATACATTAAAAATTTTACCATCAAAAACTGAAAATTCTCAGATAAAAATATCTATTTTTTATATAACTGCTCAGACATAGATTGTGGGTACTCGTCGGAACTGAGTACCAACAGTATATGCTGGCCTCGGTAGCTCAGGGGGATGCACGTCTGACTGGTAATCAGGAGGATGTGGGTTCGATACCAGATGGGGTCGGCAACATTCTTTCCTGGAGATTGGTCATGAAATCTTTTCTACAGTCATTCTCTCCCTTACGCTGATTCCAGAAGTGCAGTTGTCAGTTTCTGGGGAAAGAATGGGCACTGTACTGGTTAACCACTTACATATAAGCCTGCCCAGGAAAAGTGTGGATCGGTAAACTGACCAGCTCAAAAATGACCTAAAACAGTGTTGACTGGGCCGTTAAACTCCAATACGAACAAACAAAACCAACAGTATGTGTTTAAGCAGATATATGAAATGTACACCCCTGTAAACTCATGTTTTACTACATAAAAGTGTGGTTTAAGGGGGTAAAAATTATATAGGCGTGTTTTCGTGATTATCACGAAAACACGCCTATAGAATGTTTACCACCTTGAACCCCACTTTTATATGGTAAAACTGGGGTTTACAGGAGTAAACATTATTTTCCTTATTTCTGCTCCAAGACATAGGTTGTGGGTACTCTTTAGAACCACCCCAACGAGGCAGTTCTAACGAGCACCCACAACCTATGTTTGCAGTATAAATAAGAAAAATATCCGGGATTTTCTTTAGAAAAGTAGCCACTTTGGAGATTTAAAAATATGCACTATTTTGCACGGGTGTGTAATCGTAATTGAACTGCAGTTTCAGCAGGTGACCTCTGAACTTAGTATGTTGTAGGGTAGGTCTCAATATGGAAAGCTGCAAACATTGGCAATTAACCAATTCTGTTTAGAATCTTCTATCCTGCACCTGTCTAAAGGTGCATTATTGAGCTATCTGAACAAAATGCTTCCAAAAATAAAATACACATAGCCGGTATTTTTCTTTAAAACAATACAAATGAATGCATTTTATGCAAAAATGCGAACTATTATGATGACGGGTAAACGACTTTGAGACGGGCCTCCGTGGCCTAATGGATAAGAGCGCTGACTCTTAGTCATTAGGTCTCTCACCGCCGTGGGTTCGAGCCTCGCTCGGGTCACGTGTGAGACGCCAAGTTCTGCAACGGAAGGTCAGGTGGTTTTTCTCCGGGTACTCCGGTTTTCCCCACCTATGATTAACGATCGGCTCGATATGAGTGAAATAATCTTGAAAGGGCCGTAAAACCCAAACCAAAAAAAAAAAAAAAAAAAAACGACTTTGAGAGGGATTCCCTAACTAGGTTTCGAACACTAGTTAGATCTGTTTTTAGTTCGTGACAAAAATAGAATCCCCATATATGACATTATGCGACGTTCATTTTTGGCCTTGTTTGCTTAGGCCATGCCTGAATCGGAAAAAAATATGATACTGAATACCATGCCATAAGTAACGACACTCAGAGACGGTACTGTCGCCATGTATATGTAAAGTGACAGATTTTTAGAACAGAAATTCCGAACACATGTTCAGAGCGAAGGGTAAACACGAATGAAAACGACAATTTTCACAAAGTTCTGAAGCTGTATTTGCTCCAAAAGTGTACACATGACATAGGAGTATGCATTGAAGATAAAAAACAGGAAAAAAAATTTTGAGACCCAGTAGCTCAATAATGCAGGTGTCTATTTTGGAATTTTAGAATCAGGTTGGTATTTTATTGAAATAAATTGAAGAAAAGGCAGAAGATTTCAGTTTCCCATATAAAATGGATTTAACACTTATCTTGCTGAATATTCATTTAAGCCACACCCATTTCTGTCTATCAACCAATCAAATTACTTGATGTAATTTATTGCTACATATTCATAAACTGAATGCCAAACAGTGTAGATCCTGATCAGATGGCTTCTTCAGAAGCTATCTGATCTGGAGGTACACTGTTTGCAAAGATAGGGGTTGTGGTGAACAGCAAGATAAGGGTTAATAGAAGTTCTATGGACTTTGTTTAGTGGCGTGCGTCCAGTAGTCTGTTACTGATTTTTGGAGCTTTACAGCCCGTTCTTTCAGTCATCATATTCTGTTTATGCTGAGGTTTCAAATGCCGGTCAACAAAATTTAGGTCATTTTGGAGATGTTGTTCCCAGTTTTGTGGGACTATTACCCAACACTGTGATCAAAGAACATCTCAAGCTCTAATTATGCAAATTATTTCACATGTAAAATCGATTTAAGCCCCCACAGTGGAATTCGTTTCTGCTGACCGTTCAAGGTGGTTCTTCTGTTGCGGTTTATTTCTGTTATGGTTTGTCTTTGGGTGTTTGTGTTGCTTATTTTATTTTGGATAGCCTATTGGCCATTAAGTAACTGTCCTTTAGGCTTTCCACTACATGTATTGATGTTTCCATTAGGGTCTGGAGTTTCATGTTTGGTTATTTCCCTTTGGGGTCTCTGATGGGAGCTGTGGGTTAATTATATCGATTCCTGATCATTGCCTCCACCTCTATTTTCTATTAAGCAAAATCAGTATTTTCTTTTTGTTGTGTATTCAACACCTGACACCAATTCTGCAATGTATTCTAGTTTAAACCAGTGCCTAAAATCAAATATTGTCCTTATTTAGTATTTTACAGTGAATATGGTATATCTGTAGAAATAGTTTTGCTTGACATTCCTCCAGTTAACTGGTTATATTTGTTTTAACATGGCTATGGTGCTTTATAGTCCCGGTTCCTTGTTATAGCAGATTTTTTAACCAGTTCACCCGTTTCTGATGTTTACTCTTTTTTGGCATATCTATTCTTGTGAATAGTTATGTCTTCTCACTTTTCGAGGAGACATTGATTTTCCGCCAGGCGTGTGCCTGTCCATCTGTCTTTCTGTCAGTCCATCACAAAATCGTGTCCGCTTTATAGGGTAATGATTCAGGCATAGCAGAAAGAAAAAGCAAACAAGCCTTTTGGAAAAATTTAAAATTTATTTACAAAGTATCTTTAACTTGCAGAAGTAAGAAAATTAAATATACTTAGCTGTTATTAAGCAAAGCATTAGGGCCAGGTATACTTTTTTTCTTTTGATAGGTATCTCGAAATTTCGACTTAGTATCTCGAAATTTCTACTTAGTAACACGAAATTTCGACTTACTTTCTCGAAATATCCATTTACTAGTCATTACGAAATATTAAAGGTGCATTATCGAGCTATCTGGAAAAAATGCTTCCAAAAATAAAATGCATATAGCCGGTATTTTTCTTTAAAACAATACAAATGAATGCATTTTATGCAAAAATACGAACAATTATGATGACAGGTAAACAAGTTTGAGAGGGATTCCCTAACTAGGTTTCGAACACTAGTTATACTCCCACAAATGAAATTTGGGGGGGTATATAGGAGTGAGCTCGTCGGTCTGTCGGTTTGTCTGTCAGTCGGTCTGTTGACTTGGTTTCCAGACGATAACTCAAAAAGCGCTTCACCGATTTTTATAATTTTTGGTACGCTGATGTAACATCATAAAATACAGGTCAAGTTCGATTTCCACTACAATTCGTCAATTTTCGACATAGTTATGGCCCCTTTCAAGTGAAAAAATTGCAAAATGCCGCTGTTGTACTATCAAGGCAGTTTTTGTGGGGGTATTCATCACCTTTAGTGATAGTTTCTAGTTACATCTATTTTTAGTTCGTGACAAAAATAGAATCCCCGTACAGGACGTTATGCGACGTTCATTTTTGGCCTTGTTTGCTTTGGCCATACCCGAATCGGAAAAAATATGATGCTGAACACCATGCCATAAGTAACTACACTCAGAGACGATACTGTCGCCATGTATGTGTATAGTGACAAATTTATTTTTAGAACAGAAATTCCGAACACATGTTCAGAGCGAAGGGTAAACACGAACGAAAACGACCATTTTCACAAAGTTCTGAAGCTGTATTTGGCTCCAAAAGTGTACACATGACAAAGGAGTATGCATTGAAGATAAAAACCAGAAAAAAAAAATTTGAGACCCGGTAGCTCAATAATGCACCTTTAAGTCCTATACACACAGTTAATGTTAAACACCCCCGTTTCATTATACCCCCGCTTCGAAAACAAGTTTACATCAAGCAGATTATGCAAATTATGTGATAACATGGAGAAGAGACTATGGTCATTATCAGCTTACTTATATCGTATAAACGCCAATGACCTTTCTCGGTGTATTTTTTCACATGTTCTTTCATTCTTCTTTCTCTCTAAAATGGCGAATGTTAATTTTATCAAATATTTCTCAAGAGCTATAAAACTAGAGGCCCAAAACATATGTATCATGTCAGAGACAGAGGGTTTTCTGTCTCATCAGGACGCCGCGCAGTCAATCCCGTTTCACGGCCCCCGCCCATCGGGGTTTGAAGAAATTGGTGGGCTGCATGGTGCCTCAACGAAGAGCTGAAATCCGACCGCACACGAGTACTGGTAAACCGCTCAGAGGATCTAAGCCTGCCCAGGTAAATTAGTGCGAGTCCATGCTTATAAACCCTATTGGTTTCGTTATGCGACAGGGCTTGAGAAGTCATTTCATCTCAACGTCGGGTAAAAGTTCCACAAAATTGGAAGCACCGTCTTCACAATGACCTATACAGTGTTGACGGGAACGTTAAACCTCAAATCAAACAAACAAATTCAATCTCCTTTCAGTAAAATACAAGCGGGCTAAAAGTCATATTTGACAGCTTTTTTTTTTTCGGTATCAAACTTTCTCATGTGCTGTAAAAATCATTTATAGATCAAAGCACTGACAGCACTGGTGGGTCGATTGTCTTGGAGTGTGGGTTTGTACATGTTTCGTTAATCCTTTAAATTCCTACACAATAAGCAAAACGTGTAGATCCTGATCAGACGCCGCGCTTGGGTCGATTAATTATCAGTTGAATAAAACTTACTAACTACAGAAGCATCGCGCCTTCTCATGATTGACCTCGTGACTATCACTGACCATGTTCAAAATCCATGTACCAGTTATTTATAGCAGCGCTAAAGTCTTTCCTCGTGACGTCAGTGCGCCATGTAGAACATGGCCGGTGAACATGGACATTGCAAACAGTGTAGACCCTGATCAGACGCCGCAGAAGAGCTTCATTAAATAACCGGTACCTTCATGGTGTAGATGGTCAGCGAGTCACGTGGACAATAGTAGGCGAGAAGCTTCTGTAGGTAGTGAGTGAGTGTTTGAATTTTACATCCCAATAAACGGCTAAGGTCATACGGAGTCTGGACGGAGACGGGGTTTTAAAGACCCATCCGAAAGTCTGGAGAAGCCCTGGATCGATCCTGCGATCCCTGGTTTACAAGGGGTGTAGCTTAACCACTGTACCACGGAGGCTTCTAATCTGTAGGTAGTTAATTTGGGTCGAATGAAAAAAAATCGACCCATAAGATGGTAAACTATGCAACACGAACACCATGACTAACTTAAAGCAACAACCAGACAGAAAATGTGTTATAAGAATACGTTGCGTGTTCAAGATGTATCATTTTGACAGAGCAGCAGATTCCTAGATCCTTCGTTTCATCCCATCAGTCAAACGTTGAAATTGATGGCTGGTCAGCTCTAGCCACGCGTGTGTGGTGGTGGGGGGAGGGGGGCGTGGGGGTGTTCAATGTTCTGTATTCGACGCCTAAGAATCTCCCAAGTATGTTCCAGGGGATTCAAATCCGGACTTCTAGCTAGCCAAGCCAATGTCTCAATTCCATAACGGCGGGGTCTAGCACACAGGTCTAGTGGCAAATGATTCTTAAAATGAGGCATGACTTCTGGCGCTAAACATGCAAAAATATCCCAACTCCATATCTAAACAGTGATAATGAAGTTGAGGTAAGTTGGTTCTGAGATCTGAGGTCTTTTTTCAACTATGAGTTGACCATAACAAGGTTATGGCTAATCCCTATTCAGAGTTGAATGCACATCACAGATCACAGAGTCAGTTTCGAGTTAGTATGTCGAAATTTCGAGATATTAAGTCGAAATTTCGAGATATTAAGTCGAAATTTCGAGATAGTAAGTCGAAATTTCGAGATAGTAAGTCGAAATTTCAAGTTACTAAGTCGAAATTTCGAGATACTAAGTCGAAATTTCGAGTTATATAGTAAAATTTTAGAGTTATTAGGACGAAATTTCGAGTTATTAAGTCGAAATTTTGAGATACTAAGTCGAAATTTCGAGTTACTAAGTCGAAATTTCGAGATACCTATCAAAAGATTTAAAAGTGTACCTCGTCCTATTGCTCCTTCGTATGACTGGGCTGGGTGTTTTTTTTTTGTGCATTTTTTTATTTGGAGTTTTACAGCCTAATCAACACTATGCAAGTGCTATCAAGCTTGTCAATTTACCTAAACCACGCTTTCTGGGCAGGCTTATACACAAGGCGTTAATCCGTACAGTGCACATTCCCCAGAAACTGGTAACTGCTCGGAATCAGGCACTGCTTGGTGAAAGAAGAATAAAACAGTTTAGTCAAAAATAATTTATTTCTTTATACCAAAAACCCACAAAATTCATTCGTAGCACTATTGGACTACAAGTAAATGTATAGCACTTTTTTTAATAAATCTGAAAGAAAAAAAATTCTTTGATCTTAAAAATATTTGATGTGAAAACCGCACTAAACTAGAATTGGTTTTTCTACAAAAACACAGATGTCTCCCCTTTTTGACCTCTAAGTATGACCTTGACATTGGAGATATTGACCGGGGTCTTGTGTGCGATCTATCATCTAATGAAGGTGAAAATTTCTGCAAAGTAACCAACCCTTTCCCACTTAGATACGTGTTTTTACGTGTCTGGACATCCCCCCCCCCCCCAACCCCCCATTTTAAGCCCCAGAAGCACCTTAAATCTGCATTTCCTAATTTCCTATCCCTGGATAATTGTTTGCTTTTAAAACGATTTGTTGGCCTAAAAAGTGACCCGTTTTTTCGTGCACCTCCCCCACTAAAAATATTCTGGGGGTGATTGAAGTGTGTGCAGAAAAATTTTGGGTGTATGGCCCAAATGGCTGCTAAAATTTATATCTGAGGGTGTCTGGGGTCAAAAATGCCTCAATACTGATGCTAATAAAACCTGCTGCAGACAGTGAAAATGGCCAGTGCCAAAGCCCTTAATTGTTGCCTTGACAGCTGTGTGAAGATTAAGATTTGGTCAAAAATTCATGAGAAATCACAATTGCCAACTTTGAGATGCCCCCTCATTACCATGACAACAATGATCAAGTCATGAAAGGTTGCATTTGAAAGGCCACTGCCCAATGAACATTCATACGGAGTTTGGTGTAAAAGAGACCATCCATTATGAAACAATGGCTGGTTGAGTTGCTGTCAGGTGCAACACTGAAAATCAGCAAAATTCACAAAATCCCCGAGTGGGAAAGGGTTAAAAAGTCCATCTAGAAATAAGGAAATTATTGACCCGCCATGAAATAAAAAAGCCCTTTTTATTACCTTTGACCTCTAAGTATGACCTTGACCTCGGAGGAACCGACCTGCGTCTTGCATGTGACATCTCATGATGGTTAACACTTCTGCAAAGTCATTTCATAATCCATCAATGAATACCGGAGACCCCTAAATGGGTATTTGCCAAACAGTGCATGCCCAGATCGTGGCATCTGATCAGGGCCAACACCGTTTACAATAAGTTAAGCCAATTTCTAAATAAATCATGAAGAAAGCACAACCGGACACCCCTAAATTTTGAAATGGACTTCTAGGTTTGATTCAAGGTTTAACATCCCCGTCAACACTTATTTAGGTCATTTTGGAGACATTGCTTCCAATTTTGTGGGACTTTTACACAGCACCGAGATGAAATGACATCTCAATCCCTCCCGCCAAATGAAACCAACTGGACGGTCCGACTCGCACCACTTTGCCTGGGCAGGCCTAGACCTAAGCTGTTCACCAGTACTCATATGCGGTCGGTTTCAGCTCTGTGTGGAAGCATCATGCAGCTGAATCTTTCTCCTAGCCCCGATGGGCTGGGGCAGACTCCTATATAAAAGGAGGAAGATTCCATTTGGTACAAAAAGTGTTAAGGGTAAATCAAATATCCAACTTCAAGGTAATCTCAAACCTTTAACCCTTGTCTGGCTGAACCACGATAACCACCTTTTCGAAACAAAGCAGATCTGAATCAGATGGCATTGGAAGAAGCCATCTGATCATTCCTCTTGTGAATTCAAATGAATAAGTATTTTAATTTGTTAACAGTCAGAAATGGGTGTGGAAATATTTATTCAGGCAAGGGCTAATCATTGTCCATAATTACAAGTAAACTGCAAAAAGAAAATAGTGGTAATTATCAAAAGCATTTAGCAACAGAATTCTTAACCCTTCTCTTGCTGAATATTCAGTTTAGCCACACCCATTTCTGACTGAACCAATCAGATTACTTGATGTATTTTATTCCTACAAATTTATAAACTGAATGTCAAACAGTGCAGATCCTGATCAGATGGCTTCAGAAGCCATCTGATCTGGATCTACACTGTTTGCAAAGATAGGGGTTGTCGTAAACAGCATAAGGGTTAATTTTTGTGATTTCAGTGTAAGTTTTGTTCACTTCAGAAAAAAATGTTATATACTACTCAAAGTTTGATAGGGATCACTTTTTATGTACCAAATTTTGCACAGAAAATTTATAAATTCTTGACAGAATTTGTACTCGGTATATTGATAAATATCTTAAGCAGAAACTCGTGTGCATATCAGTACTCATAAAAGTGTACACTTCTCACAATTCGCAAATGAATTCATGCACCCCCAAAATCTTGCGTAGCACTGCTTTCCAACAGACCAATCATGCTTGTCAGTGTTCCTTTACCAAGCGTAAAAAGGACTTCATTTGATTTGTGAAACACTAAAATGCCTAGGGGGACAATTAAGAAACCGTCTGAGCCCCGAAGAAATGAATCGTTGCGTCGGAATGTTGGAATCTTGCGTCTCTCAACGTCGTGTTGCTGGGATTCTGAATGTGTCTCAGAGCGTGGTTTCACGAATGTGGAGTCGGCATCTTACCCACGGAAATCCTTCACACAGCCGCGGCGGGGTCGAGAAAGGGCTACAACTCAACGTCAGGGCCGTTTCTTGTTGATTCAGTCTCGATGTGAACGGTTCCTGAACGCTACGCGTTTGCATAACGAGCTTATGAACGGAACTGGAGTACGAATTTCTACACAAACTGTCGGAAACGGACTCCACGAGTTCGGACTTAATGCCATGAGGCCTGCTGTACGTGTCCCGTTGACGAGACAGCACGTGCTAGACCGGTTAGACTTTGTCAGAACTCACGTCAGGTGGACGGTTCGTGACTTGACGCCAGTACTTTTTATTGAGGGGTCCAGATTCTGTCTAGACTTCACTTGTAAACGTCAATTAGTGTGGCGAATGTCTAAACAGCGATTCGATGACTTGAATGTGGCAGAGCATGATCGCTATGGAAAAGGGCCAGTCATGGTTTGGGCTGGGATAAGCGTGAACGGTAAACCTGACTTGTACGTCGTTGAAAACGGAACGTTAATGGCAGTGAGGTACTGTAATGAGATTCTTGATGAGTTTGTGAGACCATATGCAGATGCTATCGGCCCGGACTTTATTCTGATTTATGATAATGCCCGTCCCAGCCCTGCCAACGTCACTGATTCCTACCTGGAACGTGAGACAATCGTTCGTATGGACTGGCCTGCTCGGTCACCGCACTTAAATCCGATTGAGCATGCGCGGGACATGCTACAGAGTGCTGTTTCAGCCCGACCTGTGCATCCGAGGACTTTACAGGAGCTCAAAGATGCATTGGTTGCTGAATGAAAGCTGTTTTCACAAACCGGATACAGACTCGGATTACGAGCATGCGCAAGCGATGTCGTACTGTAATTGATGCCCTTGTACGCCATACACTTTATTAAGCACGTTTGTCTAATCAAATTTGGAAATTTGTGAAAAATCAGTTGTCCAAATCCCTTCGTGTTACGGCAAATTTTGGGGGTGCCAAGACGCTTGCTGTTGTCACGCTTGAATGCAGTACCAGTTGACAAAATTAATCACTAGGTTTTGTGAAGGATACGTTTTCTATCATTATGTATCAAATTTGGATTCAGCTGATTAATTCATCCAAAAATTATTTTGCATTAAAAAAGTGATCCCTATCAAACTTTGAGTAGTATATTAGAAACTTTGAATATCAATATGAATTATGGTAAGACAAATACAACTAGTCAACCACGTCTGCTGAAGTGGCTTCCATTTGTTTGATAAAGATAGATAACCCTTGTCCTGCTGAGCTCGGATATGCCTTACCTTTCTAGCAATACATTGTCATTTAGATTGTGAATTTGTTGCAATAATTTGCATCAAGTAATCTGATTGGTTGATAATCAGTAGTGGGTGTGGCATATTTGAATATTCAGCAGGACAAGGGTTAAGCCAGCTGTCTAGCAGGCACTCAAAAATAAATCTAGGTCAATACAACACTGACAATTTTGTTTTAACAATGATTCCAATTTGGAGTTGATGTGTTCCTGTTCCATAACCAAGGAGTTTTAAATATCTGGGCCCAGTTGTTCAAAGCATCGTTATCTTAACAAGCTTGTTAGTGGTCATTGTTAACTGTTCAAGCAAGTTTAATACCTAAAATTTTGTTATTTTTGCTGAAAAAAATGTGAGCAGCTTTTGCATATGCAAAAGCTGCTCATATTTTTTCAGCAAAAATAGTATATTTGCCATAATAAATGATCAAAGTTTTAACGATATGTTAACTAATGACATTGTTAGTTTTGAACAACTGGCCCCAGAAATTTTTAAGCTGTCATCAGACACGGCACTAACACTGTTATAAATTGATAAAGGAAGCCTGAACGCAAATTCAAATGCTGCCTTCAAATAATTAAAAACAATCTTGTCTCAGTAGTTTTTGCCTTATCAAATAAGTAAGGACTGACTGCGGCAATAAAACGAACCATGCTTAACCCTAGTTGTGCTGAGCCCGATAGGTCTTTATCTTTCCAACAATGAAGATCCAGATCAGATGGCTTCTTCAAGATGGCATCTGATCAGGATCTTCATTATCATTCAGCTCATTTGTTGCAATAATTTGCATCATGTAATCTGATTGGTTGATAATTAGTAGTGGGTGTGGCATATGGACAAGGGTTAACTGAAAGGAGCATGAAATTTCTATCATCCACAGAAAGGGTTTTCAGATGTACTGGCTTTGTTTCTGTTGTTCACCCAAGTTACTGATGTTCATTGTTATATGAGATCAGCGAGACAGAGCCACTTGATATCTTCTATCTAATCTTTGAAACAAAATTTTCGAGTCGGTGAACTTGACCTCTGGTCATCTGTAGGGCTGAGGTGGTTCTCAAACTTTGGACCATTTATTTTTTGTTGCTTTTACAGATCTTGCAGCATTATTTCACTACTTTGAACCAAGCATTAATCAGTGGAAGAAAATCACCTGACCTTTTGTTGCAGAACTTGGCACCCGACATGACTAAGCCAGGCTAAAACCCAGAGCAGTTAGAGGTAATGATTATCCCCAAAACGGATACAAAGTTGAGCCATTTTCCAAATCAATTTTGAAGAAAACAAATTCTGACACCCCTAAATTTTTAAATGGACTCCTGCTATATATAAGAAGGAAGATTCCATTTGGTACAAAAAGGTTTAAGAGATTGTCAATGGAGGCACGTGGACCAATTTCTTGCATCATTGTTTTACAATTTTGTTGAGTCTTAACCCTCCCAATGTTGAATATTTCACTATGCTAGCCCTTCTTGAATGAACAGAAAAGATTGACTTTAGAAAATGTTTTATGAACAATATCGTGGAAAAAAAATCCAGCTGAATCTGGGAAAGGAACCGGTAGTCGTCTGAACACCATTGTAAGTGCATCAAATTAACCCATTTTGTAACAAATGGAATCTTCCATGTTATATATAGCACAAGTCCATTTCCAAATTTAAGGGTGTCTCGTTTCTTCAACATTTGGGAAATGGCTGAAATGTTTGCAAACAGTGAAGGCCCTGATCATTCGTGTCCGACCTGGGCCTGCATTGTTTTTCAATTAGCCGTTTTTGGATTTCTGTTTTTTTTTGTTTGAGGTTTAACGTCCCCGTCAGCACTGTATAGGCCATTTTGGAGATGTTGCTTCCAATTTTGTAGGACTTACCAGACAATGAGATGAAATAACATCTCGAGCCCTGTCGCCCAATGAAACTAATAGGGTTTATAAGCATGGACGGTCGGACTCCCACTGCTTTGCCTGGACAGGCTTAGATCATCTAAGTGGCTTACCAGTACTCGTTTGCGGTCAGATTCAGCTCTGCCTGGAAGCATCGTGCAGCCCATCTGTTTCTTCAAGCCCCGGTGGGTGGATGCCTTTTTGGATTTCTGGTACAAAATGGGTTAAGCCATTGGGCGCAGTCCTTACTCATTTAAGCAAAGTATGAACAATGAAGATCTTTAGCGCCTAACTAGTTTTATTTTACCTGTTTTAGAAAAAATGTAATTTCAAAGAGACCAACCAAGGAATTGATGAATGTCCCTTCAGGTTGTATCAGACAGGATTCTGCCTTCATAAGAACAGTACTGTATACCATCCCTCAGGCTGATTCCAAACCTTCATAAGAACAAACCATACTACAGAATGAGCTGTGGAAATTCATGTATCATGCCCAACTTCACCAGCTTGTCCCATTTCACTCAGCCTAAGTGTAAACATGCAAGAACTTAAGTGGAGTGAGTGTTTCAGTTTAATGACTCACCAACAGCTAAGGTCATACGGAGAGGGGACCTCAGTTTAAAGACTCATCCGAAAGTTTGGAGAAGCCGGGGATCAATCCTGCGACCTGGTTTCCAAGGCGAGTAGCATAACCACTACACCATGGAGGCTTCTATATGCCTAATTGCAAATTGAGGCTACCCTTGTTTGTTTGAATTTAGATTTAACATCAACACAATTTAGGTCATTTTGGATACATTGCTTCCAACTGACTTACCCGACAGAGATGAAATGACATCTCAAGCCCTGCCACCTAATACATGTATTAGCAGTAGTAGTAAAGTACTGGTGTTTAACGTCTCCATGGTCCAACGGACTTGCTCCACTGCAAGATGCCCTGCCATCTAATGAAACCAAAAGGGTTTATATGCATGACGGTCTTACTCGTCACTTTGTCTGGGGCTACTCTGGTAAAAAAAAAAAAAAATAATGACTTGCTTCCATTCTCACACTGGCTGCTCTTATTAAAGCATTTGCTACATATGGGAGCAAATGCTTTAAGGTTTTGTTTGATTTGAGGTTTAACTTCCCCATCAAAACTGTAAAGGTCATTTTGGAGACGTTGCTTCCAATTTTGTGGGACTTTTACCCAACATTGAGATGAAATGACATCAAGCCCGGCCGCCCAATGAAACCAATAGAGTTTATAAGCATGGACGGGCCGACTCGCACTGTTTTGCCTGGGCAGGCTTAGATCCTCTAAGCGGTTTACCAGTACTCGTTTGCGGGTTGGTTTCAGCTCTGCGTGGAACCATCATGCAGCCCATATATTTCTTAAAGCCCCAATGGGCAGGGGCCATTTACTTAAGAGTAAGCCCACTGAACGAGATTCAAATACCAAGGAATACTGAGCAAGGACTTATTTCTTTGACATACTCATTCCTCAGTTAAGATGTAGCTTTTCAGTTCTAAATTAAACTGTGTACATGTATTTCATAATTATTTACTTTACACCTAGGACCTTTTATTGGCCAAGTGAAATATTGTCTGGACAAGTAGTTTTTCATTATTCTCTAGTTATTTGACAAGCATGATACAATGCATTTTCCACAGTCCTGCCTAAGTTCCGGAGTTCTCTTGAAATTACCATACCTGTGTTAGCGTCTGTAGAAAAGTATCCAAAACAAGCTCACAAACACATGCACACAATTACACTGGAATTCCCATAAATAGGTTGCAAGAAATCACTTAATGTCCTTAAATTACCCAGTGTATAACTGTTTAAGAGTGGAATTTCTAATAAGAAAACAGTGAAGATCCTGTTCAGATGGCTAATTTTCAGTCTAGGCTGTTTGAACTGATATTCCAAATCGCATATCAATGCTTATTTTTGGTATCCTCGTAGCTGTACAAGTACAGCATAATCAAACACATTAGACTGCAGGGCCCAGTTGTTCAAAGCATCGTTTGCTAAACGAGCTCTTTAACTGTTCTAGCAAATACAATATCTAACATTTTTTCTGCAAAAATATTAGAATATCTGCCATGTTTAATGATCGAAGTTTCAACGATACGTTAACTAAAGTCATAGTTAGTTTTGAACAACTGGTCCCAGAATATCTGCACAGACAGCACTGTCATTCTACAAGCATGGTTTTTACACAAAATGGATCATCTCAAACAAAACTTCGTACAAGAATTAAGGAGAAGGGATACACCTGGGGGACTACCATTTCAAAATGATTTTGCCTGTACTCCTTAAACTCATTCTATAGTGGTTGCCTCTTCCACTGTTACACAAATTCCACAATTAAGAGCAGCTGAAACTAACCCTTTTGGTACCAAATGGAATCTTCCTATATGCAGCAGTAGTCCATTTCAAAATTCAGGTGTGACAGGTTGTGTTTTCATCAAAATCTATTTGGAAAATGGCTGAACTTTTTGGAAACAGTGTAGGCCCTGATCAGATGCTGTGTTCTGCGGCATCTGATCTGGGCCTGCACTGTTTGCCACGGTACCCGTTTAGGGGTTTCCAGTCTGAAATGAGTTAAGACTTAGCTTCTTTTATTGCATATAGAAGGCTTGCGATTTTCCTGCTTTTTGTTTTCTATATCCAGTGTCCTCTAATAGGGACCACCTTTGGAACTGTTCAAAAGTGGTCTGAAAGACCACTTTTGAACAGTCCCAAAGGTGGTCTTAATGTGAATTTCACCATGTTGGACTAGTCCATTTGTCTTTTTAAGGTGTGCCAGGTCTATTCTACTAAGTGACAAAAAATCCAGTCAGCAAACAGTGCAGACCCCGATCAGGAGCCACATTGTGTGGCATCTGATGATCATGGTCTGCACCATTGCATATGTCCTAGTTTCAGGTTTCCTAAAGGGAAGAATTTGCTCTTGTTTCCATACTTGGAGGCACTTGGTAGTTCCCCAATCAGACAGTCCCCAAAAACTGTTGTAAAAATACATTAAGATATGCCTGGTGTATCCAGTCCCCTGAACAGTAAGTATGGCACGAATGTTTACCTGTGTCCATATGATCAATCATTGTTTTGGAGTGTTACTACCCAGTCAACCCTGTTTTAGGTCTTGAGCCGGTCAGTTTACCTATCCACACTTTCCTGGGCATGTTTATACTTAAGCGGTTAACCAGTGCAGTGCACATTCTTTCCCCAGAAACTCAACTGCCCTTCTTGAATTAGGGGAATGGAGAGAATGACCGTAGAAAAGATTTCATGATCAATCTCCATGAAAGAATGTTGCCGACCCCAAAGGTATCGAACCTGGGTCATCATTACCATTCAGACCCCCATCTGACAGTTACTGAGGCCGGCAAATACTCTTACTGAATTCATGATCCAGATTTGACACTCAGCATATCAAATTCAGCAGACATTGAAGAACCCATCAGGGTTTAACCATTTAAGACACCAAGAAAAACTGCATCTGAAAATGTGTTGTTTGTTGTCTGTTCATCTTGCAATTTTTTTTTTTTTTTAAATATTTTTGCATACAGGCAAACAGTGTGGATCCTGATCAGACCTACAGAAGCAGTGTGATCTGTCCACAATGCAACAATAACGAAGTAGACAAGATTGATGTCTAAAGGGATAATCACAATTTGATGGTGTCAAATCTGACGAAGATTGATCATATGGACAGCCTTATATTAACTACCAGAAAATCAAGAAAGTGAGATACTGAATCTGAAATATAATATAAAATCGCACCAAAACAGCCATCACCAAAGCAATGCAACTCAAAATAGGTTTTGCAACAATGATATCTTTACATTCACATCAGTATTATGCAAGGAATAATTATGCATTGAAAAAATTGCATTATGGTAAAAGAAAACATACTGAAAAAGTTATATTACTTGTATAAAGGAATGAACCAATCGTAGAAACAGGTGAGTGTATGAGTTTTATGTCCCACCAACAGCTAAGGTCATACGGAGACAGGACCTTGGTTTAAAGACTCATCCGAAAGTCTGGAGAAGCCCGGCTACATAGAAACAGGTAAGATGGGCATTTAGTGGCAATGGGAATGGGAACACCTGGCAGATTTTTCCACCATTTTACTTAGGGAGACAACTTTCGAGACTTCCCTTTCGCTTTTCTGTAAGCCCTGTCCCACCAAAAAAGGGGTCTACTCTTAAAGGAAAGAAGCTGCTCCTCTGGAGCAAAATTCTTTCCTTTAAGAGTTGACCCCTATTGACATGGGAGACAAAAATACTTTTGCAGGAGTTGCCTACCCTGAAGGTGTTCACATTCCCCTTAAAAGATAATTTATTTCAATTCTACATAAAAACCTATGTTGTGGGTGAGGCAGTTAAAATGAAAATACCCATAATAGATTTGCTTGATGAAATAAGGAAATTTATTCTTCGCTCTTCACTGAATACCCACCCTATCTGGAGCTATAGTACTTGCCCATCAAGTGGAAGAATACAAAGATATAAGCCCATCAAGTGGAAGAATACAAAGATATAAAATGAGTCCTGACAAGGAAAATGCATCACCAAAGATGCACACAAAGACAAAACTCAGCCTGCACATCCGTCTGCTACAAGGTTTGTGGGGTGGGGGTTCATTACAATAAAATAACCATGTGACAATGCATTCAATCATATCTCAATCTCCAAAAGGGCTATTTTTCTGATTAGAATCATTTTTCTCATTTTATGCTCTAAATATAGTTTATGGGTGCTTATTAGAACTGCCTCAAGGGAGAAAATGGAACTATCAAGTACCCACAACCTATGTTTTGGAGCAGAAATCAGTGGGTAAACCTGGTCTCTATAGTGGGTTTACTAGGGTGTTAACCCTTTTTGTACCAAGTGGAATCTCCCTCCTTATATATAGCAGGATTCCATTTCAAAATGGGGTGTCAGGTTGTGTTTTCTTCAAAATTTATTTGGAAAATGGTTAGGCTTTTTGCAGACAGTGTAGGCGGTGATCAGACGCCGCATTCTGCGGAGTCTGATCTGGGTCTGCACTGTTTGCCACTTTGGGGTTTCCAGTACCAAATGGGTTAATCAAGTTATGTTAATGAGATGTTAAAGCTGCTAGAACTACCAGCCAAGACATCAAAATGTGTGGATGTGCAGGTTTGCTCTGTCTGTCTGTCCGTCACAAAAACTTCTTGATTATAACTTCAAAAGTATTTGACCTAGCCCCATGAAACTTCACACACTTATTCACCATCACAAGGGCTACATTCTGATCAAGGGCCATATTTTTAGCTGAATTATCTCCACTTGAAATTTTGCAAAAACTCCCACGGCGAGGCATTGGTCACCTATAGTGAGTTTTTTTTTTTGTTTGTTTTATTGTTTAACAAGACCTTTCAAGATTATTTCACTCATATCAAGCCAATTGTTAATCAGAGATGGGCGAAAACCAGAGTACCCGGAGAAACACCATCTGACCTGAGCCAGGCTCGAACCCACAGCGGTGAGACAATGATTATCCACTAGGCCATGGAGACCTGTCAGTTATTGTACAAATCTATAAAATTTGTTTATTGTACAAATATATAAAATTAGGATCGCCCCCGCCCATAGGGGCTTGAAGAAATATATGGGCTGCATGATGCTTCCACGCAGAGCTGAATCCGTCCCGCACACTAGTACTGGTAAACGGATTAGAGGATCTAAGCCTGTCCAGGAACCGCAGTGCGAGGCGGACCGTCCATGTTAATAAACCCTATTGGTTTCAATGGGCAACAGGGCTTGAGATGTCATTTCATCTCAATGTCGGGTAAAATTCCCACAAAATTGGAAGCAACGTCTCCAAAATGACCTATACAGTGATGACGGGGACGTTAAACCTCAAATCAAACAAAATATAAAATAAGGATAAGTTTGAGCTCTGCAGATGAAAACAAATCATGCATTTTAGACATCAAAAACAATTCAACACACACATGCATGCACACACACATGCACTCATGCACACACCACATGAACCATTACTCTTAATGCACCCAGCAGGACCCATAGCAGATGACATTCTTTTATTTTTCGGAAAAATAGTTGACTTTTTATGTGAATTGTCTAGTGCCAAGCTAGTCACAAGAAATGTCATTTTTTGCGAAAAGTAAAAAAAAAAGTCAGCTGCCAAGGTAATGATTCGTGCTTTAACCCATTCAGTACCAGAAAACCCTCAAGGGGTACCTTGGCAAACAGTGCAGACACAGTTCAGAGGATGCCGCATTCTGATCAGGGCCTACACTGTTTGCAAAAGTTCAGCCATTTCCTGAATAAATTTCGAAGATAACACAAACTGGCACCCCTAAATTTCGAAATGGACTCCTGCCAAGCAGCCATATATACGGTGGAAGATTCCATTTGGTACAAAAAGGTTTAAGTACTGCAACCATCACCATTTCACGCTTCTACTTTCCAACTTATTATACAGTATTCTACTTCACACAAAGTTTCTGGCATTCTCTTCTAAAAAAGAACGGACACTATTCTTCTGAACTGGAGGACGTAATGGTGTTTATCAGACGAGCTACTTCCCGACCGGACTCCATCTGCAGGAAAGATTCATGGTCTCCTGGAACTACTTTAACTGTGACTTCACCACTGCAGAACTACAAAGAGAAACAAATTGGCTTCTTTAACCCACTGTATGCGGGAGTCGACTAAAGGGGTATCTTGGCAAACAGTGCAGGCCCAGATCAGACGCCGCAGAATGCGGCGTCTGATCAGGGCCTGCACTATTTGCAGACAGAATTTGCCGTCTGAAATAGAGAAGCAAAAAAAATAGGCCTGACACTCCTTATATGACAAATGGACTTGTCCAACATACAGCAATGGAAGATTCCACCAGTATACAATGGGTTAAGTGGATGAATACACCAGGCCTCAGTTGATTAGTTGACAGTACAAATGCATTGTATTGAATTTAACACTTTAAAACTGCCATTCAAGACATTTGCAGTTGTCATTTTCATACTTTTCTTTTTTTGAACAGAAAATAAGGCTTTATAGTGTCCAGGCTTATTTTCCCTGCAAAATAAAAGTAACATCTGCTCCAAGAATTTACATGGTCAGGGCTTTCGACGGCCCTATTCCCGATGGGAAAAGGTATCCTTTTTTCCCATTGGCTGGAAAAAATTGCCAATCTGAAGTTGAAAACAAAAAGGGAGGAAAATGTTCTGAAAGCCGCGAAAACTGATGACTTTGCAGTGTTTTCTACTGTATAAGTTAACTGGAGCAAGAGTAGTTTTGACTTGTATTTTTATCAACATTTTTGGATTTCAAGAAAAACACTCATTTGTAGGGTTTGGCTACTCATACTTGCACAAAATTTCAACCGAAATTGCCAAATTTGTATTGTTTTTTGGACGGTACCAGTAGTCAACATCATTTCCATTGTGTTACATGTAAAACTGGGACTGTAAACATCATGCAAAATATGGAAAAAGCCCGAGTATAAAATTTATTTGCTCATTCTAAGGCGGATTTCCTTGAAACTGTCCGACTTAATCGCTTCACAAATGGGTTCTACTAGATATAACTTATGTACAAAGCAGGCAACTTCTAGCCACAAACCTTTCAGCTTCCAGTTGTAGTTGATCAAACAAAAGCAGCATATGTAGCAGCATATGTAGCTAGGTTAATTCATTTCCATGGTTGTATGTATTTCTTGGTGATAGAACGGTTCAAATAATAAATTTACTTCAAAATGATTATTGCATTTTTTCCCAATTTCAGTCAAAATGTTGCTAATTTTCCGAATTCTTAAGGCCACGGCCCCATTCCCAAAAAGTGGTGTGACAGCCCTGATGGTGCTTTAAGAGTAATGAGAGGATCATTCTTGTGAAAGTTTCAGCAAAAATGAAAATAATACCAACAAATTCAGAGAAGATTTTTAAGTGAATTATAGAAGCATGATGAAATAGTGGGCACCAGGCAAGCCAAAAGCTGTAAAATATTGTGTAGTTTTCTTATACACTGAAGATTTTCCATACAAAGGTGCAGGTGTAATGACAACTGAAAACTCAGATCAGACTGAAAAAACAAGAGGCCCATGGGTCACTACGCTCACCAGAGCTCAGGGGAGGCACTGGCCACTGGCAGTCATGTATTTTAACAAGAATATATATGGTTTAGGGGTGGGGATCTGTAAGGTTTCCGAGATATTGGGCCTTTTATGAAGTGGAGGGGGTGGGGCAAGGCCCAGATGCTTCTCGGGACCCAAGGTTGGTGTCACTGAATCCGTCCTATCATAAGGAACAAGAATATACATGGTTTAGGGGTGGAGATCTGAATGGTTTCTGAGATATATGGCCTTTTATGAAGTGGAAGGGGTAAAGCAGGGTCAAAGCGCATCCCAGGGGGACCCAAGCTAGGTGTCACTGAATGTGTCTTATCATAAGGAACAAGAATATATATGGTTTAGGGTGGAGATCTTTAAGGTTTTCGAGATATTGGGCCTTTTATGAAGTGGAAGGGTGTGGCATGGCCCAGTGCATCCCAGGGGACCCATGTTGGTGTCACTGAATGTCCCTAATCATAAGAAACATGAATATATATGGTTTAGGGGTGGGGCTCTGAACAGTTTCTCGGATATATGACCTTTTGTGAAGTTGAGGGGTTGGACATGGCCCCGGCGCACACAAGCAGACCCTGAGGTTGGTGTCACTGAATGTGTCTTATCATAAGGAACAAGCGTATATATAGTTTAGGGGTGGGGATCTGTAAGGTTTCCGAGATATTTTGCCTTTTATGAATTGAGGGTTTGGGCAATGATCCAGCGCGTCCCGCGGCCCTCACATTGGTGCCACTGAATGGGTCGTGTCATAAGGAACAAGAACAATATTATATGGTTAAGGGGTGGGGATCTTAATGGTTTCTAAGATATATGGCCTTTTATGAAGTGGAGGGGCTGGTGCAGGTCCCCGGCGCATCCCAGGGGCCACCAGGTTGGTGTCACTGAATGTGTCTTATCATAAGGAACAAGAATATATAGGTTAAGGGATGGGGATCTGTAAGGTTTCCGAGATATTGGGCCTTATATGAAGTGGAGGGGCTTGGGCAAGGCCCTAGCGCATCCCGGGGGCCCCCAGGTTGGGGTCACTGAATGCGTCTTATCATAAGGAACAATAATATATATGGTTAAGGGGTGGGGATCTTGATGGTTTCTTAGATAAATGGCCTTTTATGAAGTGGAGGGGGTGGGGAAGGGCCCCAGAGCATCCCAGGGGGCCCCCAGGTTGGTGTCACTGAATGCGTCTTATCATAAAGAACAAGGATATATATGGTGAAGGGGTGGGGCTCTGAATAGTTTCTCGGATATATGACCTTTTGTTAAGTTGAGGGGTTGGACATGACCCCGGCGCACACAAGCAGACCCTGAGGTTGGTGTCACTGAATGTGTCTTATCATAGGGAACAAGTGTATATATGGTTTAGGTGTGGTATCTGTAAGGTTTCCAAGATATTTTGCCTTTTATGAATTGGAGGGTTTGGGCAATGATCCAGCGCATCCCGGGGGCCCCCAGGTTGGGGTCACTGAATGCGTCTTATCATAAGGAACAATAATATATACGGTTAAGGGGTGGGGATCTTGATGGTTTCTGAGATATATGGCCTTTTATGAAGTGGAGGGGCTGGTGCAGGGCCCCGGCGCATCCCAGGGGCCACCAGGTTGATGTCACTGAATGTGTCTTATCACAAGGAACATGAATATATAGGTTAAGGGATGGGGATCTAAGGTTTCCGAGATATTGGGCCTTATATGAAGTGGAGGGGCTTGGGCAAGGCCCTAGTGCATCCCGGGGGCCCCCAGGTTGGGGTCACTGAATGCGTCTTATCATAAGGAACAATAATATATATGGTTAAGGGGTGGGGACCTTGATGGTTTCTTAGATAAATGGCCTTTTATGAAGTGGAGGGGGTGGGGAAGGGCCCCGGCGCATCCCAGGGGGCACCCAGGTTGGTGTCACTGAATGCGTCTTATCATAAGGAACAAGAATATATATGGTGTAGGGGTGGGGCTCTGAATAGTTTCTCATATATATGACCTTTTGTTAAGTTGAGGGGTTGGACATGACCCCGGCGCACACAAGCAGACCCCGAGGTTGGTGTCACTGAATGTGTCTTATCATAGGGAACAAGTGTATATATGGTTTAGGTGTGGTATCTGTAAGGTTTCCGAGATATTTTGCCTTTTATGAATTGGAGGGTTTGGGCAATGATCCAGCGCATCCCGGGGGCCCCCAGGTTGGGAACACTGAATGCGTCTTATCATAAGGAACAATAATATATACGGTTAAGGGGTGGGGATCTTGATGGTTTCTAAGATATATGGCCTTTTAAGTGGAGGGGGTGGGGCAAGGCCCGGGCGCATCCCAAGGGCCCCCAGGTTGGTGTGTCTGAATGCATCTTATCGTTTTGTTTGTTTGATTTGAGGTTTAACGTCCCCGTCAACACTGTAAAGGTCATTTTGAAGACGTTGCTTCCAATTTTGTGGGACTTTTACCCGACATTGAGATGAAATGACATCTCAAGCCCTGTCGCCCAATGAAACCAATAGGGTTTATTAGCATGGACGGTCCGCCTCGCACCGCGGTTCCTGGACAGGCTTAGATCCTCTAAGCGGTTTACCAGTACTAGTGTGCGGGCCAGATTCAGCTCTGCGTGGAAGCATCATGCAGCCCATATATTTCTTCAAGCCCCTATGGGCGGGGGCGGGCATCTTATCGTAATGAACAAGAATATGTATGGTACAGGGGTGGGGAACTTTATGATTTCTGAGATATATGGCTTTTTATGAAGTGGAGGGGGTGGGGCAGGGCCCCAGCACAACCCCAGAACCTACAGATTGGCATAAAAGCATATGGCTGAGATACTCAAAAAACATTTCTATAGAAGTTTTGTCAAAATATCTGCAAAGGCTTGGCAGTAAATGCCATTTTCCAATTTTCCCCATTATAAGTCTATAGAAACTAAGTTGCCATGGCAACCAAACTAATGAGCTGATTTTCATTAAAAACACAAACTTTCAATCCCCCAGCCCAAGAATGCTAGATGAAATTTGGGCTGAGTCGGCCCAATGGCTTCCGAGGAGATGTCGTTTGAAAGTGTTGACGTCACAGGACATACGACGTCAGACGACGACGACGGACAACTGCCTATCCTATAAGCTCCCCCGGAGCCTTCGGCTCTGGTGAGCTAAAAATACAAAAAGGTGTGTGAAACACATTCAACTGGACAGGGCTTGTCAAAAACAAAGCAGGCCAACGGTAAGTCTAGAGCAATGGGTAAACAATGGTACATGTATTAAAATAAAGTCTTGTCACAAGCAATACAAATGCCAAAAAGAAAACAAGAGGCCCATGGGCCACTACGCTCACCAGAGGTCATGTGGTTTATACCATATACAGGCAAGGTGCCCATCTTGGTCAGGTGACGATACCACTAATAATGTTTAATTGCCTCACCCCCATAGAGGCTTTTCATGTAATTTGGTTTCACTCAGCACAGCTCTTTTACTAGGGAAAAAGATAAAAATAAGTACTGAATCTGAGCCATCCAAGACAAAGGTCAGTAATGACCTTGACCTTTGGAATTGATAAACTTCCGTTCAGCTACAGGCAATCAGAAATATCCACTACTTTGCTTTTTTCCATACAAACGTCAATGTGACCAGATTTGACCTTAACATAAAACAGGTCAAGGTCAACCAAAGGTCATCATTTGAACAAACTTGGTAGGGCCAGAGCCCCTGATGCTGCATACCAAGTTTCAGCCATTCGGTTCTTGAGAAGATTTTTGGCCAAGTAGTTTAAGTGAGGAAGAAGATAACAAGAGGGCCCAGAGGGCCCTGGTTCCCTCACCTGATCCAATGTATAACAAGTGGGCCCCGGGCAGAGTCAATTTTGGCCCCAGGGCTATAATTTGAACAATCTTGGTAGAGGTCCACAAGATGAAGCTTCATATCGAATATGAAAGACCTGGGCTTTCTGGTTTCAGAGAAGAAGATTTAAAGGTTTACCCTGCATATAGAAGTCTATGTAAAACATGATTTTCCCTATATAAGCCTATGTAAAACCAAAGGGCCCTGGGTTGGGGGCATTTTTGGCCCCAGCACTATAATTTGAACAATCTTGGTAGGGGTCCACTAGATGAAGTTTCATACCAAATAGCAAAGACCTGGGCCTTGCAGTTTCCGAGATGAAGATTTTTAAAAATTTTCCCTATATAAGCCCATGTAAAACCAAAGGGCCCCGGGGCGGGGGCATTTTTGGCCCCAGCACTATAATTTGAACAATTTTGGTAGGAGTCCACTAGATGAAGCTTCATACCAAATATCAAAGACCTGGGCCTTGTGGTTTCAGAGAAGAAGATTTTTAAAGATTTTCCCTATATAAGCCCATGTCAAACCAAAGGGCCCCGGTGCGGGGGCATTTTTGGCCCCAGCACTATAATTTGAACAACCTTGGTAGGGGTCCACTAGATGAAGCTTCATACCAAATATCAAAGACCTGGGCCTTGCGGTTATAGAGAAGAAGATTTTTAAAGATTTTCCCTATATAAGCCCATGTAAAACCAAAGGGCCCCGGTGCGGGGGCATTTTTGGCCCCAGCACAATAATTTGAACAATCTTGGTAGGGGTCCACTAGATGAAGCTTCATACCAAATATCAATGTCCTGGGCCTTGCGGTTTCAGAGGAGAAGATTTTTTAAGTTTTCGGTGAAAAACATGTATTTTTGGCTCCTGTGACCTATATGTGCAATGGACCGGAACCATTTGAACAACTTTGAAAGGGGACCACCTAAGGATCATTCCTGTGAAGTTTGGTCAAAATCCGATCTGTGGTTTAGGAGGAGATGTCGTTTGAAGAAAGTTTACGGACGCACGGACGCACAGACGCACACACGGACGACGGACAAAAAGTGATCCCAAAAGCTCACCTTGTCACTACGTGACAGGTGAGCTAAAAATACTGAATCTGAGCCATCCTGGACAAAGGTAGGTAAATGACCTTGACCTTTGGAACTGATAAACTTCCATTCAGCTGATTGTAAATACCTTTTCTGATGCCACTAGCTAATATACAATCAGAATAATCCACTGTTTTGCCACGTTTCCATACAAATGTCTAAGTGTCCAAATTTGACCTTGAAGTAAAACAGTTCAAGGTCAACTAAGGGTCATCATTTAAACAAACTTGGTAGGGCTAGAGTTTCTGATGCTGCATACCAAGTTTCAAGATCATCAGCTATTCGGTTATTGAGAAGAAGATTTTTAAAGGTTTTTACCATATATGGGCATGGTGGCCATATTGGTCAAGTTACCAAGTCCTCACGAACAAACTTTCGTTCCCTCATTACATAGAGGCTCCATGTGTAATTTGGTTTCAATTGGCCAAGTAGTTTTAGAGATGTTTGAAAATGTTGATGACACAGAAGTAGACGAAGACGGTCCAATGCCTTTACTTTAAGCTCTTCCGGGGCCTTCAGCTCTAGTGAGCTAAATATATGCTATTTTGACTTTTTCCCATATAAAAGTTTCTGTGACCAAATTTGACCTTGGCTTAAATTGGGTCAAGGTCATTCGAGGGTCATCATTTCAGCAAACTATGACCCCCCCCCACCCCCCCCCCCACCCACATACCAAGTTTCATCACAATCGGCCCACTGGTTCAGGAGGAGATTTTTTCAGGGTTTTTACCTTATATGGGCATAGCGGCCATCTTGGTTATGTTACCAAACTCAAATTAATTAAATTTCATTTCCTTGTTGCAAATGGCCTTGTGGTTTCAGTGAAAAACAATTTTTTAATTTTCATATCTTAATGACCTTGGGCCAAGGTCAGGGAATAACCTTGATCTTGAAAACTAGTGTAGTTTCACTAGCACATATTGCCTACTGCATTTACTAATTTTCAGGTCACAGGCTGCAATAGTTTAAAAAAAATATGCTGTTTTGACTATTTCCCATACAAAAGTCTATGTAACCAAATTTGACCTTGGCGTAAAATGAGTCAAGGTCATCAGAGGGTCATCATTTTAGCAAATTATGATGGGCCCAGAGTCCCCTATGCTACATACCAAGTTTCATCACAATCTGCCCACTGGTTCAGGAGCAGAAGATTTCTTAAAGGTTTTTACCTTATATGGGCATTGAGGCCAGCTTGGACATGTAACCTGGACCCTGCGAGCAAACTTGTTCCCCCATCCCATGGATGCTCCACATGACATTTGACTTCAATCGGCCCAGCAGTTTTGGAGGAGAAGTCATTTGAAAATGTTGACGCCGACTCGGGCAACGGATCACTGCCTATAAGCTCCCTGGAGCCTTCGACTCCTGGTGAGCTAAAAAAGCTCAATGGCAACTATTGATGATTTTTTAGAAAGTAGATCGTAAGTCACAGGGCAAAAAACATGGGTATCAACAGGAAGGTCCTGTCACAATCCGGACACACCAACTATGAAAGCTTTTTGACAACCTTAAAAAGTTACGGTTGATGTTAAAGCTGATTGGCTAAAAACTGCTCCAAAATTGTGATTTCGGGAGCGTCAAACAACCATGAAATACAAGATATCACTATTGTAGAGTACTGTGGTGTGGTATCAAACTAGAGATTATAAGGTATATGTTTTGATGCCCATCAATACCAAGTACCGTCCTTGAGCAAGGCACTTGAACTTTTGCATACCCATGGTGTATCCAGGAAGATCTTTCAATACTGAAAAGTTGTCGATCATTTACCTGTTTCAGCCCATAATCAACATCTAAGCCAGATTCCGAGACACTCTTCTCTGCCTGTATCAGAGTTATATCCCCTTTATACTTCTGTTTGATTTCATAGTTCTCTGCTATCTTGAGGTTCTGATAGAATATTCTTGCAGCAATCTTTATGTCTGTTGCTAAAAGACCAGAGTTGACAGACAGGACTGCAGAAGACACTTTATCCAGCCTGTCTTCCAGACTGGCACACTGACACAGCTCCTCAGCAATCTGTAACAGTATATAAAGTAAAATTCCGCTATTAAGACCAACTAAAACTAGAGCTATCACTAAAGGTGATGAATACCCCCACAAAAACTGCCTTGATAGTACAACAGCGCCATTTTGCAATTTTTTCACTTGAAAGGGGCCATAACTATGTCGAAAATTGACAAATTGTAGTGGAAATCGAACTTGACCTGTATTTTATGATGTTACATCAGTGTACCAAAAATTATAAAAATCGGGGAAGCGCTTTTTGAGTTATCGTCTGGAAACCAAGTCAACAGACCGACCAACCGACAAGCTCACTCCTATATACCCCCCCAAATTTCATTTGTGGGGGTATAATTAAGACTAATTCTGCTTTAGAATGCTTATTTTGAAGGGTGCACTTAATCTTTCTTTGTGTTCTGCCCACACTGTGCTCTGGTCAGCAGGGACCACCTTTTGGACTGTTCAAAAGTGGGCTTTAAGATCACTTTTGAACAGTCCCAAAAGTGGTCTTAATATAGGAATTTCACTGTATAATGATGATGATGTTTTCGAGTTTAACGATGCGCCAACCCTCTTTGTGGGTCATAAGCGTCAATCGGTTAATGATCAAAAACTATGTAGAATTATGAAGTATTAAAAGTTTAAAAAATCAGAATGATAATGTATAAAAATCTGAAAGAAAATTAAATCTTATGAAAAAGTCCAATTTCTTTTAAGAATAAGATAATATTATCAACAGGTACATCTTGAAACAATTGTTGCAATGTGTCCGCTTTGAAGTATAAGTTGCGGAACTGTGAAAAGTCTGCATATTCAATTAAGATATGTTTAACAGTGAATGGAGTTTGAGGTACAACAAATCGCCTCATGATGGTTCACATTTCTGCCAAGTAATTTCATAATCCATCAAAGAATAAAAAAGTTATTGACTGTACACAAAAAGGCATGATTGGCAGGATTTATGTAGGTGACCTTTTGCCGTTGCTACATGCTAAATATCTAAGCTCTGGGCCCTGTGGTTTCAGAAGATTTCTGAAGCTTTTTCCATTATGAGTCTGTGGGAGGTAAGGGGCCCCAGGGTGGGGCCCATTTGGACCCCAGGGGCATGATTGGCAGGATTTATGTAGGTGACCGCTTGCCATTGCTACATGCTAAATATCTAAGCTATGGGCCCTGTGGTTTCAGAGAAGATTTTTTAAGCTTTTTTCCATTATGAGTATGGGAGCTAAGGGCCCCGGGGGGCAGCCCATTTGGAACCCAGGGGCATGATTGGTAGGATTTATGTAGGTGACCACTTGCCTTTGCTATATGCTGATTATCTAAGCTCTAGGCCCAGTGGTTTCAGAGAAGACGATTTTTGAAGCTTTTTTTCCATTATGAATCTACGAGAGCTAAGAGGCCCTTGGGCATGGCCCATTTGGACCCCAGGAGCATGATTGGCAGGATTTATATAGGAAACCACTTGTCGTTGCTACATGCTAAATATCTAAGCTCTGAGCCTTATGGTTTCAGAGAAGAAGAGTTTGAGCTTTTTTCCATTATGAGTCTATGGGAGCTAAGGGGCCCTGGGGCCCATTTGGACCCAGGGGCATGGTTGGCAGGATTTATGTAGGTGACCACTTGCGATTGCTACATGCTAAATATCTAAGCTCTGGGCCCTGTGGTTTCAGAAGATTTTTGAAGCTTTTTTTATTACCAGTCTAAGAGCTAAGGGGCCCCGAGGCGGGGCCCATTTGGACTCCAGGGGCACGATTGACATGAGTGCAGGTGACCACTTGCCATTGCTACATGCTAAATATCTAAGCTCTGGGCCCTGTGGTTTCAGAGAAGATTTTTTTAGATTTTTTTCCCATTGAAGTCTATGGGAGCTATATGTTGCCATGGCAAACAGAATTCCAATCTGATCAGCCCAAAAACCTTATGCAGCCTTTCCCACTAACTGATGATGCTTCTCATGAAATTTGATCAATTGGCCATGGGGTATTAGAGATATACTTATTTGAAATTGTTTACGCACGCACAATGGACAAAATGTGATCACAAAAGCTCCCCTTGTCACTTCGTGACAATCGAGCTAAAAATGAAAACACTGCGTTTTCGACTGAGAACTTGAAACCATTTTTATCAGCCCATTTCTTTTTAAATTTTGTAACTTCCGTTCAATTGTTTTCATATTTTTTGTACGGTAACATATACAACAAGAGGGCCATGATGGCCCTGGATTGCTCACCTGATCCATATTGTACAAATGGAATTGAAGATAAAATATGGTAGAGGGTTTGAGCAATTTTGGTTGACAAGGAGGTTTTTATAATTTTAGCCATCTTGTTCATCCAAGCACAATGGGTTGAGCAATTTTGAAAGCTTTTTTCCATTATGAGTCTATGGGAGCAAAGGGGCCCCGGGGCGTGGCCCATTTGAACCCAGGTGCATGATTGTCAAGAATTATGTAGGTAACCACTTGCCGTTGCTACATGCTAAATATCTAAGCTCTGGGCCCTGTGGTTTCAGAGAAGATTTTTGAACTTTTTTTTCCATTATGAGTTTATAGGAGCTAAGGGGTTGAGCAATTTTGAAAGCTTTTTCCATTATGAGTCTATGGGAGCGAAGGGCCCATTGAGAACCCAGGGGCATGAATGTCAGGAATTATGTAGGTGACCACTTGCCATTACTACATGCTAAATATATAAGCTCTGGGCCCTGTGGTTTCAGAGAAGAAGATTTTTGAAGCTTTTTCCATTATGAGTCTATGGGAGCGAAGGGGCCCTGGGGCGTGGCCAATTTGGACCCAAGGGGCATTATTGGCAGGAATTATGTAGGTCTCGACTTGCCGTTGCTACATGCTAAATATCTAAGCTCTGGGCCCTGTGGTTTCAGAGAAGAGAATTTTTTAAGCTTTTTTCCATTATGAGTCTATGGGAGCTAAGGGGCCCCAGGGCATGGCCCATTTGGACCCCAGGGGCATGATTGGCAGGTTTTATGTAGGTGACCACTTGCCCTTGCTACATGCTAAATATCTAAGCTCTGGGCCCTGTGGTTTCAGACAAAAAGATTTTTGAAGCTTTTTTCCATCATGAGTCTATGGGAGCGAAGGGGCCCCGGGACGTGGCCCATTTGGAACCCAGCGGCATGATTGGCAGGATTTATGTAGGTGACCACTTGCCCTTGCTACATGCTAAATATCTCAGCTCTGGGCCCTGTGGTTTCAGAGAAGAAGATTTTTGAAGCTTTTTTCCATTATGAGTCTTATGGGAGCGAAGGGGCCCCGGGACGTGGCCCATTTGGAACCCAGCGGCATGATTAGCAGGAATTATGTAGGTGACCACTTACCCTTGCTACATGCTAAATATCTAAGCTCTGGGCCCTGTGGTTTCAAAGAAGATCTTTTAAGCTTTTTTCCATTACGAGTCTATGGGAGCTAATGGGCCCCAGGGCATGGCCAATTTGGACCCCAGGGGCATGATTGGCAGGAATTATGTAGGTGACCACTTGCCGTTGCTACATGCTAAATACCTCAGCTCTGGGCCCTGTGGTTTCGAGAAGAAGCTTTTTGAAGGATTTTCCATTATGAGTCTATATGAGCTAAGGGGCCCCGGGGCGTGGCCCATTTGGAACCCAGGGGCATGATTGGCAGGAATTATGTAGGTGACCACTTGCCGTTGCTACATATCTAAGCTCTGGGCCCTGTGGTTTCAGAGAAGATTTTTGAAGCTTTTTTTTTTTCCATGATGAGTCTATAGGAGCTAAGGGGCCCCGTGGTGTGGCCAATTTGGACCCCAGGGGCATTTTTGACAGGATTTATGTAGGTGACCACTTAACATTGTTACAAGCTAAATATCTAAGCTCTGGGCCCTGTGGTTTCAGAGAAGATGATTTTTAAAATTTTTCCCATTATAAGTCTATGGGAGCTATATGTTGCCATGGCAACTACAGTTCTAATCTGATCAGCCCAAAAACCTTATGCAGCCTTTCCCCCTACCTAATGATGCTTCACATGAAACTTGAACAAGATTGGCCATGGAGTACTTTTTTTTTTTTTTTGGTTTTGGTTTTACGGCCCTTTCAAGATTATTTCACTCATATCGAGCCGATCGTTAATCAGAGGTGGGCGAAAACTGGAGTACCCGGAGAAAAACCACCTGACCTTCCGTTGCAGAACTTTGCGTCTCACATGTGACCAGAGCGATTCTCGAACCACAGCGGTGAGAGACCTAATAATCAAGAGTTAGCGCTCTTAACCACTAGGCCACGGAGGCCCGTTTGGCCATGGGGTATTAGAGATATACTTATTTGAAATTGTTTATGGACGGATGGACGGACGCACGCACGCACACACAATGGACAAAATGTGATCCCAAAAGCTCACCTTGTCACCACATGACAGCTGAGCTAAAAATCATCAGCATACAATGAACAATCTGTTTTGTCGTCCAAACATTGTACAATATTATTTATTTTGATGTTAAATAGCGTAGTTGAGAGAATACTACCTTGTGGGACACTCTGCTCTTGTTCATAGAGATCTGACGGGGTGGATCCCACAATCATGTATCTGAAATGCGTGCTCACCTAAAAAGCTTTGAATAAAACTGGGAAGTTTTCCGCTTAAGCCAAAGTTATGGAGATCTTTCAATATTCCCTAACGCAATGTGGTATCATATGCTTTCTCCAAGTCGAAACAGATAGCTACTACGTGGTCTGTTAATAAAAGCATTATGTATAAATGTTTCTAGTCTTATTAGATTGTCTTTGTAACTACGTTCCGAACGAAAACCGGACTAATATTCTGAAATGAGGTTGTTGGACTCTTAGTACCAAACTAATCTCTTGTTTATCATTCTCTCCATTGTTTTACACAAACAACTTGTCAAAGCTATCGGTCAATAATTTGTAGGTTCTGCATGATCTTTCCCTGATTTTTGGAATTGGTACAACTGTAGCTTAAGCCAGCTCTAAGGAGAGACCAGTGTTTACCAAACATTATTAAACATATCTAGAAGTGTTGAAAGAGAACTTTTTGGTAGATGCTTAAGCATCTGATAGTGGATTTCATCGTGAGCTGGTTGCAGTATCATGTGATTTTTCAATGGCTTCAACTAGTTCGGATAAGTCAAAAGGTTTGTTGTATTCTTCATGATTGAGGGATTTCAAGTTTAGATTTTTCTCTTGGTCCTTTATGAAATTTCTAAAACTTTCAGAATAATTTCGGGATGATTAATTTCTCAAGAATGTGCTACCAAGAGTATCTGAAATATCTTTTTTAGTTGAAGCTTTCATGTCAAAACCAGTATTTAAATGTGTAAAACTAGGGGACTTCCTTTTTCCTGAAATTTTTTGTACCATATCCCAAACCTTTTTAATGGGGGTTTTGTAGTTCAATTTTGCAACATATTCCCTCCATGACTCCCGTTTTGAAGCTCGGATTGTTCGCCGAGCTTTAGCTCTAAAAACTTTAACGTAGTTTAGTTTTTCTGTGGATGGCTTTTTGTAGAACTTATTTAAAGCCTGTTTGCATTTTCGATAGCTTCTTTACAGTCATTATTAAATCAACGCTTGCTTTTCTTAGTATTTGTGGAGGTCTTTGAAATGCATTGTTCTGATATATTAATAAGCGAATCTGATTACACTGTATAAGCAAATACACCGGTAACAAGTTGGTAGTGACCCCAACATTTGTCGCTTTACCCGTTGTGTACTGTAATGATCATAAGTATTGGGACAGATAGGCCTAAGCAAATAGTGCAGAACCACATCAGACTGTTCTTAGCAGTCTGATTAGGGTCTACACTGTTTTCCATTCTACCTGCACTTTTTGAAAACCTTTCGAGATTGTGCAAAACTTGTTAAAATTTTAGGAGAACAAGCCCATTTAGGAAGTCCTCAAATGTCCTAATTTTTTAGATTTTTACAGTACCAAATGGTATCTTTCCTCTTTTTGACAGCACAAGTTCACTAAAATTTAGGCGTATCAGAATCAGTTATTTTTAAGTTATTTAGAAAATTGTTAAACTTCCTGCAAATACTGAAGGCCCTGATCACACCGTGTTCTGCAGAATCTGATCTGGACCTGCACTATTTGCCAATCATCACAAAAACATGCCTATATAATTTTGACCCCATTGAACCTCATTTTTATAGAGGATCTTACGCGAGTGTTCATGTATTACTGAATTTATTAAACAAGTTGAGGAAAAGGGATAAAATGCGAGGCTTTGCCGAGCATTTTAGCCCTTTTATTCAATGAGTTTAATAGATTCAACAATACATGTACATGAATGCAATATTCTATTTATCATATGACATTTATAACGCATTTTATTCATGATTGTTTAACAAAAATTTCAATATTCCGCCAATAGTAAACGCGACGTTGTTAAGGACATCGTACATGTAACGTTACGGGGTGTATTTAACTTATTTGCATATTTAATCCACTAGTGGATTATCAAATTTATTACATGGCATTATTACACTCAGACGCTACAATATAGATTGTAGGTATTGGTTAGAACCGCCTCATCGAGGCAGTTCTAACTAGTACCCACAATCAATATTTTGAGAAGAAAAATATCACAATTTTTCAACTTAAAATTTTCATTATTTCAGCGATAAAGGTTACGAGGTTACAATGTATTTGTATAAGCATGTTTTCGTAATGGACAAGGTTTAGGGTTTCCCATATAAATAGGTTCAACTCGTTCAGAAAATCTGAATCATCGATTTTTTTCTTTTATCGCTTTTAATACTCATTTTAGCCCATACATCACTATGGGAAAGTTTAAGACCTCACCATCCGCCGATTTCTCCAGCAAGTTGTATGCCTCTGCGACAGCTAGGCAAGGCTGTGATTATATTCATGAAATTGCAAAATCTATATATTTTTTTCACAGACTAAGACATTCTGACAGGTTTGACCCACCTTTTTAAACCATATATAGAAGTGGTTACTGCTCTTGTACATTACAAGGCTGTCTATGTTTTATTTGCACGATCACTCCTTGGAAAATCATTAGCCGAGACACCAAATCTGATATCGGTATAATTCTTTTTGACAACTTGACAGCACAGTGACTTCCCGTTCCTAGTGAGCCTCTATCTAGCCATTCGAATATTAGGTGTGTTGCAATTGCATATCTATAAAGTGCGTCACATGGATTTGAATATTTATTATTTTACCTGACAATCATCGTCAAATGACTTGGTCTATGCTCTCATTTCTTTGTTTTGCAATTTTCTCAAAATAATCACAGCCTTTCCTGACTGTCGCAGAGGCATATCACTTGTTGGAGAAATCGGCGGAGGGTGAGGTCTAAAACATTCCCATAGTGATGTATGGGCTAAAGTGAGTATTAAAAGGAAGAAACAAAAAAAAAATGATGATTCAGATTTTCTCAACGGAGTGGAGAGACCAAAAGATAGCACCACAGATGACCCTTTCCATTTTTTTTTTCTGAACTCACATTGGGATATAGCTCCTCAGCAATCTGAAAAGTATTTGAGAATATTTCGCTATTTGGTTTAAATTTTATACCACCTTTATTTCACTTGTATTGGGCTGGCCATTTAGCAGGTGATTGACAACCCGAGTAAAATCTTTAAGACTTATCAAGGCATAACTTGATTCTTGCACATCAGACAAGGAAATCCGCGATTTTATCCTGGGATAGATATTTATGTTCTGACCCTGGTGTTCCGACCCAGGCAACTGACATAAATACGCTTCAATTCTATTCAACTGCCGGATCTACTTCCGCACTACTTTTGTTTTGTAAACAATATACATGTGCGAGCTGTCAAAATTAACCGGAGGTGTTGTGCAAGAAAAAGAATCCAATATGTGGTTCTGTTGTAGATGGGCTTTTCCAACCCTGGGGATGACCATGCTGAGCGGAACCGAGGCTACGCTGAGGTTCCACTCAGCACGGTCATCCTGAGGGTTGGAAATGCCCATCTACAACGTAGCCTCTGTTCCGCTCAGCACGGTCATCCCGAGGGTTGGAAACACCCATCTACAACAGAACCCCATATCAGATTCTTATATTCTTGCACACCAGAAAAGGAAATCCGTGACTTTACCCTGGGATAGAAATTTATGTTCTGAACCTGATGTTCAGACCCAGGTAATTAACATGAGTGCGCGTCAATTCTATTCAACTGCCTGAACTACTTCCGCACTACTTTCATTTTGAAAACAATGTACATGTGCGAGCTGTCAAAACTAACGGCAAAAAAAAAAATAAAAAAAAAAAGAAATGAAGAAATAAATCAATAAGAATGTTATTTGACTTATTTATTGTTGATGGACACTGCATACATGACTTTTCTATAAAATTTTAAAAAGAAGAAAAGAAATACTGTATATAGTTCTGCTATTTGCTACAAAATAAAAAGAAATGTTTGGGAGGTGTTGTGCAAGAAAGGAATCCAATATGGGGTTCTGTTGTAGATGACCGTTTCCAACCCTCGGGATGACCGTGCTGAGCGAAACCTCGGCGTAGCCTCGGTTCCGCTCAGCACGGTCATCCCACGGGTTGGAAACGCCCATCTACAACAGAACTCCATATATGATTCTTATAATATCACTAATCCCCAGTGGCGAAGTGGAGAGGGGATTATGGATTCGGCCTTTGTCCATCTGTCTGTCCGTAACACTTTTTTGTCTGCTATATATCTCCTGAACCCTTTGATAGATTTTCATTAAACAGAATTTGGTAAAATGTTTGCCCGAGCTGATGGGCAGAACCCTAACAAAACCATGCTGACTAAGGTCACAATTGAAGGTTGAGAGTTAAGAGCCTTAAATTTTGTGTCTGTTCCATATCTTCTATACCCCTAGAATGATTTTCATTAAACTTTGGTAAAAAGTTGGCCTCAGTGACATTAAGTGCAGAACCCATTATTCAACGATGCAGACTCTAGGTTAAACGTTCCTGTCAACACTTTAAAGGTCATTTTGGAGATGTTGCTTCCAATTTTGTGGGACTTTTACCTACATCTCAAGCCTTGTCGACCGATGAAACCAAAAGGACCTGTGTCTGTGCAGGCTTAGATCCTTAGTTTACCAGTACTCATGTGCAGTCGGTTTCAGCTCTGCATGGAAGCATCATGCAGCCCATCTTTTTCTTCAAGCCCCGATGGGCAGGGGCCGGATATCTGATATATTTATCTGGAAACAAAGTTTACAGATGGATGGACAGATGAACGTCTAGGCACATAAGATAATACAACCATTTTTTTTTTTAAACAGGTATATAATGACAGCAGGCAGTTTACTGCTTTGTTATATATAGCAGATACTGAACCTTGTCCTGCAATATAAACATTAGCCACACCCATTTCTGACTTTCAGATTACTCTACATTACGCAAACACGCCTATACAAATACTTTGCCACTTTCGCTGAAAAAATGAAAATTTTAAGCTGAAAAATTGTGATATTATTCTTATTTCTGCTCAAAATATAGGTTGTGGGATCTCGTTAGAACCTCCTCAATGAGGCGGTTCTAACGGGTACCCACAATCTATACTTTTGAGCAGAAATAAGAAAAATAAGGTTTACTCATGTAAACCCCAGTTTTACTATATAAAAGTGGGGTTCAAGGGGGTCAAAATTATATAGGCATGTTTTCATGATGATATAATTCCTACAAATTCACAAGCTGAATGTCAAACAGTATAGATACTGATCTGATAGCTTCTGATCAGCTTCTATACTGTAGGAGATAATGCTTATTCTACTACTTAGCAAAATTAACCCATTTAGTACCAGAAACCCCTAAAGGGGTACCTTGGCAAACAGTGTAGGCCCAGATCAGACGCCACAGATTGCGGCTTCTGATCAGGGCCTACACTGTTTGCAAAAAGTTATGCCATTTTCCGAATTAATTCTGAAGAAATCACAACCTGGTACCCCTAAATCTCGAAATGGACTCCTGCTATATATAAGGAGGAAGATTCCATTTGGTACTAAAAGGGTTATGGGGAAAAAATTCTACCTTTGAGTCCAGACCAAACTTCTGAGCAAATGAACAGAGGGCCACTGACTCTGCCTGAGCATCATCATGAATATTCATTTGGTCTCTGTATGTTCCAGTGTGGGTTGTGACAAACTTGTCAGAACCATCCAATAGAATCAATGGCTTGACTGGTGCTCGGGTGTCTTGAAGTTGTAGAACCATTTCTTGGGCCACGCAAGCACCAAATGAGTAACCAGCTAAGTAAAATGGCTTATTGGGGCATGATTTTAGTAGTTCCTGCAATACATAAAAGACATGCACAATTTGTTACATACAAAGCCGTGTGTTGTAAATCATACATTATCTGACATCAATGCAGATTAGCCGGCATGATCAGCTCCAGTTACAGAGAATTAAACAGGGTGTCCACAATTCGAGTAAAGCAAAATTCCCTGACTTTTCCCTGACTTTTCCCTGACTAAAATCAAATTTCCCTGACCAACGGTTTTTGGCATTTTGCGCATTAAGTTCTTACATCTGTTGGCCTCCTCCTCCCCTACAACCTTTTCCTCCTTTTACAACACCAGCTGTAATGGTCTTACTCTTTAAATATGTTTTTGTTTGCTTTTTTTTATGTTTGTATTTTCCCTTTGAACTTATTTTCTATTTTTTCTTTTTTCTAAACACATACATGTACATGTATTTACATAAGTCATTTGTATTGTTGGATGAAATCCTTGAAACAAGAGGCTCAATGAGCCTAACCGCTCACCTGGGGAACATTTTAGACAGCTGTTTGTCTCATGGTTTCAGAGCAGAAGATGTTTTGAAATTCTTTCAATTATAAATCAATGGGAGATAATGAACCAAGGATAGTAGCCAATTTGGACGCCATAGGGCTGGCAGGATTTATGCTGATGACCAATTGATGTTGCAACAATACTAGATATCTAATCATAGGGCCTTCTACAGGAGCTAATGAGTGAGTGTGTTTTAGTTTTACATTCCACCACAGCTAAGGTGATACCGAGACAGGACCTCAGTTTAAAGGCTCATCTGGAAGTCTGGAGAAGCCCTGGATCTATCCGGCTATCCTTTGTTTATCAAGCGGGTTGTATAACCATTACACCACAGAGGCCTCTATAGGCGCCAATGGGCCCCATGGCATAGTCAATTTGGACCCTAGGGGCATGGTTGGTCGGATTACATACTGAATATCTAAGCTCTGGGCCTTATGGTTTCAGAGAAGAAGATTTTTAAAGTTTTTTTATTATTATTATGATAAGCTAAGTGGGAGCTAATGAGCCCTGGGGAGTAGCCAACTTGGAGCCCAGGGGCATGATTGGTAGGATTTATATAGATGGACACTTAGCATTGTTACATACGAAATATCCAAGCTCAGAGCCTTATGGTTTCAGAGAAGAATTTTGAAGTTTTTTTCCATTATATGTCCATGGGAGCTAATGAGCCCTGGAGCATGAATATTTTGGACCCCAGGGGCATGATCGGCAGGATTTATATTGGTGAGCACTTGATGTTGCTACATATTTAATATCTAAGATCTGGGTCTTATGATCTCAAAGTGTTTTCCATTTTTAATTTATGGGAGCTAATGAGCCCCAGGTAGTGGCCACTTTTGACCCCTGGGGCATGGCTGGCAGGATTTATGTAGCTGACCAGTTCACGTGGCTACATAGTTAATATCTAAGCTATGGGTTTTATGGTATCAGACAAGAATTTTTTAAAAGCTTTTCCCTTTATAAATCTATGAGAGCTAAGGAGCCCCGGGCGTGGACAATTTGGACCCCCAGGGGCATGAATGGCAGGATTAATGTAAGGGACCACCTGGCCTTGCTACATTCTAAATATCTTAGCTCTGGCCCTTGTCGATTCAGAGAAGAAGATTTTTATTTTTTTTTTTCCATTGTAAAGTAGAAGTAAAACAAAGATCAGGAATTGATACAATTAACTTACTCCACCCATAAAAGACATCAAAGGGAAAGAAATACAAACATTAAGCGACCAGACCATAATGGAAACCTAAACAAAGGAAGGCCATAAGGACAGTTACTTTCCCACAAAATGGCCATATGGCCATCCAAAACCAAAAGACACAAGTGATACACACAGTAAGTAACAAACAACAACATAAATCGCCACAGAAGAGCCGCCTATGGGTGCTTCTGAGCACCAGGGTGTGGCCAATTCTGACCCCAAGGACAAGATTGGCAGGATTTATGTAGGTGATCATTTAACACTGCTACATACTAAATATCTTAGCTATGGGCTTTATGGTTTTGGAGAAATTTTTGAAGTTTTTTTTTTCCATAAGTCTTTGAAAGCTAAGGAGCCCCAGGGTGTGGCCAATTTGGACAACAGGGGTATTATTGGCAGGATTTATGTAGAGGACCACTTGATGTTGCAACATACTAAATATCTAAGCTCTGGGCTTTGTGGTTTCAGAGTAGAAGATTTTTTTTATGTTTTTTCCCATGTAAGTCAATGGAAGATACGGCCATGGCAACAAGAGTTTCCATCTGATCTGCCCCAAAACATTTTGCTTCTTTTCATCCTACCCGATAAAGCTTCACATGAAATTTAATCATGATTGAACAACTAGCTTTAAAGATATACTTATTTGAAAATTAGGAGTTTAGGATCCCCAAGGTCTGGCTAATTTGGACCCCAGGGGAATGATTGGCAGGATTTATGTAAAGGACCACATGGCTTTGCTACATACTAAATATCTAAACTTTGGGCCTTGAGGATTCAGAGAAAAAGATTTTTAAAGTTTTTCCATTGTAAGTCTATGGGAGCTTATGAGCACCAGGCATGGCCAATTCTGATCTCAGGGGCATGATTGGTACAAATGATGGGATTCAGGTAGCTGACCATTTTACGTTGCTACATAGTAAAGATCTATGGTTTGGGAGAAAAAGCTTTTTGAAGCTTTTTATCCATTATAAGTCTATTCAAGCTAAGGAGCCCCGGGGTGTGGCCAATTTTGATCCCAAGGGCATGATTGGCAGGATTAATGTAGGGGATCACTTGACATCAATACATACTAAATATAAGCTTTGAGCCTTGTGGATTCAGAGAAGACCATTTTTAAAGTTTTTTCCATTGTTAGTCTTCTATAGGAGCTTATGAGCCCAAGAGTCTCCATCTGATCTGCCCCAAAACAATAGCAACTTTTCTCCCTACCTGATAATGCTTCACATGAAATTTAAGATATACTTATTTGAAAATGTGAACTGACGACAGACGCGGGAGCATTGGCATACTATTACCTCACATGAGCCTTCGGCTCAGGTGAGCTAATGGAATACATGTCCAAATACAAAGAGATCTGTTGGCCTCCTCCTCCCCAATAGCCAACCTTACTACCCTTTAGTTTCTTCTCAAAGAATAACTTACCAAATGCAATACTTAAGAAGAGGACAAGACATTATTGTTATTATAATTATTATTATTATAATTGCATGTATAATTATTATTATCAAGGTAAAAGCCAAACATGAAGAAACTGCCCTAGCCTTTATTTTTTATCGGGGTTTTTTTATCATTCATGGACATATTTTTTCAAAATTCCCTGACTTTTGCTAAAATTTCAAAATTCCCTGACCAATTTCAAAATTCCCTGACAATTCCCTGACCTTGAAAAAATATTTTTTTCCCTGACTTTTTCCCTGACCGTGGACACCCTGTTATTAAAGATGATTGCAAGAAATTAGGAATTTTCTGTTAAAAAAAACAACAAAAAAACAAGAGGGCCATGATGGCCCTGGATTGCTCACCTGATCCATAGTGTAACAAGTGGGCCCCAGGGAGGGCCATTATTGGCCCCAGGGATTTAATGTGCATAATGTTGAGGGAGGTCTTAAAGGTGAAGCTTCATACCAAACATCAACAAAGGCTATAATTTGAACAATCTTGGCAAAGGTCCACTAGATGAAGCTACACACCAAATATCAAAGACCTGGGCCTTGCGGTTTCAGAGAAGAAGATTTTTTTTTTAAAGATATTCCCTACATAACCTAGATGCAAAACCAAATGGCCCAGGGGCTATGTAAGTCTATGTAAAACCAAAGGGCCCCGGGTGGGGGCATTTGTGGCCCCAGGGCTATAATTTGAACAATCTTGGTAGAGGTCCACTAGATGAAGCTCCATACTAAATATCAAAGACCTGGGCCTTGCAGTTTCATAGAAGATTTTTAAAGATTTCCCTTTATAAGTCTATGTAAAACCAAAAGGTAGCAGGGCAGCGACATTTTTGGCCCCAGGGCTATAATTTGCACAATCTTGATAGAGGTCCACTAGATGAAATTTCACACCAAATATCAAAGACCTAGGCCTGGTGGTTTCACAGAAGATTTTTTAAGATTTTCCCTATATAAGTCTATGTAAAACCAAAGGGCCCCGGAGCGGGGGCATTTTTGGTTTCAGGGCTATAATTTGAACAATCTTGGTAGGGGTCCTTTAGATGAAATTTCACACCAAATATCAAAGACCTAGGCCTGTAGGTTTCACAGAAGAAGATTTTTTAAGATTTTCCCTATATTAGTCTATGTAAAACCAAAGGGCCCCGGAGCGGGGGCATTTTTGGCCCCAGCACTATAATTTGAACAATCTTGGTAGGGGTCCTTTAGATGAAGCTTCACACCAAATATGAAAGACCTAGGCCTTGTGGTTTCAGAGATTTTTTAAAGATTTTCCCTATATAAGTAAAACCAAAGGGCCCCGGAGTGGGGGCATTTTTGGCCCAAGGTATATAATTTGACTAATCTTGGTAGAGGTCCATTAGATGAAGCTTAATACCAAATATCAAAGTCCTGGGCCTTGCGGTTTCAGGAGAAGATTTAAGATTTTCCCTATATAAGCTTATGTAAAACCTATGTGCCCCGGAACGGGGACATTTTTGGTCTCAGGGCTATAATTTGAACAATCCTGATAGAGGTCCACTAGATGAAGCTTCATACCAAATATCAAAGACCTAGGCCGTGTGGTTTCAGAGAAGATTTTTAAAGATTTCCCCTATATTAGTCTATGTAAAACCAAAGGGCCCTGGAGTGGGGGCATTTTTGGCCCCAACACTATAATTTGAATAATCTTGGCAGGGGTCCTTTAGATGAAGTTTCATTCCAAATATCAAAGACCTAGGCCTTGTGGTTTCAGAGAAGAAGATTTTTTGAAGATTTTCCCTATATAAGTCTATGTAAAACCAAAGGGGCCCAAAGCGGGGGCATTTTTGGGCCAAGGGCTATAATTTGAACAATCTTGGTAGAGGTCTATTAGATGAAGCTTCATACCAAATATCAAAGACCTGGGCCTTGCAGTTTCAGAGAAGAAGTGTTTTGAAGATTTTCCCTATATAAGCCCATGTAAAACTAAAGGGCCCTGGGGCGGGGGCATTTTTTGACCCAGCACTGTAATATGAACAATCTTGATAGGGGTCCACTAGATGAAGCTTCATACCAAATATCAAAGGCCTGGGCCTTGTGGTTTTTGAGAAGAAGATTTTTTAAGTTTTAAGTGAAAAAAATCTATTTTGGCTCCTGTGACCTAGATGTGCAACGGACCGGACCCATTTGAACAACTCTGAAAGGGGACCACCTAAGGATCATTCCTGTGAAGTTTGGTCAAAATCCGATCAGTGGTTTAGGAGGAGATGCTTGAAGAAATTGTTAACGCACGCACAACGGACAAAAGGTGATCCTGAAAGCTCATCTCATCACTGTGACGGTGAGCTAAAAATGGTGATACCCTAAAATTATTTTCACTACAAATTTTCATATAGTGATAAAATATCACAAAACCATTCTCATAACTCCTTATCTAGAGCAATGCGTTAAATGGTAGTTCAGGCTAACCAGGCTGCAAGACAAAACAGGAATGTCATGCTCTTTCCTGAAGAGGTTTGCAAAACTTCTCAGCTGGAGCTGTGCAGCTTTTGTGATATCAGATAAGCACTTTCATTAAGCTAACACATACGTGCCACATCGTGCATTTTCCACGACTCCAAAATGGCTACTTTTGTGATGAAAATCTGATATTTTTCTCATTTATACTGCAAACATAGGTTGTGAGTGCCTGTTAGAACCGCATCAATGAGGCAGTTCTAAGGAGTATCCACAACCTAAGTCTTGGAGCAGAAATAGCAAGATGTGTGTGAAACACTGATGCCCCCGGACAGCGCATGTTAAATATGAAAGCAGTATCACTAAGCAATTGAAAGGTATGGCCAATGTTAGTCTTAAAAAAGTAGGTCAAGGTCACAAGGTAAAAAATTATGGGATCATTGGAAAGGTCATGTGACAGAATACACATGTGAAAGTTATGGCCAATGTTAAAGTTTTTTAAAAAGTAGGTCAAAGGTCAAGGTCATGAGGTAGAAATTGATGGTACCACTAGAAAGTCTTGTGACAAGGAATGCACATGTGAAATATGAAAGCCCCATCACATATCAATCGAAAGGTATGAAGAATGTTAGTTCAAAAAATTTCAAGGTGAGATTGTCTGATTTGAGGTTTAACCTCCCCGTCAACACTGTAAAGGTCATTTTTGAGACGTTGCTTCCAATTTTGTGGGACTTTTACCCGACACTGAGATGAAATGACATCTCAAGCCCTGTCGCCCAATAAAACCAATATGGTTTATCAGCATGGACGGTCTGCCTCGCACCACGGTTCCTGGACAGGCTTAGCTACTCTAAGCAGTTTACCAGTACTTATTTCATCGAGCTAGGTCAAGTACTTCTGAAGTTATGATCAAGGTTTAAGTTTTTGTGACAGACAGACAAACAAACAAGTGGGCCCAGAGGGCCCTGGTTCGCTCAGCTGTATGTCACTGTCTCTAGTACATTCTAATTTTAGCTCTGGTGGCCATCTTGTTCGTAAGAGGAAAACTATCTTACCTATTTTGGTAGGGTGTCACCTAGCAACATTCCTGTGAAGTTTGAATCAAATTAACCCAATGGTTAAGGAAGAGTTCACGTTTTAAGCAAATTAACGTTTTGCTATATTTAGCTCTGGTGGCCATTTTGTTCATCAGAGCGGGACCATTTTAGCTATTTTGGTATTTGGTCATCTAAGCAGCATTCCCAGGACGTTAAAATGAAATTGGCCCAAGGGTACAGGAGAGGTTGTAATTTGAAGATTTTTCTATTTTTAGCTCTGGTGGCCATCTTGTTTATTAGAGTGGAACAATTTGAGCTATTTTGGTAGGGAGTCCCCTATGTTCCTGTGAAGTTTGAATCTAATTGGCCCATGGGTAGGGCTGGCTAATCGGCGCTGAAAAGATAATCGATTATCAGTCATGTCATTGCGATCTATAATCGATCAGTAATCGCTAAAGTTTTCGTCATAATTTTACCTGTCTGGCTTTGTCTGAGCATGACTCGTACCGTATGTTGCACTTAACCATATGTATATTTGAACAGACAGGCCTGAGCAAACATTGTAGATCCAGATGAGATGCCGCAGATGCGGCGTTTCATCAGGGTCTGCACTGTTTGCCACTCATCCAGCTATTTTAGGAATAACTTTTGGTAATAAATTGTACATATGAAGTAATCAATTAAAAGCAAATAATAAATGATAATCATTTTTGTGGAATTTATCGATTGATTAATCGATTATGCGATTAATCGTGTCAGCCTTACCCATGGGTTTAGGAGGAGTTTGCGTTTGACGAAAATGTACAATGTTTTTCTATTTTTAGCTATGGTGGCCATTTTGCTCATCAGAACAGAACCATTTTAGCTATTTTGGTAGAGGGACACCTATGCATCATTCCTATGAAGTTTGAATGAAATTGGCCCAAGGGTACAGGAGAAATTGTTGTTCAAGATATTTTCTATTTGTAGCTCTGGCGGGCATCTTGTTTGTTCAAGCAGAATGATAGTTATTTTGGTAGGGAGTCACCTGGGCAACATTCCTATGAAGTTTAAAGCAAATTGACCCAAGGGTTTAGGAGGAGTTCGCATTTGAAGCAAATTTACGTTTTTCTATTTTTAGCTCTGGTGGCCATCTTGTTCATCAGAGCTGAATGTTTTTAGCTATTTTCATAGGAGGTCACCTAAGCAACATTCCTATGAAGTTTGAATGAAATAGGCCCAGTGGTATGGGAGGTGTAGTCAGTTAAAGATTTTTCTATTTTTAGCTCTGGTGGCCATTTTGTTTACCAGAGCAGAACGTTTTTAGCTATTTTGGTAGAGAGCAACCTAGGCAACACTCCTGTGTAGTTTAAATGAAATTGGCCCAAGGCTTTAGGAGGAGTAGTCTTTTAAAGCAAATTGTTGAGGCGGGAAACGGGACGACGCACGACAGACATTCACTGATCACAATAGCTCACCATGAGCACTTCATGCTCAGGTGAGCTAACAAACAGACAGACAGGGCAAAAACTATGTGCCCCCCGAATCAGATTCTCAGGGGCATAAAAAATAATATTCTGTCGATTTCAGCTCTGTGCATTAGCCAAGCAGCCCAATCTATTTCTCCAAGCCCTGATGGGTGGGGAAGCCCAGCAAGTCCAGATATCAATATATTTAGGATTAATTAAGGAGACTGTTTGAATTGAGGTTTTAAATCCCAGTCAACACAATTTGTCATCTTGGGAGATGTTTTCAATTTTGTGGGACTTTTACCAGGTACTGAGATTCTGTGGCATCTGATCTTGGTCTGCACTGTTTGCATGAGTCCTGCTTTTGGGTTTCCAATCAAAAATGGGTTATATTGGCAAAGACAGCCTGAATCTTAGAGTATGTCTACAGAAGAGACCAACCTGCACGTAAAAGGAAGCCATATCTGTGATGGAGTTCTGAGGGACTTCAACTGTACACTGGAACCCATAGACAGCCATATCTATATGGGCTGCAACATTCTGTAGGGCATATATCACACCTGCAAGTGAAAGAAATTTTGTACTCTTACATTGCGAGGCACGACAATCAAAAACTCCACATGCAAGACAAAGGTCTGGCCATGAGGTTAAACATGTTTTTTTCATGCTCAACGGAGCATGAAATTTGTAACACTCATAAGTATAATACAAACAAATGCCCTTCTGCTCAAACAAGAGATTATTGTTTGTCCTGCTCATGAATTTTAAAATGCCAACAATTGTTGGCATTTTAAAATTCAATTGTTGGCATTCTAAAATTCATGAGCAGGACAAATTTCAAGCTGAAGTGAGCTGAGCATGTAAAAAGTTTTATGATCTTGGGGTCAGGCTGGACATCCACTCAGAACCAAGCTGCTTATGGTAAACAGGCTGATCCAAGTCTTCACTGAGCGCCCATACTAAATTTGACTAGGTACATCCTCAAATAACAGACCAATCTAATATAAAAAGTTTTATGAAGTTGTCTATGTGTGCTTTAAGTTTTACACCCCACCAACTTCATATGGGGACAAGATCTGTTAAAGACTCGTCAGAAAGTCTGGAGAAGCCTGGAAACCATCCCACAATCCCTTGCTTGCGAGGCAAATAGTTTATGAAGTTGTCTCGCAAACCAGGGATTGTGGGATGGTTTCCAGGCTTCTCCTGAAGTTTTATTTATGACGTAGTGTGTTGGAAATACAACTTTCCCATATACCGTGTCAAAGTAGGTTTCATTTATGTAGTAAATACACACTTTGGATTTAATAGCAATGGAGGGGTTTTGTTCTTGATAAGTTGAAGGTGTCCTATACTCATTAGCTTATTCTGAAATAATGACCCATAGACAATAAAATGCTATTCAACGATAATTTACCAAGTCCGGGTACTTGCCACTACAGCCTAGCTAAATACCCACATTTTCATGGAGACTTCTGAATTCCTCTGCAAAAGGTTTGATGTAATAGTAAATTTTATTTTATATCTTGTACTGATCCACAACTGAGAATGCCAAATATCTTTAGTCTGTACAGACACTACAGCAGGTGATCCAAGGTGGGGGATCACGTGGTTTAATACGTCATACAAAATGGCTTCCAGTACTGAAAACGTGTCGATTCAAATAAGATTTTCCACTTGTAGTCCTGTATTTCATTTTTTAATGTTTTGGAATATGACGCAGAGTACGACCAATAAGGATAACTTCATGCTTAGGTCAAAATTTCTCGGGGCAGATTCTCATTGTTCCAGTTTAATCACTTCTAAGTTGGAAAAACACTAATAAATGCGGGGATCTAGTGCACTGTTCTTGAATTTTAGACAACAGAATTGGAATTTTATCATCTGCTACTAACATACTAATATTATTTCTGTTTGAAAATGAGCAGTTGTACAGAGATGGTTATTGCAAGACTAAAACTTTAAAATTAACATTTCATGCTTACGATTCAGGAGAAGTTTTAAGAAGTTGATCAAGTACACTACTTCGCAGCACGATGATCAGGTGCACTGTAATTTTCAACAGTATGAGAGGTGGCTTTATGGTTCATTTTCAAGTTGTCTGTCAGAGATTATTTGAAGGATTTTCCTCCTTGGCCCATGGATGTGTGTGTGTTGGTGTGTGTGTGTGTGTGGGGGGGGGGGGTATGATGCAACAAATTATAGACCAGTGTCGCTAACATGCACCTGTTGCAAAGCCCTGGAGCATTTATTAGTGAGCAGCATTAACAAGCACTATGCCTTTGAAAGCTTTCTTGCTGACTGTCAACATGGTTTCCGAAGTCAAAGGTCTTTCGATACTCAACTAGTTCAATTCTTTTATGACACTGTGAGCAATCTGGATGGGGCCATAAACTGTGGCCACAAACAGACGGACTTGATCATCATGGATTTCGCCAAGGTCTTTGACAAGGTACCTCACAGAAGGCTATTGTACAAATTGGACTACTATGGGATAAGAGGACCCACACATAGTTGGATTAGCTGATGGCTCGCTGGGTGCTCTCAACAAGTTATACTTGATGGCCAAGCGTCGGATCCAGTCCCTGTTTATCCGGTGTCCCACAAGGTTCGGTCCTTGGACCGGTCTTCCTTTTGTTATTCATCAATGATCTCCCTGACAATATGTTTGTTTGCTGATAACTGTGTCCTGTATAGGGACATATATTCTTCTTCTGACTGTCGCATTTTACAAGATGACCTTGATCGACTTGCAAAATGGGAAGCAGATTGGCGGATGAAATTCAATGTGGCCAAATGCCATTCAATGAGGGTGTCACTACACCTTCCGGACAAGCAAATTAAGTATGATTATACACTTCACCAGCAAACTTTGGAGCAGGTTCATTCCGCCAAATATCTTGGTATCACCATCACTGACGATCTCGATTGGGGTCAACATATCTCGGAAATAGCATCTATAGCAACTAGGACCTTACGGTTCCTTAGACTTAATTTGGCTTTTGCACCTCGGCAGACAAAGGGTGTTGCATATAAAACATTTGTTCGCCCTCAACTTGAATATGCATCACCCATTTATCATCCCTATGTTAAAACTCAGATTCAGCAGGTGGAGGAGGTGCTGAGGACTGCTGCTCGATGGACCTGCGGACGAATGCGAAATAGAAGTAGCGTCGGTGACATGCTTGATGAGCTACAGTGGCCATCCCTGGAGACCCGTCGTGAGCAGTCCTTCTTAATCTTCTTCTACAAGATACATTCTGGCACAGTATCAATAGTTTTAAGGGCTCATCCAGTGATGAATTTTTATGCTATATTTAGCCACCCACCTAACTGAGGTAATGGCCAGATATGACCGACTCAGTATGAGAAGATAGGTGGATAGATAGAAGAAATAGATTGGCTGCATGATGGGTCCACGCAGAGCTGAAACCAACCGCACATGAGTTCTGGTTAACCGGTAAGAGGTTCAAACATGGCCAGAAAAAGTGTTGCAAGTTGGACCATTTATGCATATAAACCCTATTGATTTAACTGGGCGGCAGGGATTGAGATGTCATGTCATCTTAATGCCGGGTAAAAGTCCATCAAAATTGGAAGCAACGTCTCTAAACAAGAGGGTCATGATGGCATTGGATCGCACACCTGATCTATAATGTAACAAGTGGGCCCCGGGGAGGGCCATTAATGGCCCCAGGGCTATAATTTGCATAATCTTGAGGCGGTTTAACAGGTGAAGCTTAATACCAAATATCAAAGACCGGAGCCTTCTGGTTTCAAACAAGACGATTTTTAAAAGCTTTCCTTATATACGTCAATATAAAACCTATGGGCCCCTGGGCCGGGCCAGATTTGGCCCCAGGGATTTAATTTGAGCAATATTTGAGGAAATCCACAAGACCAAGCTTCATACCAAATATCAAAGACCTTGACCTTCTGGTTTCAGACCAGAAGCTTTTCAAACGTTTCCCCAATATATGTCTATGTAAAACAAGTTGGCCCCGGGGTGACCCCATCTTTTGGCCCCAGGGCTATAATTTGAACACTTTCGGTAGAGGAACACTAGATGAAGCTTCATACCAAATATCAAAGACCTTGGCCTTCTGATTTCAGACAAGAACATGTTCAATGACTTTCCCTATATAAGTCTATGAAAAACAAGTGGGCGCCGGGGTGGGCCAAATCTTGGCCCAAGGGCTATAATTTGAGCAATCTTGGTACAGGTCTACTAGACAATGCTTCATACCAAATATCAAAGACCTGACCCTTCTGAATTCAGGAAAGAACATTTTTAAAGGTTTTATGTAAAACCATTGAGCCCCGTGGATGAGCCATTGTCGACCCCAGGGCTATAATTTGAACAATCTTGGTCGAGGTCCACAACACAAAGCTTAATACCAAATATCAAGGAACTGAGCTTTCTGGTTTCAGACAAGAAGATTGTAAAGATTTTGCCTATATAATTCAATGTAAAACCAAAGGGCCCTGGGTCGGGGCATTTTTCGGCCGCGGGGCTATAATTTGAACAATCTTGATAGAGGTCCACAAGAAGAAGCTTCATACCACATATCAAACACCTGCGCCTTCCGGTCTCAGACGAAAAGATTTTTAAATGTTTTCCCTGTGTAAGTCTGTGTAAAACCGGGCGGGGCCATTTTTGACCACAGGACTATGATTTAAACGATCTTGGTAGATGTCCACTAGATGAAGCTACACATCAAATATCAATGACCTGGGCCTTGTGGTTTTAGAGGAGAAATTTTTTTAAGATTTTTCTTATATAAGTCAATATAAAAACAAAGGGCACCAGGGAATGGGGGTGGCCCCATGGCTATAATTTGAACAATCTTGATAGAGATCCACTAGATGAAGCCTTACACCAAATATTAAAGACCTGGGCCTTGCGGCTTCAGACCGGCCCCGATAGCTCAGTTGGTAGAGTGTCCGCTCCGGGGAACGGGAGGTCACGGGTTCGATCCCGCGCCACGACATACCAAAGTTGTTAAGAATGGTACTAGCTGCTCCTCACTTGGCACTCAGATTTACGGGGTAGAGCTAGGACTGGTCGACCCAATGTCAGGATAATGTGACTGGGTGTGGTATCATGTAATGAGACTAGGACATGATACTTCAGTGAGGCAGCACTATAAAAGTGCACTGCTCTCCCTGTCGCAACCAGACACCGTCGTGATATGACTGAAAAAAATGTTGAAAGCGACGTTAAACCAAAATTCATACACACACATACACACGCACACACACGCACGCACGCACCCACGCACACACACATACACACACACACTTGCGGTTTCAGAGAAGAAGATTTTTCAAAGATTTTTCTTACCTACATAAGTCAAAGTAAAAACCAAAGGGCCCCAGAGAGAGGAACTTTTATGGTCCCAGGGCTATAATTTGAACAATCTTGATAGAGGTCCACTAAATGAAGCTTCACAACAAAAATCAAAGTCTTGGGCCTTGCGGTTCAGAAACAAAATAGTTTAAAGATTTTTCCTGCATAAGTCAATGTAAAACCAAAGGGCCCCAGAGCGAGGACATTTTTGACCCAGGTCTATAGTTTGATAGACGTCCACTAGATGAAGCTACACACCAAATATCAAAGTCCTTGGACTTGTGGTTTCAGAGGAGAAGATTTTTTAAAGATTTTTCCTATGTAAGTAAATGTAAAACAAAAGGGGGCCCGAGGCGGGGGCATTTTGGCCCCATGGCTATAATTTAAACAATCTTGATAGAGGTCCACAAGACGAAGCTTCATACCATATATCAAACACCTGACCCTTCTGGTTTCAGATTAGACTTTTTAAGGTTTCACCATTTAAGTCTATGTAAATCTAAAGGGTCCTGGGGCGGGGGCAGTTTTGGCCCAATGACTATAATTCGAACAAGCATGATAGAGGTCCACAAGGCGAAGCTTTATACCAAAACTCAAACACCTGAGCCTTCTGGTTTCAGACGCGAAGATTTTTTAAAGTTTTTCCCTATGTTAGACTATGTAAAACCAAAGGGCCCCGGGCGGCTGCATTTTTTGGCCCCATGGCGATAATTTGAAAATCTTGGTAGAGGTGTTCTAGATGTCGTTTGAAGAAATTGTTTACGGACGGACGCACCGACGCACGACGAGCGACTGACGAAAAGTGATCTCGTCACTTTGTGACAGGTGAGCTAAAACAGGGGGTGGGGAAGGAGTACATTTGTTTTACAATTAACACGGGTCCTTTCCATACTGTCGAAGTGATGACACCTGAAAAGTGACAAGATCTTACTTAAAAGTTGATAACAAATTTGGTCAGTGAAGTTTTCCCCTCTTCAACCATAAAAATTTGCGAAAACAATTTCTAGCTCCACTAAATTTGAAAACTACTAATAAATGATCACGTACACTGCATACACCATAAATGATACCGTGCACTGCCAAACAAGATCGATGATCTCGTGTACTTATATTATTCTTAAAGATCATCAAATGGAGTTTTTGGTTATCATCCGCGTTATCAAACCGAAGCTCCATTATCATCCCGAAACTTTAGACTTGCATTCCGGTAAAGATAAGTACAAAGGGCAATTCCCAACCCCCATGATATTATTTGTTGCCATATATTCCATTGTGTCTATTTAATGATTGTCGTGCAGAAGTTTACTGTTACATGTGCGCAACATCATGTACATTACATTTACCCACACCATTAAAGGCGTGGAAACGTAACATCAGAATATGATAATACTTCCCGATCAAAAACGGGAAGGTAGTATATCTTTACACCTGCAGAATTAGTGTTAACACGTAAAATGTTGTTTAGGTCGTAGTACCAAAGCGTTAATCCAAAATCATTAGTGCATAGACAAAATGGCAAATATCAATGTTTAGATCAACAGGCATGGATTCCAGAAGAGTGTAATCTGGCGTCCGCGGATAGTAAGCATTACTTGGTAAGCAAGCTTCGCCCACCATGCTCATCGACCCGAACGAAGAAAAGGTGTAAATGCTGAGAAGGGTATGTCCGAGAGTTTGGAAGTCTTCCTATGGCTTTCCATTGGCAAATATATCAGAAATAAATCTGGAAATGGCAACATTGTACGGATCAACAAGATCATGGTGCCTCACATAGAATTTCTTTAGTGTTGATACCAGTTTGGTTTTTTGATACCCCTGGCATAACAACCTGGTAGTGAGCACCTTCCCACGTTCCACAAAGTCCTGATACTTGGAACAGGCTCTAGTATAACGGATTAACTGTGAAACGTAAACTCCATATGCTGGTGCAGAAGGGATATTACTGCTCAGGAAGGGAAAGTTAACAATGGGAAAATTGAAGTCATCTCGTTTATCGTACAGCCTAGTAGTAAGCTTCCCGTTCTAAATATAGAGATAACAATCCAAGTATGAGAAGGAGGTTGCAGTCTGTGTTGTTTACTTAATTTCAAGTTCACGTGGATAGATGAATACCAAGTACTCTGCGAATTTAGCATTTTTCATCTATGTATCTTTAGGTGAAATTGAATTGTTGTGCAAGGCGTTTCTTGTCTGCTTTGAGGAAACCTTGTACAAACTCCGCCTCATACGAGTACAAGAACAAGTCGGCAAGCAACGGTGCACAATTACTACCCTTTGGTATGCCAATTGTTTGCTGAAATAATAGGCCACTGAACGCCACGAAAATATTGTCAATTAGATATTCCAGCATCCTTATGACATCTGCACCACAGTGTACTTGTGTGGTGCATCAGAGTGATCTCGAACGAAGTATGTGTCTTTGTAGCCAAGGACAACATACTGGTAGCGACGGTTACCATTCTTGTGGTACAAACATTGATTTATGATTTTCTTGTGTTTAGATTTCAATTTATCATGAGGAATAGTTGTGTAGAGTGTTGAGAAATCGAAATATGTTATGCTGTTTACTGAGAGAAAAGACTGTGCCTGAAGAAGTTCTACAAGCTCTTTGCAGTTTTTCAAGATCCACATCTGATTCACACCACTCTCTGCATATGCAGTGTCACAATATTTCTGAAGGCCATCTTTAACTGCAGTAAGGATTCGCGTTAGGATCTGTGAAAGAGGCTTGGTTGAGCACTTAGATGAACCCGCGATATATCTCCACTTGTATGGATTCTTGTGAAGCTTAGGAATCCAGTGCAACTTTGGAAGTTCCATATCTTCCTCTGGGAGGGAAATTCCAAACGAAAGCATCACCGATTGGTGGTTTCGCAGAATTTCATCTTTGGACAAAGAAGAAAGATTGTATGTTGGGTTGCCTGTCATAGTGCTCAAACCAAGCTCTTCTTTTAAGCAGTTTATATAGTGTGTTTTGCAAACAAACACAATATTGTTAGATGCCTTGTCAGCTGGAACAACGACATACCGCCCAGTGAGGCAAACCAGCTGTCAGGCACTAATGGGTAATAAGTAATTACGCTGAAAGTTATGCCACCGAGTGTACGCAATGCTTATTAAGATTTTACTCAAAGACAGACTGTGAAATAAGTTACTGTACGATTTTAGTCCCTACTATAGAAACTTCTATGTGCATTAAGGAAATGCAGAATACTCATGTAATAAGTAAGTTTGCATTAGCTTTTCTAGTGTGTACACGATATTAATTAACATAGCGCTGCCTAACACGCTTTAACCTATTTGGGCGGTCGAAAAGTTTGTTATGCGTGTTCATTTCAAAACTGAAATTCTTACCAACATGTTTATCTGACCCCGCTCAGCAAAAGTCGGGACCCATTCATATAATTTTGCTTCGCTCGAAACCAAGATTTTTGCACCATATTAAGCTTTTTGGTCCTTCGAGATCTTAATGCATATTCTGAGAACTTACTAATGGTATAGACTCAAGTAACTAAACTACTGTTATTCTGGACGTTTTTGTTTATATCACAGTCTTTCGAACAACTGACCCTTTGAAACTTTTAATGAAACAACTGTCTCTTTGAAACTTTTAAGGAAATTTCAGCACACTTTGTCATTGGTTTGCGTCATCAATCTTAACAGGGTAACTGATGATACTTAAGTATCCGAAACTGGGCTGCATTACAAAAACATGTCTATACAAATACAATGCCAATATGTGGCAAAAATGAAATTTTAAGATGAAAATTGTGATATTTTTTCTATTTCTGCTCAAAACATTGTACCCACACTCTGTTTTTGATCAGAAATAAGAAACATAATGTACATCCCTTTAATCCCACTTTAACTTTATAAATGTGGGATTGGAAGGGGTCAAAATTATATAGGCGTGTTTTCGTGATGGTCTGACCCGCTTTGGTTTGTTAGAAAAATTTATTGTTCTTACGGAGTACTCATTGTATTCCTTCCTTTCTTGGTTTAAATATGTGTATCCGTTTTAAGTGTTGAGAGTACAGATAATAGACAGTCAATTTCACAAAACTGTGATACTCGTAGAATTATAGGTTAAACAGCTATAAAATCTTAGATGTCTGCTGCTGGAGACACTCCGGTATTTAAAACATTGCAACATACTAGTAAATCGCAATTCATTTAAGTTCTATAGCGAAATGTAAATTATTCAAGTGTACTAAGAACTCAGTTTGGTAATGCAGTGTGCGAGATCAAACTACATTGAGCGCAGTGCACGCGATCATTTCTTCATCTTACCAAAAACGAATAAGTATCTCCTATTCCAAATCCAGAGATGGAAGGTCCGTCTCCAATCTAGCCAGATGTATTCGAAAACATATGACTGGAAATATTTCTTTTTTAAATCATTCTTTTAAAGCAATCAAGATATGGCGATATTTCTTTTAACTCAAAATGTCTGTAAAACTGTGTAATTAATCTTAATAGCTGTGTAAATGATCATTTTAGTTCAAAAGTAGGGAGTAAAATGCTCAGCAATTTATCTGTTGGTTTAAATTGGGGGTATAATGTTATGAAAAGGGGAAAGTACGTAGTAGATCCATACATAAATTGGCCTATCTAACTTTATATTCAAACAACTGTCTGGTTTCTTTACACCATTTGAGTCCATCTTAGGTACCTCCTCAACATATTCACCGTTTTGCTCTTTATATCACTTTTCTTCTAGTTTGTTAACCGGTTTTCTTAGGATGCGGTACACAAAGGTTCTGTTAAAACAAAAATTATGTATGCCTAACAGACGAAGACGAATCCCTGTCAAGTTAAAACTGTAAGATAAAGTAGAAGTAAAACAAAGACCAGGAATCGATACAATTAACTTACTCCACCCATCAAAAACACCAAAGGGAAAGAAACACAAACATGAAGCGACCAAACCATAATGCAAACCTAAACAAGGGAAGGCCACAAGGACAGCCACCCTGCCACAAAACGGCCACACGGCCATCCAAAACAAAAAGACACAAGCGACACACACAACAAGTAACAAACAACAATATAAATAAACACGTATATGACTTTTAAAGGTATTTGTACTGGATGAATTAAAAAAAATAGAATTGAAGCAACGATTCGGAATCTACACAATTAACTTACAGCTTCCATCAGAGACATCAAAAGGGAAAGAAACACACACATGAAGTAACTAGACTCAGACTCTAATGGAAACAATAATAGAGAAAACCCAAATGACTATCCAAAATAAAACATAAAAGCGATACACACATTCGATGAACAATAACAAAAAGTAAACCATGACAGAAAAAGCCATGGAACGCTCAGTTAAAAGAATTCCACTTGAGTGGTAGGGAGGGGGGGGGGGCTTAAGTCGATTTTAAGCGGCCGCAATCTTCGCCCTTTTGAGACAATTTATTTGTTCATTCCGCATGAAGGCTGGAAGTCCATCGCCTTACGGTTAATAAAATCTCCTTCTCTTGTATTTTTAAGCTTCCATTCAAACATAATATATACCATCTTGAGCAGTGGCTCATAAATACGTTTTGGAAACCATGCTCATTGCGAACGCTTAGTAGGAAAGCCAGGATAACGATCACTATACTTCCTACGTCATCAGGCAGTCATTCTATTCCCCGACATCAACCGGTAGTTGTGTCATAATGGCACATTTGGAATTAATACGTAAAAAAAATCTTTTGGCGGCCAGTTATAATTACTGCCCGATTTACACCAGTTTTACGAGGCCCGACCTCAAGCCGCATCTTCCGCCGCGGTAGAAATCGCTGTAATTGTATGGAATAATTCTCGATTTTGCAAGCACAGAATTATTTAATATTCTTCATATAACTAGGTCATCCGAGTCCGAAATGGTGATTTACTTATTGTGAAATAGAAGTGGAGGCAATGATCAGGAATCGATACAATTAACCCACAGCTCCCATCAGAGGCACCAAAGGGAAAGAAAAACAAACATGAAACAACAGATCTAATCAAAACATCTAGCGGAAAGCCAAAAGGAAAGTTACTTTCGCACAAAATGGCCAATAGGTTAACCAAAATAAAATAATATAAGCGACACAAACACCCAAAGACAAACCATAACAAAAATAAACCGCGACAGAAGAACCGCCTTGGAACGGTCAGCAGAAACGAATTCCACTGTGGGGCTTAAATCGATTTTACGTGGCCACAATCCTTGCCCCTACTTCCGTCGCGATTTAGACAAATAATTTGTTCAGTCCGTATGAAGGCCTCCTAATCAAACAACCACAGAAAAGACACAACGGTTAGGACTCGACAGCAAGAAACCACTGATATGCTGGAGCAAAATAACACCAACAGTTAGACTCCGATGGGCCCGACCAGAGATAGAGCATCAGGCACCAACCAACATTACCTTGAATTAGATCTCTCTAATTCTCAATAAGTCTTTACGCTGGAACCGTCATAGAATCTGAGGCCTGACCCACCGGCGTGCAATTAAAGAGGGAAGCAAAGTTATCAACCGTGATTGGTTAACTACCATGCATGCAGTTTGTCGTAGAAACATTTTTGTTGCATCCAATCGTTTTATATCGAAGAATGATTTTACGAAATTGGGCGCTGAAGTCATTGTGGTTATATATTTTTCTCAATTTATATACTAAGTCACCATAAAATTCGGGCTCCGATAGACCTTGTTGCAGAAGAGATTTAAGACCAATATTGAACCTTGGTATATGACTGAAATCGCTCCAAATTCTAACCCAACTTCTGAATATATCAACTGAATTTGAAAGGTAAAACTGACGGATTTTTTTTATTGTTTTCTCTCTAAAATGGTTTCTTTTGTTTAATGACGACAAAGAATAAATCATCAACTTAAACCTTTTTCATAATGAGTTCATTGCGTGACCAATGAATAACAAAGTAGATCACTGAGACATTACTTTCTAGACGGGTTATCTAACATTGAAAGAGAACCAACGCAACCGAACCAATCTTTAGGGGATCTGGCCCTAGTTTAGGAAGCTAACTAAAGCCGAATATTTAACTACAGTGCACGAGATCTTATTAACTTCAAAGTGTCAGTGCACTTGATCATTGTCATTGAACAGATGTACGTGATCAAGCTGGACAAAAACGCTCATTTTCAGCGGGAATACAGGTTTGACTGGTCAAATTTTATAAATACACTCACTTTGTTGATGAAAAGAGTAGCCAGAAGGCGTGATTCCAGACTTTATTCTGGTAAATACGGCTAAATTTCCTGTTCCATTCGTGAAAGTTCAAGAACAGTGTACGGAATCCCCGTAATAATAAGTCTTTGTCAACTTGGAAACGATTAAACTCAAACAAAAAAGATCTTTTGATACTTTGAGGTACACTGTCTTGCCTTAATTACTTTTTGTCGTACTCTGTACAGTATATTATTCCAATATTTACATCTAAGGACTTATAAACGACAAAAATATATCTTATGTGAAAGGTTTCTAGTCCTTGTCGGCCATATTTGATGACGTATAAAACCACGTGATCCCCCACCCTGTGATCTACCTCTGCAGATTTGTAGTATATCTGAATGGTTCCTAACTGATTCATCATACTTTCAACCAAAACGTCATACTAACCCTTTTTGTACCAAATGGAATCTTCCTCCTTATATATAGCAGGAGTCCATTCCAAAATTAAGGGTGCGTCAGGTTGTGTTTTCTTCAAACTTTATTTGGAAAAGGGCAAAACTTTTTGTTTAAGGCGGCAGAACAGCGTTCTGTGGCGTCTCATCTGGGCCTGCATTGTTTGCCAGGGTACCCGTTTTGGGGGTTTCCGGTTAACAAGAGGGCCAAGATGGCCCTGGATTGCTCACCTGATCCATAGAGTAACAAGTGGGCCCCGGGGAGGGCCATTATTGACCACAGGGTTATAATGTGCATAATGTTGAGGGAGGTTTTAAAAGGTGAAGCTTCATACCAAATATCAAAGACATGGGCATTACAGTTTCAGAGAGAAAGATTTTTAAAGATTTCCCTATATAAGTCTTGTTAAACCAAAGGGTCTCAGGGCGGGGGCATTTTTGGCCCCAGGACAATAATTTGAACAATCTTGATAGAGGTCCACTAGATGAAATTTCACACCAAGTATCAAAGACCTAGGCCTAGTGGTTTCACAGAAGAAGATTTTTTAAAGATTTTCCCAAAATAAGTCAGATGTAAAACAAAAGGGCCCCGGAGCGAGGCATTTTTGGCCCCAGGGCTATAATTTGAACAATCTTGGTAGAGGTCCACAAGATGAAGCTTCACACCAAATATCAAAGACCTGGGCCTTGGGGTTTCAGAGAAGAAGAATTTTTAAAGATTTTCCTTATATAAGCCTATGTAAAACCAAAGGGCCCAAGGGCGAGGGCATTTTTGGCCCCAGCACTAAAATTTGAACAATCTTGGTAGGGGTCCACTAGATGAAGCTTCATACCAAATAGCAAAGACCTGGGCCTTGCGGTTTCAGAGGAGAAGATTTTTAAAGATTTTCCCTATATAACACCATGTAAAACCAAAGGGCCCCTGGGCGGAGGCATTTTTTGCCCCAGCACTATAATTTGAATGATCTTGGAAGGGTCCACTAGATGAAGCTTCATACCAAATAGCAAAGACCTGGGCCTTGCGGTTTCAGAGAAGAAGATTTTTAAAGATTTTCCCGATATAAGCCCATGTAAAACCATAGGGCCCCGAAGTGGGGGCACTTTTGGCCCCAGCACTATAATTTGAACAATCTTGGTAGGGGTCGACTAGATGAAGCTTCATAACAAATATCAAAGATATGGGCCTTGCAGTTTCAGAGAAGAAGATTTTTAAATATTTTCCCTATATAAGCCCATGTAAAACCAAAGGGCCCCATGGCGGGGGCATTTTTGGCCCCAGCACTATAATTTGAACAATCTTGGTAGGGGTCCACTAAATGAAGCTTCATACCAAATAGCAAAGACCTGGGCCTTGTGGTTTCAGAGAAGAAGATTTTTTAAGTTTTCGGTGAAAAAATCTATTTTTGGCTTCTGTGACCTAGATGTGCAGCAGACCAGAACCATTTGAACAATTTTGTAAGGGGTCCACCTAAGGATCATTCCTGTGAAGTTTGGTCAAAATCTGATCAGTTGTTTAGGAGGAGATGTCGTTTGAAGAAATTGTTTACGCACGGATGACAGACAAAAAGTGATCCTAATATAAAACACAAGAGGGCCATGATGGCCCTGGGTCGCTCACCTGATCCATAAGGCAACAAGTGGGCCCCGAGGAGAGCCATTATAGACCCCATGGTTACAATTTGCATAATCTTGGTAGTGGCTTCATACCAAATATCAAAGAATGGAGCCTTCTAGTTTCAGACAAGAAGATTTTTAAAGGTTTTCCTTGTATAACTTCATATAAAACTTGTGGGTCCAGGGTGCAGCCATTTTTAGCCCAAGGGCTATAATTTGAACAATCTTGGTAGAAATCCACACAACAAAACTTCATACAAAATATCAAAGACCTTGGCCTTCTGATTTCAGACAAGAAGATTTTCAAAGGTTTTCCAAATATGTCTATGTAAAATAAGTCGGCTTGGGGGTGGGCCCATTTTTGGCCCCAGGGCACCAATTTGAACAATTTTGTTAGAGGTCCACTACATGAAACTTCATACCAAATATTAAAGACCTTGGCCTTCTGGTTTCAGACAGTAAGATTTTCAAAGGTTTTCCTTACTTAAGTCTATGTCAAACCAGTGGGGCACAAGGGTAGGCCCATTTTTGGGCTCAGGGCTATAATTGGAACAAGCTTGGTAGAGGTCTACCAGACAAAGCTTCATACCAAATATCAAAGATGTGAGCCTTCTGGATTCCGACAAGATTCTTAAAGGTTTTCCCTATATAAGTCTAAGTAAAACCAGTGGGCCCGGGGCAGAGCCATTTTTGGCCCCAGGGCTATAATTTGATTAATCTTGGTCAAGGTCCACTAGACAAAGCTTCATACCAAATATCAAAGAACTGAGCGTTCTGGTTTCAGACAAGAAGATTTATATAGATTTTCCCTATATAAGTCAATGTAAAACCAGTGGGCCCCGGGGAAGGGGGAATTTTGGCCCCAGGGCTATAATTTGAAAAATCTTGATAGAGGTCCACTAGACAAAGCTTCATACCAAAAATCAAAGACCTGAACCTTCAGGTTTGAGACGAAGATTTTTAAAGATTTTTCCTGTATAAGTCAATGTAAAATCATCGGGGCCCCGGGTGGGGGCAGTTTTGGACCCAGGGCTATAATTTGAACTATCTTGGTTGAGGTTTTCATACCAAATATCAAAGACCTGGGCCTTGCCATTTCAGAGAAGAAGAGTTTTAAAGATATTCCCTACATAAGCCTATGTTAAACCAAAGGGCCCCAGGGCGGAGGCATTTTTGGCCCTAGGGCTATAATTTAAACAATCTTGATAGAGGTCCACTAGCTGAAGCTTCATACCGAATATCAAAGACCTGGGCTGTGTGGTTTCAGAGAAGAATATTTATAAAGATTTTCTCTATATAAGTCTATGTAAAACCAAAGGGTCCCGGGGCGGGGGCATTTTTGGCCCCAGGGCTATAATTTGAACAATCTTGGTAGATGTCCACTAGATGAAGCTTCATACCAAATATCAAGGACCTGGGCCTTGCGGTTTCAGAGAAGAAGAGTTTTAAAGATTTTCCCTATATAAGCCTATGTAAAACTGGTGGGCCCTGGGGCGGGGGCATTTTTAGCCCCTGGGGTATAATTTTTCAACAATCTTGGTAGAGGTCCACTAGATGAAGCTTCATACCAAATATCGAAGACCTGGGCCTTGAGTTTTCAGAGAAGATTTTAAAGATATTCTCTACATAAGCCTATTTAAAACCAAAGGGCCCCAGGGCCGGGGCATTTTTGGCCCTAGGGCTATAATTTAAACAATCTTGACAGAGGTCCACTAGATGAAGCTTCACACAAATTATGGAAGACCAGTCCTGGGCCTTGTGGTTTCAGAGAAGAATATTTATAAAGATTTTCCCTATATAAGCCTGGTGGACCCCGGCGGGGGCATTTTTAGCCCCTGGGCTATAATTTGTCAACAATCTTGGTAGAGGTCCACTAGATGAAGCTTCAAACCAAATATCAAAGACCTGGGCCTTGCCGTTTCTGAGAAGAAGATTTTTAAAGACATTCTCTACATAAGCCAATGTTAAACCAAAGGGCCCCAGGGCGGATGCATTTTTGGGCCTAGGGCTTTAATTTAAACAATCTTGATAGCAGTCCACTAGATGAAGCTTCACACCAAATATCGAAAACCTGGGCCTTGTGGTTTCAGAGAAAAAGATATATAAAGATTTCCCTATATAAGTCTATGTAAAACCAAAGGGCCCCGGTGTAACGGTCAGTTTCTTCCCCCGGCCCATTTCTTCCCCGGGGAAGAACTGGGCCGGCCCGTTTCTTCCCCGGGGGAAGAACTGGGCCGGCCTGGTTCTTCCCCGGGGGAAGAAACTGACTAGTCAGTTTCTTCCCCACCCAGTCAGTTTCTTCCCCCCTAAAAATGTTTTTAGAACCATTGTCAACGAGTAGTTTTCAGCTCACAATTCGTTATAAATGAGAAATGAGACCATTCTGAATAAGTTCAGTGTCCTTTTAGCTTGAATGACAAAATTTGCTCTATGATACACCATTCATGGAGATGCAATAAAATATGCACCCATATTCAAGCATCTTGGGTGCATTTTCTTTGCTTTTTAAGACATAAATTAGTATTAACTAAACAGATATAATAAGGCATAAATGTTTGGCGCTCAAATCTACATGGTATTTGGAGACTGGGGGTGGGGAAGCACTGGGTCGGCCCGTTTCTTCCCCACCCCAGATTTTTCTGTTTACAAAAAATTCTTGTGATAAATTTTCTTCCCGTTTTAAGACATACATTGGTATAAACTAAAAAGATATAATAAGCAACAAATGTTTGGAGCTCAGATCTAAATAGAATTTGGAGACTGGGGGTGGGGAAGAACTGGGCCATCCCAGATTTTTCTGTTTACAAAAAATTCTAGTGATAAATTTTCTTCGCTTTTTATGACATAAATTGGAATAAACTAAAAAGATATAGTAAGCAACAACTGTTTGGAGCTCAAATCTAAATAGAATTTGGAGACTGGGGGTGGGGAAGAACTGGGCCATCCCAGATTTTTCTGTTTACAAGAAATTCTAGTGATAAATTTTCTTCGCTTTTTATGACATAAATTGGAATAAACTAAAAAGATATAGTAAGCAACAACTGTTTGGAGCTCAAATCTAAATAGAATATGGAGACTGGGGGTAGGGAAGAACTGGGCCGGCCCGTTTCTTCCCCACCTCAAATTTTTCTGTTTACATAAAATTCTTGTGATAAATTGTCTTCGCTTTTTTAAGACATAAATTGGTATAAACTAAAAAGATATAATAAGCAACAAATGTTTGAAGCTCAGATCTAAATAGAATTTGGAGACTGGGGGTGGGGAAGAACTTGGCCGGCCTGTTTCTTCCCCATCCTAGATTTTTCTGTTTACAAAGAATTGTAGTGATAAATTTTCTTCACTTTTTATGACATAAATTGGAATAAACTAAAAAGATATAATAAGCAACAACTGTTTGGAGCTCAAATCTAAATAGAATTTGGAGACTGGGGGTGGGGAAGAACTGGGCCGGCCCGTTTCTTCCCCATCCTAGATTTTTCTGTTTACAAAAAATTCTAGTGATAAATTTTCTTCGGTTTTTAATAAACTAAAAAGATATAATAAGCAACAACTGTTTTGAGCTCAAATCTAAATAGAATTTGGAGACCTGGGCTGGGGAAGAAATGGGCCGGCCTGTTTCTTCCCCACCTCATATTTTTCTGTTTACATAAAATTCTAGTGATAAATTTTCTTCGCTTTTTAAGACATAAATTGGTATAAACTAAAAAGATATAATAAGCAACAAATGTTTGGAGCTCAAATCTAAATAGAATTTGGAGACTGGGGGTGGGGAAGAACTGGGCCAGCCCGTTTCTTCCCCACCCCAGATTTTTCTGTTTACAAAAAATTCTTGTGATAAATTTTCTTCGCTTTTTATGACATAAATTGGAATAAACTAAAAAGATATAATAAGCAACAACTGTTTGGAGCTCAAATCTGAATAGACTTTGGAGATTGAGGGTGGGGAAGAACTGGGCCGGCCCGTTTCTTCCCCACCCCAGATTTTTAGCTCACCGTCACGTAGTGACGAGGTGAGCTTTTGGGATCACTTTTTGTCCATCGTCCGTCGTGCGTCCGTGCGTGCATCTGTGCATCCGTGCGTAAACAATTTCTTTAAACAACATCTCCTCCTAAACCACTGATCGGATTTTGACCAAACTTCACAGGAATGATCTTTAGGTGGTCCCCTTTCAAAGTTGTTCAAATGGTTCCGGTCCGTTGCACATCTAGGTCACAGGAGCCAAAAATAGTTTTTTTTCACCAAAAACTTAAAAAATCTTCTTCTCTGAAACTGCATGGCCCAGGTCTTTGATATTTGGTATGAAGCTTCATCTAGTGGACCCCTACCAAGATTGTTCAAATTATAGTGCTGGGGCAAAAAATGCCCCCGCCCCGGGGCCCTTTGGTTTTACATACGCTTATATAGGGAAAATCTTTAAAAATCTTCTTCTCTGAAACTGCAAGGCCCAGGTCTTTGATATTTGGTATGAATCTTCATCTGGTGGACCCCTACCAAGATTGTTCAAATTATAGTGCTGGGGCCAAAGATGCCCCCGCCCGGGGGCCCTTTGGTTTTACATAGGCTTATATAGGGAAAATCTTTAAAAATCTTCTTCTCTGAAACCGCAAGGCCCAGGTCTTTGATATTTGGTATGAAGCTTCATCTAGTGGACCCCTACCAAGATTGTTCAAATTATAGTGCTGGGGCCAAAAATGCCCCCACCCCGGGGCCCTTTGGTTTTACATAGGCTTATATAGGGAAAATCTTTAAAAATCTTCTTCTCTGAAACCGCAAGGCCCAGGTCTTTGATATTTGGTATGAAGCTTCATCTAGTGGACCCCTACCAAGATTGTTCAAATTATAGTGCTGGGGCCAAAAATGCCCCCGCCCCGGGGCCCTTTGGTTTTACATGGGCTTATATAGGGAAAATCTTAAAAAATCTTCTTCTCTGAAACTGCAAGGCCTAGGTCTTTGATATTTGGTATGAATTTCATCTTATGGACCCCTACCAAGATTGTTCAAATTATAGTGCTGGGGCCAAAAATGCCCCCGCCCCGGGGCCCTTTGGTTTTACATAGGCTTATATAGGGAAAACCTTTAAAAATCTTCTTCTATGAAACCGCAAGGCCCAGGTCTTTGATATTTGGTATGAAGCTTCATCTAGTGGACCCCTCGCAAGATTGTTCAAATTATAGTGCTGGGGCCAAAAATGCCCCCGCCCCAGGGCCCTTTGGTTTTACATGGGCTTATTCTGGGAAAATCTTTAAAAAATCTTCTTCTCTGAAACTGCAGGGCCCAGGTCTTTGCTATTTGGTATGAAGCTTCATCTAGTGGACCCCTACCAAAACTGTTCAAATTATAGTGCTGGGGCCAAAAATGCCCCCGCCCCGGGGCCCTTTGGTTTTACATAGGCTTATATAGGGAAAATCTTTAAAAATCTTCTTTTTCTGAAACTGCAAGGCCCAGGTCTTTGATATTTGGTATTAAGCTTCATCTTGTGGACCTCTATCAAGATTGTTCAAATTATAGCCCTGAGGCCAAAATTGCCCCCGCTCCTGGGCCCTTTTGTTTTGTTTTTAGACTTATATAGGGAAAAATCTTGAAAAAATCTTCTACTCTGAAACCACAAGGCCTAGGTCTTTGACATTTGGTATGAAGCTTCAGCTAGTGGACCTCTACCAAGATTGTTCAAATTATAGCCCTGGGACCACAATGCCCCCGCCCCAGGGCCCTTTGGTTTTACATAGACTTATAGTAGAGATAATCTTTGAAAATCTTCTTCTCTGAAACAACAAGGCCCAGGTCTTTGATATTTGGTGTGAAGCTTCATCTAGTGGACCTCTATCAAGATTGTTTAAATTATAGCCCTGAGGCCAAGAATGCCCCTGCCCCGGGGCCATTTGGTTTTACATAGGCTTATGTAAGGAATATCTTTAAAAAAATCTTCTTCTCTGAAACCGCAAGGCCCAGGTCTTTGATATTTGATGTGTAGCTTCATCTAGTGGACCTTTGCCAAGATTGTTCAAATTATAGCCTTTTGTTGATATTTGGTATGAAGCTTCAACTTTTTAGACCTCCCTCAACATTATGCACATTATAACCGTGGGGTCAATAATGGCCCTCCCTGGGACCCACTTGTTACTCTATGGATCAGGTGAGCGATCCAGGGCCATCATGGTCCTCTTGTTCTGTTTACCAACAATTCTTGTGATAAATTTTCTTCGCTTTTTATGACATTAATTGGTATAAACTAAAAAGATATAATAAGCAACAAATGTTTGGATCTCAAATCTAAATAGAATATGGAGACTGGGGGTGGGGAAGAACTGGGCCGGCCCGTTTCTTCCCCACCCCCAGATTTTTCTGTTTACAAAAAATTGTTGTGATAAATTTTCTTCCCTTTTTATGACGTAAATTGGAATAAACTAAAAAGATATAATAAGCAACAACTGTTTGGAGCTAAAATCTAAATAGACTTCGGAGATTGGGGGTGGGGAAGAACTGGGCCGGCCCGTTTCTTCCCCACCCCAGATTTTTCTGTTTTCAAAAAAATTCTCGTGATAAATTTTCTTCGCTTTTTATGACATTAATTGGAATAAACTAAAAAGATATAATAAGCAACAACTTTTTGGAGCTCAAATCTAAATAGACTTCAGAGATTGGGGTAGGGGAAGAACTGGGCCGGCCCGTTTCTTCCCCACCCCAGATTTTTCTGTTTACATAAAATTCTTGTGATAAATTTTCTTTGCTTTTTATGAAATTAATTGGTATAAACTAAAAAGATATAATAAGCAACAAATGTTTGGAGCTCAGATCTAAATAGAATATGGAGATTGGGGGTGGGGAAGAACTGGGCCGGCCCGTTTCTTCCCCACCCCAGATTTTTCTGTTTACAAAAAATTGTTGTGATAAATTTTCTTCGCTTTTTATGACATAAATTGGAATAAACTAAAAAGATATATTAAGCAACAAATGTTTGGAGCTCAGATCTAAATAGAATTTGGAGACTTAGGGTGGGGAAGAACTGGGCTGGCCCGTTTCTTCCCCACCCCAGATGTTTCTGTTTACAAAAAATTCTTGTGATACATTAACTTTTCTGAACAAAGCTACAATGTCTTGCGCTATGAATTTAATATTTCAATTCAAATAATAAGCACATACAGCGGTATAAGCTACAAAAAGGAAAAAGCTGGGGATGGGTGAACGGGGGTTGGGGAAGAACTGGGCCGGCCAAGTTCTTTCCCACCCCATTTGCTTTTCTGAACAAATCTACAATGGTTTACGCTAGGAATTTAACATTTGAGTTCAAATAATAAACACATACAGCGGTATGAAATAAAAAAAAAAGGAAAATGCTGGGGGGGGGGGGGGGGGGAACTTGGCTGGCCCAGTTCTTCCCTACCCCAAGGCTGCTATACATTAGTTTTTCTGAACAAAGCTACAATGTCTTACGCTATGAATTTAATATTTGAATTCAAATAATAAGCACATACAGCGGTATAAGCTACAAAAAGGAAAAAGCTGGGGGTGGGTGAACGGGGGTGGGGAAGAACTGGGCCGGCCCAGTTCTTCCTCACCCCAAGGCTGCTATGAAACTGCTTTTCTGAACAAACCTACTATGTTTTACGCTAGCAATTTAACATTTGATTTCAAATAATAAACACATACAGCGGTATGAAATAAAAAAAAAAAAAAAATAGGAAAATGCTGGGGGGGGTGGGGGGGGGGGGTTGCAGAGCTGGGCCGGCCCAGTTTTTCCCCAACCCAAGGCTGCTATACATTAGCTTTTCTGAACAAAGCTAAAATGTCTTACGCTATGAATTTAATATTTGAATTCAAATAATAAACACATACAGCGGTATAAGCTACAAAAAAGGAAAAAGCTGGGGGTGGGTGAACGGGGGTGGGGAAGAACTGGGCCGGCCCAGTTCTTCCCCACCCTAAGGCTGCTATGTATTTGCTTTTCTGAATAAATTCACAATATTTTACGCTATGAATTTAATATTTGAGTTCAAATAACAAATACATACTTCGGTATGAACTACAAAAAGGAAATAGCTGGGGGTGGGTGAAGATGGTGGGGGGGAAGAACTGGGCTGGCCCAGTTCTTCCCCACCCTAAGGTTACTGTAGATTTATCTTTCTTAACAAATCAACATTGCCATTCCATGCTATGAATTAATACTTTAATTAAAATAATAAAAATTGACAGCTCTATCCACTAGAAAATTAAATGTCTGGGGGTGGGGAAGAACCGGGGAAGAACTGGGCCGGTCCGGTTCTTCCCCACCCCCATTTTCCAGATTCTATTTAGAATTGAGCACCAAAGATTTGTTGCTTAGTATACCTATTCATTTATTACCAATTTATGTATTAGAAAGCTGAGAAAATTAATCACAGATACTGGAATAGGGATGCATATTTCATTAGATCACCATGTATTGTAGGGCATCCAGCAAATTTTGCCATTTGTGCTATAAAGGCTCAAACCATTTTCAGAATGGTTTCTTTTCTCATTTTGAACAAATTGTGAGGCATTAATAGCTCGTTAACAATGGTTCTAAAAAATTTTTTAAGGGGGGAAGAAACTGACTGGGTGGGGAAGAAACTGACTAGTCAGTTTCTTCCCCGGGGAAGAAATGGGCCGGCCTGTTTCTTCCCCGGGGAAGAAACTGACTGGGGGGAAGAACTGGCCTGTTACACCGGGCCGGGGGCATTTATGGCCCGTTGTTTGTTTGTTTGATTTGAGGTTTAACGTCCCCGTCAACACTGTAAAGGTCATTTTGGAGACGTTGCTTCCAATTCTGTGGGACTTTTACCCGACATTGAGATGAAATGACATCTCAAGCCCTGTCGCCCAATGAAACCAATAGGTTTATTAGCATGGACGGTCCGCCTCGCACCGCGGTTCCTGGACAGGCTAAGATCCTCTAAGCGGCTTACCAGTATTAGTGTGCGGGCCGGATTCAGCTCTGCGTGGAAGCATCATGCAGCCCATATATTTCTTCAAGCCCCTATGGGCGGGGGCCGATTTATGGCCCTAGTGCTATAACTTGAACAATCTTGGTAGAGGTCCACTAGATGACGCTTTATACCAAATATCGAAGACCTGGGCCTTGCGTATTCAGAGAAGATTTTTAAAGATTTTCCCTATATAAGCCTATAAAAAACCAAAGGGCCCTGGAGCGGGGGCATTTCTGGCCCCAGGGCCATAATTTGAACAATCTTGGTAGAGGTCCATTAGATGAAGCTTCATACCAAATATCAAAGACCTGGGCTGTATGGTTTCAGAGAAGAAGATTTTTAAAGATTTTCCCTATATAAGTCTATGTAAAACCAAAGGGTCCAAAGGCGGGGGAATTTTTGGCCCTAGGGCTATAATTTGAACAATCTTGGTAGAGGTCCACTAGATGAAGCTTCATACCAAATATCAAAGACCTGGGCCCTGCGGTTTCAGAGAAGAAGATTTTTAAAGATTTTCTCTATATAAGCCTATGTAAAATTGGTGGGCCCCGGGGCGGGGGCAATTTTGGCCCCGGGGTGGGGGCATTTTTGGCCCCAGGGCTATAATTTGAACAATCTTGGTAGAGGTCCACTTGATGAAGCTTCATACAAAATATCAAAGACCTGGGCCTTGCGGTTTCAGAGAAGAAGATTTTTAAAGATTTTCCCTAAATAAGTCTATGTAAAACCAAAGGGTCCCAGGGCGGGGGCATTTTTGGCCCCAGGGCTTTAATTTGAACAATCTTGGTCGAGGTACACTAGATGAAGCTTCATACTAAATATCAAAGACCTGGGCCTTGCGGTTTCAGAGAAGAAGATTTTTAAAGATTTTCCCTATATAAGCCTATGTAAAACTGGTGGGCCCTGGGGCGGGGCCATTTTTGGCCCCAGGGCTATAATTTGAACAATCTTGGTAGAGGTCCACTAGATGAAGCTTCATACTAAATATCAAAGACCTGGGCCTTGCGGTTTCAGAGAAGAAGATTTTTAAAGATTTTCCCTATATAAGCCTATGTAAAACTGGTGGGCCCCGGGGCGGGGCCATTTTTGGCCCCAGGGCTATAATTTGAACAATCTTGGTAGAGGTCCACTAGATGAAGCTTCATACCAAATATCAAAGACCTGGGCCTTGCAGTTTCAGAGAAGAAGATTTTTAAAGATTTTCCCTATATAAGCCTATGTAAAACTGTTGGGCCCCGGGGCGGGGCCATTTTTGGCCCCAGGGCTATAATTTGAACAATCTTGGTAGAGGTCCATTAGATGAAGCTTCATATTAAATATCGAAGACCTGGGCCTTGTGGTTTCAGAGAAGAAGATTTTTAAAATTTTCATTTAAAAAATCTATTTTTAGCTCCTGTGACCTAGTTGTGCAACAGACTGGAACCATTTGAACAACTTTGAAAGGGGACCAACTAAGGATCATTCCTGTGAAGTTTGGTCAAAATCTGATTAGTGGTTTAGGAGGAGATGTTGTTTGAAGAAAAAGTTTACGCACGCACACACGCACGCACGACGGACCACGGACAAAAAGTGATCCCAAAAGCTCACCTCGTCACTACGTGACAGGTGAGCTAAAAATGGGTTAAAGAGCTTAAAACCATAACAGTTTCCACCTTTCATAGTTATTTCTTAAAAGACCAGGTATGAGACACAATCTAAACCTGAATGACCAGTATAGACCATATTTTCCCTTTCAACCCTGTAGGCCTCTACTGAGATACCTATACAAACATTGTAGATCCAGATGAGATGGTTTATAAGGATCAGAATCTACACTGTTGTCAGCTTTTACAAGAGTTTCAATAATTTAAAGCTGGAAAAGTCCTATTCAGAAACTCAGGGGAGGAAGTTTTAACCCTTATCTTGCTGAATATTCATTTAAACCACACCCATTTCTGTCTATCAACCAGTCAAATTACTTGATGTAATTTATTCCTACAAATTCTTAAACTGAATGCCAAACAGTGTAGATCCTGATAAGATGGCTTCTTCAGATAGGGGTTTTCGTGAACAGCAAGATAAGGGTTAAAACCAACTTGCCTTCAATGGGATGTACAATATAGAGTGCTGGTTCTCTGTCAGTATTGTTCAACTTGACCAGAGATTCTGTTGCCACCAATCGTCTTACAACTTTCTGCTCAGCAGCTTTTCTTTTCTCAGGAGTTTTCTCACTAATAGTAACATGTGTTTCACTATCTCCATCAGATATCCCATGTAGTTTGTTAACTGTGAGGTGGCGAATTTCTTTCATAGACAGTGAGAGATCATAATCTCTCTCCAATGTCTGCTTCACCTCTACACCCATCAACGAGTCGAGGCCAAGCTCACCCAATGTTATGTCAGCATTAACTGTTGTTGGGTCTGTGATTCCTACAAATGAAAGTATATTACAAGAATTACTTGGTACCTTTAACCCTTAAAACTCCTTTAAAAATTATGTTCAATCCAAAATGTCACCTTGGTCATTGAACAAGATCTTATTTCATTTTAAAATGGAAATGGACAGTTTACTGGTCAAGTTTTTTGTCTAGATGTAAAACCATATATTTAACCTACCTAGAACATGGCAGATGGACAGAACTAAGTCAGGTTTGTCGTTGGCTTTGTGTGAGCTTGAGGTGACCTTTTCAGCAGGAACAAAACTGGAAACAACTGGTTCTGACTGGTTGAGGAAGTGGTCCAGTGTGTCAAGACATGAGGTGATACGTTGTGGCAGAGTGCCACCTATCACTGTATCATTACTACCCATAGACTCGAGCACTATTCCAACATCACCTATAGCTCCCCACTGCACTGCTAAACCTAAAATCACACAGAATTACCTAATGTATTACCCTAAATATTCAGACATCTCAACTCTTTACTACCGTATTCGGGTATGTATTACCCGCATTTGCGTACTACCCGCACCCCCTTTTTTTGCCAAAATCTGGGGGAAAACTGTTATTCTGTTGTATTACCCGCATGGAACATTTGCTGAAATTTTGGTGGATGCGTAAGTGAGAAAAAGTAAGAATTTGGCCAGTTTTTGTAACACACAACGGAACGCGCGATCGTCTTCAAAAGGCGGGAAAATGCACGTGCGTGCGAGTATCACCAGAAAGCATGTCTTTTGCATTTAAATGTTGAAAAAACTTAACCTGTTCACCATTGTAATTTATTTATTAACCCACATATGGCCGCGGCCCTTTTTTGGGACATCGGCAAATTTAAACAGTGCAGTCCCAGATCAGACACCTCAGAAAGGCGCCGCAGACGTCTCTTTTTTGGGACATCGGCAAACAGTGCAGTCCCAGATCAGACACATCAGAAAGACGCCGCAGACGTCTGATTTGGATTTACACTGTTTGATGATTTATAACGGTTCAATTATGACACTATTGTCAATCCCTGTCATATAATTGCCACCCTGCGGTGCTCGTCGATAAGGTGTGAAAATATGGTCAAGTTATGTCTCTAATTTGCGTTTATTCCCCAATCATAAAATTTAATCCGCAATCAATGTGAAAATTATTTAATTGCTCCTAAGACGAGTTGCTACGACTATTCTACTATCTCGTAAATGGTTATGTTTTGGCGCCAAATAGCAGACGCTTGGCGAGAAAAATTGAACACTTTGTGTTAACACATCTGTATGCTGTTGTTGGTATTGACACGGAGCTTACGGAAAACGCTGTTTTCCACAACCGTTTTGCTATCGAGAATATTTTTACCGTTTCCAAACAATTTTTTATGAGAGAGATACGTCCCATTAAGATAAAACAATAGACACATGTGGGGTTGCTGGGTTCCGATGACATCATTTACCGATCGCGTGCAGAAAAAAAAAACTGTAGCGGTGGTTTGTGGGCGGCGGTTTTGATGCCGGAAAACTTTGATGTTCGCATTGAACTTGTTTGTTTATTTCGTTTAAAATCAGAGTTTTAGAAATAATACTCACAAAATCGGGCTTGCTAGTAACGGAGATTGTTATATTACTCATGTGTAAGTAAAATTGAGTGGACAATTAAACATTTTTTATGTCGAGAATCGTAAAAGGATAGAGCTTAACACGAGATGCATCGTATTTTCAGCTGACAAAAGTAAAAATAAAATGGTCCAAAAATAATTCGGGCGGATTACCCGCACCCTGAACTTGGGCCTGTAATTTGAGGGAAAAAAACTGCGGGTAATACACGCCCGAATACGGTATACTTGTTCCAAAGTTTGAACAAGCATAATTTGCTAACTTGTGTCTAGAAATAGCTGCATGAGTGGCAAACAGTGTAGACCCTGATGAAATGTCATGTTCTGCAGTCTCATCTGGGTTTACACTGTTTGCATAGGCCTGTCTGTCCACATATGGTAAATTTGGTACACCTCATCCTGTTTCAACCTCACTGGTATTACGAAAACAAGCCTATACAAATACATGTACATTGTAAACTTTACTGACGAAAAAAAAAAAATTTAAGATGAAAAATTGTGATATTCTTCCTATTTCTGTTAAAAATGTAGATTGTGGGTTTTCGTCAGAACCGCCTCAATAGGCGGTTCTAACGAGTACCCACAATCTATATTTTAGAGCAGAAATAAGAAAATTAAGGTTCACCCCTGTAAACCCCAGTTTTACTATATAAAAGTGGGGTTTGGGGGTTCAAAATTATATAGACGTATTTTCGTGATGGGTGGGTTTCCATCAACAACATTTGTTCATATTCTGAATCATCGATTTTTTCGGTTCTTCCTTTTAATACTCATTTAACCCTTTACCACTCTGATACGTATTTTCCCGTGTCTATCCAATAACACTCAGACCCGTATATTCCCGTATTTATCGATAACCGGATAGATACGTATATTCCTGTGTGTCGCCATTTGAACAAATACATGTTTTCCCGTGTCTCAAAATCAATCACATTTTTACCTTTTTTCTAAATATAAAAACGTTGGATGTTTATAAATGTTAAGTTTGGTATTTTGCCAACAATATTTGCGAAAAACAAAACAAAACAAATATGTTTCAATACAAAGTTTTTGTGTAATTTGCAACCAAACACACAAAGGGTTTCTTCTACTGAATCACGATGACCTTGCCCGATGTAGTGGAAAATTACTGGGCTTAGTTATGGAATGACGCAATATTCCCCCGTCTCCTGTCTAAAAAAAAAAAAGTCATGCATGATTTAAACAAAATTAGCAAGCTCTATAATCAGTTAGCTTCAGGGGATTTATGGCCCAAGATAATTAGCTAATTGGGGATTATGATACCCTAGGAATGTTTATACAGTGGATGCCACCCGGAGCATGCCGAGCTTTGAGCTGCAATAAATTATTTAACAGTACCCAAAAGTGTACCCAGGTGGTCATCGGATGGGCAATAAAACCCACAGATGGGTAGACGGCCTTTCATTGGTCAATTGTTTCAGCCCCTTTAATGAATATTAATTTCTGTAAAAAATTATATGACGTCTGATCAGGGTCTCGCCGCCAACACTTTAACAGACAGAGGCAATTATTAAGCGGCACCTGATCAGGGTCTACAGGTTTTTGGACCTTATAATGCTACGGCAACCGGATCAGACGCTCCACAATTATTGTGCGACGTCTGATCCAGCCAGCTTCAACCGCAGACGGTTCATTTAATTTTATTTTCCGCGACCGAACAGGTTTTGAGGATATAGCGATGACTCGCGCCCATCCAAATGTCCGTCCGTAGACAAAACAGACAGTTGCAAAAAATGCAGATCCGGATCAGATGCCGTACTATTATTAAGCGGAGTCTGATGAGGGTCTACAGGTTTGTAGACGGAATCCGAGACGGCGCAGTACCAAACAAGACGCTGCGCAACGATAATGCATCTGATCAGGGTCTTACTGCAGACGGCAATGTTTTTTTAATTCCTAGTCGGAACAGGTTCGGAGCCTGGCGCCCTTACATCCGCCCGTCCATAGACACCAAATGTCCGTCCGTCAGTAGACGAAACAGATGCAAACAAAGTGGAACAGGATCAAACGTACAATTATTAAACAGCTTCTGATGAGGGCCTACAGGTTTTAGACGGCATCTGAGACGGCGCAGACCTGGACAAGATGCTGCGCTATGACAATGCGGCATCTGATCAGGGACTTATTGGCAACTGTTTTTTTTTTTATCCCTAGTCTGAACATGTTCGGAGGATATAGCGATATAGTTTCTTGCTTTTAATACTCATTTTAGCCCATATAGCACTATGGGAAAGTTTTAGACCTCACCCTCCGCCGATTTCTCCAGCAAGTCGTATGCCTCTGCGACAGCTAAGAAAGGCTGTGATTAATTGGAGAAAATTGCAAAACAAAGAAATGAGACCACAGACTAAGTCCATTTGATGATGATTGTCAGGCAAAATAATAAATATTCAAATCCATGTTTTGTTTGTTTGATTTGAGGTTTAACGTCCCCATCAACACTGTAAAGGTCATTTTGGAGACGTTGCTTCCAATTTTGTGGGACTTTTACCCGAAATTGAGATGAAATGACATCTCAAGCCCTGTCGCCCAATGAAACCAATAGGGTTTATTAGCATGGACGGTCCGCCTCGCACCGCGGTTCCTGGACAGGCTTAGATCCTCTAAGCGGTTTACCAGTACTAGTGTGCGGGCCGGATTCAGCTCTGCGTGGAAGCATCGTGCAGCCAATATATTTCTTCAAGCACCTATGGGCGGGGGCGATCAAATCCATGTGATGAACTTTATAAATAGATATGTAATTACGAAACGCCTTACATTCGAATGGCTCGATAGAAGCTCACTAGGAACGGGGAGCCACTAGCCTGGTTTGCTGTCAACAGTGGTCAAAATGAATTATACCGATATCAGATGTGGTGTCACAGCTAATGATTTTTCTTGAAGGGATCGTGCAAATAAAACACAGACGCCCTTGTAATTTACAAGAGCAGTAACCACTTCTATATATGGTTTAAAAGGGTGTGTCCAACCTGTCAGAATGTCTTAGTCTGTGGAAGGAAATTTAGATTTTGCAATTTTCTCCAAATAATCACAGCCTTTCCAAGCTGTCGCAGAGGCATACGACTTGCTGGAGAAATCAGCGGAGGGCGAGGTCTAAAACTTTCCCATAGTGATATATGGGCTAAAAATAGTATTACAAGAGGGCCTACAGGGCCCTGGTTCGCTCACCTGTGTGTCACTGTCTCGAGTACATTCTAGTTTTAGCTATGATGGCCATCTTGTTCATCAGCAGTGATTTTAGCTTATTTGGTAGGGAGTAACCTAGGCAACATTCCTGTGAAGTTTGAATCAAATTGGCCTTAGCGTTTAGGAGGGGTTCATATTTGAGTCAAATTTACACTATTTTTCTATGTTTAGCGACATTTTGTTCATCAGAGCGGGATTGTTTTAGCCTTTTTGGTAGAGGGTCATCTAAGCAACATTACTTCGAAGTTTGAATGAAATTGGCCCAAGGGTACAGGAGAAATTGTCGTTTGAAGATTTTTTTTTTATATTTTTAGCTCTGGCAGCCATCTTGTTCATTGGAGTGGAATGAGTTTTAACTATTTTGGTATGGAGTCAGCTAGGCAACATTCCTGTGAAGTTTTAAATCCAATTGGCCCAAGGGTTTAGAAGGAGTTCGCATTTGAAGCAAATTTACAATGTTTTTCTATTTTTAGCTCTTGTGACCATTTGTTAATCGTTTATGCTATTTTCCTAGAGGGTCATCTACACAACATTCCAATGAAGTTTAGAAGCCTTCATGGAGAAGTGGTCATGCTACTTGCCTTGTAAACCAGGGGTAGCAGGATCGATCCCGGGCTTCTCCAGACTTTCAAACCCACAAACTGACAGTGCAAAAACTATATGCCCTCCTACGGGGGCATAAAATACAGGGGCATAAAAATACTTAATCTGAGCCTTCAGGATCGGTAACATGATGGGATATGGCTGGTTCAAGAAAGGAACCCAGATCTCATGGTGGTACAAGTTGTGTGCATGTCTGGTTAAAATCAAATCATAAATGAAGATGCTATTGTGCGGACAAGACCAAAAACAGGCAATTTTTGCCCTTTCAGGGGCCATAACTCCGTAATACATGATGGGATATGGCTGGTTCATGAAAGGAATCCTGATCTCATGGTGGTACAAGTTGTGTGCAAGTCTGGTTAAAATTAAATCATAAATGAAGATGCTATCGTGCGAACAAGAAATTGTTTACGGACGCACGCACAGACGCACTGACAACGGACAAAATGTGATCACAAAAGCTCACCTTGTCACCACGTGACAGGTGAGCTAAAAAGCAAGAAACGAAAAAATCGATGATTCAGATTTTCTGAACGGAGTTTAGAAATGTTTTTCTGAGAAAAATAATGTCCCTCCACCACAAATATAACTTAAGCACCCATTTGAGTTTGCAAACTGGGTTTAGGTAATCAAAATCTAAGGTGCACAAGAATTCCGCCGAAGGCTGTCGTGCCTGTGGTGATGCAAAGTCATCGAACCATGATATCTAGGCCAAGGTCAAACATAGATGCTTGCATAAAAGTTGCCATTCTTAAATGAAAGCTTGTATTAAGTATCATTAATGAATCTAATAAGTCTTGAGAAATGAACTTAACCATTAGGGTGAACGCTAGGGTGGTTGCAATATTTAACAAAGATAGCGAACCATAAAATGTAGGTCAAGGTCAAATATGGATGCTTGCATTTAAGTTTCCATCTCCAGATACAAGTTTGTACCAAGTATCATTAATGAAGCTCTTATAGTTCTTTAGAAATTAACTTGACCATTTGGGCGAACGCTAGGGTGGTCGCAATATTTTACAAAGTCAGTGAACCATGAAATTTAGGCCAAGGTCAAATGTGGATGCTTGCATTTACATTGCCATCCCTAGATTCAAGCTTGTACCAAGTATCATTAATGAATCTTAATAGTTCTTCAGATATAAACGTGACCATTAGGGTGAATGCTAGGGTGGTCACAATATTTTACAAAGTCAGTGAACCATGAAATGTAGGTCAAGGTCAAATATGGTTGCTTGCATGTAAGTTGTCATCCCGTGATACAAGTTTGTACCAAGTATCATAAATGAAGCTCTTATAGTTCTTGAGAAATAAACTTGAACCTTAGGGTGTACACTAGGGTAGTCGCAATATTTTACAAAGTCAGTGACCCATGAAATGTAGGTCAAGGTCAAATATGGTTGCTTGCATGTAAGTTGTCATCCCGTGATACAAGTTTGTACCAAGTATCATAAATGAAGCTCATAGTTCTTGAGAAATAAACTTGAACCTTAGGGTGAACGCTAGGGTGGTCGCAAATGTTGGACGCCTTGACAAACGGAGAGACGAACAAACGGACGGAAAACCGGGCGCCTATATCGCGCCATACTAATAGCAGGCGCGACAATAAAACCATTTTTGGCCCAAAATGGACGGTGAAAAGGAGTCTGACCTAAAAAGTCAAGACCACAAAAATGTTTTTGTTTGATTTGAGGTTTAACGTCCCCGTCAACACTGTAAAGGTCATTTTGGAGACGTTGCTTCCAATTTTGTGGGACTTTTACCCGACATTGAGATGTAATGACATCTCAACCCCTGTCGCCCAATGAAACCAATAGGGTTTATTAGCATGGACGGTCCGCCTCGCACCGCAGTTCCTGGACAGGCTTAGATCCTCTAAGCGGTTTACCAGTACTAGTGTGCGAGCCGGATTCAGCTCTGCGTTGAAGCATCGTGCAGCCCATATATTTCTGCAAGCCCCTACGGACGGGGAGGTCACAAAAATTTAATCCAATCTTTGGAAGGTTGTAATGATATATTGTACGAAGTTTGACCAACATTCATCAATTCTTAATTGAAATAGGGTGCAGGGAAGTAATCTTTTGCCCAAAATTGAGTTTGTTTGAGCGAGTGAGTGAGTGTTTGAGTTTTATGTCCCACCAACAGCTAAGGTCATGCTGAGATGGGACCTCAGTTTAAAGACTTATCCTAAAGTCTGGAGAAGCCCGGGATCGATCCTGCGATCCCTGGTTTAAAAGGGGAGTAGTGTAACCACTGCACCACAGAGGCTTCTGAGTTTTGAGTCTTTGACCTTGAATGTAAGGAAAAGGTCACCAAAATCAATAAAATATTTGGTAAGTTGGATGAAATATGCTGCACCAAGTTTGGCCAAATTTCATCAATTCGTTCGTAAGATGGGGCGCAGACAAGCCAAAATTGACAGTTTTGGGGAGCCTTACCCTTGAAAATAAGGTCATCAAAATCTAATCAAATATTTGGTAGGTAACAATGATATATCGTACCAAGTTTGACCAAATTTCATCAATTTGTCCAGGAGATAGGGTGCAGACAAGCCATTTTTGACCCAAAACTGACAGTTTGAGGGCCTGTGGCCTTAAAAAAAGAGGTCTAGGCTAGCAAAACGTAAATTGATTTCCCCAATCCTAGCGCTGTAACCTTGCAAGTTTGATCTGAATCCATCCACGAGTTCAGGAAAATATGCCAACGCAAACAGGATCAGCACCAAAAAACAGTGGTGGGGGTATATAATTATCATACTATTTCAATGTGGTTCTGACAAACATGAAAACAAAGTGACCAAAGAGAAGTTATTTTGAGGACAAAATCAAATGGCTTTTAACCCATTGAAGGTGGAAAAACCTGATTGGCAAACAGTGCAGGCCCCGATAAGAAGCTGCAGAACATGGCGTCTATGACAAATGGACTTGTCCAACAAACAGCAATGGAAGAGTCCACTTTGCATACAATGGGTTAATTAACCTATTTTATATGGGAAACACCAAAAAAGGGTCATTGGCAAACATTTCTGGCTGAGATCAGACACCGCAGAATCTGATTTAATAAGGCCTCCATTGTTTGCAGACAAATAAACCATTTTTATTTTATCATTTTCTAAATTCATCTCACCTGGTACCCCTACATTTCGAAGTTGACTCCTATATATAATATGGAAGACTGCAGTCAGTCTAAATCTCTTTTTGTAAGTTTTAATTCAGCTTCAAGAGCAAGCTAAAAATAGAAACAGCTTTGGAGTGCAATGAGAATTACCTGGATAGCCATCCCTCTGCCTCTGTTCACAGATTCTTTCCATTACTGAGTTGGCTAAACCATAGTTTGATTGGCCAGCATTGCCACGCCCACAGCTGACTGATGAGAACACAACAAACCAATCAAGACTCTCCTTACAGAGCTCTCTGGTTACCTCATCCAGGTTTATGGTGCCTTGGACTTTGGGTTCACAAACTTTCTGGAAGTTCTCCATGGTCTGGTTTTCTAGAAGTCCATCTTTAAGAACCTGTCAGAAGGTAATGTAGTTATTTAAGCTTGGAAGGTATTTTTTTTAGTTTTATGGCCCTTTCAAGATTATTTCACTCATTTGGAGTTGATCATTAGTCAGGTGAGCAAAAACCAGAGTACCTGCAGAAACAAGAGGACCAAGAGGGCCTATCGCTCCACTGGCTAAATTCAGTCAATTGTCATATTTACTACATAAAACCATTGTATACTAGTGGACTCTTCCATTGCTATATACTGGACAAGTCCATTAGTCATATAAGGGGTGTCAGGTTGATTATTTTTGTATTTTTGACAGAAAATTCTGTTAGCAAATAGTGCAGGCCCTGATCTGACGTGTTTTGCAGCATCTGATCTGGGCCTGCACTGATTGCCAAGGTACCCTTTTAGGGTTTCCCGCATGCAATGGGCTAAAAACGATAGGTGAACCACCCAAGGAATATTCATTCTAAATTATGATAGAAATCATCAAATTGACCAGTTTGAAGTTTTTTTTCTAAATCCTAGGAGCATGGTTGGCTGGATTTGTTTAGGTCACCACATAACATTGCTATCTAAATATCAAAGCTCTGGGCCTTATGGTTACAGAAGAAGATTTTTGAAGTTTGTTTCATTTAAAGTCTGTGGAGCCCAGAGGTGGGGCCAATTTGGAAACCAGAGGCATGGTTGGCAGGATTTATGTTGGTGACCACTTAACAGAGCAACATACTAAATATCTAAACTCAGCCTTATAGTTTCTGAGAAGAAGATTTTTGAAGTTTTCCCATTGTAAGTCTGTGGGAGCTTATGAGCCTCGGGCCATGGCCAATTTGGAACCAAAGTATATGGTTGGCAAGATTAATGTAGGTGATCACTTAATGTTGCAATTCTCTAAATATCTAAGCTCTGGGCCTTATGGTTTGAGAGAAGAGTTTTTAAGTTTTTCCCATTATGAGTCTATGGAAGCTAATGAGCCCAGCGGCATGGCCAATTTTGACCCCAGAGACATGGTTGGCAGGATTTATGTGAGTGACCATCTGATGTTGCTGCATTCTAAACAAGAGGCTCAATGAGCCTAAACCGCTCACCTGAGGAACTTAAGTTTTAACAATTCACAGACTTGACTACTAAATCTGCTAATAGAATCCAGCCCATTGACCCTTACAGGATATAAGTCATCATTATTGCATTGCATTCCAAGTTTGAGACTTCTAGCTTCTATAGTTCCTGAGAAATCTTTGACGAAAATTTAACATTGGTCAAAATGGAGAGAAAGAAGAATAAAAGAACAGATGAACAAATAAGCTGAGAAAGCCCAATGTCTCTTACACAAAATAAGTCATCATTATTCTATTGAATACCAAATTTGATGCTTCTAGCTTTTATAGTTCCTGAGAAATCTTTGATTAAAAATTTAACATTGGTCTATTATCTCTATATGGAGAGAAAGAAGAATGAAGGAACAAATGAACCAGACTAGCTCCAAAACCTAATGCAGCCTTTCCCCTTGCCCAATGGTGCTACACATAAAATTTAAACAAGATTGGTCGACTGCCTTCTGAGATATGCTTCATTGAAAGTGTGGACGACGGATGGACGGACGACAGACGACGGACTCCGGAGCCTTGGTATACTATCAGCTCACTGGAGCCTTTGGCTCAGGTGAGCTAAAAATTCAAGTCGCTATTTCTGTCACAACATTTTCCCTACGTTAAGTCTATGGGCAAATTTTTTTGTCTCTCAAGGTCACGTAACTCCGAGGTCAATATTCCGATTCGGCCCAAAATCGAACTTAACCGAGATTTTATGCCTGTCCTCGTTACCTGCAAGTTTGAAGCTGATATGAATAAAAATAAAGTTGCTATCGTGGTCACAACGTATTTTTTTATGCTCAAGGGCAGGTAAATCCAAGGCAAATATTCCGATTCAGCCCAAAATCGAACTTAACCGAGATTTTATGTCTGTCCTCGTTACCTGCAAGTTTGAAGCTGATCTGAAAAAAATTCAAGTCGCTATCGTAGTCGCAACATTTTCCCTAATTAAGTCTATGGGCAAATTTTTTGTCACTCAAGGTCACGTAACTCCCAGGTCGATATTCCGATTCGGCCAAAAATTGAACTTAACCGAGATTTTATGCCTGTCCTCGTTACCTGCAAGTTTGAAGCTGATATGAATAAAAATAAAGTTGCTATCGTGGTCACAACGTATTTTTTTATGCTCAAGGGCAGGTAACTCCAAGGCAAATAATCCGATTCGGCCCAAAATCGAACTTGACCGAGATTTTATGCCTGTACTGGTTATCTGCAAGAATGAAGTCGATCAGAAAAAAATTGAAGGAGCTAGAGTGATGACAAGCTTTTTCCTATGTGAAGTCTATGAGAGCTAGATGTTGCCATGGCAACCAGAGTTCCACTCAGATCTGCCTGAAAACCTAATGAAGCCTTTCCACTTGCCCAATAATGCGACACATGAAATTTGATCAAAGTTGGCCAAGTAGTCTTTAAGATATACATTTTTGAAATTCCCATTAACCCTAATGCAAAAACACACAAGGGCAGGTAACTCCTAAGTGAATGATCCGATTCTGCCAGTTATCGAACTTGACCGAGATTTCATGGCTGTGCTGGTTATCTGCAAGAATAAAGCCAACCTGAAAATAATTGAAGCAGCTACGGTGATGACAACATTCTCCCCATGTTAAGTCAATAGGCAATTTTTTCAACGCTCAAGGGCACGGCACGTAACTCCTGAGTGAATAATCCGATTCAGCCCAAAATCGAACTTGATCGAGATTTCATGCCTGTCCTCGTTATCTGCAAGAATGAAGTCGATCAGAAAAAAATTGACGGAGCTAGAGTGATGACAAGCTTTTTCCTATGTTAAGAACGCTCAGGGGCACGTAACTCCTGAGTGAATAATCCGATTCAGCCCAAAATCGAACTTGATCGAGATTTCATGCCTGTCCTCGTTATCTGCAAGAATGAAGTCGATCAGAAAAAAATTGAAGGAGCTAGAGTGATGACAAGTTTTTTCCTATGTTAAGCCTATGGGAGCTCTTTGTTGCTGTGGCAACCAGAGTTCTCATCCGATCTGCACGAAAACCTAATACAGCCTTTCCCCCTACCTGATGATGGTTCATAGGAAATTTGATCAAGGCCGGCCCACTGGTTCCAGAGATATACTTCGTTGAAAGTGTGGACGACGGACGCCGGCTCGTGGTATACTAATACCTCACATGAGCCTTCGGCTCAGGTGAGCTAAAAATTGACGGAGCTAGAGTGATGACAAGCTTTTTCCTATGTGAAGTCTATGGGAGCTAGATGTTGCCATGGCAACCAGAGTTCCACTCAGATCTGCCTGAAAACCTTATGAAGCCTTTCCACTTGCCCAATAATGCGACACATGAAATTTGATCAAAGTTGGCCAAGTAGTCTTTAAGATATACATTTTTGAAATTCCCATTAACCCTAATGCAAAAACACACAAGGGCAGGTAACTCCTAAGTGAACTAGAGCCAGTGTTTATGAAACACAATGCCCCCAACTGCTTGACCCTAACACTGCTTGTCCCTAACAGTAATTGAGATATCTTGTTTTTATGTGGCTGTAATGCTGAAATTACACAAGAAAAGCTGTAGTTAATCATCTACTCATCATCCCTGACCAGTCTGTGAAGTTTCGGGGAAAAACCTCAAATAGTTTTTTAGATATCTTGCTTACAAACTTAAAACGCGAAAAATTTCAAAGGGCCATAACTCAAGAAAAAAATTTCGGATTTTTTTCAAAAGTTAATCAGTTCATCTATTCATCATCCCCAACCAGCCTGTAAAGTTTCAGGGCAATAGCTCAAACAATTTTTGAGATATCTTGCTTACAAGCTGAAAACACGAAAAAAATCAAAGGGCCATAACTCAAGAAAAAAAAATTGGATTTTTTTCAAAAGTTAATCAGTTCATCTACTCATCATACCCAACCAGTCTGTGAAGTTTTGGGGAAAAACCTCATATAGTTTTTGAGATATCTTGCTTACAAACTTAAAACGCGAAAAATTTCAAAGGGCCATAACTCAAGAAAAAAATATAGGATTTTTTTTCAACAGTTAATCAGTTCATCTACACATCATCCCAAACCAGCTTGTAAAGTTGCAGGGCAATCGCTCAAACAATTATTGAGATATCTTGCTTACAAGCTGAAAACACGAAAAAAATCTAAGGGCCATAACTCAAGAAAAAAAATCGGATTTTTTTCAAAAGTTGATCAGTTCATCTACTCATCATCCCCGACAAGTCTGTGAAGTTTCGGGGAAAAACCTCAAATAGTTTTTTAGATATCTTGCTTACAAACTTAAAACGCGAAAAATTTCAAAGGGCCATAACGCAAGAAAAAAATTTCGGATTTTTTTCAAAAGTTAATCAGTTCATCTACTCATCATCCCCAACCAGCATGTAAAGTTTCAGGGCAATAGCTCAAACAATTTTTGAGATATCTTGCTTACAAGATTTCATAGTATTTTTTGCAAAGGGGCATAACTCAAAAAAGGGGCATAATCCTGACGAGAAAAAAAACACGGGTCAATTATTTTTTCATGAGGAATCCATATATGAAATTTCAAAAACCTAGCACCCATGGTTCTAAAGTTATGCTATGCAGTAAAAAGTGGGACGGACGTAAGGACGGAAGGACGGACGGACGAACAGGGCAAAACCAATATGCCAAAACGCGAAAAATTTCAAAGGGCCATAACTCAAGAAAAAAATTTCGGATTTTTTTCAAAAGTTAATCAGTTCATCTACTCATCATCCCCAACCAGCCTGTAAAGTTTCAGGGCAATAGCTCAAACAATTTTTGAGATATCTTGCTTACAAGCTGAAAACACGAAAAAAATCAAAGGGCCATAACTCAAGAAAAAAAAATTGGATTTTTTTCAAAAGTTAATCAGTTCATCTACTCATCATACCCAACCAGTCTGTGAAGTTTTGGGGAAAAACCTCATATAGTTTTTGAGATATCTTGCTTACAAACTTAAAACGCGAAAAATTTCAAAGGGCCATAACTCAAGAAAAAAATATAGGATTTTTTTTCAACAGTTAATCAGTTCATCTACACATCATCCCAAACCAGCTTGTAAAGTTGCAGGGCAATCGCTCAAACAATTATTGAGATATCTTGCTTACAAGCTGAAAACACGAAAAAAATCTAAGGGCCATAACTCAAGAAAAAAAAATCGGATTTTTTTCAAAAGTTGATCAGTTCATCTACTCATCATCCCCGACAAGTCTGTGAAGTTTCGGGGAAAAACCTCAAATAGTTTTTTTAGATATCTTGCTTACAAACTTAAAACGTGAAAAATTTCAAAGGGCCATAACTCAAGAAAAAAATTTCGGATTTTTTTCAAAAGTTAATCAGTTCATCTACTCATCATCCCCAACCAGCATGTAAAGTTTCAGGGCAATAGCTCAAACAGTTTTTGAGATATCTTGCTTACAAGATTTCATAGTATTTTTTGCAAAGGGGCATAACTCAAAAAAGGGGCATAATCCTGACGAGAAAAAAAACACGGGTCAATTATTTTTTCATGAGGAATCCATATATGAAATTTCAAAAACCTAGCACCCATGGTTCTAAAGTTATGCTATGCAGTAAAAAGTGGGACGGACGTAAGGACGGAAGGACGCCAAAACGCGAAAAATTTCAAAGGGCCATAACTCAAGAAAAAAATTTCGGATTTTTTTCAAAAGTTAATCAGTTCATCTACTCATCATCCCCAACCAGCCTGTAAAGTTTCAGGGCAATAGCTCAAACAATTTTTGAGATATCTTGCTTACAAGCTGAAAACACGAAAAAAATCAAAGGGCCATAACTCAAGAAAAAAAAATTGGATTTTTTTCAAAAGTTAATCAGTTCATCTACTCATCATACCCAACCAGTCTGTGAAGTTTTGGGGAAAAACCTCATATAGTTTTTGAGATATCTTGCTTACAAACTTAAAACGCGAAAAATTTCAAAGGGCCATAACTCAAGAAAAAAATATAGGATTTTTTTTCAACAGTTAATCAGTTCATCTACACATCATCCCAAACCAGCTTGTAAAGTTGCAGGGCAATCGCTCAAACAATTATTGAGATATCTTGCTTACAAGCTGAAAACACGAAAAAAATCTAAGGGCCATAACTCAAGAAAAAAAAATCGGATTTTTTTCAAAAGTTGATCAGTTCATCTACTCATCATCCCCGACAAGTCTGTGAAGTTTCTGGGAAAAACCTCAAATAGTTTTTTTAGATATCTTGCTTACAAACTTAAAACGCGAAAAATTTCAAAGGGCCATAACTCAAGAAAAAAATTTCGGATTTTTTTCAAAAGTTAATCAGTTCATCTACTCATCATCCCCAACCAGCATGTAAAGTTTCAGGGCAATAGCTCAAACAGTTTTTGAGATATCTTGCTTACAAGATTTCATAGTATTTTTTGCAAAGGGGCATAACTCAAAAAAGGGGCATAATCCTGACGAGAAAAAAAACACGGGTCAATTATTTTTTCATGAGGAATCCATATATGAAATTTCAAAAACCTAGCACCCATGGTTCTAAAGTTATGCTATGCAGTAAAAAGTGGGACGGACGTAAGGACGGAAGGACGGAAGGACGGACGGACGAACAGGGCAAAACCAATATGCCCCCACAACTTCTTCGAAGTTGGGGGCATAATGATCCGATTCTGCCAGTTATAGAACTTGACCGAGATTTCATGGCTGTGCTGGTTATCTGCAAGAATAAAGCCAATCTGAAAATAATTGAAGCAGCTACGGTGATGACAACATTCTCCCCATGTTAAGTCAATAGGCAATTTTTTCAACGCTCAAGGGCACGTAACTCCTGAGTGAATAATCCGATTCAGCCCAAAATCGAACTTGATCGAGATTTCATGCCTGTCCTCGTTATCTGCAAGAATGAAGTCGATCAGAAAAAAATTGACGGAGCTAGAGTGATGACAAGCTTTTTCCTAATTCCCATTAACCCTAATGCAAAAACACACAAGGGCAGGTAACTCCTAAGTGAATGATCCGATTCTGCCAGTCATCGAACTTGACCGAGATTTCATGGCTGTGCTGGTTATCTGCAAGAATAAAGCCAATCTGAAAATAATTGAAGCAGCTACGGTGATGACAACATTCTCCCCATGTTAAGTCAATAGGCAATTTTTTCAACGCTCAAGGGCACGTAACTCCTGAGTGAATAATCCGATTCAGCCCAAAATCGAACTTGATCGAGATTTCATGCCTGTCCTCGTTATCTGCAAGAATGAAGTCGATCAGAAAAAAATTGACGGAGCTAGAGTGATGACAAGCTTTTTCCTAATTCCCATTAACCCTAATGCAAAAACACACAAGGGCAGGTAACTCCTAAGTGAATGATCCGATTCTGCCAGTCATCGAACTTGACCGAGATTTCATGGCTGTGCTGGTTATCTGCAAGAATAAAGCCAATCTGAAAATAATTGAAGCAGCTACGGTGATGACAACATTCTCCCCATGTTAAGTCAATAGGCAATTTTTTCAATGCTCAAGGGCACGTAACTCCTGAGTGAATAATCCGATTCAGCCCAAAATCAAACTTGATCGAGATTTTATGCCTGTCCTCGTTATCTGCAAGAATGAAGAAAATCAGAAAAAAATTGACGGAGCTAGAGTGATGACAAACTGTTTCCTATGTTAAGTCTATGGGAGCTATTTGTTGCCATGGCAACCAGAGTTCCACTCTGATCTGCCCGAAAACAGTATGCAGCCTTTCCCCCTACCTGATAATGCTTCACATGAAATTTGATCAAGATTGGCCCACTGGTTCCGGAGATATACTTCTTTGAAAGTGTGGACGACGGACGACGACGACGGACGACGACGGACGCCGGCTCGTGGTATACTAATACCTCACATGAGCCTTCGGCTCAGGTGAGCTAAAAATGCCTAATGGCATTATGGACGGGTTTTTGTTCAGTACAGTTTTTGCATTTTGTTTATCCAAATGTTATGATATTACCTTTTTTGAAAAAAAAAGAATGAAAAAAGAAAGAAAAAAAACTAGAAAAAGTGTCCACAGGACACGGATGCCCCCGCCAAATGCCATTCATAAAAATATAACAAATGTACTTCAAATCAATCATAAATTATATTGAAATCATAAGTGTAGGCGGTAGAGCGATGACAAAGTTTTTCTAAAAATAGCCACAGTGACCTTGACCTTGAGGTCATGACCTTGAAAGTCAAAGCAACTCGAGATGTTATCATAAGAAACATTTGTGTGAAGTTCTATTAACATCCATCAATAAATATAGGCACTAGAGCGATGACAAAGTTTTCTAAAAATAGCCACAGTGACCTTGACAGTTGAAATAGCTCGAGATATTGTCATAAGGAACATTTGTGAGAAATTATACTGAAATCGGTGAAGAAATGTGAGCGCTAGAGCCATGACAAAGTTTTTCTCAAAATAGCCACAGTGACCTTGACCTTGAAAGTCAAACTCGCTCAAGGTATTGTCATAAGGAACATTTGTGTGAAGTTATATTGAAATCAGTGAAGAAATGTAGTCGCTAGGGCGATGACAAAGTTTTTCAAAAAATAGCCATTGTGACCTTGACCTTGAAAGTCGAAATGGCTTGAGATATTGTCATAAGGAACAGTTGTGTGAAGTTATATTGAAATCGGTGAAGAAATGTAAGCACTAGAGTGATGACAAAGTTTTTCTAAAAATAGCCACAGTGACCTTGACCTTGAAAGTGGAACTCACTAGAGATATTGTCATAAGGAACATTTGTGTGAAGTTTTATTGAAATCGGTGAAGAAATATAGGTGCTAGAGTGATTACAAAATTTTTCTAAAAAAGCCACAGTGACCTTGACCTTGAAAGTCGAAATCGCACGAGATATTGTCATAAGGAACATTTGTGTGAAGTTATATTGAAATCAGTTAAGAAATGTACGCGCTAGAGCGATGACAAATCTTTTCTAAAAATAGCCACAGTGACCTTGACCTTGAGGTCATGACCTTGAAAGTCGAACTCGCTCGAGATATTGTCATAAGAAACATTTGTGTGAAGTAATATTGAAATCAGTGAAGAAATGTAGGCGCTGGAGCGATGACAAAGTTTTTCCAAAAATAGCCATGGTGAACTTGACCTTGAGGTCATGACCTTGAAAGTCAAACTCGCTCGAGATATTGTCATAAGAAACATTTGTGTGAAGTTATATTGAAATCAGTGGAGAAATGTAGGCGCTAGAGCGATGACAAAGTTTTTCTAAAAATAGCCACAGTGACCTTGACCTTAAGGTCATGACCTTGAAAGTCAAACTCGCTCGAGATATTGTCATAAGAAACATTTGTGTGAAGTTATATTGAAATCAGTGAAGAAATGTAGGCGCTAGACCGATGACAGTTTTTCTAAAAATAGCCACAGTGACCTTGACCTTGAGGTCATGACCTTGAAAGTCTAACACCTCGAGATTTTTTTATAAGGAACATTTGTGTGAAGTTATAATGAAATTGGTGAAGAAATGTAGGCGCTAGAGCGTTGACAAAGTTTTTCTAAAAATAGCCACAGTGACCTTGACCTTGAGGTCATGAACTTGAAAGTCTAACACCTCGAGATTTTTTTATAAGGAACATTTGTGTGAAGTTATAATGAAATTGGTGAAGAAATGTAGGCGCTAGAGCGATGACAAAGTTTTTCTAAAAATAGCCACAGTGACCTTGACCTTGAGGTCATGACCTTGAAAGTTGAACTCGCTCGAGATTTTTTTATAAGGAACATTTGTGTGAAGTTATGCTATATCCCCTCTCACAACTATGTTGTGCGAGGGGATAAAAATATTACAAATGTACTTCGAATCAATCATAAAATATATGCATCAAGGGCAGAGAATTCAAAAACCAAAAATGCAGGAGTTGTCTTCCTTGTTCATGACACATCGTTTCAGTGTGATGAATGCACCTGTGAGAGTTCATGAATATATTCCATATGGTTTAGGAGTTATGGCCCGGACACGATGTCACCGGACGAATGAATGAACGAACGGACAGACGGACAGGGGTAAAACTTAATGCCCTTCCGGTATTCTACGAATACGCGGGGGCATAAAAAAGAAAAAAAAAAAAAAATGTCTCCACCGGGGTTTGAACTCACGCCCCTCAGATTCATAGTCAACAATAGGATTCGTAGTCCAGCACTCTATCCACTACACTGACATTTGAAAAAAGGTTAACCAAAAGGTAAATCTGGGACGCCCGCCCGCCCGGACATCGCTATTTTAAAGGACGGATTTTTTTTAAAAACCCGTCCAAAAATTGACGGAGCTAGAGTGATGACAAGCTTTTTCCTAACGCTCAAGGGCACGTAACTCCTGAGTGAATAATCCGATTCAGCCCAAAATCGAACTTGATCGAGATTTCATGCCTGTCCTTGTTATCTGCAAGAATGAAGACAATCAGAAAAAAATTGACGGAGCTAGAGTGATGACAAACTTTTTCCTATGTTAAGTCTATGGGAGCTATTTGTTGCCATGGCAACCAGAGTTCCAAACCGATCTGCCCGAAAACAGTATGCAGCCTTTCCCCCTACCTGATAATGCTTCACATGAAATTTGATCAAGATTGGCCCACTGGTTCCGGAGATATACTTCTTTGAAAGTGTGGACGACGGACGACGACGGATGGACGCCGGCTCGTGGTATACTAATACCTCACATGAGCCTTCGGCTCAGGTGAGCTAAAAATTGACCGAGCTAGAGTGATGACAAGCTTTTTCCTAACGCTCAAGGGCACGTAACTCCTGAGGGAATAATCCGATTCAGCCCAAAATCGAACTTGATCGAGATTTCATGCCTGTCCTCGTTATCTGCAAGAATGAAGTCGATCAGAAAAAAATTGACGGAGCTAGAGTGATGACAAGCTTTTTCCTAATTCCCATTAACCCTAATGCAAAAACACACAAGGGCAGGTAACTCCTAAGTGAATGATCCGATTCTGCCAGTCATCGAACTTGACCGAGATTTCATGGCTGTGCTGGTTATCTGCAAGAATAAAGCCAATCTGAAAATAATTGAAGCAGCTACGGTGATGACAACATTCTCCCCATGTTAAGTCAATAGGCAATTTTTTCAACGCTCAAGGGCACGTAACTCCTGAGTGAATAATCCGATTCAGCCCAAAATCGAACTTGATCGAGATTTCATGCCTGTCCTCGTTATCTGCAAGAATGAAGACAATCAGAAAAAAATTGACGGAGCTAGAGTGATGACAAACTTTTTCCTATGTTAAGTCTATGGGAGCTATTTGTTGCCATGGCAACCAGAGTTCCAATCCGATCTGCCCGAAAACAGTATGCAGCCTTTCCCCCTACCTGATAATGCTTCACATGAAATTTGATCAAGATTGGCCCACTGGTTCCGGAGATATACTTCTTTGAAAGTGTGGACGACGGACGACGACGACGGACGCCGGCTCGTGGTATACTAATACCTCACATGAGCCTTCGGCTCAGGTGAGCTAATAACTAAAGCTTTGGGCCTTCTGGTTTGAGAAAAGATTTTTCAAGATTTTCCAATTATAAGTCTATGGGAACTAATGAGCCTCTGGGCGTGGCCAATTTGGACCCCAGGGGCATGGTTGGCAGGATTCATGTGATCACATGACGTAATTGCTGCATACTAAATATCTAAGCTCTGGGCCCTGATGGTTTCAGAGAAGAAGACTCGAGTTTTTCCCAATTTATGTCTATGGGAGCAAATGAGCAAGTTGCTACATACTAAATATCTAAGCTCTTGGCATTATGGTTTCAGAGAAAAAAGTTTTTTCCAATATAAGCCAATGGGAGCTAATAAGCCCAGGGGCATTGCCAATTTGGACCCCAGAGGTATAGCTTGCAGAAATTTATGTAGGTGACCACTTAACGTTGCTACATACTAAATATCTTAGCTTTGGGCCTTATGGTTTCAGAGAAGATTGTTGAAAATTACCCCTTTATAAGTCTATGGAAGCTAATGAGCCAAGGGGCGTGGCCATGGCGGCCATGTTTTTCGTCCGATCAGAATTTCTTCACGGAATCTGACAGAGGTCCAGCCAAGGAACATTCATGCTAAATAACAAAAAAAAATCCAATAAGCAGTTTTGGAGAAGATTTTTAAAGATTTATTTTTTTGGAAAAGGGATTCCTAAACTTTGGATGGGACTTCTTTTTCTAGAACAGGATTTTAAATCACACTTAGTGAAAACTTTAGTCAGTTTTAGGGGAGTTGGGGGTGCAAGTTAAGATCTTTGGGGACAATTTCAATTTAACTTCCGGTTGCCCCTGGACAAGTTGATAATTTGGTCTGATTTCTAAAGCCTCAAACCTGGGGTCGTGTGTTCGACCCAGGCTTCTCCAGACTTTTGGATGAGCCTTTAAACTGAGGTCCCATCTCTGTATGCTTTTTGCTGTTGTTGAGACGTAAAACTCAAACACACTCACTCATTTCTAACACTGGAATAAGGTTGCAACACTAATGTGAAATGTGGAATAAGGTTGTAGCATATGAATGTGAAATGTTAAGTTACCATAGCCAAATGGAATACTCCTCCAACAGGACTAGGGCTGGTTTCCTGCAGCAATAGTTTCACCTCTTTCCTGTCACACACATTCCTTGCTGAAACTATCACCTCTATACCCTGGCCCCTCAGGTATCTCAGCTTTCTGGCCTGGTACCCTGTCTTCACCCCTGATCTAGATGTTAGAATGATGCTCCTGGCTCCACGGTCTACCAACCAGTTGGCTAGTTCTAAACCAAATCCTCCCAGGCCTCCTGTGATGATGTAGGTCTTGCATGGATGGCAGGTGCTTCTAGGAACTGAGGGAATGACAAGTGATGAACTGTCACTGCGAATCTGAAACAGTATCAATTTAAATGGTGTTCATTCAATAAGCATGATGCTTCTATTCCAATCCCATTTAATATGCATGTCAATTGATCTGAAATAAATGTTTAAACCAAATGGTGTTCATTCAGAATGTCCATTTCAGATGTAATTTATCAAAGAAGTGATCCACAAGCCTAAAGGATGTCCTGAAATGGTTACAACTTTAAGATATAGTTTATTGTATGCCTTGCTTTTTCTTCATTGTGTGATCCAAACATCACTATTAAGCAATGTAAGATCTGACTGCATTGTTGATTAATATTTAAACCTTTGCAGGGTCCTTTTGCATCATCTCACAGAAAGGGAAAAGCAATTAAAAAATTCAGTACCGGAAACCCCTAAAGGGGCACCTTGGCAAACAGTGCAGGCCAAGATCAGACGCCGCAGAATGCGGCTTCTGATCAAGGCCTCCACTGTTTGCAGAATTTTCAACCTATTTCTAAATAGATTTTGATTTTGTTTGTTTGATTTGAGGTTTAACGTCCCCGTCAACACTGTATAGGTCATTTTGGAGACGTTGCTTCCAATTTTGTGGGACTTTTACCCGACACTGAGATGAAATGACATCTCAAGCCCTGTCCCCCAATGAAACCAATAGGTTTATTAGCATGGACGGTCCGCCTCGCACCGCGGTTCCTGGACAGGCTTAGATCCTATTTTGAAGAAAACAACTTGACAGCCCTAAATTTTGAAATGGACCCTGCTATAAATAAGGAGGAAGATTCCATCTGGTACAAAAAGGGTTAAAAAGAAATATTCTAGGAGATCAAAGTAAAGGAGGGGGCAGAAAATAGTGGAAGAGATACTAGCTGACTGTCATGACTTAACCCATTTTGTACCAAATGGAATCTTCCTCATATATAGCAGGAGTTCATTTCAAAATTTAGGGGTGTCGGGTTGTGTTTTCATCAAAATTTATTTGGAAAATGACAACTGTTAGCAAACAGTGGAGGCCCTGATCAGACGCCGTGTTCTGCGGTGTCTGGTAGAACGCGGCGTCTGGTCTGGGCCTGCACTGTTTGCCAGGGTATCCATTTTGGGGTTTCTGGTACTAAATGGGTTAATCTACTGCCATCAGACCTGCAACAAAATAAAAGCAGCACTCTTACCTTAATGACTACCTTGCCAATATGTTTTCCCTGGGCCATGAACCTGAAGGCCCCTTCTACATTGTCTCTCTCAAACAAAGTACTGTTTAATGGTCTAACTGCCCCTGATTTGATCCCATCTGTGAGACATTGTGATACTATTTCCCAGTCTTTGTTCCCAGCTTCAAACAGAGCATCCAGCAGGATTCCATGGAAACTGATGTTCTTCAAAAATATTGACATCCCTGGAAAGAAACAAACCATATTTACCGTATGTATTCGGACCGACAGGCCTGAGCATTGAGCAAACAGTGTAGGCCCAGATTAAATGCCACAGAATGCGTGGTCTCATCAGGGCCTACACTATTTGCCACTCATCCCCTTATCGCCTCACAAAATCAGACAATAAAATTATACTCGTTCAAATTTTAGAACAAATATGGTAAGGAGTTGAGGTGTCCAAATATTTAGAGTAGAGGTGTCCAAATACTGAGTAGAGGTGTCCAAATATTTTGAGTGGAGGTGTCGAAATATTTAGAGTTGAGGTGTCGAAATATTTAGAGTTGAGGTGTCCAAATATTTAGGGTTGAGGTGTTCAAATATTTTGAGTTGAGGTGTCCCAATATTTAGAGTTGAGGTGTCCAAATATTTTATTAAGAGTAAATATGGTAACAGCTATGATGTAAAGTCAGATGCAGTGAAGAACCCTATGAAATGGTTCATAACACAGCTCAAGATGAAGATGAAACAGGATAACTGAGAATAATTTACTTTACTATCCTGCTCTTCACGACAACCTCTACCTTTGCAAACAGTGCAGATCCAGATTAGATGGCTTTCTATATATACTGCAACACCCTCTCACAAGGATTATGTGCAGGTGTACATTACATTCACTCCAGGTTTGCACGATGAAAGCCTACACAACAATCATGTAATCAGGGTAGGGATCTTTTACCTGCACAGGGGATGGTTCTCCCTGCATAGGGGGCCTCCAGTTAACGTCCCGATCCGAAGGATGGTGCACTTTGTGGCATTCATTCCTGCAAATGATGCCAGTGGAACGGAGCATGTTTGAACATCGCAATTATGACCGCAGCCAGGAATCGAACCGAGGGCCTCTAGCATGAAAGGCAAGTGCACTAACCACTGAGCTACCATGCTCTGAAGAAGCCATCTGATCATGATCTGCACTGTCATTTAGTTTGTGGATTTCAACCAAAATATATGTAATCTGATCGGCTGATAATCAGAAACAGGCATGGTTGATTTAGACAGTATTAGAAATATATTGTGGGTACTCGTTAAAATTGCGGCTATTCTAACAAGTATCCACAGTACATGTACAGTAGACTCAAATCTCAAACTGACAACTCAAACAGTGGCATAAGTCAAATTCGTGCCCTGTTATGTTAGTTTTGCTATATGTTCTTTATCTCGCATGACTTCTCAAACCAAATATTCCAGTCCCTTGGAGTTTGAGACAACGAAGAGTTGACTGCATGTTTAACCATTATCCCGCTGGACCAGACAATCCATACCTTTGCAAACAGTGTAGATCCTGATCAGGTGGCTGATAAGGATCTACACTGCCATGCAGTTTGTGAATTGAATACATTATATTCACATATATATATATATATACACATAATTTGACTGGTGGATAGTCAGCAATGGGTGTGTTATGTATAAGTGTTTTTTTTTTTCTGATCCTCATATTACTAGGGCTGGCTAATCGTAGCTGAAAATATAATCGATTATCAGGCCTGTCATTGCGATCGATAATCAATTAGTAATCGCTGAGATTTTTGTCATAATTTTACCTGTCTGGCTTTCTGTCTGAACATGACTTACCATAAGTTGCACTTTACCATATGTTTATTTGAACAGATAGGCGTGAGCAAACAGTATAGACCCAGATGAGACGCCGCAGAATGTGGAGTCTCATCAGGGTCTGCACTGTTTGCCACTCATCCAGCAATTTTAGGCATAACTTTGGGCAGTGTTCAATCCAGGATTTGGGGTTTGGGGGCCCTCACGGCCCACAGGCCTTGGAAAAGGGGGCCATTTGGAAATTTAGGGGGCCCTTAAATTATACTATATAAAGTTACCAGATTTATCTTAAGGTTTAAGCTGCATGATAAAAATGGACACAAAACAAGTTTAACAGCACAGACAAAATATATTTAGTTTATCTATCCATCTTCTAATACGGAGTTGGTCACATTTGCTCATTACCTCATTTAACCAGTACAAAATTTGGATAAATTGTCATGCTCAATTGCTAAATGCATGTTTTATCTAGAATGAATGCCATTAAAAATATTTCTGGAAGAGAAGACCTCTATAATAAATAGTGCCTGCCTCGGTATATTGCGGTATTTCGGTCCGGTATTTAGCGTAAGCCGCACGGCGCACAAGAATTTGGCGTAAGCAGCCCGGCGCACTCAAGTATACCGAACATGGCCGCGTTCCCGGTAAACAAAACGTCGATTTGGGTTTATAAAAATATGAATTGTTACTAGTTTAACAGATAAAACAAAATGTTTTTCTGAGTTATTTTGATCAGGCAACATACGCTTTTGATCAACTCAACAATAAGCAACAGGCAGCCGAAAAACGGCGAGAAAATCGCAAAAATGAACTCCAGAAGGAACAGTCTCTAAATTCTACAGTTGCGCCCGACGGGCCCATTGAATGATCTCTAGTGCGCCCCTCATGTAAAAAGCGGGCCCAGGGCGCAATGGTGCAGCCTAGATTGAACACTGTTTGGGTAGTAAATTGTACCTATCAAGTAATCGATTAAAAGCAAATCAGAAATGATAATCATTTTTGTGGAATTTATCGCTTGATTAATCGATTATACGATTAATCGTGTCAGCCTTACATACACACACACACCCAGTGCTTTGTTTACAAACTTATTTTAAAGATTTTTCTAGAATAATGAGTCAGAGAATAAAAGATGGTAAACATATTTACAAGAATGGAGATTTGAGAGTGATCCAGAAACTTACAGGTCACATTTTCAGCATATAAGGTCATATTCCAGAATCTTTACTACAAATAAAAGGATCAGTATTCCATAGTTTTCAGTTTTGGTTATTATTTTTGATAAATTTTCATTCTGAATTCTGTGTTGGATTACTTGTGGATTTACTGGATTATTATTCATTTTGGACTTAGTGAGATCAGAAAAAATAATAAAGGAGCTAAGTATTTGTTTCTTATCCATTACAGTAATTACAGTAAGTTTGTGAGTACATTTTGTTAATTTTTCTAACAGGCTTGTCTGCTAAGCTCAGCTCGTAACTGTGGCTAAATTAATTTATTCTGCAGGATAAGTGTTATATGAGAAACATGAAAGATCATGCCCAGATTATCCTCAATAATCCTTGTTATCTAGAGGCATGTCAATTTTGCAAAGTATAGGGAGTCGTATTCCAGAATCTCTACTACATAGGCCCCGATAGCTCAGTAGTAGAGCGTCCGCTTTGGGAATGGGAGGTCGCGGGTTTGATCCCCGGCTGCGTGCCATACCAAAGGCATGAAAAATGGTACTAGGAGCTCCCTTGGCTAACGCTCGCATTATCAGGGGTAGTCCTAGGAAGATAAATGAAGGCAGATAAGTATTTGTTAAAGGATACTTTTTTCGCAATAAAAGCTCTACAGAGCTTATGTTATTTTTTTGGATATGCGACTTTAAATAAAGCTTTTTATCTTATCTTGTCAGAATACAACTGAGCAGAGAAAAATGTAAGATCATCAAAAACTGTAGTCAATCTCTATCAAAGCTGGCAATTCTAGTACACCCATCACAATTTTTTATCGAATGAAGCATTTTTCTGTAAGAATATAATACATGTATGCAACATGAAATGATATAAAAGAGTGAAATCCATCATTGCTGCCTATTACCAATGCATAAATTTCCAGTCAACAGTGCAGTTTGCACACAACACATTCAGAGATCCAGGTTCATCTTGAATTTCTCAAAATTCCAAAGGTAGTAAAGATTTTTCTTAAGATGAATATCAGTCCATCTTAACAGTTTGTGCTTAATTTGTACACAAATGAAAATTCAGAAGAATAAAGTCTGATTTGAAGTGTATTATTTTTTTTATTTATTTGGATAATATGATGAATATTAGTGACTGTCAAGGTTTATCATTCCTTCATTTAAGGTCAGGTTTATAAAGTCTCATTTTATGTAGCTATGAAAAGTGAACCCTTTTTTTTTTAAACAAAATGGGTTTTATTTTGGTTCCCAAGAGAAAACAAGAGGTCCATAATGGTCCTAAATTGCTCACCTGATCTATATTGTACAAATGAAATGTTAGGTAATCGAGATGGAGTGGAGGATTTTAGCAATTTAAGTTGACAGTGACCCAAGGAACATATCTGTGAAATGTCAAAATCCATCCATTGAGGAGAAGACTTACTAAAGATTTTTCTATTTTTAGCTCCGGTGGCCATTTCGTTCATCGGAGTGGAATGCTTTAAGTAATTTTGTGGACGGTCATGTAAGGAAGATTCCTGTGAAATTTCAAAATTCTTACACTGGTTAAGGACTGGCCTCAGTAGTTCAGTCGGATGCGCGTCTGACTGATCAAGAGGACGCGGGTTCGATACCTGCCGGGGTCGGCAACATTCTTTCATGGAGATTGATTATGAAATATTTTCTAGGGTCATTCTCCCCCTTCCGCTGATTATAGAAGGGCAGTTGGCAGTTTCTTGCGAAAGAATGTGCACTGTGCACTTGCATATAAGCCTGCCTAGGAAAATGTGGATAGGTAAAAAGACCAGCTCAAAATGACCTAAAATAGTGTTGACTGGGTCGTTAAACTCCAAAATGAACAAAGGTGGTTAAGGAGGAGAATTCATTTAAAAGGTTTTTCTATTTTTAGCTCAGGACCGCCATCTTGCTCATCCGAGCAGAACATTTTGAGCAAATCTGGAGGAGAGTCACCCAAGGAAATCATTTTGAAATTGAGCAAGTGACCTTGGATATTTTGGGGGGGGGGGGGGGGGGGGCTCTTGCAGCCATTTTGTTCAGCAGACTGGAACCATTTAGGCAATTTTGGTAGAGGGACCCCCAAGGAACACTCCTATAAAATTAATCAAAAATCAGTTCACAGATTGACCAGATGTGTTTTTAAGTATGTTGTTGACTGACGAGATTTTTTCTTTTTTAGCCCTGGTGGCCACCTAGTGATACCACCCAAGGAATATTCCAGTATAATTATTCCAAAATCCATTCATCAGTTTAGGAGCTGTCTTAAGTATCCAGTATAATTATTCCAAAATCCATTCATCAGTTTAGGAGCTGTCTTAAGTATATTGTTAACAGGCAAGAAGAGGTTTTCTATCTTTAGCTCTGGTGGGTCATACAAGAAACATTCCCATTAAATTATTTCAAAATTCATTCACAGGTTTACAAGTATATTGATTTTTTTTTTTTTTTTTTTTTTGGTTTGGGTTTTACGGCCCTTTCAAGATTATTTCACTCATATCGAGCCGATCGTTAATCAGAGGTGGGCGAAAACCGGAGTACCCGGAGAAAAACCACCTGACCTTCCGTTGCAGAACTTGGCGTCTCACACGTGGCCCGAGCGAGGCTCGAACCTACAAGTATATTGATAACAGATGAAAAGATGTTTTCTAATTTTAGCTCTGATTGCCATTTTGTTCAGCGGACCGGAACCCTTAGGCAATTTTGGTAGAAGGGTCATCCAAGGAACATTCCTGTAAAATTATTACAAAATCTGTCTACTGGTTAACCCTTTACCACTCAGATATGTGTTTTTACGTGTCTGCACCCCCCCCCCCCCCCCCCCCAAATTTTAAGCCCCAGAACATTTCTACCCCTGGATAGTTATGGTTGCTTTAGGAAGGCTACTGCCCAATGAACATTCATACAGAGTTTGGTGTAAACAGACCATCCATTAGGAAACAATGGCTAGTTCAAGTTGCTGTCAGGTGCAACACTGAAAATCAGCAAAACTCACAAAATCCCCGAGTGGTAAAGGGTTAATGAAGAAAATCCCAACTGACCAAAATAATGTTTTTTCATCATTTTATTGCAAGAAACAATATTTCAGATATAACTAATGCATTTTAGGCTAAAATTCACTATGTTCCCAGATTTCAGTTATCCCTTTACCACTCAGATATGTGTTTTTACGTCCGAGGTATTTCGCCCGAGGTATTGTCATAAGGAACATTTTTGTGAAGTTATATTGAAATCAGTGAAGAAATGTTGCTAGAGTGATGACAATGTTTTTCCAAAAATAGCCACAGTGACCTTGACCTTGAAAGTTGAAATCGCTCGAGATATTGTCATAAGGAACATTTGTGTGAAGTTATATTGAAATTGGTGAAGAAATGTAAGCGCTAGAGTGATGACAAAGTATTTCTAAAAAATAGCCACAGTGACCTTGACCTTGAAAGTGGAGATTTGTGTAAAGTTATATTGAAATTGGTGAAGAAAGGCACTAGAGCGATGACAACTTTTTTCTAAAAATAGCCACAGTGACCTTGACAGTCAGGTCAGGACCTTGAAAGTCGAACTCCCTCGAGATCTCCCTTTGAAAGTCGAACTCCCTTGACCGGCCCCGATAGCTCAGTGGTAGAGCGTCCGCTTCGGGAATGGGAGGTCGCGGGTTCGATCCCCGGCCGCGCCATACCAAAGGCGTGAAAAATGGTACTAGGAGCTCCCTTGGCTGACGCTCGCAATATCAGGGGTAGTCCTAGGAAGATAAACGAAGGCAGGTAAGTATTTGTTAGAGGATACTTTGTTTGTCGCAATAAAAGCTCTACAGAGCTTATGTTATTTGTTTCGAATATGCGACGTTAAATAAAGCTTCTTTATCTTTTTTTATCTTTATCTTTTTATCTTGTCATAAGTAACATTTGTGTGAAGTTATATTGAAATTGGTGAAGAAATAATGGCACTAGAGCGATGACAACTTTTTTTCTAAAATAGACACAGTGACCTTGACCTTGAGGTCATGAGCATGAATGTTGCGCTCACTCAAAATAGTGTCATAAGGAACATTTGTGTGAAGTTATACTGAAATTGGTGAAGAAATGTAGGCGCTAGAGCGATGACAAAGTTTTTCTAAAAATAGCCAGTGATCTTGACAGTGAGGTCACGACCCTGAAAGTCGCACTCGCTGAGATATTGTCATAAGTAACATTTGTGTGAAGTTATCTTGAAATTGGTGAAGAAATAAAGGCACTAGAGTGACGACGTTTTTTTCTAAAAATAGCCACAGTGAACTGTGCACAACTTCGACAAATTGACTTGTTAAATAAATAACAATGGAAGAGTCCACCAGTATAAAATGGGTTAAATTTAAGGAAGGAATGAAGCTGAAGCCCGATTGTTTAATATTGTTTTTGTAATGCCAAGTGAGAACAAACCTAAAGCAGTGTTGTTGGACAAGTCAAACTTCCCAATCTCCAAGAATCGTCCATGTTGTGCAAGAACTCTGAGACTAGACTGTAGTTTTTCTTCTGCCAGTGAATTCAACACAATATCTACACCTGTGAACAAATAAAACTTTATTGATGGTCAGTGACCTTTAAAATCATGTCAGTGTCATAAATCTGAAAAGAAATTTTCAATGTCTCAACCATGTATCCATGCAAATCCATTATAAATCTAACACAAATATCACAAGGAAAAATTGTAGTCAATAGAGTTTTAGTTTAAAACTGTCAGAACAAGTTTTACTGAAGTTTTAATAATAGAAAATCCTAAAAAATGCAAAGTTCTTCAAACTGATCTGAATTCGGAAACCATTTATTGTGAATAATATTTTTGGGGGTATTAATATGTTAACACATCCATGAGATAAGTTTATTCTTCAATAATTGCAATAGATGAAATTGTCTAAAATTTTCCTTGTTATTTTTCTCTACCCATAGGTTGTGTGTGCTCATAAGATCGGCCTCCCTAACAAGTACCCACAATCTATGTCTTTGGGTAGTGTATGTCTGCACAAACCCCAGTTTTCTCCTTATAAAGTTGAGTTAAAGGGGTCTGTTATTGTTTTTTGTTCAAGATTATTTCACTCATATCGAGCCGATCGTTAAACAGAAACCGGAGTACACGGAGAAACACCATCTGACCTTCCGTTGCAGAATTTGGCATCTCACAAGGTGTCTTCATTACAGTTTTGTTAACATGATGCTAATAGATCTTGATACACACCTTTTCCATGTGTTGCCTTGAGTATTCCAAATTCAAATGAAGTGTCCCTTGAGTTGAAGAAACAACCGTCACAAAGCTCTGGGAATCTTTGTTTAAGGTATTCCCGCTTTTGTGCTGAACCAACTGTTGTGAAAACTTGACACCCATAATGCAATGCAATACTAATGGCTGCCTGTCCTACACCACCACTTCCAGAATGTATGAGAACTTTGTTGCCTTGACGAAGGTTGCCCCTCACTACCAGAGCGTAGTAGGCTGTTGTATAGACTACTGGTACTGTGGCAGCTTGTTCAAGAGACCAGGACTGTGGGACAGGCCACAGGAAGTGTTTCTCCACATCAACCATTGTAGCAAGACCCTGGAACAACAGGAAAGCACTGCATGATGCATAAGTCAAATGGAATTCAGAGTTATGGTTTTTGTGCTCTGCATATTATAACATGGTGATGTGCATTTGAATAAATTTTCAAGAAAACATCTCAAATGTTTTTTTTAAGTTACTGACCTGAGACAGCAATCACTTTTTCAAAAGGCCAACCAGAGTTACAGTTGTTTCTTTCTGTACCTCCTGTTGTGATGTTTTACATTTTTGTGAGGTTTCATCAAAATATCTGATACAATTTCCAAGCATGAGAACAATTGGTAGAAATGGCTATTTTAGAAATGGCTATTTTTTAGTATGTTCAAAGGGCTGTAATTCAAAAAGGATTACCCAGAGTTACAGTTCTTGAGTTCTACTCGTCTCATGGTGCTATACATATGCTATAAATTTGTGAGAAATTTCATGAAAATATCTTTTCATGGTGGAAATAGCCATGTTCAATGTTCACAGGGCAATAAATTCGAAAGTAGGCAAACCAGAGTTATGGTTCATAAGTTTTGCATGTCGTCTCAACGGTCTCATAGTGCTTTGCACTTCTATGAAATTTTCATGAAAATATGTATTACAGTGTCAAAGATATGGAGCAGACACCAGTACATGGGAGAAATAGCAATGTTAAATGTTCAAAGGACAATAACTCCAAAAGTAGGAAAATCAGAGTTATGGTTCGTATGGTGTATGAATGTCATTTGACGTGTCACCAGTAACAATTCTGACACGTCATCTGATAGTGCTCTGCATATCTGTGAAATTTCGTGAAAAATTGTATCAGAGTTATGGAGCAGACACGAAACTGATAGAAACTGCTATGTTCAATGTTCAAAGGGCAATAACTTCTAAAAAATAGAATATCAGAGTTATGGTTCATATATTCTGCACGTCGTCTGATAGTTATTTTTCATGTTCTGCATATTATCTCGTGGTGCTCTAGATATTTGAAGTTTCATGAAAATATCTGAAATGGTATAGGAGTTATGGAGGGAACACGAAATTATGATAGAAATGGCTATATTCAATGTTCAAAATCCACATGTGAAATATGAAAGCCCTACCACTTACCAATCAAAAGTTATCGCCAATGATAAAGTTTTTAAAAAGTAGGTCAAATGTCAAGGTCACAAGGTCAAAAGTAGGAAAATCAGAGTTACAGTTTATACGTTCTGCACACTGTCCGATGGTGCTCTACATATCCTTTAAGTTTTGTGAAAACAACTCAAATGGTATCAGTGTTATGGAGCGGACACTAAACTGAGGGGCTGACTGATGGATGGACACTAAAAATTTTGGAGGGTATAACTTAACACCCCGCCACTTTTTAGTTGCGGGGCATAAAAAAGTCAAGGAAACTTAACTCGTGATCTTTCTTACATACATGAGCAGCCACAAACAGACTTAGACTTTTGGGACTTTGAAACTTAACAGCATTATGTTTACTTATGCAGGCATATTGTGTTTCCTGGATAAAACTAAAATTGATCAGGTCACTAGAATTTGGTCTTATTAAAAAAAATTACTTCACTTCCCATGTATTTCAAACCTACAGAAATGAATATTGTAGAGAGAACTCATATCGCTCATAATAAGGCATCACAAGCAAATCCAAGTTTGCAAAGATTTACTAGCTGGCCTGTGCTTTTGGAAACACTTAAATGTAAGAGCCGCATTATCTATGACTGCACCATTTCCAAACTGAATGGTAAGCTTCAAGTTCTATAGTCTTAAAACACAGCTGTCCAATTGTCACGAAGTATTATGTAGATTTTTGCCTCATATCTTGTTTTACAACCTTTTTGAGACTATTTCGCTTACATTCAAAGAAAACTGAATAGAGAGAAAAAAATAATAACTGCATTTGATATGTGCTCGAGCAAGGTTTGAGCCAACAGCACTTTACGAAAACACGCCTATACAAATACAACGTAAATTTTACCCTGGATAAAAACCAAAACTTTCAGATGAAAAAGTGCGATATTTTTCTTATTTCTGCTCAAAACATAGATTGTGGGAACTGGTTAGAACCGCCTCATTGTGGCGGTTCTAACGAGTACCCACAATCATGTTATAGAGCAGATAAGAACAAGATGGGTTTGTGAAATACTGATGCCCCCGGACAGCGCAGGTTAAATATGAAAGCAGTATCACTAAGCAATCGAAAGGTATGGCCAATGTTCAAGTCTTAAAAAAGTAGGTCCAGGTCACAAGGTCAAAAATTATGGGATTGTTGAAACGGTCTTGTGACATAGTATGCACATGTGAAATATGAAAGCCCTATCACTTACCAATTAAAAGTTATGGTCAATGTTAAAGTTTTTAAAAAGCAGGTCAAATGTCAAGGTCACAAAGTCAAAAATTATGGTTCCACTAGAAAGGTCTTGTGACAAGGAATACACATGTGAAATATGAAAGCCCTATCACTTACCAATCGAAAGTTATGGTCAATGTTAATGTTTTTAAAAAGGGGGAGTTCCAGCCTATAGTAAATTTCCATAGGGTTCTGCCCACGCCCAGATGTCCATGATATTGTGCATAATTAATACCTGGTTAATGACTGCTCATTATTTAGCTATTACACTCTTATATCTGTGTTCATTATAAATTTACAATGTTTTGTTTATTTCTGCATCTGAAAATAGAGGTACCCCCAAACAAATATACATATACACAACAGCTTCTTATGTGTTGGAGCTATTTCGTTCTCAGGCATCAGTGTAGTCATGTGAGATTATTTTTGTATCACATTTACTATTGTTCAGGTAAAACTCTATAGACCATGCTCAATTTCATATGGAGGAGACCCTAGACTTCACAACCATAAAATCTTTTGGAGTATGTTTGACTTTTGATTTCATACTGTTGCGGTTCTTGTCACCTCATCATTTTAATAATGAAATTGCCGATATATGTGTAGAACATTTTATCAAATTTTCTTGAAAATCTGAGACCGGTAACATACTGCATTTGAACATTGACTAATACTGGTCAGAATTTTTTTTTTTCAAACCATGTGTAGATATGGTAAAACAATTTCAATCGAGAAATTGCTTGCAAATAATATATATAAACATGAAAATATGTATGCTTAAATCATGATGTGTATAGTGTGAGCTCCTATAATCAGCAGCTGTATCAGTTATGGTACCCTGGGGGACACCAAAAACACAATTTATTTTGAGCATTCATTCACAATTCAATAAAAATATATTTCATTATATGACAAGAGATTTTGCATTTAATGTAATCCTAAAGTTTGCTGAAGCTTATGATGACCAAGACTGTTGAAATGGCAAGTAAAATGGATGGTAATGTAAACCAGACAATTTTCTTGATTCCCTAATATGTATGTATTATGCAGTATTATAAGTATGATGCAGTCAATTTAAAATGTTTGAAAAGTCTGTCATACCGGAATGGCATAGCTTGCTTGAATAGCCAAGATTATGATGTTTTTATTATGGTGTGCCAGGTAGTTCATAATACCACAGACTTTTGGCCTACTGTATACACAGATTACCGTAGACAAAATGGAAACACTGTTGTTTTGGCTCTTTTGTTACTCTGACAATGTCCCCTCAAAATCTGAACTAAACTACAGTCTACTTAAAGCGTAACAAATGTCGCCTGCTGTGCAAATCCGTGCAAGAAAGTTATATTCTTAAATATGTTCGTTATATTCTTATATATGATCTGGAAAACAACCGGTTATTTTTTGGGTAACATGATTTAATATAATAGAGAAGACTATTCATACTTTCAATCGATTTCAGAGGAAGAAAAGAGCGAACAGTATACTTGCTAGCAGTGCTATAGAAAAATATATAGCCAACTGCAGATTTTGGCTCCGAAAATATGCTAGTAGTATAGCTAAGAGCTGATTTACGCCATTTGTAAAACTGATGAATACAGAGCTAGAAAGCTTAACATTGATGGCTAGTACTGCATACATATGACTAAAAATGTGAATGGTATAACTACATCTAAATATAATATCAGCTATAAAATAAATTTGTTACAGCGACTGACTGCATGCATGGTAGTTAACCCAATCACGGTTGACAACTTTGCTTCCCTCTTTAATTGCACGTAGGTGGGTCAAGCCTCAGATTCTATGACGGTTCCAACGTAAAGGCTTATTGAGAATTAGAGAGATCTAATTCAAGGTAATGTTGGTTGGTGCCTGATACTCTGTCTCTGGTCGGGCCAATCGGAGTCTAACTGTTGGTTTTCTTTTGCTCCAGCATTTCAGTGGTTTTTTGCTGTCGAGTCCTCACCGTTGTCTCACCTCTGTGATTCTTTGATTATTTGTGTTCACGGAGATGTTGCACTGATGGGTTAGGAGGCCTTCATGCGGACTGAACAAATTATTTGTCTAAATCGCGACGGAAGTAAGGGCGAGGATTGTGGCCACGTAAAATCGATTTCAGCCCCCCCAGTGGAATTCTTTCCACTGATCGTTCCAAGGCGGTTCTTCTGTCCGTGGCGGTTTATTTATGTTGTTGTTCGTTACTACTCACTGTGTGTATCACTTGTGTCTTTTTATTTTGGATGGCCATATGGCCATTTTCGGGGAAAGTAACTGTCTTTATGGCCATCCTTTGTTTAGGTTTCCATTATGGTCTGGTCGCTTCATGTTTGTGTTTCTTTCCCTTTTGTGTCTTTGATGGGTGGAGTAAGTTAATTGTATCGATTCCTGATCTTTGTTTTACTTCTACTTTACATCTATTTCATTTAGGAAAGTGAATGTCACATGCCAATTTTACAACTAGTTCCAGTGTGACTAGCTCTGCATTTATTTTGAAGACTAAAACATTGTACCTTAAAATTTTGCAGATGTTATAATGAACCTAGAAAAAAATGCAGAAAATTCTTTCCATGATCTCACTAATCTTTTGGTGGGGGAGCGGAGTGTGAGTCTCTTTGACCAAGTGATGAAAGAAAACATCAACAATACAAGGACCAATCCCTTGAATCATAAGAAGAAATCAGAAAATCAGTCTGTCCCTTCAAGTTTGCAAATTATTGACTGCTGTTTTATTTTAAAGAAATAAATTACAACAACAAAAATAATTAAGGAAAAAAATAAGATTATGAAAGTAATTAATTAAGCAAATTCATAACGTCATTGAGTATTACTGACATCAAGTGCCTTTGTATTGCAGGTTTTAAAAATGTACAAGAAGGCCAAATAAAATAGGGTAAAAAGATCCACCCTGTCTTAATCCTATTGTGTCAAAATGTAACGTTTTCAGCATTATCATTTGTGCAGTACTGTCAACACTAACATTCATCATGGACAGTACATGAATGCATTTTATTTTTTCTCTTTAAAATTTTTTTGGGGGTGGTTATTATATAAATGCCTATGCTAAGCTTTGTATGATAAGGTGACCCTAAATGGACATAAAACACAATAAAAATTAACTTTAAGGAAATCTTGTCTCCTGGTATTGAAACTGATTTTGGCACAAAAATTAACCTGAACCCATATCTAGCTTTCAAAAACAATGTTACCGGTTTCTGATTTTTTTTAAATTTGTTTGCTATATAGAGCACATATGTGGCTTATTTTATATGCAATATTTTGGGGTGACAAGATCAGTAACACATCTAATACTTATGATGAACATCTTAATTTTTGCAAATTTTCATGAAAAATAGAAAAAAATGTTGTAAATAAATTTATCAGGAAGATTAAAAGACATAGACACATTTACATTTTTTGCATTAGATTAATCCTTATGGAGTTCTGTTGCCAATCAAAGCAACAAAATTTGAAAACAATCATACCTATTGATTTAAGACTGGAAAGTACACAGGTGTGTGTGACCGCTACAGGGGATTACCTCAGGGACCTCTCCTGAGACATATAGTAATTTATCAAATGAAACAAAGTTATATATATAGTAGATAGACCTCAAGTAAACAACAACTGAAGTTTCAAGAAAATCTGTGCGTGGGCAGATTTGGAACTCCCCCTTTTGAAAAAAGTAGGTCAAGGTCACGAGATCAAAAAATATGGTACCACTGGAAAGGTCTTGTGATAAGGTATACACATGTGAGTGAGTGTTTGAGTTTTACGTCCTACCAACAGCTATGGTCATACCCAGATGGGACCTCAGTTTAAAGACTCTCCGAAAGTCTGGATATACACATGTGAAATATGAAAGCTCTACCTATTACCATTCAAAAGTTATGCCCAATGTTAAGGTTTTTGTAGACAGACAAATGGACAAACAGATAAACTGACAAACTGGCAGACAGACCAAAAACTATATGCCCCCAGAATCTAGATTCAGGGGGCGTAAAAATAAGGTTTACCCCTGTAAACCCTAGTTTTACTATATAAAAGTGGGGTTCAAGAGGGTCAAAATTATAAAGGTGTGTTTTCTTGAGTAAGAGACGTAATGTTTAGAAGTCAGTTCTCTTAGCCACTAGGCATGGAAGCCTGTTGCCTTAGAGACCTTTATTCAATGAATAATTGTTTCTTCAGCTTCATAAACAATTGTTTTACATGTCTTGTTTATATCAACTCCACATTTCAAGCATTCTGATTTTACACATTAAGCAAACTTCCTCACCTTGGCTGGCACAAGTCCCATAACTCTGTTGCTATCACTACTGTGACCAGAAAACTCCATTCCCAGCATGCACTCCTGATTTGCTAAGCCTCCTGGGATAGCATCTGGTGGGAGTTTCCCAGTCGCCAACATCACGTCTCTGAAGTTCAGTGAAGCATAGTGTACTGTACACAGATCTGTAGTGTCAGACTTCATTTCATGGTAATAACGAAGAGGTGACTGATACCATTTCAAACTTGACAGATCACCGCGGGTCTGGACATTCACATAGGCATATTCACACGGTACTGTTTCCACTGAAGATAAATGCATTAACCCTTTTTGTACCAAATGGAATCTTCCTCCTTATATATAGCAGGAGTCCATTTCAAAAATTAGGGGTGTCGGGTTGTGTTTTCATCAAAATTTATTTGGAAAATGACTGAACTTTTAGCAAACAGTGGAGGCCCTGCACTGTTTGCCCTGGTAACCGTTTTGGGGTTTCCGGTACTAAATGGGTTAAACTTCCATTTTTAATTAATTCTCACATACAACTTCCATTTTAAATTAACTCGTAAAAGGTGAAGCAGACCATTTTGTTTTCCAAAACAATCATCGAAAATATTTTGAGATTTTGTCTTGGTAAGAGTTTTGCCATCTCGTGTTTTTCTGGGTTTTTGAAAATGGAGTTAAACACCCCCATCAATACTATTAAAATCATGTTGAGCGGTTCAGTTTACCTAACCGCTTAACTGGGATGGCATATACAGAAGCTGTTAATCAGCAAATTGCACTATTTTCACTACAAATTTAAGTTGATGTCAGTCGACAATGTGAAAACTGTAGAATGCTCTATTGCTGCACTGACTAAAATAAACTGTACGCAAATTGAAGGGTTTATGTACTGTTTTGCCCATTTTGTACCAGAAACCCAAAAATGGGTAATTGGCAAACAGTGTGCAGGCCACAGAATGTGGCGTCTGATCAGGGCCTACAATGTTTGCAAAAAGTTCAGACATTTTCCAAATCAATTTTTGAAGATAACACAACCTGTCACCCCCAAATTTTGAAATGGACTTGTATATAAGGGGGTAGATTCATGGGTTAAATAAAAGAGCGCAATGAAAATAAAGGACCAGCATGTACCAGAAGTATTTTTAAAAATTTTATTGGTTGACCAATGTATGCCTAGGGTCCTGAAATTGGGACAAAAGTGTAGACCAAGATCAGATCCAACAGAGCATGTGTCTAATCAGGATCTATACTGCTCACTTAAAGGACAGGAATTTAAGGTTTAAATATGTCATATTCAGGTCTCCATTCAGAGACAATAGACTCCGTCAGAAAGCTATTACCACAACTATGCGTAAATCCTTAAACAATATGGTCCTGCTTGAAAAAGAAATTGCATGCATTCCAGTATGTATCATTGAAAATGTACTTTGGTATACCTGTTTGTCTATTAAAATTAACTATTCCATAATAAACTATTGTGGTTGGTCAGATTTAGGTCACAGGATTTCACCGTGAACTCAATCTACCAGTGCTGTCAGGCCTTTGATTGTATCAGAAGAGCATAAGAAAGCCCGAGGATGTAACCACTGTCTATTCATTAAATCTAGAAATGTTTTCAGAGGAAAACAATGCAGCACCACCCCCTCCAACCACCACCACCATAAATATATGTTAAACAGCCATTCGACTTTAATAACTAGGTCATGGTCACCAAAATGTTAAGCGGCAAACAAGACCAAAAACTGAGTTTTTGGGAGCCTGTGACCTTAAAAAAACAACAACAGTTATTAAACAGGTCAGATCACCAGAATCTAATAAAATTTGGTAGACTAATTAAATATTGTACAGAGTTTGACCAACATTCATCAATTCTTAAATGATACGAGGACTGTTCAAATATGAATGCAAGTAGAACATTTTCTCATGCACTAATGCGAAAATCACCTGGAAATAAATGTCACAGCGTAGAAAAACATACCTATACATTGATACCAAACCTGTTAAAATCCGTCCACTTTAGCCATGCATATCGTTCGATAAACACTGTCTACTCTTTTGTACTAATACAAAACATGGTTGGAAGAAGGTCAGAGTACGCCATTGAAATACGGTCCTATATTAAGAAACGTTGTATTCTTGGTATACGGTGCAAAGACATTTTTGATGAAATATGTTCGGTTTATGGGCATAATGAAATGTGTTTTCCGACAGTTTTTCGTTGGTGTAAGAAATTCAGCTGTGGGCTAGGCTCAACAGAAGATGCACCACATGATCTTCGGCCGAAAAGAGCAACATCTGCCAAGATGGTTGCTAGAGTGAAAGAAATAGTTGCTACCGATGCACGATACACCACCTGGCAAATAGCTAGTATGGTTGGCATCTCATTAAGAGCAGCTCATACAATTCTGAAACAGGATTTGAAAATGAGAAAGATCTGTGCCAGATGGATTCCCCATCTGTTGACAGATGAGCAGAAAAAGACACGCGTTCAGTGCGCCAAGAAGTTGCTTAAAATATTACCAAATTACAATGCACGGTCTTTCGCTAATGTCATCACAGGTGACGAGACATGGGTTCACTGAGCCAAAACGAAAGATTCAGAACAAAATATGGGCAACAAAGTATTGCAAAAGACCATGCATTGAAAAGCGGACCATGAGCGTCAAGAAGGTAATGTATGCCATATTCTTTTCAAATCAGGGTCCTGCTATTCAGGTTGCTGTGCCTAAAGGCAAATTTGTAAATGCAAGTTTTACAAGAATAAAGTTCTTCGAAAATTGAAGAAATATTTCAAAGAAGGAAGACCCGCAACTGGTTTGGCCAATGTCAGATTGCTACATGACAATGCGTCATCGCACAAGGCGTTCATTGTGCAAGACTATCTGAAGCAGGAAAAGGTTGTTGAACTCCCTCACCCCCCGTATTCCCCTGACCTTGCCCCGTGTGACTTTTTTGTTCCAGCGGCTGAAAAAATACCTTTCTGGTCGAAAATTTGTACAGCGCAAAAACCTCGGTTCTGCAATATTCCAGTGCCTTCATAGTATACCTGGGTCATTTCAAAAATAATGAGTCTTTTTTTTTAAACTGACCTGCACTAAAACTGAATAGACTTACTAATTAGAAGTTTATGCCAAATCATGTGTTATAAAAATGTGTAAGTTGCTGCCAAATTTCATCAAAATCGGTTCAGTGGAAAAAAATTTATGCAAGATAAAGTGGTCAAATTTGTCCCGAGTGTAACAAAAAAAGTGTGACATTCGTAGTAAACACCCAATTTCACTTGGCTGTATTATAAAATATACAAACCTGTAGGGATAACCTTATATATCAGGGTAAACATCATTTAATAGAAATTTAATTTCTGGATACGGTTAATCTCTTTACTAATTTATTGTTACTTTTTCACCCTTTCAGAAGAAAGCATGTGTGGAAAATTTTGTCAACTGAAAAGTACTAATTTTTAAAAGAACCATATTATTATTTGCATGCATTAGATCTATATTAGCCAAACTAACCCTAGTTCATAAGTCCAATGTTAGAAGTATCTAGAAAGCATGGGCTTACTACCGCATATGCATAAATACTTAACAAGCTCCAGTTTATTTACTTTTACCTGCAAATGTCCCGAGTGTAACATTTTGACTTTTAAAGCTCATAGCATCTCCACTCATTGCTTTAATTTACATTCTGTATTATGTTTCAGGAAACCAAGTGCCCATAAGTTTATTCATATAATGATTTCCCAGATGAAGGCTGTGTGCACCATTCTAGGACCAAAAAATATATGTCCCGAGTGTAACGCTTTATTTGCGTTAAAACCTTTCACATCATTTAGTGCTTTAAATCAATGTCGCATTAAAGAACAATTGTAAACCTATTTTAAATTATAAAAAGAGTAGTTGTACTTCAGTTTCAAATGTATTCTTAATGGAAATAAGACTGTGTTGCTGTAATATTTTTGAAAATCTTGCAAGTTTTATCATAATGTAACATAAAAAACAAGTTTGGTTGGAAAAGTTTGGTCTTACAATCTGGTCATACCTTCATATTTAAGATCAAAGGCATGAATCATAAAACAGAAAACATAAAATGTACATGAATATAAGTTTCAGTATTATGAAAGTCATCTTTTTTAAAGCAATGAAATTCAGAAAATGGTGTTACACTCGGGACAAAAAAAAATTGTAACGAATTGTGGTATGAAAATGCTCTTGTTTTCACAGTTAAACAGCTAAAATACCGTAAAATATCTAATAGACGCCCGGGCGTTTATTGGAATCATTGCCTTTCATGAAGAGGGGGGTGGGCGTTTATTAGAGGCTATAGAAACCTGCAAGTCACATATGACGGTCCAAAACGATCAGATTCTTTCATATGGTCGCCATCTGTTCTGTTCTGTTCTGTTAATCTTCTCCGCCAACAATGACGAACCCTGAATCTTCTCAGGTAAAATATCCAGCACCACAATATTTTAAAACTACTGTGTATAATACAGTCCCAGTGATATATACACGATACGTAAGTCAATGTTCATGTGATAAAACGTTTCGTAAAATGTTCGTATACAGTATAAACTTTACTGCTGGCTAAAATACTAAATTTAGACCGCATGCACCTCGTGTAATCAACCAGAAATTGATCTTCTGTAGATTGTCTCCCTTGCCTTGTGTATTTTGTATATCAACCGCCGTGAGTTAAATTCAATGATTTCGCCAACTTCAGATTTTTGTGTGTGAAATGGCAACACACGGGTATAATCAAGGATAATGTTCACTAAATCGCTCTGAGAGGCAGCATACTCTCGAAGACCGTGTTCACAAAGACAGTTCATAATAACTTCCACAATAGGATCTCTTTCGTCTCGCAACGTTGGACAGTTCATAACAAAATGTTCCACGGTTTCTTCTGCACTTCCACAGGATTGACAGGTTGGGTCAACCGCATTCTGATTAAACTTTGCACGATTCGTCTGGAGAATGTAGGTTCCAGTAAGTAGTTTCAATCTGGATGGCATTCTTGATGTCTCGAACACAGATTTACACGGCACCTTCAATACTGGGTGCACTTTTCCAGGTTGGAAAGTACAATTCATATATCTCAGTGACGAATACAATTCTGCCTGCGATTCGATAACCTCCTTCCAACTGGATTCGACAATCTTGTTCACCGAAGTCTTCCAGGAACTTTTCTTAACTGGATTCTCAACGTACGTAGTTATATTATCCAAACCATATCGTGCAAGGATAGGTGGAACTTGCATAGCCCAGGAACATGATTTGTCAGATTTAACAACTATTTGTCTCCTTAAAATCCGCTTTTCCAGGCTTTCATCGCTTTGATTACACAAATTATTGAAAAAGCTTAAAACTTTCAGATGAAGTACCGCTCGTATTGGCAGAAGTCCAGACAAGATATAGATTGCAGGATCTGCAGCGTTATCCGGTAGTGATAGAATTTGTTTCATCTTGTTTCTCAAAACTGACTGGTGATACAATAGCCGTGCCGGTGATACAATAGACTTCTTCAGGCACGACTCGTCGGGTTACAGTCCCACAAAATTGGAAGCAAAGTCTCCAAAATGACCTTTACAGTGTTGACAGGGACGTTAAAATCTCAAATCAAACAAAAAAAAAGGCACAACTCTTGCCCTCTATCTTCAATATAGCAATTATCATATAACATTTTTCTCGTTTCTTGTCAAAAATGGCAGAAACACATAAAAAAGTTTGTTCCCATCATTTTAAGGCAGTGTCAGAAAAAAGTTCCTATGAATCAACATCAGAGGTAAGGCTTTCCTCTGTCTGTCATGTAGCTGTCTTCCTCTTCACTAACATCATTTCGCCTATTCTGCTGTTGAGGCTCATTATTCATTGATCAGCCCTTATCGGCCACGTGTTGATAGACGCTGGCTCTAAATTTCCGCGGGAAAAATCCTGCGGTGCCGCCTTTGATGTGAGGTAAACATGCGTCAAACACATGATGGCTGTCAGCTAGATCGTGTCGGTCAAATGTGTTATTAAAGGTCACCACATTTACAGGATTTCTTATTCTTGTGGGACAAATTTGGATTGTTTCTTAGAGCCTGACAATCAGCATAGTGACAGTGTGATCATTGTGAAGAAAAGTGATTCTACTGTCGGATATATTCCAGAAGGTTTATGTCAGCTTTTGACATTTTTGTACAAGGATGGCAGTATCGTTCAGATCACAGCCAAAATTACCGGAGGCCCACACTCCGCTGCAGAAGGGACTTTTGTTCAATGCGGAGGACCGGAAATTCCCTGTCTTTATCATTTATTTGGACCACGAGAGAAAAAAAAAAACTTGTGCATTCGGCGATCAAGCAGCAAATTCGGAAATTTCAGCATACGGTAAGATCGTTTTTTGCTGATTTTTTCCAGTGGGCGTTTATTAGAGGCTGGTATTTTTCTGAGAATTGCCCAAAAAATTGCCATTTTTAACATCAAAATCGGGGGGTGGGCGTTTATTAGAGCATGGGCTTCTAATAGAGATTTTACGGTAGTGAACAATGGCTAAATTTGTATTGAGGGTGGCTCTTGGCTCAAGGCCTAAGACAAAACAAAAGAAAAAATAGCCATCAGAAGAGATGGCAAATCCCCCGACCAAAAGCCAGTATGGCCTTCAGAAGATTTTTCACCAATAGAACATACACTAGAATTAAACCAGCAATATATCACGAAAGTATTGCAGTTATGGCCTTCACAAACGTATTGCAGTTATGGCCATCACAAAATTATACTGTCAGGGGACATAACTAAAAAACCAGGGTACTCAGAATTGTGGTTCTTGCGAATGACATGTCTGCTTAAACTCATGAATGTATTTCTGCACAAAGTACCATCAATATGTCTCAAAGGGTATTGGAGATATGGGGATCACAAGCTGGTCATACTGTTACATTGGAAGGGTAGATAACTCAAATACCACAGCACCAACAGTTGTGGTTCTTGCACATGACACCCCATCTGTACCTTGTATACAATTGTGCCAAGTTCCTTCAATATATCTCAAAGGGTGTTGGACTTATGGCCTTCACAATGTTATATTGTCAGGGGAAATTACTCAAAAACCACAGCACCCAGAGTTGTAATTCTTGAGCATAACACACCTGCTTAAACTCATGTACATCTGCATCAAGTACCACCAATATGTCTCAAAGGGTATTGGAGGTACGGAGATCACAAGGTGGGCATACCGTTTTATTGGGAGGGGAGATAACTCAAATATCATAGCACCCAGAGTTGTGGTTCTTAGGCATGAAGTGCCGTCTCAACCTTGTATACAATTACAATCAATATATCTCCAAGGGTATTGGAGTTATGGCCATCACAAGGTTATATTGTCAGGGAAGATAATTTGAAAACCAGGGCACCCAGAGTTGTGGTTCTTGCACATGACACATCTGCTTATTTTCATGTACAACTTTACCAAGTACCATCAATATATCTCAAAGAGTATTGGAGATATGGCCATCACAAGGTAGTGATTCTATATAATTGGAAGCGGAGATAACTCAAAAACCATGCCACCCGGAGTTGTGGTTCTTGTGCGTGTCACACGGTCTCGGCCTTGTGAACAACTGTGCTAGGTATCATCAATATATCTTAAAGGGTATTGGAGTTATGTCCAGCACAATGTAGCCACTCTATTTTATTGGAAGGGGAGATAACTTAAAAAACATGGCAACCAGAGTTGTGGTTCTTGTGCATGACACGCTGTCTCCGCCTTGTGAACAACTGTGCCAAGTACCATCAATATATCTCGTTGGGTATTGGAGTTATGGCATGATGCCATTACAAAGTAGTCATTCTATTTTATTAAAAGGAGAGATAACTCAAAAAGTATGGCATCCAGAGTTCTGGTTCTTGCGCATGACACGCCGTCTCAGCCTTGTGAACAATTGTACCAAGAACCATCAATGAATCTCAAAGGGTATAGGAGTTATGGCCATCACAAGGTTGCGTCTAAGGACGGACGGACACCAGGCTGATTGCTTTATCCCCGAACCTATTCGGTCGGGGGATAAAAAGGCGGTTGGAAGAATCAAAGCTGAAGAAGCTTGTTGATATTATGACAAAGCACATGATACTTGAAAATTTTTCACTGTGCTAATGTGAAAACATTTTGCGCCAATAAACATTTCGCCATGAATACTGTATAAGGCCTTCGAGTGAGTTGTGTTTCAAATGTTTTATTTTAATTTTATTTATTTATTTTTTAAGATTTCAACAAAAACCTGACAGAAAACAGACAGTCAAAAGTTATTATGCCGGTTATTGCAGTTAAAATCCAGTTTGTAAACGTTAGAATGATTCCAAAGATCATTTCTTCTTTTTGTCCCAAGTGTAACGGTTTATCAAATTATTATTGTAATGTAGAAATTCCATCAAGCTTACCAAATCAATTTTTACAGGTTTCTGCAACCGGTCTTATTGTACTCACAGTTATAAAATGCTAAATAGAATCAACTGTCCTTTTTGAAACCATGTATTTGATGTGTAAGATAGTTCTTGACATTGAGTGGTCGATATTTCAAAAGTTGACATTAGTAAGCAGCTGTACCAGAGTAACATTGTTTATGAAGAAACACAATGATTTAGTTGTTTTGGGTCAGCATTTACAGCTACAATTCATGCCATAATACTTAAGTCTGTTTTAAAGACATTTTTACATTTTTGTCCCGAGTAACGGTTTCACTGTTCGTTGCTGTAAAGTATTCTGTTCAATGAAACTACACTTTGCTTAATTACTAAGCACCTAGAAAGGTTTGATAAACATTCTTTTTTGTTATAAAAAGAGATTGAGTGTTAAGATGACTTAATTGTCTCTATAAAACATGTTGTTTGTTTTAACCAATTTCTTTGATGAATGATGCATTAGTTTGTTTCTGACAATGGCATCCTATAGTATGCAAGAAATACTTCTTTGGCTTCACTGACATATCAGCTTCAATGAACAACAAAAAGTATTACCCTAATATCAGCTGAAAATAGCTCCTTACATGGATATCTGATTTTATAGATTTTGTCCCAAGTGTAACGATTTATCCAAAAAATTCCACTGTTATTTGAAGTGCCGTCATCACATTACGACTGATCCTTTCAAAGTAAATTTTGGCATACTAACTTCTACAATCAAGTATATGTACAAGATCAAATTTGACCTTTATTTTCCACTTATTAGATTTTTTATGCAAACTTTTTGAGGTCATGAATAAAAATGATGGGTCAAATTTGCCTAAAATAGTAAAAAGAAAATATAAAATCATGTAAAAATAATGAATTTTTCTTCCAGATTATGGCATAACGTTTACTTTACCATATGAAATTCATTATACATTGAATTGACTTGTTTAACTGCTTTTAAGCAACCTCTGAAAATCAATGAATTTGTTTAAAAAAATTTCAGTGATAGAAATCACATCAAAAAATTTTCAAAGCTGTTTTGGATTCTTTATATTCCCGTGTTTGTTTTCATAAAATTTGACATCTTGAGATGCCATTTTGATATGCATAATTGCCAGATATCAAACTTTATTTTTCACCCTTAATGTCACACTTTTGACTCATTTTTTTTGAAATCACCCACCTCGAAAAGACTACAAAAATGCATTCAATGATTGGATCAGAAGACTGAAAGTTTGTATATCTGTTAAAGGGGAATACTTTGAGGGGACAAAATAAATTTTTCATCGAAATCTATCACGGAATCATTTTTATGTGCTTAGTTGTATTCATATTTGAACAGTCCTCGTATAAGCTACAGATAAGCCATTTTTTGGCCCCGAAAGTGCAGCTTTTGGGGAGCCCTTGACTTTAGAGTGCAAATAAGCCATTTTTGGCCCAATATTGACTGCTTTTGGTGGCACAAAAATCTAATCAAATCTGCAGTATGATGTAAGAATATTTTTTACCCAGTTTGACTAAATAAATTTGTTAATGAGTGCAGACAAGCCATTTTTGGCCCAAAAATGGCTTTTCTGGGGCCTGTGACCTTGAAAAAAAGGTCAAGGTCACCAAAATCTAATAAAATCTGTGAAATGTAATGATATACTGTACCAAGTTTGACTAGAATTAATCAATTTGTTATCGAGATAGTGCAGACAAGCCTTTTTTGGCCCAAAAATGACTTAGGGGGCCTGTGACCTTGAAAATGAGGTGAAGGTCACCATAACCTAATGACTGTTCCCCCCCCCCCCCCCCCCCCCCCCCCCCCCGTCCTAATGATGTAACTATGCAAGTTTGGTCAGAATCCATCCATTGATTCTGGAGTAAAGTGCTTCAAACTGGCTACGACGCCGCCGAGGTAAAAGGATTCCACACCAAAAACAATATGTCCCCTCCCCCATCCCCTCCGTGGGGGTGGGGGACATTATTCCACACTCTTATTCTTGGACAGCAGATCACTATCACTTGCAATGATCATGAAATGTGGCTTACCAGTGTGTAATGATTTATGACGGAAGCTGCCCCACTCTCCAGTTTGGTAAACATTCATTACAAGGTCTCTATCAAAAATCCTCTGCATCAAATCACTATCTGGTGTAGTCCCTCCAGGATCCATGTTGAAAATGCATCTAAAAATATAGCGTAAAAATCCTAAAAATTGGGAAGCCTTTAGGACTTGCTGTAATTCTCCTAAAATTTTAACAAATTTGTTTCATGAGCCAGCAATGAGTCCAAAAAGGTGCAGAAGGAATGGCAAACAGTGTAGACCCTGATCAGACTGCTCTGCTCCTTTCGCTGCTCCTGAAGGAGCAGTCTGATCCGAGACTGCATTGTTTGCATAGGCCCATCAGTCCCAATACATGTACTTAGGATCAGTATGGTAACTAATGCGGTTTGAACTATGAAGCTAGAAGCAGATTTGTTTCACTTTGTTAGGTTAGGTAATGTCAACCTATGTTTTAAAAGCTTGTTATATTCAGCTGAAACTTAAAATAAAGTATTGATACCAAACTATTGGGGTGAGGATTGAACCTGCAACTATCAAAGCCCAGTTGTTCCAAGTACTGATCGCTTAAAAAGCTCAGTAGTGGTCAAAATGTAACTTCAAGCAAACAGCATACTTTATACTCTGGTATTTTAGCTGAAAATTAAGAGCTCATTTTCAGCAAAAATATTTAATAGCATATTTGCTGTAATAAATGATCAAAGTTCTAACAATATGTTAACTGACAATATTGTAAGTTTTGAACAACTGGACCCTGATCACTAGTCAGGTGATTTGATCAAAGCCAGTGGGGCAGACAGTCTTGTAAATATATGAGGGTCACTGTTGAGGCCTTATTGGCCAAAACTAACGAGTCAGGCCCAGGAAAGCTTGTACAGTCCATATGTTTCAGTTCTGCAATGTACTTGCTTCCATAGGCTAACACTTTTATAGAGCATATTTATAACAAAATTTCTGGAAATCCAAGGTCTCTAACTCACAGTTGTGAATATAACTAACTATAGCTGTCAGAGGATCTGACTATAGCTGCACTGCAGCTCTATCAGGAGAAAGTACCAAAGTCAGGGAAACAGACTAAGCATTTTGCTTTAGGCACCTAGATGGCCAGAAATCCAAATTTTACATTAACAGGCATTTTTATTCAAAACTTAGATGCCCAGGCAAAAATTTAGGCGCATTGGGCGACTGGGCGCCTGTAAGTTTGAATCCCTGAAAGTGTTGAAATATTTTTAATAAATACTTTCTGGGTTACATCACTATGACATGTAACAAACCGACCAAAAACCTATAAAGGGATTTAACTCTAGTTATGGGCCCTTTGCTCGGATTCCGGTATACATGATACATCAGCCCACTGACCATATGTGTACAAAGTTTCAACTTTGAAACCCTTACAGTTGCTAGTCATGTTAAGAAGATTGGATACACAGTGTAGGTGATTGAATCAAAACTTCGCCTTGAAAACAATGCATACACGTACATTGAAAAAATGAGCGCATTCTTTCCTCTAGGAGTAGACCAATTTTGAAAATGAGTTTCAAGAAATCAGTTATTCATGCAGGTTTTTCTTCTTCAAAGTGTCAAAAATACAGTGTATCCAACCTCCTGAAATATTAATTTTACCTTAATTTATCTCCTCCAGGTTCTTGGCGTAAACAATTTACCATTCCCATAATTCCATTCACATGGCCATCAGCTTTCAGCCACAAATTCTCTCCTTTGTCTCTTGATTGACATTCTGACATTTTCAGGATCAAATCATCAACCCAATCACAGCTTTTGTCACTAATGTCTAATACAGTTTGGTTTTCTAATGAACACAGCACTTTCTTTTTGAGTAAAAATAAAGTTGAGAAAATATTGTCTGAGATTTCATAAATTACTTCAAATCCTTCCTCTGAGAATATCTGCCTCCATTTACAAGCATCACAATAAATACCACATGTACGCTCACTCATATCCTCACATTCCCAATTTGAACACAAGCCGTCCAGCGGCAATGCAATATGGAAGTTTTTGGTGACTTCCTGGACCAGCAGAAAACCACCGTCTTCTAGACAGTCTGCAACACTTGATAAGGATCGTCTTAAATTGACTTGTTTGTGCGTAATGTTATTAGCAATGACTAGATGTGTTTTCTTGAAGTTTCCCGGCAATGTATCACACGGCTGCCACTGAATAATTTCACCGACTTCTTCATGCTCTAACAGCTGTGCAGCTACTTCAGAATCAGTTGTTGCAATCACGTATGAGACATTCAACAGGGGATGGGAATCTAACAATGGACCAGCTACCCTCGACATTCCTGTGTTTCCAACTTCAAGGACTTTAAGTTTCTTTGTGAGAGTGTTTTCAACAACAATGTCCAAACAAGGCTTGATAAATTTTGCCTGGTGTAAATTTCCAAGCAGTGAATCAGATTTCAGCATTCCTGATTTCGACTGAACAATACTGTCAATCTGTTCTGTTAGATTTTCACAATAATCTACTGCAAAAATAGTGTTCAACACTTTCAGACAGCTGTGATGCTGGTCATGTTCTGTACCTTCAATGGTTGGAAGATCATAATTTGAGACATCTTTGTGATCAGCTATAGCTGCTGCTACTAACATTTCAATCTGCTGTTTATTTTTCAAACCATTGCTACCGTGCTTGTTTAGCAGAGCTTGAAGTCCTTTCAATGAGCAATCTGAACAAAGTTCAGAATATTTCACCAGTGATTCATCTTGTGAGCTGGGATCCAGTGATGATGTATATGGAACAAAGGTGAAGGACTCTAATACAGGCTGGTGGTAGTCATGACGACGTGGTGCTGTGGTGACATGAAGACCTAGCATGTGAACCCCACCAGCCACACATGTACTACAATAGTTTTCCACTGAAACCTTAATGGCTGAAAAACAGAAATAATATTTCTTAGTTTCTTTACAGACCAGCATTTTCAGACAGAAAGTTGTCAGTCTGTAACAGAGGTTATGGTCAGGGTTGTATTGCTGAATAAGAACTTCAGAATTATATCATCAGACTAAATGTAAACCAAATCCATCATGCTTTGGAAAATATCAGTAGTTAAAACCTTAAATGTGTAACTAAATTGAAATGTCACAAGTCTACAAGGTCATGTGCATGGTAGGGGAAATACTAGATCTATGAACAAATTAATCACAGAACATTAAACAAGAGGGCCATGATGGCCCTGTATTGCTCACTTGATCAATACTTAGCAAACAAAACCATAGGTAACTGTCAGTGGTGGAGTGGAGGGTTTGAGCAAGTTTGGTTGAAGGTAACCCAAGGAACATTGTGAAATTGGTTCAAAATCAGTCCAGCTATTTAGAAGTCATTTAAAGGCTTTTATATTTTTAGCTCTGGTGGCCATGTGCAGAGGAGCAAAAGTATTTTGAGCAATTTGTTTAATGGATCACCTGTGCAACATTCCTTCTTGTTTCAAAATCCATCCACCAGTTTATAATAAGTTGTTAAGTTTTTTCTATTTTAACTCTGGTGAGAGGAACAATTCAAGCAATTTTTGTACAGGGTCACTCAAACATTCCTGTGAAATTATTTCAGAATCCATCCACTGGTTAAGGAGATGCTGTCATTTGAAGGTTTTTCCAGTTTTAGCTGTGGTAGCCATCTTATTCATCAAAGCAGAACGGTTTGAGCAATTTTGGTAGTGGGCCAATCAAGAAACATTCCCGTGAAATTTCAAAATTTTCTCCTCTGGTTAACGAGAAGTTGTCTGGAGGTTTTTCTATTTTTAGCTCTGGAGGTCATCTTGTTCATTCAAATGGAATGGTTGGAGCAATTTTGATAGGTCACCCAAGGAAAATTCCTGTGAAGTTAGTTCAAAATCCATCCACAGGTTAAGGAGGAGAAATAGTTTAAAAGGTTTTTTCTATTTTTAGCTCTGGCAGCTATCCTGTTCATTCCAGCGGAGCGGTTTAAGCACTTTTGGTAGAGGACCACCAAAGGAACTTTCCTGTGAAATTATTATGAAACTCTGCCAACAGCCTAGGAGGAGACGGAGTTTTAAGTTTTTTTTCTTTCTTTTTTTAGCTCCAACATTGATCTTGTTCAGCCGAGCAAAACTATTCAGTCAATTCTGGTAGAGAGGAATATTCATGAAGTTATTTCAAAATCTGTCCAGTGGTGAAGGAGGAGAAGCAGTTTAAAGGTTCTATTTTAAGCTCTGGTGGCCATCTTGTCCATGCTAGGAGGAATGAGCAATTTGTTATAGGTCACCTAAGGAATATTCCTGTGAAACTATTTTGACATTGGGCCTGTGGCCTAGGAGATGGGGCTTTAATGTTTTTTTCTGATGTAATTTCTATTTTTAACTCTGGTGGCCATTTTGTTCAGCAGAGAGGAACCATTTAAGCAATTTTGATAAGGTTCTACGAAGAACATTCCTATAAAATTATTTCAAAATCCATTCACTGGTTTAGATGTTAAGTAAATTGTTAACAGATGACAGTCATGGATCAGTCTTAAAAGCTCACTAAGCCTTTGGCCCAAGTGAGCTAAACATACTGGTCCTAGTCTGTGACACTGACCATAAGAACAAGGGCAGGAATTGGGGTATTGCTGAATAAAACTTGACCTACAACTATTACCATACCAAATCCATCGCATGGTTTGAGAAATACGAGCCGATAAAAACTTAAATGAAAAACTTCAACAGCAAAATTTCTCCATGACCTTGTCTTCAGGCCATAAGTATGAGCGAAGTATTGCTGAATAAAACTGGATTTGAGTGAGTGTTTGGGTTTTACGTCCCACCAACAGCTAAGGTCATACGGAGACGGGACCTCGGTTTAAAGACTCATCCGAAAGTCTGGAGAAGCCCGGGATCGATCCTGCGACCCCTGGTTTACAAGGCGAGTAGCGTAACCACTACACCACGGAGGCTTCTAAAACTGGATTTATTCCTTAGTATCAACATAGCACATATGAACCAAATCCATCATATGCTTTGAAAATGGTGGTCTTAAAACCTATGTTTTTTTTGTTTGATTTGAGGTTTAACGTCCCCATCAACACAGTAAAGGGCATTTTAGAGACGTTGCTTCCAATTTTGTGGGACTTTTACCCGACACTGAGATGAAATGCCATCTCAAGCACTGTCGCCCAATGAAACCAATAGGGTTTATTAGCATGGACGGTCCACCTCGCACCGGGGTTCCTGGACAGGCTTAGATCCTCTAAGCGGTTTACCTGTACTAGTGTGTGGGCCAGATTCAGCTCTGCTGGAAGCATTATGCAGCCCATATATTTCTTCAAGCCCAAAAACCTATAATGTAACCATTAACGTAAAATTTCCAAGTATGTGACACTGACCTTGAGGCCAAGGGCATAAGAGCAGTATTGCTATAAAAGTTTTTCACCTATACATATCAGCCAAAATCCATTATTTGGTTTGGAAAATAAAAGGTCTTCTAAAATTTCTAAGTCTGACCCTTTGGCACTACTGAATAAAACTTAAGTCATACCAAATCCATCACTGTTTGAAAAATAAGCTCTTAGAAAACTAAGGTAATGTGGATGTCAATGAGGACGCCAATGCCAACACCCAGGTATTGTAACCGCTCTTCCTGGACTGTCCAGTTGAGCTATAAATCAAATTGTGAAAGTCTCCAACACAATAGTTGTTTAAAGATTTATCTATTTTTAGCTCTGGTGACCATCTTGTTCATCGGAACAAAACTTTTAGCTATTTATGTAGGGAGCCACCTAGGCCACATTCCTGTGAAGTTGAAATGAAATTGGCCCAAGGTTTAGGAGTTGGCTTTTAAAGAAAATAGTTGAGGCCGCACACAGACAATGACCAATCACAATAGCTCACCATGAGCACTGTGCTCCGGTCCAGGCGAGCTAAAAAAAAAACCCACTTAAGAAGCTTTAGTTTTATGGTGTTTTTTATTGCTTTGTCTTAAATATCTGGCATTAACCATAATCTCTATACACCATTACCTGACTTGTTGTCTAACTGCATAACAGATTTCCTCTGTAGTTCTGGATCTATTGTTAATGACTTGATCCTGGTTGGTAAACACAGACTGTGTCCTGGCTGAGAGAGCAAAGTCATCTGTAACATGGTGTCCACAAATGAAACCCAGTTACCAGTCCAGTGTAACAAACCCTCATCACCTAAAGCAATAAATATGTACATGAGTATGTGTAAGAGTACAATTTCTTCACAAAATAATGTATGACAAGTCTTTGCTGACTGCACATCATTGTAGGTTTTGTCATACAATGGCTCAATTACAATTTTTATCTACAGTCGAACTTCAATGGCTCGAACACCTTTTGGACCTCTAAAATCTGTTCGAGACAGGGGTAGTTCGAGCCACTGAGGTGACTGCCAGGAGGCATAACGAGATACTTTTAGACATCTTTTCTGTGTTCTATAATGAAAATGTATGCTGTGTGTACTCATTAGAATCGCCTCATCGAGGCGATTCTAATGAGTACACACAGCATACTTTTGCAAGATAAAAGACTAAAATCTCCTTAATCACCCCCCACTATTTCTTATGTAGTGGATTTCGCTAGGGGCTCAAGAATGGGTTCGACACATCCATGGTAAACGAGCCAACGGTGTTCGAGCCATCGAAGTTCTACTGTACTTGTAAAGAAAAGTGAGTAAACAGTGAAGACCCAGATCAAACTGCTCTAGGGGTCTGATCATTTCAATGTAAACTGGACATGAAAATTTTTACATTTTAATAGGGACTAACAGCAAATGCAACTGTTTAATTGTCAGCCTCAAGAACCCTGTGGTTAGCGCATTTGACTTATGATCGAGAGGCTGTGGGTTCAAATCCGGCCACCAGGGGTGAGGTGTGTCCTTGGGAAAGATACAGTATGACAATGCCCCACTCAACCCAGGTGTAAATGGGTAGCAGTAGTGTAAAAGTCGCTGCCTCTCTTGTGCATGTGGTAACATCCGGAATGATTGTTCGAGAGTGATTCAATAAGCTTGGAGCTTTCATCGCCATTTAACAAAAAAAATCCGATCAGTGTCAAGCTGGTCAGTTTAAGAAACCATACTTTTCCTAGACTGGCCTTGGGGTTATGCAGGTTAACCAGCAGTGCATATTCTTCCACCCGAATCTGACCAGTCCTTGTATAAGCAGAAGGGTGGACTGTCTAGGAAGACTTACTTTCAAGATTAGCTCCTATAATTCCTTGGAAACTTGGACCATAATCGTAACCCCTCAGTCTAAACTCCTTATATATATCTGGGGTCTTGATATCTATCTGTATAGGATTCTTGTCCGTATCAACTGATACTTCTGTATCTGGGCTGCTCTCTGTGGTATCCACAGCAATTATTTTACCATTGGCTTTCACAGATCCGCTCTCCATCACTTCAAAATTACCTGTTCCTGGCATCAGATTAACATCAAAGTGAATCCTACCTGTGAAAATAGACAGGGACCAAGTGTTCAAAACTAACAAAGTAATGTTATACATTACACAATACACAGGCTGTCCAGCACCTTCAGACATAAAATTAGGGAAATTTTAGGGTGATTCTAGAAAACATTCAGGCTAAAGATATAGGTAAACAGTCACCATATAGCAAACAGAATTAAAGTTGCCTGCCTATGAACCACATTATCAGATGTTAGCTATGTCCAGAATTTAAACCTCTATCATCCAGTCACAGCCAATAACACTGAACCCACAGAACCACTGGTCAGTTGCCATAAATTGGATAAACTGCTTGCTCTGCACAAGATGACCTATAAAACAATATTAACCCTTAAGATGCCGAGAAAAACTGCATCTGAAAATGTTATCTCTATGTCATCTGCTGATTCTTCTTGCAAGTTTTTCTGAGGTATTTTATGCATATGGGCAAACAGTATGAACCCTGATTAGACTGCTCCTGAAGGAGGATTCTGATCAGGGTCCACACCGTTTGCATCATTAACTTCAAGTAACCAGCAGAGGACAATTGTCGTGATTGTCATCTTATGAGGTAAAACATTTAGCCTGAAGTTCTTTACCAAACGCCGCTATTGAAAAATAGGAATTTAGAAAAAAAACAAAAAAAACAAGAGGGCCATGATGGCCCTTTATTCGCTCACCTGAGTCAATAGTCATTTAAAGCAATTCGACCTGATGACTTAGTCACTGACCCGACAAATGACAAAACTGACCTCTAGAGAAAGAGAAAAAGGTTTAAAAGAAATATGACCTAGATAGCTGAACTAGAGCTATCACTAAAGGTGATGAATACCCCCACAAAAACTGCCTTGATAGTATAACAGCGGCATTTTGCAATTTTTTCACTTGAAAGGGGCCATAACTATGTCGAAAATTGACGAATTGTAGGGGAAATGGAACTTGACCTGTATTTTATGATGTTACATCAGTGTACCAAAAATTATAAAAAATCGGTGAAGCGCTGTTTGAGTTATCGTCTGGAAACCAAGTCAACAGACCGACCGACCGACAGACCGCCAAGCTCACTCCTATATACCCCCCCAAATTTCATTTGTGGGGGTATAATGACATCAAGTCAGACAACTGGTAAAGTGTTACAAAGATAAATGCAAAATTGTAGCCTCTAGAGACAGAAATCTGACCCCATATAACCAGTATCTGAATCTGACAAAGGTATCATTAAGACAGTTTTAACAAAATTTGGCCTTGGTTTTGATCCGAAATGACCTACATTCTAACAAGTTATAAGCAGGTCAAACATTTTTGCAAAGGGTAACGAAGACTGAAGAAATATTGTGGTGTCCAGGGTGCATACAAGATTTTAAAATCTTTGATTTGAGGTTTAACGTCCCCATCAACACTGTAAAGGTCATTTTAGAGATGTTGCTTCCAATTTTGTGGGACTTTTACCCGACATTGAGATGAAATGACATCTCAAGCCCTGCCGCCCAATGAAACCAATAGGGTTTATGAGCATTGACGGTCCGACACTCGCACTGCTTTGCCTTGGCAGACTTAAGAGCCTCTAAGCGGTTTACCAGTACTCGTGTGTGGGTCGGTTTCAGCTCTGCGTGGAAGCATCATGCAGCCCATCTATTTCTTCAAGCCCCGATGGGCTGACCTAGTTTTTGATCTGAAATGATCCATATTTAAACTTGACTGAGATATCATCACTTCAAGTTTTTAGAACATTGAAGCACACAAGGCATTAATGGAATCTGACCTAGTGACCTAGTTTTTATCCCACATGACCCTTATTCGAACTTAACCGAGACTTTATCAAGTCAAACATTCAGGTGAAGAGTCATGAAGATTGAAGCAAAACTGGTCTCTGGGGTGTACACTGTTTTTTTACGAAATTTGATCTACTGGCCTATTTTTTAATCAGACATGACCCATATTCAAACTTCAACAAGATATCATCAAGTCAAACATTCAGGTGAAGTGTCATGAGTAAAGCAAAACTTGCCTCTAAAGTGCACACAAGGTTTAACAAAATTTGACCTAGTGACCCAGTTTTGATCTGACATGACCCATACTCGAACTTGACTGAGAGATCATCAAATCAAACATTCAGGTGAAGTTTCATGAAGACTGAAGCAAAGCTGTGGCCTCTAGGGTACATCATCATCATCATCATCAACGGATTTTTGATTAACGTGCAGGTACAGGGGCAACGTCCACATAAGTGGGCCCCCTTCCAGGTAGCTGGCTTGCTGCACGCATGGCAGATCTTACACCAGATCTCCAGGCTTGTCTATCATGAGGATCGATAGCAGAGAGCTTCCATTCTCTGCAATCTCTTTCTGTTAGTTGCTTCCAGGTCATCTTGGGCCTTCCTGGCCCCCGCTTTCCACTTACCTGTATGTCACAGGCAGTCTTGATTGCACCGTTGGAGCGTTCCACATGTCCATACCAGCGAAGTCTTCTCTCTTTCAGGATGAGGTCCAGGTCCTCAATACCAAGACGCTCAAGTAACTCACTGGACCTGATGGTGACAGTGTCCTGTGGCTTGACATTGCAGATCTGTCTGATCATTGCCCTGTCATTTCGCTGTAGACGTTGGAGGTTTGGCTTTGTCAATGGCCATGTCTCACTGGCATGGAGCATTGCGCTCCGCACACAAGAGCTATACACACGGCCACGTGTCTTGAACGAGAGGTGGCGGGAAGAGAGAACTGGTAGCAACTCCTTGAATTTCTTCCAGGCTGATGTAGTTGAAAGGTCGCAACCACCCCCTGCTGAGAGCATATCACCTAGGTAGCAGAAGGAAGCTACAACCTCCAGCTTGTCTGATCCGACTTGAACTTCCCTCTGTGGTCTGCCATCTAAGGGGCGTGCAGTTCCTTGGCACCGTGTACACCTGTACTCAGGGTCCTCTATCAAGCGTTTGAGCCCACTGCATTTCTTGTGCACCCAGAACTTGCAGCCATTACAAAAGATACTGTTGCTGCCCACTCCAGTGCGACATACAGCGCATGGGAACTGGCCTGTACTCTGCAAGAGGTCCAGACCTGTACCACAGATCATGATCTTTGTCTTTCCTGCATTCACTCTCAGCCCTTTCACCTCCATTGCGTCTTTCCAAGTTAAGAGCCTCCTGACACATTCCTCAAGGGATTCAGCTATGATGACAAGGTCATCAGCATACAGGTCCTCCCAGGGGACTCCAGAGCGGAACTCGCATGACAAGGCTTCAAGCACAATGATGAAAAGCAGTGGGCTGAGAACAGAGCCTTGATGAACACCCACCTTCACCTCGAATTCTTCACTGTAACCATCACCAACGCGGACACGGCTCCGAGCATTTGCGTACATCCCTTGGACCAGTTTCACAATCCACTCGTCCACTCAAGTTTTCTTAGTGCCCACCAGATGACTTTCCGAGGCACTCGATCAAATGCCTTCTCCAGGTCTACAAAAGCCATGTAGAGTCTCTTGTTGGCCGCCAGATACTTCTCTTGCAGCTGTCGGACAACAAAAATTGCATCTGTTGTGCCTCTTCCTGGGACGAAGCCAAACTGGGAATCGTCGATGGACACCAACTGCCTAATGAGGCCATCCACAATCCTTTCCAGGACTTTCATGACCTGTTCTGTCAGCTTGAGACCACGGTAGTTGCCCCGTTCCAATGCATCGCCCTTGCCCTTGTAGAGACAGACAATGAAACTCTGTTCCCAGTCAGAAGGTACCTTCCCATCACGGATGATTGCAGCTGCAAGGTCACGGATCATCGAGGCACCCGCATCACCGGCAGCTCTTATCTCCACCACTATGCCAGAGGGACCAGGTGCTTTGCCAGTCTTCATCTGAGAGATAGCCTTCTTAACCATATCAATAGTGATTGGGATGGGTGGCCCTTCCACTGGTGGTTCATCAGACAGGTGGTCTGGGTCCCAGTCGAACTCAACATTGAGTAGCCTTTGGTAGTGTTCTAACCAGGCCCTCTGCTTTGAGTCATCACTCATTGACATCTCCCCTGCATCATTCTTTACTGGTTTGTCACCGACAACATCGGCATTCTCTCTTCTCATCTGGTTAGCAAGGCGGTATACTTCTGAGGACTTAGGGTCAATATTCTTGTAGATCTCCTTCTCAGCTTCTTGGCGAGCATGGTGCACCTCACGTCTGGCTATGCGTTTGGCCGCAAGATATGATGCACGGGTGCCCTTACCAGTCTTCCAAGCTTTAAAGGCTTGCCGCTTGGCTGCAATGACCTTATTAACATCCTCATTCCACCACCAGGTTTCGCGACGCCAGCGGTGGGGCCCGAGTTGTGCCACACACCTCTTCAGTTGTCTTGAGCAGACCGGTCTTGATGCTGTTCCATATATCCTCAGTGGTAGCATCTGCTACACCTGCCGAAGCACTCACATGCTGGCTGAAAACCTCCTGGAAATGATTTCTTGTCTGAGATTCTTTCAGCTTCCAAACTTTGTACACACAAGGTTAATGAAATCTGACCTAGTAACCTAGTTTTTGATCCGACATGATCCATATTCAAACATGATCAAGTCAAGCATTCTAATGAAGTTTCATGAAGATCGAAGCAAAATTGCCGTCTCTAGGGGGCACACAAGGTTTTAACAAAATTTGATCTAGTGACGTAGTTTTTTATCTGACAGGACCCATATTCAAACTACAGGGTGTCCAAAAAGTAAGTTAACAGTTTTAACCCGTCATAACTTTTTTAATTTTAAAGCTATTTTGATGAACAATATTCCAAATTAACGCACATATCCTAAAGTTTTTATACGACATAATTAAAACGCGCCAAAATAATTGACGTTGTCACAAAATGACGTCATTTAAAATCTTGTTTTTTCCAAGATGGCGCGTTTGACGTTAGCCCAGCGTATTTTCATTGTAAAGAACTTTTACGAAACTAAAAGCGCTACAGATGTTCAAAGAAAATTTAAATATTCATTTAATGGTGATACTGTAAGTCGACTAAATATCTACAAGACTATCAGAAAATTTGAAGAAACGGGATCGGTGAAAGACGCGCAAAAGTCGGGACGGCCGAAGACCAGTAGAAGTGATGAAAATGTGAGCACGCTTCAAGAACTTATGCAAGACAGTCCTGAAAACTCAATTCGGCGTACATCCTCGGAGACGGGTATCCCCAAATCATCCGTTCATAACATAATAAGAAAAGATTTAGAACTTTATCCATATAAAGTACAAATTATGCAGAGCTTAAATATAACGGATCAAGTGGAAAGGCTATCATTTTGTAACTGGGCATCAGACGTTATTGACACTTACGCCGATGCTTTTAATGATGTGTGGTTTAGCGATGAGTCACATTTCCTTTTATCAGGACATGTTTGCAAACAGAACATGAGATTTTGGGCAAATGAACAGCCCCACCAAATAGCAGAAAGGCCACTCCATAGCGATAAAATTACAGTTTGGTGTGCTATGTCATCCAGGGGAATCATTGGACCGTATGTGTTTAGCGATACTGTTAATTCAGACCGCTACATGTCGCTATTAAACAACAAGTTTTTACCGGAATTGCGGAAACGATCAACTGACATTAACAGTGAATGGTTTATGCAAGATGGAGCAACACCACATACGGCTAACAAAGTGTTAGATATGTTACATGACACATTTGATGAGCGGGTAATTTCCAGACGATATCCCGAAGTGAAACAATGCGGCGTAACTTGGCCTGCGCACAGTCCAGACCTGAACCCCTGGGATTTCTTTCTTTGGGGTTATCTTAAATCGGTTGTTTACAAGCCCAGACCCACAGATACTGCTATGTTATTAAAACAAATACGCAGGGAAGTCAAGAAGATAAGTGTTGGCAATTGTGCTAGAGTAATTGAAAATTTCAAGCAGCGAGTACGGGAAGGAAAACGTCGAAAGGGGCGGCATCTGGAAAACGTCAAATTACTAAATTGACGTCACTGGACAAATTTGGTATTTTTTGTTTATTGTTTGTTATTTTTTTATGCTTTAATGGATTTGTATGAAATTTTATAAGAAAAAACTTAAGGATATATGCTATGTCTGTGAGAAATTTTATACCGCTTTCACAACGTTATGATGTATTAAAATCTCGTCAAAACTGTTAACTTACTTTTTGGACACCCTGTACCTAGATATCAAGACATTCAGGTGACATTCTGTGAGTGAGTGAGTGAGTGTTTCAGTTTTACGTCCCACCAACAGCTAAGGTCATACGGAGACGGGACCTCGGTTTAAAGACTCATCCGAAAGTCTGGAGAAGCCCGGGATCGAACCTGCGACCCCTGGTTTACAAGGCGAGTAGCGTAACCACTCGACCACGGAGGCTTCTGACATTCTGTGAAGATAAGCAAAACTGGCCTCTAGGGTGCACATAAGGTTTTAATGAAATCTCGCCTAAAGACTCAGTTTTTGATCCGACATGACCCAACTTCGAACTTGACAGGTATCATCAAGTCAAACATTCCAGTGAAGTTTCATGAAGATCGAAGCAAAACTAGTCTCTAGGAGGCACACAATGTTTTAAAGAAATCTGACCTAGTGACCTAGTTTTTGATCCGACATGACCCATATTCGAACTTGACCGAGATATCATCAAGACAAATTTTCTGGTAAAGTTTCATAAAGATTACATTAAAATTGGTCTCTTGAGGTTGCACAATGTAAATGTTGACGATGTACGACGGACATACGACAGAGCCAGGGTGATCACAATAGCTCACCTTGAGCACTTCTTGCTCAGGTGAGCTAAAAAAATGAGTGTAGAGCATTTTTAGGAATTCCCTTTTATTTTTGTTTGTTTTGTTTTAGTTTGTTTGATGTGAGGTTTAACGTCCCCGTCAACACTGTAAAGGTCATTTTGGAGACGTTGCTTCCAATTTTGTGGGACTTTTACCAGACATTGAGACGAAATGACATCTCAAGCTCTGTCGCCCAATGAAACCAATAGGGTTTGTTAGCATGGACGGTCCGCCTCGCACCGCGGTTCCTGGACAGGCTTAGATCCTTTATTTTAGCCAAACTGAAAAGAGGATAAGGTAGTAATTTTAGGAATGCTGGACACTAAGCTTTAGAATCTCCATTTAATAATTGAATACTCAAGTATCTGACAGATGAATATTCATTTTATTTAAGAGGCTCAACCCCAATGGAATAGCTTTAAAGTATCTTATATGTGTTGAGTTTTATGTCCCACCAACAACTAAGGTCATACTGAGACAGGACCTTGATTTTAAAGACTAATCCATAGGTCTCAAGAAGCCCAGAATCGAACCCACAATCCCTTTTTTGAGGCAAGTAGCTTGACAACTATATCACAGATGTTTTTTTAAAGAATAAAAGTGTGGACCCTGATCAGACTGCTCCAAGGAGCAGTCTGATCTGGTCCACACTTTTGCAACAATGACTTAAAGTAACCAGCAGGCAACAATTCAGACGACAATGTAACCAACGTCTTAAAGGGTCGTTGAACAACTGGACCCAGAAGTAATCCAATAATCAAATATTTAGAAATGAAAATATCAAAAAGTGGATTCTTTTCTTGTTACCTGTAGGATTCTTACACTATACCCACTGCCACTGGCTTACCTATGTAATATATTTTTTACAAACTTTTAAAAGGAATTATCTAGAAACACGGCATATTTATAGATTGTAAATATTTTGTTTACTATTGAACTTCGAATAGAAGATTCTGGAATATAGAGTCAGAGATTTTAAAGAAATTTGTAAACATGAGGTTTACAAGGGGATGAAGATTCCATATTGCATTATTTTTAGCATATGAGCACATTAAATTCTACAATGTTTCACAATCTCCCTCAAGTCTTTATTATAAAAGGGACAACAACTTCCCTTTACTTCACTTTTGGTTTTCAAGGTTTCATTCTAAATTTACTTTACTATTATTCATAAAGGACTCCGTGTATATTCTATGGGATCAGAAAAAAGGATTTTATGGATAGATAAAATGTGTAAAGAACACTTGTTTATTACAGTTTAAAGGTTGTCAATAAATTTTGTTTGTTTTCTTTTTCTGCTACACTTGGCTTGAGTCTAGAGTGGTTTCCCTTAGAAAATGTTACATTTAGTGTATATTATTGTTTTGCATGACCTTCCATTGCCTTTGGTGAATCGCATCTTAGCCAAGGCTGGAGAGACCTAATGTTTCAGCAATAGCACGGCCCCAGTTAGATCATGTTAGATCAATGCACTGTTTGTAAAAGTGTATATAACGGCCTCCGTGGCCTAGTGGTTAAGAGCACTGACTCTTGATCATTAGGTCTCTCACCGTTGTGGTTCGAGTCTCGCTCGGGTCACATGTGAGACGCCAAGTTCTGAAACGGAAGGTCAGGTGGTTTTTCTCCGGGTACTCCGTTTTCTCCCACCTCTGATTAACGATCGGCTCGATATGAGTGAAATAATCTTGAAGGGGCCGTAAAACCAATAGAAAAATGAAAGTGTATATTGATACAATCCAATGTGTTTTATGATAAAGAGAGTTGTTTGCGGAGATCCCAGGTGAAGACAGACACTTCATAATTCCAGCATTTCGCTTGCCACTTGCCCATGTTAGCATAACAATTATAACAACAAACAAGAGGGCCATGATGGCCCTGGAAAGCTCACCTGATCCATAGGGTATCAAGTGAGCCCCGGGGAGAGCCATTATTGGCCCCGGGCTATAATATGATTAATCTTGGTAGTGGTCTAAAAGGTGAAGCTTCATACCAAATATCAAAGAATGGAGACTTCTGGTTTCAGACAAGATTTTTGAATGTTTTCCTTAAGACTACGAGTCATATATAAACCTTGGGGTCCCCTGGCCAGGCCATTTTTGCCTCCAGGGCTATAATTTGAACCATCTTGGTAGAAATCCACAAGATAAAGCTTCATACCAAATATCAAAGACCTTGGCCTTCTGCTTTCAGACAAGAAGATTTTCAAAGGTTTTCATTGCCTTGACTTCTATTTCCTAGGGCTATAATTTGAACAATTTAGATGAAGCTTCACACCAAATATCAAAGACCTGGGCCTTGCGGTTTCAGAGTAGAAGATTTTTTTTAAATTTCCCTATATAAGTCCATGTAAAAACGAAGGGTTCCGGGGCAGGGGCATTTTTTGACCCCAGGGCTATGATTTGAACAATCTTGGTAGAAGTCCACTAGATGAAGCTACACACCAAATTTCAAAGAACTGGGCCGTCCCATTTTGGAGAAGAAGGTTTTTAAAGATTTTCCCTGTATAAGCCAATGTAAAACCAAAGGGCCTGCAGGTGGGGGCTTTTTTCGCCCTAGGCCTATAATTTGAATAATCTTGATAGAGGTCCACTAGACGAAGCTTCACACCAAAATCAAAGAACTGGGCCTTCCTGTTTCAGAGAAGAAAATTTTTAAAGATTTTCCCTGTATAAGTCTGTAATACCAAAGGCCCCCGGGGCGGGGGCATTTTTGGCCCCAGGGCTATAATTTGAACTGGAATAGTTTTCTAAGAAAACAGATGTCCCCCCACCACACTCATTATTTTTTGAACCAAATCCATCCACTGGTTCAGGAGATAGACTGTTGAAAATTGCCTTGTCTGCACTCTAAGTCCCGTGGTGACCTTGAAAATTAGGTCAAGGTCACCAACATCTAATCAGTTCTTAAGACCAGCCCACTGATATAATGTACCAAGTTTGATCAAAATTCATCCACTGGTTCAGTAGAAAGAGTGCAGACAAGCCAATTTTTAAAAGTCTAACTCCCGTTGTGAACTTGAAAATTACGTCAAGGTCACCAAAAGCTAATCAGTTCTTAAGACCATCCCACTGATATAATGTATCAAGTATGAACCAAATCTTTCCATTGGTTCAGGAGAAAGAGTGCAGACAAGCCAATTTTTAAAAGTCTAACTCCCGTTGTGACCTTGAAAATTAGGTCAAAGTCACCAAAAGCTAATCAGTTCTTAAGACCATCCCACTGATATAATGTATCAAGTATGAACCAAATCCTTCCATTGGTTCAGGAGAAAGAGTGCAGACAAGCCAATTTTTAAAAGTCTAACTACCGTTGTGACCTTGAAAATTAGGTCAAGGTCACCAAAAGCTAATCATTCTTAAGACCATCCCACTGATATAATGTATCAAGTATGAACCAAATCCTTCCATTGGTTCAGGAGTTAGAGTGCAGACAAGCTTTTTTGGTCTAAAATTTGACAATGGTTTCAGCCCTGTGACCTTGAAAATTAGGTCAAGGTCACCAAAATCTAATCAGTACTTTTCCCCCTCCCAATGGTGTATCTGTGTTAGTTTAATCAAAATCCATCCATCCATTCAGGAGATAGAGTGCAGACAAGAGGCAATGCCGACGCCGACTGGATCCGCACCAAAACCAATATGTCCCCCTCCCTTTCGGGTGGGGGGACATAAAAATCTTGGTAGAGGTCCACTAGATGAAGCTTCATACCAAATATTAAAGACCTGGGCCTTGTGGTTTCAGAGAAGAAGATTTTTAAATATTTTCCCTATATAAGCCTATGTAAAACCAAAGGGCCCCGGGGCGGGGGCATTTTTGGCCCTAGGACTATAATTTGAATAATCTTGATAGAGGTCCACTAGATGAAGTTTTACACCAAAAATCAAAGAAACGGGCTTGCGGTTTCAGAGAAGAAGGTTTTTAAAAGATTTTCCCAATATAAGTCTATGTAAAACCAAAGGCCCCTGGGGGGGATATTTTGGTCCCAGGGCTATAATTTGAACAATCTTGGTAGAGGTCCACTAGATGAAGCTTCATACGAAATATCAAAGACCGCGGCCTTGTGGTTTCAGAGAAGAAGATTTTTAAAGATTTTCCCTATATAAGCCTATGGAAAACCAAAGGGCCCCGGGGTGGGGGCATTTTTGGCCATAGGGCTATAATTTGAACAATCTTGAAGTCCACTAGATGAAGCTTCACACCAAATATCAAAGACTTGGGCCTTGCAGTTTCAGAGGAGAAAATTTTTAAAAATTTTCCCTATATAAGTCTATGTAAAACCAAAGGCCCCCAGGGTGGGGGCATTTTTGGCCCCAGGGCTATAATTTGAACAATCTTGGTAGAGGTCCACTAGATGAAGCTTCATACCATTATCAAAGACCTGGGCCTTGTGGTTTCAGAGAAGAAAATTTTTTAAAGATTTTCCCTATATAAGCCTATGTAAAACCAAAGGCCCCCGGGGGCGGGGGCATTTTTTGGCTCCAGGGCTATAATTTGAACAAGCTTGGTAGAGGTCCACTAGATAAAGATTCATACCAAATATCAAAGACCTGGGCCTTGCAGTTTCAGAGAAGATTTTTAAAATTTTCAGTAAAAGAATCTTTAGCTCCTGTGACCCAGATGTGCAACAGACCGAAACCATTTGAACAACTTTGAAAGGGGTAAAAATCCAATCAGTGATTTAGGAGGTGATGTTGTTTGAAGAAAAAGTTTACAGACTCACGCACGCATGCAGGACAAACAAAAAGGGATCCCAAAAGCTCACCTTGTCACTATGTGACAGGTGAGCTAATAAGCCCATGTAAAACCACAGGGCCCCGGGGCGGGGGCATTTTTGGCCCCAGCACTATAATTTGAACAATCTTGGTAGGGGTACACTAGATGAAGTTTCACACTAAATATCAAAGACTTGGGCCTTGCGGTTTCAGAGAAGAAGATTTTTAAAGATTTTCCCTATATAAGCCCATGTAAAACCAAAGGGCCCCGGGGCGGGGGCATTTTTGGCCCCAGGACTTTAATTTGAACAATCTTGGTAAGGGTCAACTAGATGAAGCTTCATACAAAATATCAAAGACCTGGGCCTTGCGGTTTCAGAGAAGAAGATTTTTAAAGATTTTCCCTATATAAGCCTATGTAAAACTAAAGGGCCCCCGGGGCAAGAATTTTTGGCCCCAGCACAATAATTTGAACAATCTAGGTAGAGGTCCACAAGATGAAGCTTCATACCAAATATCAAAGACCTGGGCCTTGCGGTTTCAGAGAAGAAGGTTTTTAAAGATTTTCCCTTTATAAGCCTATCTTAAACCAAAGGGCCCCAGGGCGGGTTTTTTTTGGCCCCAGGACTATAATTTGAACAATCTTGGTAGGGGTCCACTAGATGAAGCTTCACACCAAATATCAAAGACCTGGGCCTTGCGATTTCAGAGAAGAAGATTTTTAAGATTTTCCCTATATAAGCCCATGTAAAACCAAAGGGACCCCCGCGCGGTGGGCATTTTTGGCCCCAGCACTATAATTTGAACAATCTTGGTAGGGGTCCACTAGATGAAGCTTCATACCAAATATCAAAGACCTGGGCCTTGTGATTTCAGAGAAGAAGATTTTTTAAGTTTTTGGCTCATGTGACCTGGATGTGCAACGGTCCGGAACCATTTGAACAACTTTGAAAGGGGACCACCTAAGATTCATTCATGTGAAGTTTGGTCAAAATCCAATCAGTGGTTTAGGAGGAGATGTTGTTTGAAGAAATTGTTTACGGATGCATGCACGCACGCACACACGACGGACAAAAAGTGATCCCAAAAGCTCACCTCGTCACTACGTGACAGGTGAGCTAAAAAGGTTCATAATGAAATGATAAATTATCTAAGACTTTCTATTTGTCAAGGCCTACCATGATCCGGCAGTATTGTAGCTCTGTGAATATCAACATCTTCAAAAGTTACTGTCATTTCTTCCCAATGTTTCCCCTCACTTTTAGCCAAGGTCTTCCAGGCCAAAGCTAAATATCCTGTTGCCGGGAACAAAACACGTCCATCAATTTTGTGGCCAACCAAATAACCATCATCATGATTTTTAGACACATCAATATCAAAGCCACACCCACTTTGACCACTAGCTCTTCCCTCTACAAAATCTGCTGCAGTTGGTACATCCCATTCTTGAGAGTGATCCCACTGTACCATAGGGGACACCATTGGTGTGCCAGGTGGAACAGGAAATGTGACAAGTGGAAACAACCCCAGTGGGTTCAACTTCATGCCTTCTTGATAGCACCTAATTAATACAAACAGTAAGGAAAACTCTTATCAAATTATACATTCATGATGCAAAATAGTCAGCAGATTATACAGTCTTTATAGCAACAATACCAACTGAAGTGGACCGTTATTTTTTTATGTCCCTACCATTCAAACAATTGTGGAAAGGGAGAGACCTGTCTGTCCTCCATGTCCGAGATGGCATTAGCAATTTGCGCTTAAGTTTTCTTAATTGGACTACCAGGTGGGGCATCTGTGTCCTTTAAACATTTTCTGGTTTAAACAATGACTTAGTTGTAATCTATCCAACCTACGTTTGTTCACTTTACAATTAATATGTAGTTTTTTAGATCGAGATCAATGACAATTTTATTTGCCAACACTTAACCCATAAAATGCCAATCACGACAATTGTCGTCCGTTTTGCCGTATGCCAGTTCCCTTAAGTCATTATTGGCAAACAGTGTGGGCCCAGATCAGATCAGACTGCTCCTGTAGGAGCAGACTGATCTGGGCCCACAAACAGGAGCAGTCTGATCTGGGCCCACACCGTTTGCCAGAATGCAAAATACTTTTTTTAAATAGTTTACAAGATTTAGCAGATGATATTTTCAGATGGGTTTTCTCTCGGCAGCTTAACGGGTTAACTTTCATTCCAGAGTTTCTGGACTCTACCATCCTGTGAACTTAGCTATGCCCCAAGTTGTAAACAGTGGGTATAGTCAAAATAATTTACAACTTGTGAAAATGTAGTTGTGCTATTAAGTACCGACTAGAAGACCAAATGGGCCAGAAATTGCTCACCTGGATAAGGCTGACCACGATACTACATTATGCCTTGATAGCCAACTTGTCTATCTTTAGCAATTCTGAATCTGCATGTTGCCTTTATTTAAGTTTCTGAACAGCTCAATTATATTAAGGATTCAGGAAGAGAATGGTGTTGATGCTGAGTCAGTGGGAGTATAGTTTGGCAGGGGGGAGCTATTGCTTAATACTATATTAACTAGAAATGCGTCCATAGGACACGAATGCCCGCGCCTGAAAATATGTGTATGTTCGTATTCATCCATAGAAAGATATTGACCGCAGATTGTCTCATGATGGCCAACATTTCTGCCAAGTAATTTCAAAATCCATCCAGAGATAAAGTTATTGACTGCGTTTAAGTTTCGGACCATTGTTTTGACCTTTTGGCCTCTAAGTATGACCTTGAGCTTGGAGGTACGGATCTGGGTTTGCACGTGACACATCGTCTCATGATGGTTAATATTTCTACAAAGTAATTTAAAAATCCATCCCGAAATAAGAAAGTTATCGACTGCGTTTAAGTTTCGGACCCTTTTTTTACCTTTGACCTCCAAGTTTGACCTTGACCTTGGAGATATGGACCTGGGTTTTGCACGCGACACGTCTCGTGATGGTTAACATTTCTGCCAGTAATTTTAAAATCCATCAAGAAATAAGGAAGTTATTGACCACGTTTAAGTTTCCGACGCACGGACGGACAGGGGCAACGCTATATGCCCTTTCCACCATTCTTCAAATGGCGGGGGCATAACAAAAAGATAAACAAAGTCACCCGATCATGTGAATTCTACTGCAACACAAAGCTATAGTGTATATGGCCACCTACAAAAAGCATCTGAAAGGCACTCTACCAAATCTTGTGGACTCTGAATTTCACATTGTCAGCATCTTAGCTGCCCCGTCCCGCCAACCTTATCTGCGATAACTTTACATGTGCTTTGAAGAATTTCAAGATGGCAGCCATCTTGGATATCTGAATGCAACAATTTTAGCAATTCTGAATCTCCCTGTCAACAAAATGCCTTCCACAAAAATTCAACCCGATGCGACTGACCATTGGGAGCAGATGTGGTTTGAAGATTTTCAAGATGGCCAATGTGGCAGCCATCTGGGCTATCCGAACAGAATGGGTCTAACAAGTCTGAGTGTTGCCCAGTTGCCTCCCTTCAAGTTTCGGCTCAGTTCGACTTTACTAATGTGGTTTGAAGATTTTTAAGATGGCCACCATGGCAGCCACCTTGGATAATGAACAGAATAATTTTAGCAATTCTGCATCTCCAGGTCACCCCAATGCCTCCCATAAAGTTTAAGCTGTTTGGTGTGTGAAGAATTCCAAGATGGCCACCATGGCAGACATCTTGGATATCCGAATGGAATTAATTCAGTAATTCTGAATCAACATGTCACCCTGATACGTTTCAGCTCAATCTGACTTCTGTCCTTTGAAGAATTTCAAGTTGGCCAATGGTTTCCATCTTGGATATTGGAATGGAACGGTTTTAGGAATCCTGAATCTTCCATGTCGCCGGATGCCTCCCCTAAAGTTTCAAGCTCAATCTGATTTTTGGTTTGGGAGGAGATGCTGTTTGAAGAATTTCAAGTTGGTTGCCATGGTGTCCATCTTGAATATCGAAACGAATGGTTTTAGCAAGTCTGAATCTCCATGTCACCCCAATACCTGCCATCAAGTTTCAGCTTAATCCAACCTTTCATTCAGGAGATGTTGTTTAAATAATTTCAAGATGGCTGCCATGGCCACCATCTTGGATATTGGAATGGAACAAGTTTAGCAATGCTGAATCTGTTGCCAAAATGCCTCCCTACAACTATAAGCAAAATCCAATGCGTGGTTTTGGAGATGTAAAAAATGTGGAAAGTTAATAGCTGATGGATTTGTTTGTTTGATTTGAGCTTTAATGTCCCCGTCAACACTGTAAAGGTCATTTTGGAGAAGATGCTTCCAATTTTCTGGGACTTTTACCCGACATTGAGATGAAATGACATCTCAAGCCCTGTTGCCCAATGAAACCAGTAGGGTTTATTAGCATGGACGGTCCGCGGTATACCAGTACTAGTGTGCGGGCCGGATTCAGCTGATGGAAGATGGACAACAGGCCACAGGCCATGACATTGTGAGCTGATAACCCTCTTTATACATTTCTTATAACAACAAAACTTGTTACATTTTCAATAGAGCGAATCCTTAGCTTAAGATATGAGGGATTATTGGACAAATTCAAGGATGTAAATTTATTACTCTATCAAAATAAATGTTGTGGATATTGGTTAGAATCCCATCGGTGAGGTGATTCTAACTAATGTCCACAATATTAATTTTTTGGAGTAACTGAGGGAAAAAAGGCCCTATACCACCTATTTAACAACTCTTTAATGGGATTCTTTACAGCAGCTAATTCTTTAAATTATAATAAAGTGTAAGGGATCAAAATTAATACTGCCGATATAACGAGGGTCCTGTAATCTCAGAAGAGATGGAAGTAAACTTGATGTTTACATTGATCTTTACAGAAGTAGGTTATGAGACTAAAGCTGGCTTGTTCATTGCTCTCATGCTCACAGAAAAGAACTTTAATACTTCAATGACCTGAACAGTGATGTTATTTTCCACAGTTAATTCAAATTCCTACTAAAAGAGAATTTTGCCCATAGCTCAAAACATTTTTGTTTTCAGGGCTTTCAAAATCATTTAACTAATTTCAAGCTCAGATAGGCAAGAAGGACAGTACCCAGAAAAACAAGAGAGCCATGATGGTCCTGGATCGCTCACCTGATCCATAGTGTAACAGCAGGGCCCCAGGGAGGGCCATTTTTGGTCCCAGGACTTTAATGTGCATAATGTTGAGGGAGGTCTTAAAAGTAACATCAACAAAGGCTATAATTTGAACAATCTTGGCAAAGGTCCACTATGTGAAGCTACACACCAAATATCAAAGACCTGGGCCTTGCGGTTTCAGAGAAGAAGATTTTTTAAAGATATTCCCTACATAAGCCTATGCAAAACCAAATGGCCCCGGGGCTATATAAGTATGTAAAACCAAAGGGCCCTGGGGTGGGGGCATTTGTGGCCTCAGGGCTATAATTTGAACAATCTTGGTACAGGTCTACTAGATGAAGCTCCATACCAAATATCAAAGACCTGGGCCTTGCAGTTTCAGAGAAGAAGATAAGATTTTCCATTATAAGCCATGTAAAACCAATGGGTCTCGGGGCGGCGACATTTTTGGCCTCATGGCTATAATTTGCACAATTTTGATAGAGGTCCACTAGATGGAATTTCACACCAAATATCAAAGACCTTGGCCTTGTGGTTTCACAGAAAAAGATTTAATATTTTCGCAAAATTAGCCTGTAAAACCAAAGGACCCCAGAGCAGGGGCACTTTTGGTTTCAGGGCTGTAATTTGAACAATCTTGATAGAGGTCCACTAGATGAAGCTTCATACCAAATATCAAAGTCCTGGGCCATGCAGTTTCAGAGAAGAAGATTATTTAAGATTTTCCCTATATAAGTCTATGTAAAACCAAAGGGCCCCTGAGCCAGGACATTTTTGGACTCTGGGCTATAATTTGAACAATCTTAATTAAGGTCTGCTAGATGAAGCTTCATGCCAAATATCAAAGGCCTAGACCTTGTGGTTTCAGAGAAGAAGATTTTTAAAGATTTTCCCTATACAAGTCTATGTAAAACCAAAGGGCCCCGGAGCGGGATCATTTTTGGCCCCAGCATTATAATTTGAATAATCTTGGTAGGGGTCCTTTAGATGAAGCTTCATACCAAATATCAAAGACCTAGGCCTTGTGGTTTCAGAGAAGGAAGATCTTTTAAAGATTTTCCCTATACCCCGGAGCGGGGGCATTTTTGGCCCAAGGGCTATAATTTGAACAATATTGGTAGAGGTCCATTAGATGAAGCGTCATACCAAATATCAAAGTCCTGGGCCTTGCAGTTTCAGAGAAGAAGATTTTTAAAGATTTTCCCTATATAAGCCTATGTAAAACCAAAGGGCCCCGGGGCGGGGACATTTTTTTGCCCCAGCACTATAATTTGAACAATCTTGGTAGAGGTCCACTAGATGAAGCTTCATACCAAATATCAAAGACCTGGGCCTTGTGGTTTCAGAGAAGATTTTTTAAGTTTTTAGTGAAAAAAAATCTATTTTTGGCTCCTGTGACCTAGATGTGCAAAGGACCGGAACCATTTGAACAACTTTGAAAGAGGACCATCTAAGGATCATTCCGGTGAAGTTTGATCGAAATCTGATCAGTGGTTAAGAAGGAGATGACAAAAAGTGATCCCAAAAACTCACCTTGTCACTACGTGATGGTGGGCTAAAAACAGCTGACCTTCCATTGCATAACTTGGCATTCTCATGTGACCCAAGTGAGGCTCGAGCCACCAGTGCCAGGAGGCCTAATGATTAAGAGATGGCTCTTACCCACTAGGCCACAAAGACCCATTCATAGCTTCGGATAACAAATAATTACTGAATTTAGGGACCTGTTTTCATTTTATCTTGAACATATATATACACTATACAGTCACAAAAGTTCCAATACATGAATTGCTTTTTGTTACTGTTGTAACCCCAGAGGTAACACTCAATTTTTTCTTTACTTTTTGAAGGATTACCCATTTGTCTATTGGTTATCATCAACTGTTCTGGCTCTGAGCATTATCATGGTTCAAAGTAGCCTGCAACAGCCAAGGGGTCATGTCGTTTTTGCATAGAGTTAAATGAAATACCCTGTATCATAAGTTTCCTGAAATTTTGCACTTTAGGCCTTTCTTTAACCCCACAAAAATAAGAAGCATCAGCCTTAGCAGGTGGAAGTTAAAAGCTTTTCACCAAGGGTCCTGTAATTCTGTAAAGTATGTTTGAACACCACTGTTAATGGTAATTGAAATCATCAGAAAATTTTGTGCCACAGATTGACATCTCATGTGAATCATCTGCCCAGCAGACATTTCAAATGTTATGTAAAATAGAAGTTGAAGCAATGATCAGGAATCAATACAATTAACCCACAGCTCCCATTAGAGACACCAAAGGGAAAGAAACACAAACATGAAACAACAGACCCTAATGGAAACACAAACAGCGGAAAGCCAAAAGGACAGTTACTTTCCCACAAAATGGCCAATAGGCTATCCAAAATAAAATAAGTGACACAAACACCCAAAGACAAACCATAACAAGATGTGTTTGTGAAACACAAACATGTCCCAGGGCATGGTCACTTTTTATTCAAAGTTGCTCACAGTTCAAGATTTTTGTTTGTGTGGGAAGCCCTTGACACAAGAAACTTACATGCAAAATATGAAAGCTCTATCTTAAACGGTTCAAAAGTTATGAACAATTATTTAAAGTAGGTCATGGTCACAGGTCAAAAAAATTTGCATGAATGTAAAGCTCTTGTCACAAGGAACCTACATGCCAAATATATAGGCTCTATCTTAAATGGTTCAAAAGTTATGAACAATTTTATTTTTTCTTTTAAGTTAGTCAAAGGGTCAAGGTCATGGTCCAAACATTTTGCATGAATGAAAAGCTCTAATCAGAGGGAACCTACATGCTAAATATGAAAGCTCTATCCCAAACAGTTCGAAAGTTATGACCAAAAATGTTTATTTTTTTAAGTAGGTCAAGGTCACAGGTCAAAATCTTTGCATGAATGTAAAGCGTTTGTCACAAGGAACCTACATGCTAAATATGAAGGCTGTATCTCAAACGGTTCAAAAGTTATGACCAATATTAACTTTTTCTTTTATGTAGGTCAGGTCACAGGTCAAAATTTTTCCATGAATGTAAAGCGTTTGTCACAAGGAACCTACATGCTAAATATGAAGGCTGTATCTCGAACGGTTCAAAAGTTATGACCAATATTAACTTTCTTTTATGTAGGTCAAAGGTCACAGGTCAAATTTTTTTTGTGTGAATGTCAAGCACTTGTCACAATGAACCTACATGCAAAATATGAAGGCTCTATCTCAAACCGTTCAAAATGACCAAAATGTTTTTTTTAATTTTAAGTAGGTCAAGGTCACAGGTCAAATTATTTTGCATGAATGTAAAGCTTTTGTCCCAAGGAACATGCATGCTAAATATGAAGGCTGTATCTCAAGTGGTTCAAAAGTTATGACCAATGTTATTTTTTTCTTTTAAGTAGGTCAAAGGTCAAGGTCACAGGTCAAATTTTTTGCATGAATGTGAAGATCTCGTCACAAGGAACCTTCAGGCCAAATATAAAAGCTCTATCTCAAACGGTTCAAAAGTTATGGCCAATGTTAAAGTTGTCCACGTACAAACCAACAAACAGACAGGGCAAAAACAATATGTCCCCGCTATCGCTACCGGGGACATAAAAGTAAACCTTATAAAAATTAGAAGTAAAATAAAGATCAGGAATCGATACAATTAACTTACTCCACCCATCAAAGACACCAAAGGGAAAGAAACACAAACATGAAGCGACCAGACCATAATGGAAACCTAAACAAAGGAAGGCTATAAGGACAGTTACTGTCCCACAAAATGGCCAAATGGCCATCCAAAATAAAAAGACAAGTGATACACAGAGTAAGTAACAAACAACAACATAAATAAAGCCTTATTTCCTCTTAACAGTAAGGTGACCACCTGCAAATGTGACTGGCAGTTTATGGTTAATGCACTTACTTTCCAAGGCTAGATAAACAGAAATCAACATTGTCATTATTTCCTCTCTTCATCAATCCCACAATGCAACACTTTGTACTGAGTGACCTCTTGAGTATGGCCTGCAACAGACAATGTGGTGCTATTTCTATGACGATGGCATTGTCAGGAACATGATGCAGAGCCTCCTGGAACAAGACTGGGCTCACTAGGTTGTTCACATGGTAATCTGCCGAGGAAAGCTTGGCCAGATCAGATGACCATTTACTCTCTGGAATGGATGAGCTGATCCAGCGGCTGCTTCGTGGCTTTGATACTATTACCTGCAATTGAGAGGACCTTTATAGTAAAATACTACCAAAATTGTAAAACTGGTTGACTTGCTGTTTAATCCCTACCAGGAAACAATACTGAGATGCATACCTCACTGGCAATAAAGGACTACATTTTAATTTAGCCAAAAGTTAACTCCTGACCAGAAGGCTTGAACCCACAGCGGTAAGAGACTTTGTTTTTTGGGTTTTACCGCCCTTTCAAGATTATTTCACATTTTGAGCCAATCGTCAAATCAGGTGGGTGAAAACCAGAGTACCTGCAGAACATGGACCCAGGCAGGGCTGGAATATACAGTGGTCAAGGTCTGCAGTGATCACCAGTCTGACCTAATGTTTCTGTTTTTTTTTTTGTTGTTGTTTTTTTTTTTATTTAACAGCCCCTTCAAGATAATTTCACTTGTATCCAGCCGATCGTTAATCAGGTGGGTGAAAACTAGACTAGGCAGAGAAAAACCACCTGACCTTCCGTTGCAGAACTTGGCGTCTGACATGTAACCCAAATCAGGCTTGAACCTCAGTGCTGAGAGCAGATGATTAAGAGTCGGTGCTCTTACCAACTAGGCCAAGTAGGCCCATCATGACCTAATCAGAGCTACAGATAATTTTTAGGCCAAAGAGTATTTTACTCCCTGATTTTTTTTTCAAAGGGTATTTCAGGTCCTAGAAATTTACTGAAAGAGTAAAATGTTACAGTTTTTTGGAAAGTGTATTTTGACACATAATATGCTTTTTATTCCCAAGTGTGTCAGTTTTTATAACATATTGATGATATTTATAATCATAAAATAATTATCATAACTTCAGATAAGGCGCTTTTTTCATCAGAAAAGTACATACATTTTTCTTATTTCTGCACATAAACATACACGTAATTATGTTGTTGGTATTCATTAGAAGTGCCTCACTTCATTTGGATTTTTTCTCGATTTCTCGGAAACAGCCGCTAATCACATCATCTAGTATTGTTCTTGCAATCTTAGAGGGGTCTGTTACTTCCTTCCTTGTTAGGAAGTTCAATATGTTGCCCGCATTTGCTGGCATTTTCGGTCTAAAACGAACGGACTGCGACGATTTCTCCGCCATTTGTTTGCATTGGAAACCAACAGAGTGATTTCCCTTGCCGATCTGTTATTCTAATCACGATTGGCCTAACGAAAACGAAAGTACCAATCAGACAACGTATTACACAGCGGCTTTTGCTAGAACCGGATATGAAGTTGGGTTGCTCAATTTACCGAAACGAAGTCGGTTTACTCCAACTTTTATTTTGCACCCGTCGGGACCATGACGTACCCGTTTTTTCCAATGCGTATCGGTACGCGAAAAATCGATTTTCAATGCGTTTTTAATGAAAATTAATGCGTATATACGAGGATACGCGCCTTATCTGTAGCTCTGCCTAATGTTTAAAGAGACGAGCTTGTTAGCCACTAGGCCACAGAGGCCAGTTAATAAAGGCCAATTAGGCCAGTTAATAAATGATATAAGCCATACCATAAGCTACACCAGCAACTCTGCTGCATTAGCACCAGGCAATTCATCCTTTCTCTAAGCTGAGAGAAAACCTATGAGGCTGAGCAATTAATTCAGTATTATTCTACTTTACTGTGCAGTCAGCTAAATAAGCAACCTCCGCATCCAGTAAATCAGCAAAAGAGTGCAATAGACTAAAACCATTCCGAAAAGGTTACTGACATCTAAAAGTATAAGGACTATAATAATCTTATATGGGTGCGAGGGGTGGATGGAAAAATTCGTCCGGAGGGTCACAGTCTGGCATCACGATGCTTGCCGAGTGATGCTGGACAGTGATCCCGAGGGACAAATTTTTCCATCCACCCCTCACACCCATATAGGATTCTGTTTTTGCATACCTATCATGTCTTAGCACGGATTTTTAATGATACAGTCACTTCGAGTACCGACGTCAGCCATATTAGGATGATGGTACAGGAATGTTTAGTGACGTCAGGTAACATGCTGTGACGTCAACCTTAACGATGGCGCATCTGAGGTCGTAATCAACCAGTGCATTTATCAAACGTGATTATATTCGATTTTGGGTCAGAACATCCGGGTCAGAACAAATTTCTATCCCAGGGTAAAATCACGAATTTCCTAGTCTGGTGTGCAAGAAATATTGTTATACTGCAAAGAAATTTGTAGGGTTTTTGACTGGACAGCATCTTATATCTGGTACCTGTAAATATGTCAGATTGTCTCAAGGAGGTGATTCTAACAAGTACCCACAATGTATGTTTCTTATAAAAAAATAAGGAAAATCATCCCTTAATGATCCTTGTTATAGTAATCGCAAAATAAGACTGGCAGGACAGGGCAGTTCAGGCGTTGATGTATGGCAATTCAGTGATTCCACAAGATATGGTAGAATGCCTTTTTGCATGCTTTTTGCAAGAGGACCAAAAAACCATATACACCATGTAGCTTTGTGTTACAGATGAATTCATATAATCGGTTGACTTTGGTTTTACCTTTTTATAATTTGTTTTTGTTTGATTTGCGGTTTAACGTCCCCGTCAACACTGTAAAGGTCATTTTGGAGACGTTGCTTCCAATTTTGTGGGACTTTTACCCGACATTGAGATGAAATGACATAGAATATTTCAAAGGCATGTGCAAATGACAGTGCCACACTGTCAATCTTATTTGTGACTACTATACTCTGTCTATGCATTAACTAGAGGATACAGTTTGATTCAACTTCTGACAAGTTTACACACCTTATCTAGGGCTTCTTTAAGAGCTGGGGCTATACCCTTCATGTAGTAGGAATGGAATGCCACCTCTGCACTGTTCACTTCTTTAGCAAATATTCCCTTGCCTTTCAATTCCTTTACAAACCATTTCACTGCATCTGCTGGGCCGCTAATGGTGACCGTGTCTTCTGCATTGTGACAGGCCGGTACCACACCTGGTGGACACTGAGCTACGGCCTCCGCCCAGGTTAAACCTGAAATAGTGCAGTAGAAATATTATCCGCAATTTTTCTAAACAAAATACCTTTGCTCTTGGCTCTTTTACTGGTACGATCTTAACTTCTTGCAAACATTTAACCCTTAAGCTGCTAATCACAATTGTCATCTGCTGCGAACAGTGTGGACCTAATTCAGACTGCTCCTCTAGCAGCAGTCTGATCAGGGTCCACACTATTTGCCTGTATGCAGAAACATTTTTTGAAAGTTTGCAAGAAGATGCAGCAAATGGTATAAAAAACGTTTTCCGTTTTTGTTTTTGTTAATGGGATGCCCTGAGAAAGCAATTTGCTGTCTTGAAGAGCACCCCTTCAAAGCAAATTAAAGGTGCATTAAATCCTTAGTGTGTTCGTTGTGTGCGGTTTAAAGTTTCATCTAAAAGTCTGGAGAAATAAGTTCTGAAGTGAGACCCTTTGGAAGCAAAGAATACACCAAAATAAACGAAAATAGCAGACTCGGTTTTATTGAGTCTGTTCAGAATTGAATCCATGACCCCTGCTTTACTAGGAGAGTAGCTAAACCACATCAAGCAGGCTTCTACATATATTCTATAGTATAGTTCTTTAACTCCCAATCCTGTAGACCAGTTTGTGTTGGGGTATTACGGGCCATCAACAGTATTTAGGTCATTTTGGAAATGTTGCTTCTGATTTTTGTGGAACTTTTACCTGGTAATGAGATGCAAAGATATCTCAAGCCCTACCGCTCAAAGAAACTGCTAGAGTTTAAGGAAGTGTCCAAATCGCACCACTTTTCCTGGGCAGACTGACCAAAGTAGTTTTACCAGTATTCAAGTTTGGTCAGTTTCAGTTCTATGTGTAAGTACTATGCAGCCCAATCTGTTTCTTCAATCCCCAATGGGCGGGGGCACATTGTAGACCAGTAAAGAATATGCAAACAGTAGATCCAGATGAGATTGCTCATAATCAGCCATCTCTGACATCAGGATCAAGTGTTTTGTCATCCTGTAAATGATTTTGACTAAACAACCTTATTTACAAGAATGGACATGTCCTAATTCAGAGGTGGAAGTCTGATAACTTTAACCCTTCTCTTGCTGAATATTCATTTAAGCCACACCCATATCTGTCTTTCACCCAATCAAATTACTTGATGTAATTTATTGCTACAAATTCATAAACTGAATGCCAAACAGTGTAGATCCTGATCAGATGGCTTCTTCAGAAGCCATCTGATCTGGATCTACACTGTTTCCAAAGATAGGGGTTGTCGTGAACAGCAAGATAAGGGTTAAGTGTGGACAATGACACCGACAATGGGTGCAAGAGTATGCTAGTAACACTTTATGGACTTTGTCCAGGCAAGCTAATAAATGACCTTGAAAAGTCAACATGGAGGTTTTCTGTTTAAAATACATTGTCAACTTAACAAACTGATAATGTATGTTGATTATATTTACCAACAGCTGCCATTCCTCCCGGTGGCAGTTTGGCTGTCTGTATGCAGTACCCTCTCCAGTAAGCTGCCAAAACCGTCTCCTCTGCTGTAAGACTCCCATCAGCGTAAGCACAGCCCAATTCTCCTACTGAATGTCCTACTATACCATCTGGTGTTACACCCATACATGTAAGCATGTCAACAAGGGCTACCTGGAGAAATGGTAAATCTTTACAATGAGCAATTGATAGCTTAATTTCAGGTAACGGTAAACATCAGAAAAAGCCTTTTCAACCGAACATTACATGCTATATGTACTTTTGTTTGTTATGTTTTTTAAATGCATCTAAACATGATTATAACACTATTACCGTAAAAATTCGGCTATAAGGCGATTCGGCTATAAGACGGGACCCCTTTTTCAGTTCTTCTAATGTGGGATTTTGCTTATACTCTTTTATAAGACGGGTCAAATTTTTGCCATACCTGTCTGGGCCTATCTGCTACCGCTAGATGCCGTTTAGATGTGAGAAATCGGCCTTTTTTCGTCAGAAAACCCCTCTACTTACCCCTCACATGGCTTTGTTTATGTCTGTTGACATAATGTCTTCGTTTGTGAGAGTTACAAAGAGAGACAACTCTTACTGAATCTGAATCGGTAGGTCTATTAAGCGTCTGGAAAAGGGGGAAACGTCGGGCCGATAGGTCGTATCGCTGTCGGCCCGAAGTTGGCCCGGTACATGCTTTGCTGGCTAAGACTTCTATTTAATAGACGACAGGGCTGCCAAATCCATTTCCCGGTTGCCCGAGACAAGACCGAAATCGCGCCGGGCAAGTGCAAAAAAAATCGTCTACAACCGTCAGTCTTTCTGAGTCCTTAAATCCGGTAAAACTAGACCAGTAAGTAAATCGCAATAATTAATGCAGACAAACCATCTGTGTATTTATTACGGTTCAATTATGACACTATTGTTAATCCCTGTCATATAATTGCCACCCTGCGGTGCGTGTCGATAAGGTGTGAAAATATGGTCAAGTTATGTCTCGTATTTGCGTTTATCCGCCAATCATAAAATTTAATCCACAATCAATGTGAAAATGATTTAATCGCTCCTCAGACAATTAGCTACATCTAACGGTAGAAGTTTGCATTACAAAAAATGGACTATTCTACGATCTCATGAATGGTTATGTTTTGGCGCCAAATAGCAGACGCTGGGCGAGAAAAGTCGAACGATGTTGTTGGTTATTGACACGGAGCTTCTGGGGATAATTCGGGAGCTGTGCAAAGCCCTGGTTTTCTATCCACCTCTATTTACAACCGTTTAGCTATCGAGAACATATTTTTTACCGGTTCCTAACGTTTTTTTTTTATGAACGAGATACACACAATGACATTAAACACGTGTTGGGGTGCTGGCGTCGGATGACGTCATTTACCGATCGCGTGCAGAAAAATGGTAGCGTCGGTTTGTGGGCGGCGATTTTTATCAATTCAAAAATCATCGATCGGCATTTTCCGTATGTCTGGTCTTCGCCGGACTTTGCCGGAAAAAAGCATGCAGTCCATGACCTCGGCTATAAGACGGGGTCACTTTTTCGGGCTCTTTTTGGAGGGAAAAATCCTCGTCTTATAGCCGAATTTTTACGGTATATGATTCTGGATATGAAAGTGTTTGAAATTAATCCCAAAAATGTAGATTATATAGAAAAATGTTTATGGTCATTTTCTTTACATGTTAAATCTAATGTAAACCGCTCTAAACCCCAGTTTATATAGAGAAAAAGTGTGTGTGTGTGTGTGGGGGGGGGGGGGTGTTAGAACTGCCCCAATGAGCACCCTCAAGCTTAATAAATGTAGGCATAGGTTGTGGGTGCTCACTGATTGGGTGGGGGTGGGGGGTTAGAACTTCCTCAATGAGCACCCACATTTGGACAAGAATAGTTCTAACAAGGTTGTGGCGTACACTGCACAATGGTCATAGCCCTTTCATCACTACCTGCTGCAAGGACAACAGACCTTGTCAAACTGTAAGATGCCAACTGAGCTTCCTCTATAAACAAGGCATCGCAGGGGATACAAATCCCCTTGCACAAGACAACTTATAAATTGCCACAATGATCTTGACCTTGAGCCCGAGTATGTTGTGAACATACATTAAATCCATCAATAAATGCAGGTGCTAGAGTAATGAGTTTTTCAGAGATAGCCACAGTGACCTTGAGCCCAGGACCCTGAAAGTCCAACTTGCTTGAGATATCAAACAATGTTTGTGTGATGTTATATTAAAATACATAAATAAATTGGGCCCAAAAGCGATGACAAGTTTTCTAAAAATAGCCAGAGTGACCTTGACTTTGAGGCCAGGACCCTGAAAGTCGAACTCACGAGATATCATATGCAACATTTGTATGAAGTTATATTAAAATCCATCCAGAAACAAGGCATCGCAGGCAATACAAATCCTCTCACACAAGACAACTTCGTATGTGGAAAACACAGAAAAAGGCAAAAGTCCAACTTGCTTACATATTACCATTTTCAACGTTTGTGTAAAGTTTGTTTAAAAGCCTTCAATAAATGTATGAACTAGAGTGATGACAATATTTCTCTAAAAATAGCCACAGCGACCTTGGCCATGACCTTGAAAGTCTATCTTGCTCGAAATATTATCATAAGCATCTTTTGTGTGAAGTTATATGAAAATCTGTCAATAAATGTAGGCGCTAGAGTGATCAAAGTTTTTCTCAAAATAGCTACAATGACCATATAAACTTGAGGCCATGACCGTGCAAGTCAAACTCGCTCGACATTATCATAAGCAGCATTTGTGTGAAGTTATTAAAATAAGTCAATAAATGTAGGCGGAGCTGTGACAAAGTTTTTCTAAAAATAGCCACAGTGACCTTGACCTTGAGGTCATGTCCTTGAAAGTCTAAGCAGCTTGAGATATAAGCAACGTTTGTGTAAAGTTATATTAAAATTCATCAATAAATGTAGGGGCTTGAGCGATGACAGTTTTCCTAAAAATATGTGACCTTGACCTTGAGGCAATGACCTTAAAAGTCAAACTCGCTCGAGAAATTATCATAAGTAACATTTGTGTGAAGTTATACTGAAATCCGTCAATAAATGTAGGCACTAGAGCGATGACAAAGTTTTTCTAAAAATAGCCACATGAACCTTGACCTTGAGGCCACAACCTTAAAAGTCGAACTTGCTCGAGATATTGTCATAAGGAACATTTGCGTGAAATTATATTGAAATCGGTGAAGAAATATAGGCACTAAAGTCATGAGTTTTTCTAAAAATAGCCAGTGACCTTGACCTTAAGGCCACAACCCTGAAAGTCTAACTCGCTCGAGATATTGTCATAAGGAACATTTGTGTGAAGTTATATTGAAATAGGTGAATAAATGTAGGTGCTAGAGCGATGAGTTTTTCTAAAAATAGCCACAGTGACCTTGACCTTGAGGTCACGACCTTGAAAGTCAAACTGGCTCGAGATATTGTCATAAGGAACATTTGTGTGAAGTTATATTTAAATCGGTGTAGAAATGTAGGTGCTAGAGCGATGACAAACTTTTTCTAAAATAGTCAGTGGTCACAACCTTGAAAGTCTAACTCGCTCGAGTTAATGTCATAGGGAACATTTGTGTGAAGTTATACTAAAATTGGTCAAGAAATGTAGGCGCTAGAGCGATGACAAAAGTACGTACGGGACAAATGCTATATCCCCCCTCACATAATGAAGACGCTAGAGCGATGACAGTTTTTCTAAAAATTGTCAGTGACCTTGACCTTGAGCCCAGGACCCTTAAAGTCAAAAGCTCAACATTTGTGTGAAATTATTTTAAAATCCATCAATAAATGTAGGTGCTATAGCGATGACAATTTTTCTAAAAATAGACAGTGACCTTGATCTTGAGCACCAGACCCCGAGTCTAACCTGCTAGAGATATCATCATACCCAAGATTTGTGTGAAGTTATATTAAAATCCATCAATAAATGTAGGCGCTGGAGCGATGACCGATTTTCTAAAACTAGCCACAGTGACATTGACCTTGAGGCCATGACCCTTGAAAGTCGAACTCTAGATATTATCATAAGCAGCATTTGTGTGAAGTTATATTAAATTTTTTCAATAAATGTACGTATGTATGGGACAAATGCTGTATCCCCACTCAGAACTTTGTTGTGCCAGGGGATAATAAAGCCATTATTAATACAGAATAGTTGTATAGTTGATACCTAAAGACACGCACCACCTTTGCCTATAACCACTCTTAAGGCCTCAGTAGCTCAGTTGGATGGGTGTCTGACTGGTGAGGAGGACTGTGTTTAACACCAGCCAGGGTCTGCAACGTTCTTTCGTGGAGATTAATCATGAAATCTTTTCTACTGTCATTCTCATTGTCAGTTTATGGCGAAAGAATATGCACTGTACTGATTCTCTATCCTCTTAAGACTTACGTTTAAGCCAGCACAGGTAAAGTATGGACAGGTAAACTGACCAGCTCAGTATGACCTAAATAGTGTTGACTAGGCCATTAAACTTCAATACAAACAAACAAACAAACAGGCTACATCGCGCCTGTGGGGGGCACGAAATCACCAAACCATTACATCTAGGCCAAGGTCAAACATAGATGCTTGCATAAAAGTTGCCATTCTTAAATGCAAGGTTGTACTAATTATCATTAATGAAGCTCTAATACTTCTTGAGAAATGAACTTAACCATTAGGGTGAACGCTTGGGTGGTCGCAATATTTTACAAAGTCAGTGAACCATGAAATGTAGGTCAAGGTCAAATATGGATGCTTGCATCTAAGTTGCCATCCCCAGATACAAGTTTGTACCAAGCTCTTATAGTTCTTGAGAAATTAACTTGTAACTTGACAATTAGTGAACACTAGGGTGGTCGCAATATTTTACAAAGTCAGTGAAGCATGAAATGTAGGTCAAGGTCAAATATGGATGCTTACATTTCAGTTGCCATCCCAAGATACAAGTTTGTACCAAGTATCATTAATGAAGCTCATAGTTCTCGAGAAATAAACTTGACCATTAGGGTGGACACTAGGGTGGTCGCGAATGTTGACGCCTTGACAAACGGACGGAAAACCGGATGCATATACTGTGCCATGCTAATAGCAGGCATGACAAAAATCAAGACGCTTCAACCAGTTTTTGCATTTCTTCGATCTCAGCAAGACAGTTTATTAAAGTGTTATGTGATTTACATCATAGATCAGATATAGCTTCACACTATTGTTCATTATTCAGGTAGCACTGGGGATTTTGAACTCTACCAAAGAGAAAATGCCTGTTTAGGGTTTGGTTTTTCCTAATTTTTTTGGCGAAGCTTTGTAGGTTTTCTTTTCATGATTCCTGAAAAAACAAGAGCACCACATGCGAGTGCCAACGCTCGGCTGCAGCCCCTTTTCATAATGAACAACTAGTCCGAGTTTCAAGTAAATATGTTCAGTAATGACAGAGATATTACAAAATGTCCAAGTTTTTGCAAGACGACACCAGAGCTATGACAATACCTCGTCATTTTCTTAGAAAACAGCCAAGCTTAGAAAACAGCCAAAATTGAAAAACAAGAGGGCCATCAGGGCCCTGGATCGCTCACCTGATCCATAGAGTAATAAGTGGGCCCCGGGGAGGGTCATTAATGACCCCAGGGTTATAATGTGCATAATGTTGAGGGAGGTCTAAAAAGGTGAAGCTTCATACCAAATATCAACAAAGGCTATAATTTGAACAATCTTGGCAAAGGTCCACTAGATGAAGCTACACACCAAATATCAAAGACCTGGGCCTTGCGGTTTCAGAGAAAAAGATTTTTTTTAAAGATATTCCCTACATAAGCCTATGTAAAACCAAATGGCATCGGGGCGGGGGCATTTTTGGCCTCAGGGATATAATTTAAACAATCTTGATAGAGGTCCACTAGATGAAGCTTCACACCAAATATCAAAGACATGGGCCTTGCTGTTTCAGAGAAGAAGATTTTCAAAGATTATCTCTATATACCGGTAAGTCTATGTAAAACCAAAGGGCCCAGGGGCGGGGGCATTTGTGGCCCGAGGGCTATAATTTGAACAATCTTGGTAGAGGTCCACTAGATGAAGCTCCATACCAAATATCAAAGACATGGGCCTTGTAGTTTCAGAGAAGATTTTTAAAGATTTCCCTATATAAGCCCGTGTAAAACCAAAGGGTCACGGGGCGAGGGCATATTTGGCCCCAGGGCTATAATTTGAACAATCTTGATAGAGGTCCACTAGATGAAATTTCACACCAAATATCAAAGACCTAGGCCTTGTGGATTCATAGAAGATTTTTAAAGATTTTCCCTTATATAAGTCTATGTAAAACCAAAGGGCCATGAGGTGGGGGCATTTTAGGTCTCAGGGCTATAATTTGAACAAGAGCACCGCATGCGGGTGCCAACGCTCGTCTGCATTTTCTTTTAGAAAACCAAAGTTCTAAGTCAAACAAGAGCAATCAAATTGCAAGATGGAGTTATAAAATTTGTAGGGAATGTAGCTCTTGTGATGGTGAGTATGTGTATGAAGTTTCATGAAGGTAGGCCAAATACTTTTGGAAATATGGCCAAGGTTAAGGTTTTCGGTTAAGGACGACGCCAGACGACAACGAAGACGCCGGAGTGATGACAATAGCTCGAAAGTTTTTTTTCAAACTAGAAAAAGTGTCCATAGGACACAGATGCCCCCGCCAAATGCCATTCATAAAAATATTACAAATGTACTTCAAATCAATCATAAAATATATGCATCAAGGGCAGATAATCCAAAAAACAAAAATGCAAGAGTTGTCTACATTGTTCATGACACATCGTCTCAGTGTGATGAATGCACCTGTGAAGTTTCATGAATATATTCCATACGGTTTAGGAGTTATGGCCCGGGAGGGGATAATTAAAATTTTTTTAAGTCTGTGACCTTGACCTTGAGCTCATGGGCATGGGTGGGGGTATCGCTGAATAAAATGGACAGGTATCTAACATGATACCAAATAGCAACTCAATCCATCGCACGATTTGGAAAATATCAACTCTTAAAATATCTAATTAAAAATTTCTAAGTCTGTGACCTTGACCTTGAAGCCATAGGCATGAGTGGGGGTATTGCCAAATAAACATTTGGACCTGTATCTATCATCATAGCATACATAAGCCAAATCCATAATATGGTTTGGAAAATTTGAGCTCTTTAAAATCTTTCACATTAAAATTGTCTAAGTCTGTGACCTTGACCTTGAGGTCATAGGCATGGGTGGGGGTATTGCTGAATAAAACACTGTACCTATATCTATCATCATATGAAACAAAGCCATCATAAAAGTTCAGGTTCTACCAGGTACAAATACCTTAACTGGAGTCTTTAACATGGAAAATTTGTAAGTCCATGACCTTGACCTTGAGGCCATGGGCATGGGTGGGGGTACCGCTGAATAAAACTTTGGACCTATATCTATAATCATACCAAATATGAACCAATTCCATCAAATGGTTTGGAAAATATGAGTTCTAAAATGTTCAAGTCTACCTGTTACAAAAACCTTAACCTGAGTCTTTAACATCGAAAATGTCTAAGTCTGTGACCTTGACCTTGAGGTCACAGGCATGGGTGGGGGTATTGCTTAATAAAACTTTGGACCTATATCTATCATCATACCAAAGATGAACCAGTTCCATCAAATGGTTAGGAAAATAGGAGTTCTAAAAGTTCAGGCTCTACCTGTTACAAAAACTTTAACCCGAGGTTACAGGATCGCGTACGTACGTACGAACGCACACGTACAGACGGACGTACACATGTTCGCACGTACGGAAAACCGAAAAACTATATGCCCCCGCCATCATATGATGCGGGGGCATTAAAACAGACGAGCTAAAAATCTTGGTAGAGGTCCACTAGCTGAAGCTTCATACCAAATATCAAAGACCTAGGCCTTGTGGTTTCAGAGAAAAAGATTTTTCAAGATTTTCCCTATATAAGCCTATGTAAAACCAAAGGACCCCGGGGCGGGGGCCATTTTTGGCCCCAGCACTATAATTTGAACAATCTTGGTAGGGGTCCACTAGATGAACCTTCATACCAAATATCAAAGACCTGGGCCTTGTGGTTTCAGAGAAGAAGACTTAAAGATTTCCCTATAGTATATAAGCCCATGTAAAACAAAAGGGCCCCCGGGCAGGGGCATTTTTGGCCCCAGCACTATAATTTGAACAATCTTGGTGGGGGTCCACTAGATGAAGCTTCATACTAAATATCAAAGACCTGGGCCTTGCGGTTTCAGAGAAGAAGATTTTTAAAGATTTTCCCTATATGAGCCCATGTAAAACCAAAGGGCCCCGGGGCGGAGACATTTTTGGCCCCAGCACTATAATTTGAACAATCTTGGTAGGGGTACACTGGATAAAGCTTCATACCAAATATCAAAGACCTGGGCATTGCGGTTTCAGAGAAGAAGATTTTTTAAGTTTTCGGTGAAAAAAATCTACTTTTGGGTCCTGTGACCTATATGTGCAACAGACCGGAACCATTTGAACAACTTTGAAAGAGGACTACCTAAAGATCATTCCTGTGAAGTTTGGTCAAAATCCGATCAGTGGTTTAGGAGGAGATGTGGTTTGAAGAAATTGTTTACGCATGGACGCACGACAGTCACAGACAAAAAGTGATCCCAAAAGCTCACCTTGTCAGAACGTGACCGAGAGCTAACAAGGAAAATTATGGATTAGTCCTTTATAGTAAATAAATGACTTTTGAGAGTTCAAAATTCAAGCGTGATGAGTCTATTTCAATTTTTAGGGAAGGCAAGTTTCAGATACATTGTCACAGAATTTTACAAATGAAATGTTAGTACGAACTCAAGACTGTTCCAACAACAATGTTACATGTCTATTTGGTATCAGATTCGTGCGGCATAGTTTTCGTCTGTCTGGTTATCTGTCTGTCTGCAAAAACCTTAACAATGGGCGTAAATTTTGAATTGTAACTGAAAGGAGTTTCATATTTCACATGTGCATTCCCTGTCACAAGACCTTCCCAGTGGTACCAGAAGTTTTGCAAAACAATTTCACAAGCCTCGGCTGCGAAAAAATACCTTGCAGGGACACAAAGTATCTTTTATAATGCGCCGCTAGTCATGGCGAGCACTGTTAAGTTAAAGACGCCGACACGACAGATAGGGCGCTAATATTATGGATACTTGAGATGTATAGCGGTAATAAGTAATAGAGCATGCTCCGTATGCAGTCACTTGGGGTTTAATATAGATATATAGGTAATAAATTTATAACCAAAGCGTAAAAGTTTAATCCTGCTAATTGGGGCTCAAAGTAATCTTGTGTGAAAACTTTGTAACATATATGCACTGCTTGTCTGAACACGACTGACAGATGACATCGCAAGGCAGCATGTGCCTTGATCAGTCGGTGCCGCAATGGAGAGGAAGATTAGCGATAGGCCATGGACAGATTAATAGCAATCAGTATAAAAGATCACATCCAGATAAACTGCAAAGACATTATTGACCAATGTCACATTTTTCGCTACCGTAAACCTCTATAAAACGCGTTATGATTTATTTGTCTGTTTTATTTTACAAAGTACAAACACTTGGTGAATGAAACCTGTGGTATACCACGGTACGTACCGCGGTACATGGGTGTATACTCTGGAACAATTTCCAAAGGCAGTATCATGCCCTAACCCTAAACCTGTATTTGTTGAAGACCTCTTATCCATGCAATTCAGCCTCTATAGATGCATTTGAGTATGGTTTTATCAACCTAGAGTCAAACAGAACAGAAGGCAAATTATCTCACCTGTATGGCGGCAATGCCAACAAAAGAGTGGACAATGTTCTCAAAAGCTTTGGTGTCTCCCTCCATTATCAAGTCATACAGCTGTACATCATAAGGCTTCAAAACAGAGTCTGACTGTAGAATGGACTTTCTGAATACATCAACTTCCATCATTTTTCTGCCCATACCCTGCCACTGGGTCCCCATACCAGCAAACACAAACCAAACTGGATTGCTCCCTGTACAACTGCTCTTCTGAAATGCAATATATACTACTCAAAGTTTGATAGGGATCACTTTTTTAATGCAAAATAACTTTTGGGTAAATTAATCAGCTGAATCCAAATTTGATACATAATGATAGAAAACATATCCTTCACAAAACCTAGTGATTAATTTTGTCAACTGGCACTGCATTCAAGCGTGACAACAGCAACCGTCTTGGCACCCACAAAATTTGCCGTAACACGAAGGAATTTGGACAAATGATTTTTCACAAATTTCCAAATTTGTTTAGATAAACATGCCTAATAACGTGTATGACATCCACGGGTATCAATTACAGCACAACATCGCCTGCACATGCTCGTAATCAGAGTGTGTATCCGGTTTTGTGGAATCAGCCTCCATTCAGCAACCAATGCATCTTTGAGCTCCTGTAAAGTCCTCGGCTGCACAGGTCGGACTGAAACAGCACGCTGTAGCATGTCCCACGCATGCTCAATCGGATTTAAGTCCGGTGATCGAGCAGACCAGTCCATACGAAGTATTGTCTCGCGTTCCAGATAGGCATCAGTGACGTGAGCAGGGTGGGGACTGGCATTATCGTCCATTAGAATAAAGTCCGGGCCGATAGTACCGGCGTATGGTCTCACAAACTGATCAAGAATCTCATTACAGTACCCAACTGCCGTTAACGTTCCATTTTCAACGACGTACAAGTCAGTTTTACCTTTTACGCTAATCACAGCCCAAAGCATGACTGATCCCTTCCCATAGCGGTCATGCTTTGCCACATTCAAGTCATCGAATCGCTCTTTAGACATTCGCCACACTAACTGACGTTTATCAGTGATGTCTAGACAGAATCTGGACTCATCAGTACACAGTACTGGCGCCCAGTCACGGATCGTCCACTTGACGTGAGTTCTGGCAAAGTCCAACCGCTCTTGCACGTGCTGTCTCGTCAACTGAACACGTACAGCAGGCCTTCTGGCATTCGGTCCGAAATCGTGGTGCCTGTTACTGACAGTTTGTGTAGAAATTCGTACTCCAGTTCCGTTCCTAAACTGGTTATTCAAACGCGTAGCGTTCAGGAACCGTTGACGTCGAGACTGAATCAACAAAAAACGGTCCTGACGTTGAGTTGCAGCCCTTTCTCGACACCCGCCGGGTCTGTGTGAAGGATTCTCGTGGGAAAGATGCTGACTCCACATTCGGGAAACCACAGTCTAAGACACATTCAGAATCCCAGTAACACGATGTTGAGAGACGCCAAATTCCAACATTCCGACGCCACGGTTCATTTCTTCGGGGCACAGGCGGTTTCTTAGCTGTCCCCTAGGCATTTTAAAGTTTCACAAATCAAATGAATTCCTTTTTACGCTTAGTAAAGGAACACTGACAAGCTTGATTTTTCTGTTTGAATGCAGTGTTACGCAAGATTTTTGGGGTGCATGAATTCATTTACTAAGTGTGAGAAGTGTGCACTTTTATGAGTACTGAATTGCACATGAGTTTCTGCTTAAGATATTTATCAATATTCGGAGTACAAATTCTGTCATGAAATTTTAAAATTTCAGTGCACAATTTGGGATATAAAAAGTGATCCCTATCAAACTTTGAGTAGTATATTAGATCAAATACATCTAAACCTCTTTATAACACTAGCCATTATAACAAAACTGGACCCTCAGCAAGCTTTGCAAATGGCAAATTATTAATCAAAATTATTAAGGAAAAATTAATCAAAGGGGCATAACTCAGAAACAAAGGGCGAACAATCATTCTTGTACGAGCCACGTCGTGGCCTAATACATGCGGGCACCCGGGGCGGGGCTATTATTGGCACCTGGGCTATAATGTGAACAATCTTGGTAGAGATCCACTAGATAATTCTTACCAAATACCAAAGACCTGGGCCTTCTGATTTCAGACAAGAAGGTTTTTAAAGATTTTCCGTATATAAGCCTATGTAAAATATGTGGGCCCAGGGGCAGCGCCATTTTTGGGCTATACAGTAGGACTTCGATGGCTCGAACACCGATGGCTCGTTTACCATGGATGTGTCGAACCCGTTCTTGAGCCCCTAGCGAAATCCTCTACATAAGAAATAGTGGGGGATAATTAAGGAGATTTTAGTCTTTTATCTTGCAAATGTATGATGTGTGCACTCATTAGAACCGCCTCGATGAGGCGATTCTAATGAGTACACAAAGCATACATTTTTCATTATAGAACATAGAAAAAAATGTCCTAAAGTATGTTGTTATACCTCCTGGCATTAGCCCTCAGTTGCTCTAACTACCCCTGTCTCGAACAGATTTTCATGGTCCCAAAGGTGTTTGAGCCATTGATGTTCGACTAATTTGATCTGATGTCTGATCTGGGCCATTACTGTTTGTCCGTATCCCGGGACAAAATGAGTTAGAGAAACTACCTTGGCTTCGATATTTTCCTGGCTGCCATTCAACACAGTAAAGCCTCTGTAGGGTTGAGAACTAACTGGCATGTGAGCAGTTTCATTCAATAGTTTATGGAGATACAAATTATCAGGCTGTTTCCGGGCACTCTTCAACACATGCTCCACTCCTTCCTGCGTCCTTGACCCATAAACAAAGAGACGAGCCTTGTCACAGCCCTCACATCTGTCTGCCGGTCTCTGATTAGATTTCAGTACTGTATGTACATTTGATCCTCCAAAGCCAAAAGAGTTAACTCCAACTAAACCACCTTCCCAAGATGTGTTGCCAGTTACAACCTGTAACTGTCCATTTAGCAGGCCAGGTATATCTGGGTTAGGAGTGTCATAGTGTAGGTTAGCTGGCAACACTTTCTCCTCCATAGCAACAATCACCTTAGCAACAGCAGCTAAACCTGTAACAGATTGTGGATTTACTTTTAAGTTTGACAAATGACAAAATTTTCCTTAACATGGGCCTAGTTGTTCAAACCTAACATTGTTAGAACATTAATCATTTATTATGGCAAGTATGCCGATACCTTTGCTGAAAATAAAAATGAGTGACTATTTTATTCTGATTAGATGGAGACTATTTCACTTACGGAGCCACCTGTTAACCAGGGGTGGGTGAAAATTGGAGTATCCAAAGAAAAAACACCAGACCTCAATTGCAATTGATCCTAACAATGCTCAAACCCCAAGCTGCGAAAGACCCAATGATTAAGAGTCAGTACTTTTAACCGTAGAGCCCGCATTAAAATAAATGCAAAATGAAGAATAGCAGGGCACAATTGCCGGCACGGCTCAAAAATGGAATTGGCCCTTAAGTTTATTCAGAAAGTGCCCATAGAGTTATTGTGAACTGGTTCTGTGATGGAATGGGCTTTTAGATAGAAATATTCAGTCTATTCCTAACTGATGAGCATTACAAACAAAATTGGCCAAGTATAAGTAAAGCTAATAGGTGACATGACAAGACAAATAATTATAGACTGTGCACTGTATGATCTCCCGGACAATATTTTTGTTTCTTCAAACATTGCAACAGGTAAGCTTAGAATTTTTTGATAAGGATAGTTTTCCTTATTTCGCCATATTAACCTACCTTGTGGGTATTCATTAGAACAGCCTGGTAGGGGAATCTAAAATACCCACAACAGAGTTTTATGGAGAACTGACAAACACTGTCCTTCAGTTATCACAAAATACCAACCTTATCTGTTGCTATGCATCAAAGACTGTATTTTAACAGTGGGTATGTATGCTGATTAGTCTTCACTAAGTACACATGCTTAAACACCCCTTTTCTTTTGTTCTGGCCCATTTTATATGAATCTGTGAGAAAGTGTCACTCCTTTATCGTTTTTCTAACAGGCAGGCCAGCATACTTCTGCTCACTGTACCTTTAACCCTGAAGCCGCCAAGAAAAAAAGCATCTGAAAATGTCTGTTTATGTAGTCTGTTGCAACTGATTACAAGCTTTTTAAAAATACTTTTGCATACAGGCAAACAGTTTGCACCCTGGTCATAGCTCCTAGAGGACAATCTGATCTGGGTCCACACAGTTTGCAACAATGACTACAAGTAACACAGACGAAAAGTGTTGTGATTGGCATCTTAAGGGTTCACATTACATACAAGTGCCGGTTTACATATATTAAAGGGAAGCAACTCTACCAGAAGGACTTTCAACAGGTTAATCTTATAACCTGAGGACAGCAGATTCTCCAGTTTTGGCTAGTTAAAAGTGAAGTAAACCGGTACAAGTAGTGCCATGAATTGTTTCCCTTATAAGAATGGAGGCACATCCCATTTTGTACTGAATGGAATCTCCCCCTCTCCCCTACCCCATTATAAACAGCAGGAGTCTTGAAAATATATGGATGTCCGATTCAGTTTTTCTTTTTCTTTTTTTAATTTCATTAAAAAATTAATGAACTTCCTGCAAACACCATGTGCAGCATCTGATCCGGGCCATCACTGTTTGCCAATGACCGGTTTTGAGGTTTTCCATATAGAAAGCCTTATTGGGTTAAATATGCTTACCTGAAGCAGGTTCTGAGTGGCCCATGTTTGACTTGCAGGAACCAATCAACAGAGGACCCTGCCTATCTTTACAGAATACATCACAGATAGTATTCACTTCCTGTGGGTCTCCAGCTCTGGTACCGGTTCCATGAGCTTCTACATAGGCCACATCACATGGCTGAATACAAGCTTCACTGTAGATTTCTTGTAATAATCTTTTCTGGACTTCTCCCGATGGAAATGTGATACCTGAAATATAATTACTAACATACCTATACTGTAGTAGTCTCGTCACAAAAAAGGGGGGAGGTGACCTTGTCACTGGAGCTTGGGACCATGTAAGACACAAACTGGTCCTGCTGTAATTCTAATTTTTTAACATTTGTTTCACAATCCAGCAAGGAGCCCAAAGAGTGCAGATGGAATGGCATACAGTGAAGACCATGTCAGACTGCTCCAGTAGTAGACATCTGGGTCTGCACTGTTTGATTAGGCCCATGTCCAAATGCTTAGGATCATTAAGGTTGCTCATATAATGCTAACATTCGAGGCTCTAAAGCAATTTTTGGATGTACCTCAATGCTACCATTTATGGCTCGAAGGATTTCTTTCTGGTAAACAACTGTTATGCATAAGAATTTATTTTTCTGATTCCCTCTTTCACCCCACTGGGTGTCCTAATAGTGCTATAAATATCTTGTTAATCTTATAGAAGGTTCTCGAAAACTGAGTCACAGATTAATTTCATTTTTGTAAACAGCTTGTTTACAAGTACTTTGGTTCCTTCTAGAAAGTTCAGGTTTGCATTATTTTTAGAAAATTACATGACATCTTATTCCACAGCCCTGTGGAACATTCTAGAGAAATCTTAAGGTCTATAAAAGAGCTTGATTTTTCTCATTGAGTCAGACTTTGGAGTTTGAAGTTTGGGCTTTTAAGAAAAGTTATTTCTGAATTCTGTGTTGGATTGTTAAAGGATATTATATTCCATTTTGGACTGTGAATTCTGTGGGATCAAGGAAAATAGATTCATTCCAGGATATTTCATAACAGAGCTAAGTACATTTAATTTTCTTACTTCTACAGGTTAAAGAAACCTTGTAAATAAATTTTGTTATTTTTTTTCAAAAGGCTTGTTTGTTTTTTCTTTCTGCTACGCCTGGCTCGTAACAACAACATTCAGCCTTTTTTAAGGTTCAACTTGAAATTCTGGACAAACTCAATTTGGTTCTGCCAGTTATTCAATCTTTGTGTCCAAGCAGAAACAAGAAAAATTCACACTCACTGCAAAACCCACTTTCCTCAATACAACATGAGAGTTGCTGCAATGAGTTTCTTTACATGGATTTTCTTTTGCACTGTGTCAGCTGCAGAACAGCAAAAGGTATAGGACGTGATGCACAACCTAGGAAGATCTATCAGTCTACATCTAGGTTGTTAATCCTTGAAGCTCATACAAGACATCTGACATATCTTGTAAGCAAGCTCTTTGCATGGTAAACTAAGAATACTGATATGCAAAGATGTGCTGGCTGAGCAGTTTCTACTAGTTACGCATCTTTTATAGATATTTTGCTATGGTTTAGTTTGGTTAATACATGTATAGAAATACTGAGTAGTTCTTCAAAGTCTGATAGTGTAAGTGTTAATACAGCATTTTAAACTAGATTGAGCTGTCGTTGGAGAACCATTAAAATAACCCCCGGCCATGAGCATCTGAAAATATACTGAACCGAAAACGAAACGCAACTCCAAACATAAATGCGAGTATTTGCAGAAATAATCATGTTTGCAGAAAAGCGATTTAATGACGCAACAATATAATCATTCCTGAATCCAACTACCATAGGGAGTTCAATTTCCAGTGAGAATGTTTGGAAAACAAATCCGTTTTGTCATAGAGGTAGTTCTTTCACAAGTTCAAAACACTAGAGAAAGTGACCAGTGGGTCACGTATACCCCCGGCCAGCGTCACCCTCTGATATATCTTTCGAGCTTGTATGTGATATGAATGAAGTAAAGAAGGTATAAGAATCTATAAATGTGCTTGTAAAAGCTAAACCAAACATAAAATTTCTAAATGGACCAAGGGAGTGAGGGCATCAAATAGAACATACAGGCATCTATAACTTTGACATAAAACTTTAACCAAATGCAAAAATTTCTAAGTCCGTGACCTTGAGGTCAAGGTCACCATGGGTGGGCGAAGGGACATGCATCATGAAATCATTTATCAAAAATGAAGAGAATCTAACATGTGGTTACAGGGATATCAGCCATGAAAAAGGTTTAACACAAAACTTTGACGTAAAAGTAGATGAACAGACAGACAGACAGCCCTACCAGGGGCTTGACCCAGAGGCTTAGATATTCCATATGAAAGGTAATGCTATAGAGATATCCTTTACCAAACATGAAGAGAATCTAACATGAGGTTACAGAGATATCAGCAATGAAAAAGGTTTAACAGAAAACTTTGACGTAAAATTAGATGAACAGACAGATGGACAGACAGCCCACCCAGGGGCTTGACCCAGGGGCTTAGATATTCCATATGAAAGGTAATGCTATAGAGATATCCTGTAACAAACATGAAGAGAATCTAATATGTGGTTACAGAGATATCAGCAATGAAAAAGGTTTAACACAAAACTTTGACGTAAAAGTAGATGAACAGACAGACGGACAGACAGACAACCAACCCAGGGGCTTGACCCAGGTGCTTAGATATTCCATATGAATGGTAATGCTAAAGAGATATCCTGTACCAAATATGAAGAGAATCCAACCTGTGGTTACAGAGATATGAGCAATCAAAAAGGTTTAACGCAAAACTTTGACGTAAAGGTTGACGAACGACCGAACGAACGTACGAACGAACATACGAACGAACCAACGAACGGACGGAAAGACGAAAACTATATACCCCCTGACATACTTCGTATGCCGGGGGTATAATAAGCAGTTAATAGCGAGTATGTCCTCCATTTGCATTCAGTCCTGCACGCACATGCCTGGTCATGGACAAGATTAAACGATTGATCTCTGCCTGGGGAATAGCATTCCACTCCTGTATGAGCGCGAGACGCAAAGCTTGACACGTTGGCGGCTTGGGGCGGTTACGTATGCGCCTATCCAAGACGTCCCACAAATGTTCTATAGGAGAGAGATCTGGACTATACAGAGGCAAGTGCATCATGTCAACGTTTTGCTGAAGAAACGCCATGCTGAGCCTTGCTACATGCACCCAAGCGTTATTCTGTTGAAATGTAACGTCGTGCTGTCGTACATATGGAACAAGTACTGGTCGTAACACTGAGCCGTCGAAGATCCATCAATGAATACCAGGGGCGTTCTATGACCATAAGATATGCCAGACCACAACATCAACCCACCACCTCCAAATTGATCACGTTCAACCAAACAATTGTCATGATAACGCTCTCCTTCACGCCTATACACACGTTGACGGCCGTCAGATCTGAACAACAAGTACCTGGACTCGTCAGAAAACATTACGTTACGCCACTGACAAAGGGAAACAGGTTTGGCCTATGTTACGGGAGCCACGCCATTCTAACCAGACGTCGTCGTGGTGTTAATGGCATACCAACTTACGGACGACGAGGACGTAAGCCAAACTCTCAAATGCGATTCCTGACAGTATCTGCACTTATTTGATTGTTGTGCGTTCCTGGTGTCACCCCGAGACGCCTCAACGGCTGTACGGAACGATTGCGAAGGTGGGTTAGACGGATGTATCGGTCCTGTTGACGTGTCGTGATGCATGGACATCCACCTCGGGCCTGTCATTTGTGGTTCCCGTTTGCAGTAGATGCTGGTACAAGCGAGTTATCGTCGATTTACTCGGAAGTTTACTGGCGATGACAGCCCGAGACGTCCCACGTAGGAGCATTTGGACCGCTACGTTGATCTTGCGTCAAACGTACCATATTCCGTAGAGAAATTTTACAGGACTTTTGAAACCTAAACTCCAGGTAACACAATATGCCAATATGATGAGGTTACTGTATACATTTAATGTACTGCACAAGGAAATGTTGAAAATAACGAATTGCCAAGTTTTCTGCATATTAAAGTTTAAAAAGTATGAAAGTAAATCGCAAAATGATTTTTCAGTCAACTTGATGGTTGCATGAAAATCTTTTGGGTTAAAAAGTTGCGTTTCTTTTTCGGTTCAGTATAGCTAATTGCAACCAAGCATTTTTGTGCAAATGAGAAGCATGTATAATATTTCATGAACAAAGGGCCATAACTCAGTGGCGTTATACCCGTCTGATTTTGATGATGATCAAACTCGTGCGAAGTCTCATGGATGCAAAGCCATGAATGAAGTTTGGTGGAAATCGGTATGTTAACAGACTGTAGAGTATGGAAACGGCTAATTTCCGAATCATTTGAAAAACAAAGGGTCATAACTCCCATGATACGTTGTCTGATTTTGACTATGATCGAACTTGTCCCAGGTCTCATTCGCCACACTAATCGACGTTTATAAGTTAAGTCTAGACAGAATCTGGACTCCTCAGTAAACAGGACTGGCATCAAATCACGAACCGTTCACCTGACGTGAGTTCTGGCAAAGTCCAACCGGTCTATCACGTGCTGTCTCGTCAACCTAACACGTACAGTAGGCCTCATGGCATTAAGTCCGAACTCGTTGAGCCCGCTTCTGACAGTTTGTGTAGAAATTCGCACTCCAGTTCCGTTCCTAAGCTCATTATGCAAACGCGTAGCGTTCAGGAACCGTTGACGTCAAGACTGAATCAACAAGAAACGGCCCTGACGTTGAGTTGTAGCCCTTTCTCGACGCCGCCGTGTCTGAGTGAAGGATTTCCGTGGGTAAGATGCCGACTCCACATTCGGGAAACCACGCTCGGAGACACATTCAGAATCCCAGCAACACGACGTTGAGAGAGGCCAGATTCCAACATTCCAACGCCACGATTCATTTCTTCGGGGCTCAGACAGTTTCCTAATTGTCCCCTAGGCATTTTAGTGTTTCACAAATCAAATGAAGTCCTTTTTACGCTGGGTAAAGGAACAATGACAGTTTGATTGGTCTGTTGGAAAGCAGTGCTACGCAAGATTTTGGGGGTGCATGCATTCATTTGCATAGTGTGATAAGTGTGCACTTTTATGAGTACTGAACTGCACATGAGTTTCTGCTTAAAATATTTATCAATATACCGAGTACAAATTCTGTCAAGAAATTTTAAATTTTCAGTGCAAAATTTGGTATATAAAAAGTGATCCCTATCAAACTTTGAGTAGTATATGACGTTTGGTTGAAATCCGTTAGGAAACGGACTGTAGAGTCTGAAAACAGCTAATTTCAGCATTACTTGAAGAACAAAGGGTCATAACTCCCATGATATGCGTCTGATTTTGACAATGATCGAACTCGTCTGAGGTATCCTGGATGCAAAGCCATGTTCGAAGTTTGGCGGAAATCAGTAGGTAAAGACAGGCTGTAGAGTCCGGAAAGTATGCGGATGGACGGAGAGATGCGCAACTAGAATTTAGTGACTTTCTTCTAGAAGAAAGTTTATTTTTGTGATTTTCTCATGATTTTTCAACTGTCTGGTGCATATGGTTTCACAAGATTGAACCATGCTCTTGCAAACTTTATGACCCAGTGCACATGATGCATACTAACAGGTACCACTTGATATCTGATCAACAAAAAAGTAAATGCCGATGTGGCTCCTTTGGTTTGCAGGCTGATTTCAAATCTAGCGGCACACACAGGAAGCCACATTAGAATGTTCACTGTTCTGCAGATGCATTGGGATCGGCATTGGATCCATACAGGACTTACCACTTGCAAAAGCTGATCTGACAGTGCAGACAGATCCCAGTGTTCATGGGTTGCACATGCCGACTTTCATCTATAAATTTACTGTGAACAGGCTCAAGATTGAACATTCAACTTCAAATTTCTGCATGCATATTTGACTATAGAATTCCATGGCCTGACTACTGTAATATGACAAAACAGTCTATTTACCCTGTGATTTGTTCCCATCACTGTTGTTTTTAGAATGTACCAATGTACAATACACCCTCTTTGCTTCTTTCTCTTTTTGAAGATAGATTGCTACTATTCCTTCACTTCGACAATAGCCATTACCTACAAACAAAAAATAGCTTTTATTCACCCAGCAAACAAATCTGGGATATTTTTCCTGCAATGTTTACAAGGGAAAGAAATATTGCGACTTGTTTCCCAGTTCCTGATTCTGGCATCTGAAAGTGCTATGAGAGCACTCCACTGCAACAGCAACAAAGCCATTCTGAGAGAAACAACCTTATGACTTGTTTCCCAGTTCCCGATTCTGACTGCAACAGCAACAAAGCCATTATGAGAAGAGGTGTGTCTCTTCAAGGTGTATCCATTTAACTTACCGGTATCAGGCCAGAGGAATAAACCCTTGTCCCACTGAATAAATTGATTTTGCCACACCCACAGCAAGCAGAGTCCACCAATCAAATTACTTAACCCTAAAGCTGCTGAATATTTTAATTAGCCACATCCTTTTACTATCAGCAAATATAATGTTTACATTCGAATTCATAAACTGAGTGACAAACACTGTACATCCAGATCAGATGGCTTCATCAGATCTGGATCTACACTGTTTGCAAATATAGGGGTCTTCTTGAACAGCAGGATGAGTTAATATATTCAATTCACAAATGAATGACAAACTGAATGATAAACAGTGTAGATCCTGATCAGATGGTTTCTCCATCTATCTGGACCTACACTTTACAAAGGAGTTGGCATGTCCAGCAGGACAAGGGTAAAATTTTGTGCTTGTCCCTGATCACGTGTATAATAAAATCCACTTTCCCACAGAAAAAGAACAAAGGTTGACAATAAATGATTTTTTTCTTTGGTTTTGGTTTTACAGCCCTTTCAAGACAGTAAATGATTTTTTTTCTTTGGTTTTGGTTTTATAAACCTTTCAAGATTATTTCACTATTTCGAGTCGAGCATTAATCAGTGGTAGGTGAAAAACCACCTGATCTTCTGTTGCAGAACTTGGCATCCCACTTGACAGGAGCGAGCCTCTAACAACAGGGGTGAGAGAAATAAAATGATCATTACATCAAACAATTAAACTGAAAACTGAAAAGCGACATCTGAATCATCATCGTCAGAAACTGATGAATGACTCCGGGTATGTCAAATCTCAAGCGTGAGAATACTTCTTGAAACGGGAATCTTGTTGCATTTGAACCCCTTCCTAAATGGGGCCTACTCATAAAGGAAAGAATTTGCTTCAAGAGTAGCCATCCTGTGAGAAGGAGTTGCTTCACTTCTACTAGTGTCCATCCTCCTTAAAAATGATCTACAAGGTTTGTGTTGTAACCCCAGTCAATGATGCCAGAGAAAGGGAGAAAGGAGATAGGAGTTGAAAGTAAGGGACAGAGGAGAGAGGAAAATAAATGAAGTGAAGAAACAAGAAATTCTACCCTTACCTGCAGCAAAGACAGCAGGCCTTGCCAAAGTGTAATCCTAAATCAATGGCTGCCCCAGTGACGCTAGGTGTGCAACACCTTTGCCTCACCAACCACACCCTAGGTGTTCAAGGTATGTAATTTAACATGATACAATTTTAATCTAGATATTATGAAGACTCCCAAACGAAACCCACACCCAAAATGAGCACCTATGTGGACTATCTGAAATATTAGGCATTTTATGAAGTGGAGGGGGTGTGGCATGGACCCAACAGAGCCCTGGTTGGTATCATTGAATGTGCCATATCAAAAGGAACAAAAATATATATGGTTTAGGGTTGGGAATCTGTACAGTTCCCGGAGATATAAGGTCTTTTCTGCAGTGGAGGGGTCGTGGCATGGCACTGCCATCAGGAAAGCCCAAGATTGTTGTCACTGAATGTGTCTCATAAGGACCAAGAATATATGCAGTTGTCAGTTTCTGGTAGAGGTGCAACGATTCACCGAATCGTATCGTAATCGCAAGAAATCTGCTGGCGATACGCATATCGTATCATGAAGCAGTTTGACGATAGGATTACGATGCAACAAACTTGACAGAGACGAGATGTAAACTTTTGCTGGTTTTGCATAAATTTGTGACAAGACATAAATATTTTACTATTTTCACTTATTTCCATTGTTCATGTATATTACAGATAATTTCTACCAAAGAATTATATTTGAGTATTGCTAAAAGCTGATTTTAAGGAATTTCTTTGCTTTAAAGTTTCTTTTTCATGCCAGAAAGTGTATCACGATACGTATCGTATCGTGACAAATATCGCAATATGTATCTTATTGGGAGGTAACTATCGTTTAAGCCCTAGTTTCTGGTGAAAGAATGCACCGTACTGGTTAACCGCTTACATATAAGCCTGCCCAGGAAGTGTGGATAGGTAAACTGACCGGCTCAAAAATTACCTAAAATAGTGTTGACTTGGCAGTTAAATTCCAACACAAACAAACAAACAAAACCAAGAACATACATGGTTTAGAGGTGCAGATCTGAACTGTTTCCGAGATATTAGGAGCCGGCTTCGGTAGCTCAGTCTGATGCACGGCTGACTAGTGATCAGGAGGACGCAGATTCGATTCCTGCTTGGGTCGGCAACATTCTTTCGTGGAGATTGATCAAGAAATCCTTTATACGGCCATTCTATCCCTTCTGCCGATTCAAGAAAGGCAGTTGTCAGTTTCTGGCGAAAGAATATGCACTGTACTGGTTAACCGCTTAGGTATAAGCCTGCCCAGGAAAAGTCTGGATAAGTAAACTGACCGGCTCAAAAAGGACCTAAATAGTGTTGGCTGCGCTGTTAAACCCAAATACAAACAAACAAAACAAATCTAAGACATTAGGCCCTTTCAAAGTTTTATGAAGTAGAGAGTACAGTCCAACCTGTCTTAAGCAAGTGGCTTTGGGATAAGGCAAAATCACTTGCTTAAGACAGGTGCTTGCTTAATAGAGGGTCGAATGAGACCCAAGAAACAACTCCGCTTTTCTTTTCAGTGTCTGTTGGACTTACGTTTTACCAACACCAAACTGTTCTGGCACCAAGCGAGAGCTTTTACCACTCTCTAGGAGTTATCACTTGAACTCTTTCTTCTAGAGTCAATATTTCTCTTTTTACCAGTACTAGCCATAATTGCAATTTGATACAGCAGACAGACAGACCGAGAGGATTAAGTGTTTTTTAAAAGCTTCTGCTTGTCTGATAAACACTAGGGTAAAGTCCTTTTCTCCCCTACCACCCACTTTGTGAATGCCTGAAATAGTGGACAGTTCAAGAAACAAAAGAAATTTGATATTGAAGCATGACAAATCCGGTCATCAAACCATACAAACTGCATACAATACAATCATTTATTTCTCACACCTTTGCTCTAATTGTTTACCTTATGGATCAGCATGACTCGTCACGGTCACGACCCATTGCGCTGTTTACTCTTCACTGCGTTATGGAACGTAACTTTCTCACCTCTGCTAATTGGCAAACAATCAGCTATTATCCATTAATTAATTGCACCTGTGAAATAATATTTGTATTCAGCTGAAATCAATCGGCGGCGATGGGCTGACTTTTCTTTGATATTAGAATTTGTAAACATTTTGTTGGTTACCGGTTTCCGAACACTGAATTCAGGCGTATCAATTTAAACCGGTATCCAGTATAAGAAAAAATAAAATGCCTGTTCGTTTAGTGCTATGAGCAATTTGGTCTAACTTAAACACCGAAATAATCGGACTTCGCTCTTTTACACCGCTGTAATGCAGCACCGAAAAATCGATACCGCAAGTTAAAATGGCGGCCACTTAAACAAGGGTTACATTACATTTCGGATATATTTTACCGGCCGTTGGTCACTTTAAGACAGGTGCTTGCTTAATACAGGTTCATTAACATGGGGAATTGTTTTGGGGGACCCAAAAGTGGCTGTTGAAGGCAGGTGCAAGCTTAATAGAGGTGGTCGTAAGTACAGGTTGGACTGTAGTCTAACAGCCCAGGGACCCAACAAGTTGGTGTGACTGAATGAGTAATCATAAGGAACAAGAATTAAAATGTTTATGGGGTTGGGATCTGAATATGCCATTTTATGAAGTGGAGGGGCGGGGCATGGCTCCTGCACAAAGAGACCCCCAATTTACCTAAAGGAACAAGAAAATGTATGGTCTATGGGTGCATATCTTAACGGTTTATGAGATATATGACTTTTTATGAAGTAGAGGGGTGGAGCATGACCCTGGGCATCCTGGGAGCCCCATGTTGGTGTCACTGAATGAGTTATTTACTAAGGAACATGAATATATATGGTTTAGGGGTTAGGCTCTGAACAGTTACTCATATTTAGCCTTTAGTGAAAGTGGAGGGGTGGGGCATGGCCCGAGGCAACCCAGGGGCCCCATTTTGGTGTCACTGAATGTGTCTTATCAGAAGGAACAAGAATATATATAGTTTAGGGATGGGGATCTGAATGGTTTACAAGATATTTGACCCTTTATGAAGTGGAGAGGGTGGCGCCTGGGCCCAGCACAAACGGGACTCCCAGATTGGTGTCACTGAATGGGTCTTATTACAAGGAACAAGAATATATATTGTTCAGGGGTGGGGATCTGAATGGTTTCTAAGATATATTAAATGAAGGGGGTAGGGCATGACCCTAGTACAAACAGGGGACCCAAGGTTGGCATGAAAGCATATGGCTGAAAAAAAATTACTCAAGGAACAATTCTATAAAATTTTGACAAATGCCATTTTTCTATTTTCCTCACTACAAATCTATGGAATCTAAACTGCCATACCAACCAAACTAATGAGCCGATTCATTAAAAACACAAACTGTCAATCCCCCAGCCTAAGGGCTGTTCCAGCAAAAGAAATAAGGGTGACCCGGACGCCAATTAATAGATCTTCTACACTAGATTGTCATCACTCTTAATTGTTCTTCTACACATGGCTATCGGAAGGGAAAAATCGCTTCTATGCTAGGCTGGTCAAGGGAGCATAGTGGGGCAGGTTATTTTGAGTAAAATAGTTTGGATTATTTCCCTTGGCTGGTTTTAGCTGGTTTCCCGTTTATTGGAAATTCTACTATACAAATACTCTGTAAAGCCGAGCACCAGCACAAATATTGATCTTATTTCCGTTTCCAACATGGCTGTTTCCTGTAAAATCATGAAATAATGTAGATCGTTTTTTTTTTTATAAATTTAACGGCTGTCTGGTGAGTATTTTAAAAAGAAAATGAATTTCAGGTGTTTTAGATACCACAGGCTTGATATTCAGTTCACAACCAAGCTGAACTAGCGGAGAATTCGAAGTGAGAGCTGTTTGTAATTAGTTTTCGTGGTCCCATTTAGTGGTTATACTCGCCTGTCACGCGGGAGACCGGGGTTCGATTCCCCGCAGGGGAGCTCTCTTTAACCTACCTGAGAGTATTTACTAAGAGGAAGAGTACTAAGAAGACAACATACCTGAGAGATACTTTGACCAAAGCGTCAACAACAACAAACAGTGCTGCATGCAACTGTGCCGGTTGGTGGGAGGGGTGGCCTGGGTAATATGGGTGGAGGCGAGATGAGAGAAAAAAAAAGATGCTTAATAAAAAAATCTACCCTGTCCATTTTTTTTTTCAAAGTTTTCTTTGAGCTATTGTCTTAGGATTGTCTTAGGACATATCACCAGTAAACAATTCTGATTCTATTTGTTTGTTAAATTGTTTGTTTGTTTTCCAATACTGAGACACCCTCAGTTTTGAGGATTATGACTAGAGAATATCTCATGATCACTCACCCACGACAGAATGGTGCCAGACCCTGGGATAGAACCAGCGAGGTCCCAAAACACTTAGGATCATGACGCACTACCAACTGTGCTAGCCGGGCCGGCCTAAAATATTTTGTGATGACACATTTAAAGTCATTTAAGGGGATGACAGGTATCCCTAACTTAATGAATAATAAGCATTACTTTGGAAGTCGAAAACACTTTGAGATGTTCATAAAAACCTGCAAAAGTAAAGTACAAAATGCAACTACTGTATAAAACTACTGATTGTGTCCTTTTAACTGGATTAAATGACTGAAGTGCATGTCACTGACGATATATGTTTGTCATAAAGGCAAAAATGGAAGGAATATACATCTCTAGCCAGAACAAGTTGGGATAACAAATATTTTGTTTAAAGAAATAATGTCAACATGCTCAATTTCTTGCAACATACACTGTCAGGTCAAACTTAAATTTATAGCCCTTTTTCTTTAAAAAAAAAAAGTTCTATGCATGGGTGATATGAAGCTAAAATAACTTCTATGCATGGATGTAAAACAGCTAAAATTGCTTCCATGGGTGGCTAGTCAAATTTCAAGCTGGTGTCCACCCCCCCTGATATGTTTTGCTGGAACAGCCCTAAGGATAATACAGAAGAAATTTATGCTGAATCAGCCCAGTGGCTTCAAAGGAGATGTCATTTGAAAGTGTTGACGATGACCACTCGACACGTCAGACGACATGACTTCAGGCGAGGACGACGGACAACTGCCTATCCTATAAGCTCCCCCGTAGCCTTCGGCTCTGGCTAGCTAAAAAAGGAAGCCTGACAAGAGAAAATCTGAAACAGTAAACATATGGTACCTTCAGCATCAAATGATTTACACATTCCCTCAGGAGACAACATGCCAAGTTTCATGAACTGCAGAGCTGTCTGTGGTTTAAGATTGAGGTTGGATCCTCCCACAATAGCCGCGTCACACTGACCATTCCTAATACTGTGAAGGGCTTGATCCATAGCCAGTAAACTGGAAGAACATGCTGTGTCTACTGTGTAACTTGGGCCTGAATAAATAAAATTAGCTGCTTTGTGAGAAAACCTGTTTTATAGTATTTGTGCAGTCTGATCAGCACCTTTTGAGTTGTACACGGCCTCTTTCTTACATGCTTTTCAATGAAATATAGAGATTTTTCAGTGAAATCGATATTGTCACCGTTTCAAATAGTGAAAATACGATTTTTATTTTCACTGTGAATTCTATGTATCATCGAAAAGTAGCATATATTCTCTGTGAAAAGTCGATTAGCTAAACGATATTAATGTGTGACAGAAATTACATCAAACGTTTTTACTTCATTCAGATGTTGATGTCACTTTTTGCATCTACACAACGTAAATAATGCATGTGATGCAAGGAACTATGGACATTATTTAAATGCAAATTTCAAGTGAACCATTTGATAAAGTTACATTCTCAGCTGTTTTCCAGTTTACAACCAATATATTACCCAGTTAACATGTATAACACCTATAAATTGATGTGAAATCGCCCTGGAAAAAGTCTGTTCCTCGTGATGATGGCTGACCCTCTGAAATTGTGTTATAAATTACAATTTTAAGCATGACAGAAACAGAAAATTTGATTTTTTCAGTGCAAGATCAATTTTTATTTCACCGAATGAACACCAAAAGAAGTATTTTCACTCATGGCTTTGCCACTTGTGAAAATACTTCTTTCGGTGTTCATTCGGTGAAATAAAAATTGATCTTACACTGAAAAAATCAAATATCCTCAATAGGTTTTAAATCTAATTTCAAGACTTGCTGCTCTATGTAGGTGAACAGGCCGCTTAGTGTCTTACCTGGTCAAATCTTACCTGGTCAAAACGGAGGTTTTCTTATGATGGGGCTCAAATAACATGAGAGTTACTGTTAACAATATTACCGTATTTACCCTAAGTATTCAGACACCTCAACTCCTTACCATACTTGTTCCAAAATTTGAAAAAGTACAATTTACTACTCGATCTTGTGTCTAAGAATAGGGGGATGCGTGGCAAGCAGTGTAGACCCTGATGAGACGCCGCATCCTGCGGCGTCTCATCTGGGTCTACACTGTTTGCTCAGGCCTGTCTGTCTGATTACATAAGGTAAATACGGTACATAAAGTTAAAATGTTTTTTGTAAGCACATCAAACTCATCAGGCAGTGCATTCATGCAGTCTAAACAGTAAACAGTGTTCCTTGTGCACGAATACTGAGGACCCTTGTTAAAACTACAGTATTTGTTTGCTAACACTCCACTGTTCTCGGAGTAATACACAATATTTTGATTAACCTTTCCCATGTTAAGCTAAGGATTTGTCCACTGAAGTTGTTGCGATGAGTTTTGTCGTTTTGTAAAATGTTGGTATAAAGAGCTATAATCCGTATAGATGCCTGCTAAGTCCAAAGCTTCATGGAGGCAGAAGACTATTTTGATGGAGTACCCAGGCTGATAGCACACAGTCAAAGACATTTTTAACTTCAGTTTACATTATGAAAACATGCCTATTTTAAATTATATTGGAAAATTTTAGCGCCAAAAATGAAAATTTTCAGATAAAAAAAGTCTGATATTTTTCTTATTTCTGCTCAAAACATAGGTTTTGGGAACCCACAATCTATGTTTTTGAACAGAATTAGAACAAGAGCACCGCATGCGGATGCCAACGCTCGGCTGCAGTTTCTGTTAGTTAAACAAAAATTCTAAATAAAAAAAATGGCATAACTGTGCCAAAAAATATTTTGAGGGTTACCTCATCTATTGGTACGAATTCCCCTTTTCATAATGAACAACTAGTCCGAGTTTCAAGTAAATATGTTCAGTAATGACAGAGATATTACAAAATGTCCCAAGTGTTTGCAAAAATTCTAAGTCAAACAAGAGGGCCCAGAGGGCCCTGGTTCGCTCACCTGATCCAATGTATAACAAGTGGGCCCCGGGCAGGGTTAATTTTTGCCCCAGGGCTATAATTTGAACAATCTTGGTAGAGGTCCACAAGATGAAGCTTCATATCAAATATGAAAGACCTGGGCTTTCTGGTTTCAGAGAAGAATTTAAAGGTTTACCCTGCATATAGAAGTCTATGTAAAACAAGATTTTCCCTATATAAGTCTATGTTAAACCAAAGGGCCCCGGAGCGGGGGCATTTTTGGCCCCAGGGCTATAATTTGAACAATCTTGGTAGAGGTCCACTAGCTGAAGCTTCATAACAAATATCAAAGACCTAAGCCTTGTATTTCAGAGAAGATGATTTTTAAAGATTTTCCCTATATAAGTCTATGTAAAACCAAAGGGTCACATGGTGGGGGCATTTTTGGTCTCAGGGCTATAATTTGAACAATCTTTATTGAGGTCCACTAGCTGAAGCTTCATAACAAATATCGAATACCTAAGCCTTGTGGTTTCAGAGAAGAAGATTTTTCAAGATTTTCCCTATATAAGCCTATGTAAAACCAAAGGGCCCGGAGCGGGGGCATTTTTGGCCCAAGGGCTATAATTTGAACAATCTTGGTAGAGGTCCACAAGATGAAGCATCATACCAAATATCAAAGACCTGGGCCTTGCGGTTTCAGAGAAGAAGAATTTTCAAGATTTTCCCCATATAAGCCTATGTAAAACAAAAGGGACCTGGTGAGGGGGCATTTTTGGCCCCAGCACTATAATTTGAACAATCTTGGTAGGGGTCCACTAGATGAAGCTTCATACCAAATATCAAAGACCTGGGCCTTGCGGTTTCAGAGAAGTAGATTTTTCAAGATTTTCCCTATATAAGCCCATGTAAAACCAAAGGGCCCCCATGCGGGGGGCAATTTTTGCTCCAGCAGTATAATTTGAACAATCTTGGTAGGGGTCCACTAGATGAAGCTTCATACCAAATATCAAAGACCTGGGCCTTGCGGTTTCAGAGAAGAAGATATTTAAAGATTTTCCCTATATAAGCCTATGTAAAACAAAAGGGCCCTGGTGCGGGGGCATTTTTGGCCCCAGCACTATAATTTGAACAATCTTTGTAGGGGTCCACTAGATGAAGCTTAATACCAAATATCAAAGACCTGGGCCTTGCGGTTTCAGAGAAGAAGATTTTTCATGATTTTCCCTATATAAGCCCATGTAAAACCAAAGGGCCCCCGTGTGGGGGCAGTTTTAGCTCCAGCACTATAATTTGAACAATCTTGGAAGGGGTCTACTAGATGAAGCTTCATACCAAATATCAAAGACCTTGGCCTTGTGGTTTCAGAGAAGAAGATTTTTAAAGATTTTCCCTATATAAGCCCATGTAAAACCAAAGGGCCCCCATGTGGGGGCATTTTTGGCACTAGCACTATAATTTGAACAATCTTGGTAGGGGTCCACTAGATGAAGCTTCATACCAAATATCAAAGACCTGGGCCTTGCGGTTTCAGAGAAGAAGAATTTTTAAGTTTTCGGTGAAAAAAATCTATTTTTGGCTACTGTGAACTATATGTGCAACAGAGCGGAACCATTTGAACAACTTTGAAAGGGGACCACCTAAGGATCATTCCTGTGAAGTTTGGTCAAAATCCGATCAGTGGTTTAGGAGGAGATGTTGTTTGAAGAAAAGTTTACGGACGCACTCACGCACGGACGCACGCACGCACGACGGACGACGGACAAAAAGTGATCCCAAAAGCTCACCTTGTCACTACGTGACAGGTGAGCTAAAAAACCAAAGGACCCAGGGGCGGGGGCATTTTTGGCTATACTCTGAACAATCTTGATAGAGGTCTACTAGAAAAATATCAAAAACCTGCGCCTTACAGTTTCAGAGAAGATTTTAAAAATTTTCCCTATATAAGTCTATGTAAAAACAGTGGGTCCTGGGGCGGGGGCATTTTTGGCCTGAGGGCTGTAAATTTAACAATCTTGATAGAGGTTCACTACAAAGCCTCATACCAAATATCAAAGACATGAGCCTTGTGGTTTCAGAAAAGAAGATTTTCCCTATAAAAGTCTATGTTTAAAAGATTAGACAAAACTACATACCAAATATCAACGACGTTTCAGACAAGAAGATTTTTTAAACGTTTTCCTAAATAAGAAGTCTTTGTAAAACTAAAGGGTCCCAGGGCTGGGCAATATTGCCCCAGAGGCTATTATTTGAACATTCCTGATTGAGGTTCACTAGACAAAGCTTCATACTAAATATCAAAGACCTGAGGCTTCTGGTTTTAGATAAGAAGATTTTTAAAGGTTTTCCTTATATTTACATAAGTCTATGAAAAACCAAAAGGCCAGGGGTGGGGGCATTTTTAGCCCAAGGGCTATAATTTAAAAAAAAATAATAATAATAAATAATAATCAACCTTATTTATAGAGGGTAACACATTTAGTACTAGTACTAATTTTCCATGTGGCCCTCTTTTTCTGGGTAGGAACCAGTACTAAGTAACAAGTGGGCCCGGGGGAGGGCCATTATTGACCCCAGGGCTATAATGTGCATAATGTTGAGGGATGTCTAAAAAGGTGAAGCTTCATACCAAATATCAACAAAGGCTATAATTTGAACAATCTTGGCAAAAGTCCACTAGATGAAGCTACAAACCAAATATCAAAGACATGGGCCCTGCGGTTTCAGAGAAGATTTTTTAAAGATATTCCCTGCATAAGCCTATGTGAAATCAAATGGCCCCAGGGTGAGGGCATTTTTGGCCTCAGGGCTATAATTTAAACAATCTTGATAGAGGTCCACTAGATGAAGCTTCACACCAAATAGCAAAGACCTGGCCCTTGGGGTTTCCGAGAAGAAGATTTTTAAAGATTTTCCCCATATAAGCCCATGTAAAACCATAGGGCCCGGGGCGGTGGCATTTTTAGCCCAACCACTATAATTTGAACAATCTTGGTAGGAGTCCACTAGATGAAGCTTCATACCAAATAGCAAAGACCTGGGTCTTGCGGTTTCAGAGAAGAAGATTTTTCAAGATTTTCCCTATATAAGCCCATTTAAAACCAAAGGGCCCCAGAGTGGGGGGGGGGGGGGGGGGGAGGAGGATGAAGGACCATGGCCTTGTGGGATGAAGCTTCATACCAAATATCAAAGACATGGGCCTTACGGTTTCAGAGAAGAAAATTTTTAAAGATTTTCCCTATATAAGCCCATGTAAAACCAAAGGGCCCCGGAGCGGGGGCATATTTGACCCCACCACTATAATTTGAACAATCTTGGTAGGGGTCCCCTAGATGAAGCTCAATACCAAATATCAAAGACCTGGGCCTTACGGTTTCAGAGAAGAAGATTTTTAAAGCTCTTCCCTATATAAGCCCATGTAAAACCAAAGGGCCCTGGAGCGGGGGCATTTTTTGCCCCAGCACTATAATTTGAACAATCTTGGTAGGGGTCCACTAGATGAAGCTTCATACCAAATATCAAAGACCTGGGCCTTGCGGTTTCAGAGAAGAAGATTTTTAAAGATTTACCCTATATAAGCCCATGTAAAACCAAAGGGCCCCGGAGCGGGGGCATTTTTGGCCCCAGCACTATAATTTGAACAATCTTGGTAGGGGTCCACTAGATGAAGCTTCAAACCAAATATCAAAGACCTGGGCCTTACGGTTTCAGAGAAGAAGATTTTTAAAGATTTTCCCTATATAAGCCCATGTAAAACCAAAGGGCCCTGGAGCGGGGGCATTTTTGGCCCCAGCACTATAATTTGAACAATCTTGGTAGGGGTCCACCAGATGAAGCTTCATACCAAATATCAAAGACCTGGGCCTTGTGGTTTCAGAGAAGAAGATTTTTTAAGTTTTTGGTGAAAAAAATCTCTATTTGGCTCCTATGACCTAGATGTGCAACGGACCGGAACCATTTGAACAACTTTGAAAGGGGACCACCTAAGGATCATTCCTGTGAAGTTTGGTCAAAATCCGATCAGTGGTTTAGGAGGAGATGTCGTTTAAAGAATTGTTTACGGACGCACGGACGGACGGACGCACGGATGCACGCACGGACGGACGCACGACGGACGAAAAGTGATCCCAAAAGCTCACCTCGTCACTACGTGACGGTGAGCTAAAAAGGGGCATAACTGTGCCAAAAATAGTTTGAGGGTTACCTCACCTATTGGTACGAGTTCCCCTTTTCATGATGAACAAGTAGTCCGAGTTTCAAGTAAATATGTTCAGTAATGACAGATATTACAAAATGTCCAAGTTTTTGCACGACGCAGATGACCCCAGAGCTATGACAATAGCTCGTTTTCTTCAAAAACAGCCGAGCTAAAAATTATGTATACCCCTGTAAACCCCAGTTTTACTATATGAAATTGGGGTTTAAGGGGGGGGCAAAATTATATAGGCCTGTTTTCGTGCTGATGCCTCCATTTCCAAACGAACACTCAACTATTAGCCATGTCATGAAAATACCTGTCTGGGGTCGATACAGATCAGATTTTGCAACTGAAGAGTGGATAACAGACAATCCTACTACACCAAAACCTCTCAATAACACTATTCTTGGGGTCCAAAGCAGAAACCGTGTTGGTTAAACAACAATGTTATATCCAAACAAAAATGTATAGATTATATAGAAAAATGACCATATATGGTCATTTTTCTATATAATCTATACATTTTTGGGATTCTATATAATCTATACATTTTTGGGATCAATCTTGAAACCGTGTTATATCCAAAACTGTGTTATAAAGAACCGTGTTATAATACAATGTCATTGGCAAGTTATGAACTAGTGCACAGTAAAACCGAGTTGTTCATTGCCCAGTCAAAACTCAAACTATCTGAGTCTCTGCACAGGCAAGTCTGTTGTAGATGCAGGGACATCCAGAGGTTAACAACTGGGAAGACCGGCTGAACAAACTGCTTTGAGGCCGAAGCTGATCGGAAGTCTTCATCTCTCAGTTCTCCTGTAGTTGTGTTGTGAGTGTGCGTCTTCTAGCTCCTATATACATGTATTTATATCCCAGAATTTTATTATTGACCCTTATCCTGCTGTTCACAACAACCCCTAACTCTGCAAAAATTCTGATCAGGATCTACACTTGTGAATTTGTAGGAAAAAATTACCACAAGTAATCTGATTCACAGTGATTGGTTCAAAGTCAAATTAATTATGCAGCAGGATAAGGGTTAAATATACATCTGAGGCCAGTTGTTCAAAGCATCGTTAGCTTAACCAGCTCGTTAGTGGTCATATTGTTAACTCTTCTAGCAAGTACAATATCGTAAATTTTGGTATTTTTGCTGAAAAAATGTGAGCAGCTTTTGCGTCCGCAAAAGCTGCTCACATTTTTTCAGCAAAAATTTCAGCATATTTGCCATATTTAATGATCAAAGTTTTAACGATACGTTAACTAACGACGTCGTTAGTTTTGAACAACTGGTCCCTGCACAGAAACTTCAATGGATCAAGCACTGAGGACTCATTTACCATGGCTGATTCAAACTCATTCTGGTCCCTAGGAATTGTTTCCATAGCCCAATGTAAGAATTTAGGGACACTTCTAATGAGTAACAAATAACATACTTTTATATTAAAGAAGATCAAAGAGATATCCTTTATTCACCCAACTGGGTCTCATTTTGATTTTTGATTAACCCTCAGTGACTAAAACTAGCCATAACAAAGGTGTTTAAGCAATTGAAGTGTGACTTTACAACTGCGCAACTAGCAGTTTAGCAATTCATCATCTATCGTTAGTTCATTAAAAGTGCAAACACATCAAAACACCATGGCGTGCCAAACAAGAATTTGCGTCACAAGTGGATGGCCCCACCCAACGGAGCTTGAAGAAATAGATCTGCTGCATGATACTTCCACGCAGAGCTGAAACTGACCGCAAATGAGTACTATTAACCGCTTAGAGGTTCTAAGCCTGCGTAGGCAAAGCGGTGCGAGTCTGACCGTCCATGCTTATAAACCCTACTGGTTTCATTAGGCGACAGGGCTTGAGATGTCATTTCATGTCAATGTCCAGTAAAAGCTCCACAAAATTTGAAGCAACGTCTCCAAAATGACCTATACAGTGTTGACGGAGACGTTAAACCTCAAATCAAACAAAGCATCACAAGTGACATGTTTGTTAAAGTACAAAGAAACCGTAATCCACATTTAGCATATTGAATACAGGTAAATTCTACCTCAGTCATTAGGGGCAGAGCTTAGCTACTGTCAAAACATCTACACCACTGCAATCCAGCCTTCTTTAGATTTGCCCTGCATACTCAAAAATGTTATTAACATTATGTCAGTTGTCTGAAAGTATCGTCCAAATGACAGGATAAACCACGCAATCATTCCTCCCACACTGTCACTCATCTCTAAGACTTGTTCAGAAGCACATGATAGAAAGTTCAACATGATTGTATTTACCTTTGAAGTCAAAGAAGTATGATAGTCTGTTTGAGAACATTGATCGCGTACATCCTGTCATGGAATAGCCCACAGTCCTATCTGGGTTTGCTGCCCAAGCTTCATGAGATTCTGATGCACTTGACCCAATAAATACTCCTGTTTTTGTTCCTTTGACAGATTCAGGATTGACTCCTAAAATAATAGTAGATTAAATAAATGTAGAAATTATATATTGACTATGGTCAGGATTGAAAAACTTAATTACTAACATAGATGTCAAATTAAAGCAACAGTGCTTTTGAGAGGCGTTTGTACAAACTGTTTTGAGGTGGAGGAAAGCCAGGGTGTTTCTCTCCTCTCTGCCCAAGAAATATTCTGTAGAAATAGCACAGCCTGGGTGGCCAGTCTAACAAACATGCTGGTAGGTTTAGTGGCTTAATATTTTTTCACCAATACACACAACAGTTTAAAAGGCGAGGCAACACTATTTAGGTAATGTTGTGCCACTGTCAGTTTACACAACTACACTTTCCTTGGCAGGGTCTTGTTTGATTCGTGTGTTTGATTTGATGTTTAACGTCCCCGTCAACACTGTAAAGGTCATTTTGGAGACGTTGCTTCCAATTTTGTGGGACTTTTACCGGACACTGAGATGAATGACATCTCAAGCCCTGTCGCCCAATGAAACCAATAGGGTTTATTAGCATGGACGGTCCGCCTCGCACTCCAGTTACTGGACAGGCTTAGATCCTCTAAGCGTAGGGTCCATACATAAGTAGTTAACCATTGCAGTACACACATTTGTTTGCCAGAAACTGACCACTGCTTTTTTTTAATCAGTGTATGGAGAGAATAACCAAAGAAAAGAGTTCATCATCTCCATGAAATTAAGAATGCAGCCAATGTTAAGTACTGAGCCCTCCACCTCCTGATCATCAGTCAGATATGCATTTGACTGAGCTACCATGTCCCACTGTCAGTCCAATATTTAAGCGCAGAGCTATCAAGGCCATCATTCTATCCCTTTCACTGATTCAAGTGAGAAAATTGTCACTGGCAAAATTAACTCTTATCCTGCTGTTCACAACAACCCCTATCTTTGGAAACAGTGTAGATCCAGATCAGATGGCTTCTGAAGAAGCCATCTGATCAGGATCTACCCTGTTTGACATTTAGTTTAAGAATTTGTAGGAATAAATTACATCAAGTGATCTGATTGGTTCAAAGTCAGAAATGGGTGTGGCTAAAATGAATATTCAGCAAGATAAGGGTTAAGTGCTCTAGTACTGTACAACTACCCTGGAATGCAATGCAGACTGATTAAATCTTATCCCGCTGAACATGACAACCTCTAACTTTGCAAGCAGTATAAATTCAGAAGGCTTCTGAAAAATCCATCTAATCATGATATGCACTGTTTGTCATTCATTTCGCAAATTTGCAAGAATAAATTACATCAACAGTTTGATTGATTGAAAATAAGAAATGGGTGTGGCTAAATTAGTTCGTGCAGGAGGATAACGGTTAAGTCTGCTGAATGCAGTCAGTTGCTTTAAATGCTTTTCACATCTCATGTTATGATGTAGGGTACTACGAGACACTACCTGCATCTACTATGGCTTCATATGTCACCTCTAGGAGCATCCTCAACTGGGGGTCCATTGTGTTGGCTTGTTTAGGATGAACTCCAAAGAAGGCAGCGTCAAATTTAGTCAGATCTTTCAGTTTGCCACTTCTTTTAGGAAGCCCTAACATTCCTACAAAAGAAAATCTGGTTAAACACGTATTGTGAAGATAATTTTTTACATTTTGAACAGGATGGAATCTTCCCCCTTATATACAGCATGGTCCATTTAAAATTTTAGGGGTGTATGGTTCAGTTACTAAGCTGTTTATTTAGAAATGAAAATGGTTAGATGCCATGTTCCGTGGAGTCTGACCTGGGTCTGCACTGTTTGCCAATGACCCATTTAAACCCGACCTACTTTTTGTGTCAACTGTTTATAGAGCTGACTAATCGAAGCTGAAAGATACTCTATTATCATTCACGCCATTGTGATAAATAATCGATTAGTAATCACTGAAGATTTGGTAATAATTTTACATGTCTGGCTTTCTGTCTGAGCATGTCTCTTACCATATGTTCCAATTTACCACATGTATTTGAACAGACAGTCCTGAGCAAACAGTGTAGACCCAGATGAGATGCCAGAGAATGTGGCGTCTCATCAGGGTCTGTACTGTTTGCCACTCAATCAGCTGTTTTAGGCATAACTTTGGGTAGTAAATTGTACTTATCAAATAATCGATTACAACCAAATCAGTAATGGTAATCATTTTGTGGAAATTATCGATCAATTAATAGATTATCTGATTGATCGTGCCAGCCTCAACTGTTTATCAATCAACCTAAAGCTACTATAAATGCAGAAGCTTCTTGTCTGCTTTTGTCCATGTGACTATTTAAAATAGAAGTAAAAGCAATGATCAGCATACAGTTAACCCACAGCTCTCCCATAAGAGACAACAAAGGGAAATAAATACAAACATGAAACAACTAGACCCTAATGGAAATATCAATAGCAGAAAGCCAAAGGGACAGTTACTTTCCTACAACATGGCCAATTGGCTAACCAAAACAAATAAGCAATACACATACTCAAAGACAAACCATAACAAAAATAAACCACGACAGAAGAACCGCCTTGGAACTGTCAGTGAAACAAATTCCAGAGGGGGGCTTAAATCGATTTTACGTGACCACAATCCTCGCCCTTACTTCCTTTGCGACTTAGACAAATAATTTTTTCAATCCACATGAAGGCCTCCTAACTCAGCAGTGCAACATTTCCGTGAACATGAGAAAAACTAAAAATGCGTCCATATGACACAGATGCCACCGCCTGAAAATATGTCTATGTTTGCATTCATCCATAGAAAGTTATTGACCGTGTTAAAGTTTTGGACCCTTTTTTCATGTTTGACCTCTAAGTATGACCTTGACCTTGTAGGAAAAGACCTTGGTTTTGTGTGAGGCAGATTGTCTCATGATGGCAAACATTTCTGCCAAATTATTTCAAAATCCATCCAGAGATAAGAAAGTTATTGGCTGTGTTTAAGTTTCGGACCATTTTTTTTACCTTTGACCTCTAAGTATGACCTTGACCTTGGAGCTACGGATCTGGGTTTGCATGTGACACATCGTCTCATGATGGTTAATATTTCTTCAAAGTAATTTTAAAATCCATCCAGAAATAAGTTATTGAGGGCGTTTAAGTTTCGGACGCATGAATGCACGCACGGACAGACAGGGGCAACGCTATATGCCCTTTCCACAATTCTTCGAACGGCGGGGGCATAAAAAATATGGGTCAACTATTTTTTTCATGAGGTATCCATATATGAAATTTCAAAACACTAGCATACAAGCATACATAGTTTTCAAGTTATCCTATAGATGCACAAGAAAGCAATATAATTGAATGCTAAGAAATTGCAAAGGGCCATGAATCCAACAAAATTCATTTACATTAATTGAAAAATTAATCAGGTTATCTCCTCCGTCTCAAATCAGTACACCAAATATCAAGGCTCTAGCTCAAATCAAGGTTGGTCAGCAAATACCCACTGGTATTTGCAGGTAATTACCGTCCTGGGAAATACTCCAAATTTCAGCAAAGTGGGAAATTTTTTTTATACTGGGAAAAAGTGGGAGATGATTTTTGTTATTACACTGAAAAGACTAAATATTTGTGTAATTCAATTGAAATATTTAACAACCAGCTATTTTGCAACATTCGGTATGAATGCTAAGAAATTGTCAAGGGCCATAACTCAAACAAAAGTTATTTAAATTGGTTGAAAATTTAATCAGATGATCTCCTCAGTCCCAATCAGTACACCATTTATATCATGGCTCTAGCACATACTTTTTGAGATATCTTGCTATTGAGATTTCTGTTATTTAATTAAAAGGAAAATAACTTGAAAAAGGAAGATAATTTGGATAAGAAAAAATATGGGTCAACAGGAATCATTATAAGAAATTTTAAAACACTAGCATACATGATTCTTAAGTTATGCTATGCAGAAGATAGGGTGACGATTGTACAAACATACGAATGGACAAGACAGAAGCAATATGCCCCCCAACTTTGACTTTGAAAAGTTGGGGGCATAACCAATTGTTAAACTAATGCTGACCATGTAGCATGTACAAAATATAGGTACTGATTATTTATGGGCCTTTATCAGATAAATGGAAAAAAATAACTTGTTCAAGTGACGGTTCAGCTAAAATTTCAATTTCAACTGGTAACTTGATGAATACCGGTAAGTAACAGAAATATAGATAACTTATTTTATAAAAAATTATAATAATTTTACAACCATGTCAATGTGACTTCTGAAGTTCTCCCTCTAGGTAAATAGGGACAAGTCTAGGGAGAAATCAGTGCATCTGGATGATAGACGAGGTTGGTGTAATGAGCCCTCCTGTAAACCCAATTTTGGGAGAAAAGTGGGGTCTACAGGGGTATACATCATACATACGATAAACTGATGCCGACCTGCTGAAGACGGAGCTTGAGGTTTTACAGGAGGGAGAATTTTTGGTAACTCATTTTACCTAAAAAAAAATAAAATTGCTGCCTATTCATGAAAAAATAGCCATCGGGAGAGATGGCAAATCCCCCGACCAAAAGCCAATATGGCCTTCATAAAATTGTTCACCAATAGAAAGTGCACAGAATTAAACCAGCAATATATCACAAAAGAATTGCAGATATGGCCATCACAAGATTATACTGTCAGGGGAGATAACTAAAAAACACGGGCACTCAGAATTGTGGTTTTTGCGCATGACATGCCTGCTTAAGCTCCTGTATTTCTGTACAAAGTACCATCAATATGTCTCAAAGGGTACTGGAGATATGGTTATTACAAGCTGGTCATATTGTTATATTGGAAGGGTAGATAAATACCACAGCATCAACGGTTGTGATTCTTGCACATTACACACCTTCTGTACCTTGTATACGATTGCGCTAAGTTCCTTCAATATATCTCAAGGTTGTTGGAGTTATGGTCATCACAAGGTACTATTGTCAGGGGAGATAACTCAAAAACAAGAGCATCCAGAGTTGTAATTCTTGAGCATGACACACTTGTTTAACCTCATGTACATCTGCATCAAGTACCACCAATATGTCTCAAAGGGTATTGGAGCTACGGTGATTACAAGGTGGTCATACTGTTAAATTGGAAGGGGAGATAACTCAAATATCCTAGCACCCAGAGTTGTGGTTCTTGGGCATGAAGCACCGCCTCAACCGTGTATACAATTGTGCCAAGTACCATCAATATATCTTAAAGGGTATTGAAGTTATGGTCATCACAAGGTTATATTGTCAGGGGAGATAATTAAAAAAAACAGGGCATCTAGAGTTGTGGTTCTTGCACTTGAAACACCTGCTTAACCTCATGTACAAGTGTACCAAGTACCATCAATATATCTCAATGAGTATTAGAGATGTGGCCATCACAAGGTAGTGATTCTATATTATTGGAAGGGGAGATAATTAAAAAACCATGGCACCAAGAGTTGTGGTTCTCGTGCATGACACAACGTCTCGGCCTTGTGAACAACTGTGCCAGGTATCATCAATATAACTTAAAGGGTATTAGAGTTACGGTCATCATAAGGTAGTCACTATTTTATTGGAAGGGGAGATAACTAAAAAGCCATGGCAACCAGAGTTGTGGTTATTGTGCATGACATGCCGTCTCAGCCTTGTGAACAACTGTGCCAGGTACAATCAACATATCTCAAAGGGTATTGGAGTTATTGCCATCACAAAATAGTCATTCTATTTTATTAAGAGGGGAGATAACTCAAAAAGTATGGCAGCCAGAGTTCTGGTTTGTGCGCATGACACGCCATCTCAGCCTTGTGAACAATTGTGCCAAGAACCATCAATGAATCTCAAAGGGTATAGGAGTTATGGCCATCACAAGCTTGCGTCTACAGATGGACGGACAGACTGACGGACCCCAGGCTGATCGCTATATCCCCCGAACCTATTTGGTCGGGGGATAAAAATGAGAATGATAGATATAAGTGATATAGGGCATAGAAATGAGTCCATGACAATCGTAACACCAGAAGGTACCGCATAGCTATTTTAACTACAGTAAACACTAAAATGGTTGGCCAGTGAAAAACGACTAAGAAAATGATCTTGTTGGGAAATAAGGACCCTTGGACAGGAGACCAGAAGATGGGGTTCGATATCTCAACGAAAACGGGAGTTATCACATGTATGACATTGTAAATAAGCTTTGCACTTGAAAAATGTCTGGTGTGTACATCTAAACATTTGGAATACAGGGGGCCAGTGAGATGTTGAACTATATTCATATAAAATTTAGTGAAGATTTCTTGAACAGTTTTCAAGTTATAGAGTAGACTATTTTATTGGAAAAAATTTCCAAAGGAAATAATTAATGAGTATAAATGCAGGATTTATGGACCTTGCACTCTGCACATCACGCAATGTCGAGGGATATTGACATGAAGTTACCTTGAACCGGTTTCAAATTAAAGAGCAGACAATTTTGTGATGGACAAACTTCCAAGCCCCCGCCCATCAGGGCTTGAAGAAATAGATGGGCTGCATGATGCTTCCATGCAGAGCTGAAAACGACCCACACACGAGTACTGGTAAACTTCTTAGAAGACCTAAGCCTGCCCAGGCAGTGCGGTGCGAGTCTGCCCGTCCATGCTTATAAACCCTATTGGTTTCATTGGGCGGCAGGGCTTGAGATGTCATTTCATCTCAATGTCGGGTAAAAGTCTCACAAAACTAGAAGCAACGTCTCCAAAATAACATTTACAGTGTTGAAGGGGACGTTAAACTTCAAATCAAACAAAACCAAGGGAAATAACTTAAGAATAAAAGCAGGAGTTAAAGTTCTTGTGCTCTCTAGGTCATCTAATGTTGATTGATATTTATATGATGTTTCAGGAAGATAACTTGAAATGTTCAAGTAACAGAGCGGATACAATTTTGTGACAGAAAAACTTCCAAGGGGAATAAATCAAAAAGTATAAATACAAGAGTTATAGATCTTTGCGCTCTGCATGTCGTCTGTAATGTTGATTGATACTTGTATGAAGTTTCATGAAGATAGCTTGAACAGTTTTAAAGTGACATGTTTCTGTGATGGAAAAACTTCAAAGGGAGATGACTCAAAAGAGATAGTTCTTGCACTCTGAGTGTCGACTACTGTTGATTAATATTTATATGAAGTTTAATGAAGATAGCTTGAACGGCTTTCAAGTTCTAGAGTTGACTTGGAAAACTGCCAAGCGGTGATGTTATACAGGCTTAAAGTTTGCTCCTTTGTTTTGCGCAGTGTATATTTAATTTTATGCAAGAGTTATAGTTCATGTGCTCTGCACGTCCAATTTTGATTAGTTTCATGAAGATAGCTTTAATGATTTTAGTTATAGTGTGGACACTATTTTGTGACAGACAGACGCCCAGGGGAAAAATTTCTGCTGAGGGGGAAAGACATAACACTAACTATATAGCATTTTGGTATATACAGTAAAACTCTATTAAGACCACTTTTGGGACTGTTCAAAAATGGTCTTTAAGATCACTTTTGAAAAGTCCCAAAGGCGGTCCATGACCAGAGGACATGACCAGAGAAAACAGGAAGAAAGCATAACTGCACCCTTCTCAATAAGCTTTTTAAAACAGAATTAGTCAATTTTAGGTGGTCTTAACAGCGGAATTTCATTGTATATATATTCATTTCTCTCGTCTAGTTCCACTTCTCACCTGGTTTCCATCTTCTGTCACCATCAGTAACCATATCAACATTATTCATCAGGTTGTCACGGTACTCTGACATGTTTTCTGACTCTGGCAGACGGCAAGATACTCCACTAATAACAACATCTTGTTGACAAGGAGCTGCTGGGTACATAACTGTTGCCACAGGTGCTGCTTCCACTGCCTCTGATGTTATTTCGCCCTCAAACATGGGGCAATCCAGGAAACTCCTGGCCGGCATTATTTGGCTTAACTGTAAAAAGATATAATTTTACTTATTACCATGATAGTACATGCCTAGCGTCCCAACACAATGGACACTTCAGTTCACTTGATGCTGCAGACAGCAGCATCTGGTCTTTACTTCATTGTTTGCTTATTTACAATAATTCCCCAGAGGGCGGCGTCACACCTGCTGGGGGCAAAAGTCACAGGAGCCACAATCATAACAGTTATTAAACATGTTAAGTTCATTCTTAGCAGTTGATAGTCGAGTGAACTAAAACAAGAGGGTCATGATGACCCTGGATCGCTCACCTAATCCTTAGTACACAACTGAAATGGTTACAAGTGGGGGTTGATCCCTTTGACATCGTGGGTCAGGTCTTAAGGCACCAGAAGATGAACAGACTCAGTTTAACTATCAATGACACATGGACACAAAGAGTTGACTATTCGGAGAATGGGATTGCCACAAGGTCAAATGTGACCTTAATCTGACTAGGCAGCTATCTATGCCCCGCTGATCTTGTGGACACCAGTGGAGACTGCTGAGCACTTCTGTAACACTGGAGGTGTACCAATAGTCACAAGTGGTCCACCGAGCAGCCTTGTGCTGGACAGATTCAATTCTGTATGTCAGCAGCAGTATGGGGAGACCAGACAGTAAAGGCATATTCCAGCTGCGGTCGTATAAGTATTTTATATGCCCATTTTTTTTTATTTTATTTTGGTTTTACGGCCCTTTCAAGATTATTCCACTCATATCGAGCCGATCGTTAATCAGAGGTGGACGAAAACCGGAGTACCCGGAGAAAAACCACCTGACCTTCCGTTGCAATAGTTGGCATGTCACATGTGACCCGAGCGAGGCTCGAACCACAGCTATGAGAGACCTAATGAATAAGAGACAGCACTCTTATCCACTAGGCCATGGAGGCCCGTCTTTATATGCCCATTATGCTGTGAACTTTAGATCATGATTATGTACTTTGATGTTGGGTTTAACAAAACAAAAGGGTTGACTAGCCATTTTTAGTGATATTGTCTATGTACGTTCCCCAACATTATGACCCCTAGGTACTTGGCAGCGGACACAGTTTCAAGTTCTGTGTTATGGTGGAAGTACTTGAAGGGGATGGGGGTCATAAGCCTGGAAACCTGCAAAACTTGACATTTGGTGGGATTGAAGTTCATGTCCCAGACCTCTTCCCATTTCTCCAGTTTACTAAGATCTTGTAATAGGTTTGTTTCTGACAAGGAGCTTATGCACAGATATACGGCCGAGTTGTCAGCAAATAGTCTGACTCCGGATGGGAGGTCATTACCCTTGACCTGCTGAATATTTATATATGCCACACCCACTACTGATTATCAACCAATGAGATTAATTGATACAAATTATTGCAACAAATTCACACTCTGAATGGCAAACAATGTAGATCCTGATCAGATGGATTCTTCAGAAGCCATCTCATCTGGATCTACACTGACAGATAAAACCTGGATCTACACTGACAGATAAAACCTATCTGGGCTCAGCATGACGAGGGTTAATATATGCTAAGAAAAGAATGGGTGCAAGTGTACACCCGAGAAGACCGGGATAAAGCTTGAGTAGATGCAATTGGTAACTACTGACTGTTTTCTGTTGTCCAAAAAATCTTTTATTCATTTCAGAGTATCTCCTCTAATGTTGTAGGAATGTAGTTTTTGAAGAAGTTTTTCATGAGCAACTTTATCAAAGGCCTTACTAAAATCTAATAGGATCAAGTCTGTTTTCTTAGCTGCATAATTATGGAAAGTTCATCGATAAGCATGATCAACTGGGTCTCGCAGGACCAGCCTTCTCGGAACCCATGCTGTAGTTCATAGAGGATGTTGTGGCTAGTGAAGTGCTTTGTCATGTTGGAGGCTACAATGTGTTCTAATACTTTACATAGAAGACATGATTGTGAGATGGGGCGGTAGTGTATTTCTGCTTAATTGCTGCTCAACACTTCGTACGATCCAGATTCTTTCACATTTTTAACCAGCCTTTTGAAGTGGCTGTTTCCAAATACTTTAGTTCCACAATTGTTCACAGCATGCATATTAGCCCTCTCAGAGATGCTAAATAAGAAAAGAAGCTTCCAAAACTAGCCAAAAAGATGAAATTTTCTGAATTTTTTATTTTGACCTGCTTCTTTTGAGACTGCATGTTGTCTAGGGCTGGCTAATCGGAGCTGGAAAGATAATCGATTATCATTCCTGCCATTGTGATCGATAATCGATTGATAATCGCTAAATATTTTGTCATAATTTTACCTGACTGTCTTTCTACCTCTGCATGAATCTTACCATACGTTGTAGTGATTTTCCCTATATAAGTCTATGTAAAACCAAAGGGCCATGGGGTGGGGGCATTTTTGGCCCAAGGGCGATAATTTGAACAATCTTGGTAGAGGTCCATTGGACGAAGCTCCATTCTAAATATCAAAGTCCTGGGCCTTGCGGTTTCAGAGAAGAAGATTTTTAAAGATTTTCCCTATATAAGGCCATGTAAAACCAAAGGGCCCCGGGACAGGGGCATTTTTTGCCCCAGCACTATAATTTGAACAATCTTGGTAGGGGTCCACTAGATGAAGCTTCATACCAAATATCAAAGACCTGGGCCTTGTGGTTTCAGAGAAGAAAATAATTTTTAAAGATTTTCCCCATAAAAGCCAATGTAAAACTAAAGGGCCCCGTGGGGGGGGGGGGGCATTTTTTGACCCAGCACTATAATTTGAACAATCTTGGTAGGGGTCCACTAGATGAAGCTTCATACCAAATATCAAAGACCTGGGCCTTGTGGTTTCAAAGAAGATTTTTAAAGATTTTCCCTATATAAGGCCATGTAAAACCAAAGGGCCCCGGGACGGGGGCATTTTTTGCCCCAGCACTATAATTTGAACAATCTTGGTAGGGGTCCACTAGATGAAGCTTCATTCCAAATATCAAATTCCTGGGCCTTGTGGTTTCAAAGAAGTAGATTTTTAAAGATTTTCCCTATATAAGCCTATGTAAAACCAAAGGGCCCTGGGGGCCGGGGCGGGGGCATTTTTGGCCCCAGCACTATAATTTGAACAATCTTGGTAGGGGTCCACTAGATGAAGCTTCATACCAAATATCAAAGCCCTGGGCCTTGTGGTTTCAGAGAAGAAGATTTTTAAAGATATTCCCCATAAAAGCCAATGTAAAACCAAAGGGCCCCGTGGCGGGGGCATTTTTTGTCCCAGCACTATAATTTGAACAATCTTGGTAGGGGTCCACTAGATGAAGCTTCATACCAAATATCAAAGACCTGGGCCTTGTGGTTTCAGAGAAGAAGATTTTTAAAGATTTTCCCTATATAAGCCAATGTAAAACCAAAGGGCCCCGTTGCGGGGGCATTTTTTGTCCCAGCACTTTAATTTGAACAATCTTGGTAGGGGTCCACTAGATGAAGCTTCATACCAAATATCAAAGTCCTCGGCCTTGTGGTTTCAGAGAAGAAGATTTTTAAAGATTTTCCCTATATAAGCCTATATAAAACCAAAGGGCCCTGGGGCGGGGGCATTTTTGGCCCCAGCACTATAATTTGAACAATCTTGGTAGGGGTCCACTAGATAAAGCTTCATACCAAATATCAAAGACCTGGGCTTTGTGGTTTCAGAGAAGAAGATATTTTAAGTTTTTGGTGAAAAAAATCTATTTTTGGCTCCTGTGACCTAGATGTGCAACGGACCGGAACAATTTGAACAACTTTGAAAGGGGACCACCTGAGGATCATTCCTGTGAAGTTTGGTCAAAATCTGGTCAGTGGTTTAGGAGATGTCGTTTAAAGAAATTGTTTACGCACGCACGGACGCACGCACGGACAGACGCACGCACGACGGACGATGGACGACGGACAAAAAGTGATCCCAAAAGCTCACCTCGTCACTATGTGACGGCGAGCTAAAAAGGAAATCATATGAGAGAAAAAGGTTGAAGGAATAAAAGCTCTGCAAGCACTGCATCATGCCCCACCACTACACTCAAGTTGGAAAGGAATTCAAAAAGAAGCCTTTCCCTAAACAAACTTGACATGAATACATGACAGAATTACTAATTCTGGTTTACTTAGTTTTGGAGCCATGGCCCTTTGAACATTGAAAGTCATCTCAAAACCAGAATTAGTTATTATCTGCAGACCCCTCATGGTCTTTAACTTGTGTGTGAAAATTATGAAAAATACAGTCAAACCTTGATAATTCGAAGTGCAAGGGACCGCAGGAATTCCTTCGAATTATCGAGAGTTCGAATTATCGAAATCGGCAATTTTCGGATATGTTCGGATTTTTTTATTCAATGCAATTCAAATGACTTTAATTCGAACTTCATTTCGGCGCTATGATAAAGAAACGGTAATAACTGCCAAAGCATTAAAGAAAATGAGGTACGTGAAGGTTAATCTCATCGTCTTTTATGCTTGACTGGGCTACGAAAGCAGGAAATAATAATAAAACTTGAACTTACATTTTTATTTACAGCCATCAACAATAACAAAAATGAAGGTTGAATGCAAATTACTAAACCATTTTACTGACGAAATATTTAACCCCGCAAAAAGAACAACAGAACTGACAAACACTGACAGCTAGCGAAGATTTGTATCAGTCTGTAATAAACTGGCTGATACAAATCGAAAAGGCCTAACTTCAGGTTTCTAGTCAATTTTGTTTCGCTTTTTGCCCCTATATTCACTCTCAAAAAAGTTCATAATTGTTAGGTGCTGGAAGTTGTCTACTTTTTCCTTTTTCCTTTTTCCTTATTCGAATGTGAAGTTGTCTCCTTATTCCTTTTTCCTTTTTCCTTATTCGAATGTGAAGTTGTCTCCTTATTCCTTTTTCCTTATTCGAATGTGAAGTTGTCTCCTTATTCCTTTTTCCTTTTTCCTTATTCGAATGTGAAGTTGTCTCCTTTTTCCTTTTTCCTTTTTCCTTATTCGAATGTGAAGTTGTCTCCTTATTCCTTTTTCCTTATTCATCTGAGTATTTCCTTATTCGATTCCTTACGAAAAATGATGAAATTAACCCTCCCAGGGCATTTTTCCTTATTCCACCAAGTTTTTCCTTATTCGTTTTCTTGTAGAAAACGATGAAATAAACTCGTTCACGTGTCTTACCTGATTCATCTGAGTATTTCCTTATTCGATTCCTTACGAAAAATGATGAAATTAACTCTCCCAGGGCATTTTTCCTTATTCGACCAAGTTTTTCCTTATTCGTTTTCTTATAGAAAACGATGAAATAAACTCGTTCAGGTGTCTTACCTGATTCATCTGAGTATTTCCTTATTCGATTCCTTACGAAAAATGATGAAACTAACCCTCCTAGGGCATTTTTCCTTATTCGACCAAGTTTTTCCTTATTCGTTTCCTTATAGAAAACGATCAAATAAACTCGTTCAGGGGTCTTACCTGATTCATCTGAGTACTTTTTGATTCGATTCCTCACGAAAAATGATGAAACTAAGCCTCTTAGGGCATTTTTCCTTATTCGACCAAGTTTTTCCTTATTCGTTTTCTTATAGAAAACGATGAAATAAACTCGTTTAGGGGTCTTATCTGATTAATTTGAGTACTTTGTTATTCGATTCCTTAAGAAAAATGATGAAAGTAACCCTCCCAGGGCATTTTTCCTTATTCGACCAAGTTTTTCCTTATTCGATTTCTTATAGGAAACGATGAAATAAACTCGTTTAGGGGTCTTATCTGATTAATTTGAGTACTTTGTTATTCGATTCCTTAAGAAAAATGATGAAAGTAACCCTCCCAGGGCATTTTTCCTTATTCGACCAAGTTTTTCCTTATTCGTTTTCTTATAGAAAACGATAAAATAAACACGTTCAGGTGTCTTTCCTGATTAATCTGAGCATTTCCGTATTCGATTCCTTACGAAAAATGACGAAACCAACCCTTCCAGCGCATTTTTCCTTATTCGACCAAGTTTTTCCTTATTCGTTTTCTTATAGAAAACGATGAAATAAACTCGTTCAGGGGTCTTATCTGATTCATTTGAGTACTTTCTTATTCGATTCCTTAAGAAAAATGATGAAAGTAACCCTCCCAGGGCATTTTTCCTTATTCGACCAAGTTTGTCCTTATTCGTTTTCTTATAGAAAACGAAAAAATAAACTCATTCAGGTGTCTTTCCTGATTAATCTGAGCATTTCCTTATTCGATTCGTTATGAAAAATGATGAAACTAACCCTCCCAGGGCATTTTTCCTTATTCGACCAAGTTTTTCCTTATTCGTTTTCTTATAGAAAACGATGAAATAAACTCGTTCAGGGGTCTTATCTGATTCATCTGAGTACTTTCTTATTCGATTCCTTAAGAAAAATGATGAAAGTAACACTCCCAGGGCATTTTTCCTTATTCGACTAAGTTTGTCCTTATTCGTTTTCTTATAGAAAACGATAAAATAAACTCGTTCAGGTGTCTTTCCTGATTAATCTGAGCATTCCCTTATTCGATTCCTTATGACAAATGAGGAAACTAACCCTCCCAGGGCATTTTTCCTTATTCGACCAAGTTTTTCCTTATTCGCTTTCTTAAAGAAAACGATGAAATAAACCCGTTCAGGGGTCTTACCTGATTCATTTGAGTACTTTCTTATTCGATTCCTTACAAAAAATGATGAAATTAACCCTCCCAAGGTATTTTTCCTTATTCGACCAAGTTTTTCCTTATTCGTTTTCTTATAGAAAACGATAAAATAAACTCGTTCAGGTGTCTTTCCTGATTAATCTGAGCATTCCCTTATTCGATTCCTTATGACAAATGATGAAATTAATCCTCCCAGGGCATTTTTCCTTATTCGACCAAATTTTTCCTTATTCGCTTTCTTAAAGAAAACGATGAAATAAACCCGTTCAGGGGTCTTACCTGATTCATTTGAGTACTTTCTTATTCGATTCCTTACGAAAAATGTTGAAATTAGCTCTCCCAGGGCATTTTTCCTTATTCGACCAAGTTTTTCCTTATTCGTTTTCTTATAGAAAACGATGAAATAAACTCGTTTAGGGGTCTTATCTGATTCATCTGAGTACTTTGTTATTCGATTCCTTAAGAAAAATGATGAAAGTAACCCTCCCAGGGCATTTTTCCTTATTCGACCAAGTTTTTCCTTATTCGTTTTCTTATAGAAAACGATAAAATAAACACGTTCAGGTGTCTTTCCTGATTAATCTGAGCATTTCCGTATTCGATTCCTTACGAAAAATGACGAAACCAACACTCCCAGGGCATTTTTCCTTATTCGACCAAGTTTTTCCTTATTCGTTTTCTTATAGAAAACGATGAAATAAACTCGTTCAGGGGTCTTATCTGATTCATTTGAGTACTTTCTTATTCGATTCCTTAAGAAAAATGATGAAAGTAACCCTCCCAGGGCATTTTTCCTTATTCGACCAAGTTTGTCTTTATTCGTTTTCTTATAGAAAACGATAAAATAAACTCGTTCAGGTGTCTTTCCTGATTAATCTGAGCATTTCCTTATTCGATTCCTTATGAAAAATGATGAAACTAACCCTCCGAGGGCATTTTTCCTTATTCGACCAAGTTTTTCCTTATTTGTTTTCTTGTCGGAAATGATTAAATAAACTCGTTCATGTGTCTTACCTGATTCATTTGAGTATTTTCTAATTCGATTCCTTACGAAAAATGATGAAATTAATCCTCCCAGGGCATTTTTCCTTATTCGACCAAGTTTTTCCTTATTCGTTTTCTTATAGAAAACGATGAAATAAACCCGTTCTGGGGTCTTACCTGATTCATTTGAGTACTTTCTTATTCGATTCCTTACGAAAAATGATGAAATTAACCCTCCCAGGGCATTTTTCCTTATTCGACCAAGTTTTTCCTTGTTCGTTTTCTTATAGAAAACGATAAAATAAACTCGTTCAGGTGTCTTTCCTGATTCATCTGAGTATGTTCTTATTCGATTCCTTACGAAAAATGTTGAAATTAACTCTCCCTGGGCATTTTTCCTTATTCGACCAAGTTTTTCCTAGAAAACGATGAAATAAACTCGTTTAGGGGTCTTATCTGATTAATTTGAGTACTTTGTTATTCGATTCCTTAAGAAAAATGATGAAAGTAACCCTCCCAGGGTATTTTTCCTTATTCGACCAAGTTTTTCCTTATTCGTTTTCTTATAGAAAACGATAAAATAAACACGTTCAGGTGTCTTTCCTGATTAATCTGAGCATTTCCGTATTCGATTCCTTACGAAAAATGACGAAACCAACCCTCCCAGCGCATTTATCCGTATTCGACCAAGTTTTTCCTTATTCGTTTTCTTATAGAAAACGATGAAATAAACTCGTTCAGGGGTCTTATCTGATTTCGATTCCTTAAGAAAAATGATGAAAGTAACCCTCCCAGGGCATTTTTCCTTATTCGACCAAGATTGTCCTTATTCGTTTTCTTATAGAAAACGATAAAATAAACTCGTTCAGGTGTCTTTCCTGATTAATCTGAGCATTTCCTTATTCGATTCCTTATGAAAAATGATGAAACTAACCCTCCGAGGGCATTTTTCCTTATTCGACCAAGTTTTTCCTTATTCGTTTTCTTGTCGGAAACGATGAAATAAACTCGTTCATGTGTCTTACCTGATTCATCTGAGTATTTTCTAATTCGATTCCTTACGAAAAATGATGAAATTAATCCTCCCAGGGCATTTTTCCTTATTCGACCAAGTTTTTCCTTATTCGTTTTTTGTTAGAAAACGATGAAATAAACCCGTTCTGGGGTCTTACCTGATTCATTTGAGTACTTTCTTATTCGATTCCTTACGAAAAATGATGAAATTAACCCTCCCAGGGCATTTTTCCTTATTCGACCAAGTTTTTCCTTGTTCGTTTTCTTATAGAAAACGATAAAATAAACTCGTTCAGGTGTCTTTCCTGATTAATCTGACCATTTCCGTATTCGATTCCTTACGAAAAATGTTGAAATTAACTCTCCCTGGGCATTTTTCCTTATTCGGACAAGTTTTTCCTTATTCGTTTTCTTATAGAAAACGATGAAATAAACTCGTTTAGGGGTCTTATCTGATTAATTTGAGTACTTTGTTATTCGATTCCTTAAGAAAAATGATGAAAGTAACCCTCCCAGGGCATTTTTCCTTATTCGACCAAGTTTTTCCTTATTCGTTTTCTTATAGAAAACGATAAAATAAACACGTTCAGGTGTCTTTCCTGATTAATCTGAGCATTTCCGTATTCGATTCCTTACGAAAAATGACGAAACCAACCCTCCCAGCGCATTTTTCCTTATTCGACCAAGTTTTTCCTTATTCGTTTTCTTATAGAAAACGATGAAATAAACTCGTTCAGGGGTCTTATCTGATTCATTTGAGTACTTTCTTATTCGATTCCTTAAGAAAAATGATGAAAGTAACCCTCCCAGGGAATTTTTCCTTATTCGACCAAGTTTGTCCTTATTCGTTTTCTTATAGAAAACGATAAAATAAACTCGTTCAGGTGTCTTTCCTGATTAATCTGAGCATTTCCTTATTCGATTTCTTATGAAAAATGATGAAACTAACCCTCCGAGGGCATTTTTCCTTATTCGACCAAGTTTTTCCTTATTCGTTTTCTTGTCGGAAACGATGAAATTAACTCTCTCATGTGTCTTACCTGATTCATCTGAGTATTTTCTAATTCGATTCCTTACGAAAAATGATGAAATTAATCCTCCCAGGGCATTTTTCCTTATTCGACCAAGTTTTTCCTTATTCGTTTTCTTATAGAAAACGATGAAATAAACCCGTTCTGGGGTCTCACTTAATTCATTTGAGTACTTTCTTATTCGATTCCTTACGAAAAATGATGAAATTAACCCTCCCACGGCATTTTTCCTTATTCGACCAAGTTTTTCCTTATTCGTTTTCTTATAGAAAACGATAAAATAAACTCGTTCAGGTGTCTTTCCTGATTCATCTGAGTATGTTCTTATTCGATTCCTTACGAAAAATGTTGAAATTAACTCTCCCTGGGCATTTTTCCTTATTCGACCAAGTTTTTCCTTATTCGTTTTCTTATAGAAAACGATGAAATAAACTCGTTTAGGGGTCTTATCTGATTAATTTGAGTACTTTGTTATTCGATTCCTTAAGAAAAATGATGAAAGTAACCCTCCCAGGGCATTTTTCCTTATTCGACCAAGTTTTTCCTTATTCGTTTTCTTATAGAAAACGATAAAATAAACACGTTCAGGTGTCTTTCCTGATTAATCTGAGCATTTCCGTATTCGATTCCTTACGAAAAATGACTAAACCAACCCTCCCAGCGCATTTTTCCTTATTCGACCAAGTTTTTCCTTATTCGTTTTCTTATAGAAAACGATGAAATAAACTCGTTCAGGGGTCTTATCTGATTCATTTGAGTACTTTCTTATTCGATTCCTTAAGAAAAATGATGAAAGTAACCCTCCCAGGGCATTTTTCCTTATTCGACCAAGTTTGTCCTTATTCGTTTTCTTATAGAAAACGATAAAATAAACTCGTTCAGGTGTCTTTCCTGATTAATCTGAGCATTTCCTTATTCGATTTCTTATGAAAAATGATGAAACTAACCCTCCGAGGGCATTTTTCCTTATTCGACCAAGTTTTTCCTTATTCGTTTTCTTGTCGGAAACGATGAAATTAACTCTCTCATGTGTCTTACCTGATTCATCTGAGTATTTTCTAATTTGATTCCTTACGAAAAATGATGAAATTAATCCTCCCAGGGCATTTTTCCTTATTCGACCAAGTTTTTCCTTATTCGTTTTCTTATAGAAAACGATGAAATAAACCCGTTCTGGGGTCTTACCTGATTCATTTGAGTACTTTCTTATTCGATTCCTTACGAAAAATGATGAAATTAACCCTCCCACGGCATTTTTCCTTATTCGACCAAGTTTTTCCTTATTCGTTTTCTTATAGAAAACGATAAAATAAACTCGTTCAGGTGTCTTTCCTGATTCATCTGAGTATGTTCTTATTCGATTCCTTACGAAAAATGTTGAAATTAACTCTCCCTGGGCATTTTTCCTTATTCGACCAAGTTTTTCCTTATTCGTTTTCTTATAGAAAACGATGAAATAAACTCGTTTAGGGGTCTTATCTGATTAATTTGAGTACTTTGTTATTCGATTCCTTAAGAAAAATGATGAAAGTAACCCTCCCAGGGCATTTTTCCTTATTCGACCAAGTTTTTCCTTATTCGTTTTCTTATAGAAAACGATAAAATAAACACGTTCAGGTGTCTTTCCTGATTAATCTGAGCATTTCCGTATTCGATTCCTTACGAAAAATGACGAAACCAACCCTCCCAGCGCATTTTTCCTTATTCGACCAAGTTTTTCCTTATTCGTTTTCTTATAGAAAACGATGAAATAAACTCGTTCAGGGGTCTTATCTGATTCATTTGAGTACTTTCTTATTCGATTCCTTAAGAAAAATGATGAAAGTAACCCTCCCAGGGCATTTTTCCTTATTCGACCAAGTTTGTCCTTATTCGTTTTCTTATAGAAAACGATAAAATAAACTCGTTCAGGTGTCTTTCCTGATTAATCTGAGCATTTCCTTATTCGATTCCTTATGAAAAATGATGAAACTAACCCTCCAATGGCATTTTTCCTTATTCGACCAAGTTTTTCCTTATTCGTTTTCTTGTAGGAAACGATGAAATAAACTCGTTCATGTGTCTTACCTGATTCATCTGAGTATTTTTTAATTCGATTCCTTACGAAAAATGATGAAATTAATCCTCCCAGGGCATTTTTCCTTATTCGACCAAGTTTTTCCTTATTCGTTTTCTTATAGAAAACGATGAAATAAACCCGTTCTGGGGTCTTACCTAATTCATTTGAGTACTTTCTTATTCGATTCCTTACGAAAAATGATGAAATTAACCCTCCCAGGGCATTTTTCCTTATTCGACCAAGTTTTTCCTTATTCGTTTTCTTATAGAAAACGATGAAATAAACTCGTTCAGGGGTCTTATCTGATTCATTTGAGTACTTTCTTATTCGATTCCTTAAGAAAAATGATGAAAGTAACCCTCCCAGGGCATTTTTCCTTATTCGACCAAGTTTGTCCTTATTCGTTTTCTTATAGAAAACGATAAAATAAACTCGTTCAGGTGTCTTTCCTGATTAATCTGAGCATTTCCTTATTCGATTCCTTATGAAAAATGATGAAACTAACCCTCCAAGGGCATTTTTCCTTATTCGACCAAGTTTTTCCTTATTCGTTTTCTTGTAGGAAACGATGAAATAAACTCGTTCATGTGTCTTACCTGATTCATCTGAGTATTTTTTAATTCGATTCCTTACGAAAAATGATGAAATTAATCCTCCCAGGGCATTTTTCCTTATTCGACCAAGTTTTTCCTTATTCGTTTTCTTATAGAAAACGATGAAATAAACCCGTTCTGGGGTCTTACCTAATTCATTTGAGTACTTTCTTATTCGATTCCTTACGAAAAATGATGAAATTAACCCTCCCAGGGCATTTTTCCTTATTCGACCAAGTTTTTCCTTATTCGTTTTCTTATAGAAAACGTATTCGTTTTCTTATAGAAAACGATGAAATAAACTCGTTCAGGGGTCTTATCTGATTCATTTGAGTACTTTCTTATTCGATTCCTTAAGAAAAATGATGAAAGTAACCCTCCCAGGGCATTTTTCCTTATTCGACCAAGTTTGTCCTTATTCGTTTTCTTATAGAAAACGATAAAATAAACTCGTTCAGGTGTCTTTCCTGATTAATCTGAGCATTTCCTTATTCGATTCCTTATGAAAAATGATGAAACTAACCCTCCAAGGGCATTTTTCCTTATTCGACCAAGTTTTTCCTTATTCGTTTTCTTGTAGGAAACGATGAAATAAACTCGTTCATGTGTCTTACCTGATTCATCTGAGTATTTTCTAATTCGATTCCTTACGAAAAATGATGATATTAATCCTCCCAGGGCATTTTTCCTTATTCGACCAAGTTTTTCCTTATTCGCTTTTTTAAAGAAAACGATGAAATAAACCCGTTCAGGGGTCTTACCTGATTCATGTGAGTACTTTCTTATTCGATTCCTTACGAAAAATGATAAAATTAACCCTCCCAGGGCATTTTTCCTTATTCGACCAAGTTTTTCCTTATTCGTTTTCTTATAGAAAACGATAAAATAAACTCGTTCAGGTGTCTTTCCTGATTCATCTGAGTATGTTCTTATTCGATTCCTTACCAAAAATGTTGAAATTAACTCTCCCAGGGCATTTTTCCTTATTCGACCAAGTTTTTCCTTATTCGTTTTGTTATAGAAAACGATGAAATAAACTCGTTTAGGGGTCAAAGTAGAAGTAAAACAAAGATCAGGAATTGATACAATTAACTTACTCCACCCATAAAAGACACCAAAGGGAAAGAAATACAAACATTAAGCGACAAGACCATAATGGAAACCTAAACAAAGGAAGGCCATAAGGACAGTTACTTTCCCACAAAATGGCCATATGGCCATCCAAAATAAAAAGACAAAAGTGATACACACAGTAAGTAACAAACAGCAACATAAATAAATCGCCACAGAAGAGCCGCCTTGGAACGGTCAGTGGAAGATTTCCACTGGGGGGCTTAAATCGATTTTACGTGGCCACAATCCTCGCCCTTACTTCCGTCGCGATTTAGACAAATAATTTGTTCAGTCCGCATGAAGGCCTCCTAACTCATCAGTGCAACATCTCCGTGAACACAAAAATCAAAGAACCACAGAGATGAGACAAAGGTGAGGACTCGACAGCAAGAAACCACTGAAATGCTGGAGCAAAAGAAAACCAACAGTTAGACTCCGATGAGCCCGACCAGAGACAGAGCATCAGGCACCAACCAACATTACCTTGAATTAGATCTCTCTAATTCTCAATAAGCCTTTACGTTGGAGCCGTCATAGAATCTGAGGCCTGACCCACCGGCGTGCAATTAAAGAGGGAAGCAAAGTTGCCAACCGTGATTGGGTTAACTACCATGCATGCAGTCTGTCGTATAATATCCATGTTGTACCCAATCTTTTTATATCGAAGAATGATTTTACGAAATTGGGTGCTGAAGTCATTGCGGTTAAATATTTTTCTGAATTTATATACTAAGTCACCATAAAATTCGGGTTCCGATAGACCTTGTTGCAGAAGAGATTTAAGTCCAATATTGAATTTTGAAATTAAATCAGAATGGCGTCTATAAAATTTTGAAAAGGCTTTGCGTAGTTTATGGTACCGATAACCCTGATTAAGGAGTTTAGCCGTTAATAATTTATTACGAGTGTTGAAGTCATTTACATGACTACACACTCTAGCAAATCGAATTAATTGCGAAATATAAACGCCATAGGATGGCGCACGAGGAACATCACCATCCAAAAAAGGAAAATTTACAATCTCAAAATCAAAGTCATCGCGTTTATCATAAATTTTGCACGAAACAAATCCATCTACAATAGATAGATGTAAATCCAAAAATGGGGCCTCGGTATCAGAAGAATTTGCTTTATTTAACTGAAGTTCTGGGGGGGTAAATCTGACTGATCAAACCATCAAAATAGGTATTATCAATATTTAATAAATCATCTAAATATCTAGAAGTGGAGCTAAAAGCTTCAATAATTTCAGATTGGTTATCAATGGAAAGCGACAAAATGAAGTCTCTTTCATAACAATACAAGAACAGATCAGCCACAAGAGGTGCGCAATTAGTACCCATCGGAATACCCACAATTTGTCTAAATAACTTAGTACCGAATCTAATATAAATATTGTCAAGTAGAAAGGTGAGGGCATCACACACTTTCTGACATGACCAAAGTGTATAATTCTTATGCTCTTTAGAAGTGAAAAATGCATTTCTGACATTACATGCAAGATAGAGAGAATCTTCTCTATGAAAAGCCCATTCAATTAAATCATTAAGCTTCTCTTTTATAAGATTATGAGGAAGTGTAGTGTAAAGAGTGGAAAAATCGTAAGTAGAAAGACTAGAAGCACGAAAATGTCTGGATTTCAATTTATTTAAAACCTCATTCGAATTTTTTATAGACCAAAACAGATTTCTTCCTGATCTTTCAAAGACTTTATCACAATATTTAATTACATGCGTTTTAATAGCAGTAAGACAGGAAGTTAATAATTTAGAAAGTTCAGTAGTAGTGCAAGAGCTAGAATTTGCAATAAACCGTGCTTTGTAAGGTCTTTTATGAAGTTTTGGTAACCAGTATAGCGTAGGAAGCTTGTCTTGGCCTTCGTTAACACCCACAGCAAACTTGGTGGCTGAAAGACAAACATGTTTATCTACTATAGCCCTCTCTTCAGCTAAAGGCTGAAGTTCATAGGCCTTAGTACCACCAAGCTCCTGCTTAAGCGTGTTAACATAGTGGAGCCGTCACACAACGACGACGTTGTTAGCGGCCTTGTCTGCAGGGGCCAGAACAAACTTCTTATGAAATTCTTGAATACCTAGTTTAAGATGACGTAAAGACGTCTTGGGCTTAGGAGGTAATAAGTTAGTATTTTGAGAATAGAAAGAAATGCGTTTATTCACTTGTTTTAAAATGCTAAGTTTCCAGTCCTTAAGGGCTTTATGCTCAACATACTCTCGCTTACACCATCGATTACCGAATTCATTCAAGGAAGCAGCGATTTCATCTCTACATTTACTGAAATCAATTTTAGAAGGAAACCGATATTTCGGTCCTTTAGAAATTATATTCCTTATCCTATAATCATGAATAATTTTCAAATTGCCAGTAATTACATGACCAGCAGCAGGATAGCAATACTTTGAGTTTTTACAATCACATGAGTCAGGAGTATTAGTATCAATATCAAGATCTGAAACAAGTTTATTGAAATTAAAAATGATAGATCTAACAGGTTTGTTATATTTATAGCAAATAATAGGTGTTTCAGTATTTTGAAAATAAGCAGGAATGGAAGAAAGCACCGATCTCTCACGGAAGATACTGGGCAAATCTATAAAATCCATACCCTTATTAATGAAGGATATTTTGAAGAAATGGCGTTTATGATTAATTTCAGAATCAATGTAAGGACGGAGAGCATGCTGAGTATAGCCTCTAGTTAAGAGAGCCGCATCATATCACTGATGAGAACTATCGTAGAATTTATTCGCCTCGGTGTCCAGAAGACGTAACACAGAAACGGGTAATGAACTTAAAAATGAAAGCATAGAGTGGCGTCCATGATTTAATAATATAATTGACAGTCACTTCAGTCTAGTATTGTTTAGTTTAAACGCACGTGATTTACGTTTAAAGTTACCATTTTTCCTGGTGCCGTGAGATCTAGTTCTGCGTTTTCGACATTCCAGGAGTGAGAAAATATCAAAGTCTGGCATTCTTGAAATATTACCCTCATGATAAATGTTGTCATTAAATCCCAGTGGAAAAGGGGTCTGTAAAAATTTAATCCATTTCAGTTCAGCTTCATGTCTTTTGATTATTTTGAATCTAGATGTAGAATTTGCATCGTAATAAAGTTTTTCCACTGGTTGTATAACAATGTTATTTACAGAATGACCTGTACGTCGAAAGTGACGGTACAAGAAAGTGTCAGTTTTCTTAGGCTTACTCATTCTACGATAATGCTCGTTCAATCTAGTTTTAAGCATGCGGTTAGTTTGACCGACGTACTGCATATTACAGTTTGCAGCACGTCAAGTAATTAGATAAATTAAATCTGTAGACTGTCATGTCAAATCAGACATGTTAACTACAGAGAAGCGTCTACCGTTTACAGATGAAGTAACGGTAGACGCAGTGCTTAAATGCGAACAACATCTGCACCTCTTGGCATTGCACTTAGAAATACTAGGATACATTCCACTTCTTTTCCACGGATTAGTATATTTTCGAAGGATGGGCGATTTGAGAGGAGATAGTCTTATACGAAGACTTCTCCCAAAAACATTGGTATTGCCTGCTCCTTTGAGATTAACTGAAGTTACAGAAGACAAATTTAAGGGTCTAACCAATACCGAAGGCAACATAGTATTAAAGTTCTTAATAGAATGGGGAATCCGTACAGAAGAAGCAGAGTGTAACCTAAGGGGTGATATTGATATTTTAAATGTATTTGTGATACTCATTTGGGTTATTAAGGTTGTGATACCGTCAAAACTAAAGCGATGTTCATACCGGTTATTAAATAAATAAATACAACAGCATATAAAATTACTGAAGAAGATTCCTTCGAATAGAAGGAAGGTACAACAAAAGCCCACAAAACATCCTAGTCTACTTAAAGTACAGGGATGTCAAACAAGCAGTTGTTATACAACGAGGAACGAACATAGGTTTAATAATGACCTTCAACAGGTATCTAAAGGATGTCAATTGATGGAACAGTGAAAAGCAATTGCATAAGCAATCCCTGAGGATTGGAAAAATAAGAGCATTAAATGCATGTACGGGGAGACCTTTTACAGCCGCCACACGGCACAAACAAAACAGCCCTGATATGCAAAGTAGAAGTAAAACAAAGATCAGGAATTGATACAATTAACTTACTCCACCCATAAAAGACACCAAAGGGAAAGAAATACAAACATTAAGCGACAAGACCATAATGGAAACCTAAACAAAGGAAGGCCATAAGGACAGTTACTTTCCCACAAAATGGCCATATGGCCATCCAAAATAAAAAGACAAAAGTGATACACACAGTAAGTAACAAACAGCAACATAAATAAATCGCCACAGAAGAGCCGCCTTGGAACGGTCAGTGGAAGATTTCCACTGGGGGGCTTAAATCGATTTTACGTGGCCACAATCCTCGCCCTTACTTCCGTCGCGATTTAGACAAATAATTTGTTCAGTCCGCATGAAGGCCTCCTAACTCATCAGTGCAACATCTCCGTGAACACAAAAATCAAAGAACCACAGAGATGAGACAAAGGTGAGGACTCGACAGCAAGAAACCACTGAAATGCTGGAGCAAAAGAAAACCAACAGTTAGACTCCGATGAGCCCGACCAGAGACAGAGCATCAGGCAAATCTGATTAATTTGAGTACTTTGTTATTCGATTCCTTAAGAAAAATGATGGAAGTAACCCTCCCAGGGCATTTTTCCTTATTCGACCAAGTTTTTCCTTGTTCGTTTTCTTATAGAAAACGATAAAATAAACACGTTCAGGTGTCTTTCCTGATTAATCTGAGCATTTCCGTATTCGATTTCTTACGAAAAATGACGAAACTAACCCTCCCAGGGCATTTTTCCTTATTTGACCAAGTTTTTCCTTATTCGTTTTCTTATAGAAAACGATGAAATAAACTCGTTCAGGGGTATTATCGGATTCATTTGAGTACTTTCTTATTCGATTCCTTAAGACGAATGATGAAAGTAACCCTAATTTTTCGCAAGGAATCGAATAAGGAAATACTCAGATGAATCAGGAAAGGCACTTTAACGAGTTTATTTCATCGTTTTCTATAAGAAAACGAATAAGGAAAAACTTGGTCGAATAAGGAGAAATGCCCTGGGAGGGTAAATTTCGTCCTTTTTCGTAAGGAATCGACTAAGGACATACTCAGATGAATCAGAAAAGACACTTGAACGAGTTTATTTAATCATTTTCTATAAGAAAACGAATAAGGAAAAACTAGGTCGAATAAGGAAAAATGCCCTATGAGGGTTAATTTCATTATTTTTCGTAAGGAATCGACTAAGGAAATACGCAGGTGAATCAGGAAAGACACCTGAACGAGTTTATTTCATCGTTTTCTTATAGAATAAGGAAAAACTTGGTCGAATAAGGAAAAATGCCCATGGGAGGGTTAGTTTCATCATTTTTCGTAAGGAATCGACTAAGGAAAAACTCAGATGAATCAGGTAAGACCCCTGGACGAGTTTATTTCATCGTCTTCTATAAGAAAACGAATAAGGAAAAACTTGGTCGGATGAGAAAAAATGCCCTGGGAGGGATATTTTCATCATTTTTCTTAAAAAATTGAGTAAGGAAATACTCAGATGAATCAGGAAAGACACATGAACGAGTTTATTTTATCGTTTTCTATAAGAAAACGAATAAGGAATAACTTCGGCGAATAAGGAAAAATGCCCTGGGAGGGTTAGTTTAATCATTATGCATACGGAATCCAATAAGAAAGTACTCAAATGAATCAGGAAATACACCTGAACGAGTTCATTTCATCGTTTTCTATAAGAAAACGAATAAGGAAAAACTTTGTCGAATAAGGAAAAATGCCATGGGAGGGTTTGTTTGATCAATTTTTCGTAAGGAATCGAATAAGAAAGTACACGGATGAATCAGGAAAGACACCTGAACGAGTTTATTTCATCATTTTCTATAAGAAAACGAATAAGGAAAAACTTGGTCGAATAAGGAAAAATGCCCTAAGAGACTTAGTTTCATCATTTTTCGTAAGGAATCAAATTAGAAAATACTCAGATGAATCAGGTAAGACACCTGAACGAGTTTATTTTATCGTTTTCTATAAGAAAACGAATAAGGACAAACTTGGTCGAATAAGGAAAAATGCACTGGGAGGGTTACTTTCATCATTTTTCTTAAGGAATCGAATAAGAAAGTACTCAAATGAATCAGATAAGACCCCTGAACGAGTTTATTTCATCGTTTTCTATAGGAAAACGAATAAGGAAAAACTTGGTCGAATAAGGAAAAATGCCCTGGGAGGATTAATTTCATCATTTTTGTAAGGAATCGAATTAGAAAATACTCAGATGAATCAGGTAAGACACATGAACGAGTTTATTTCATCGTTTCCTACAAGAAAACGAATAAGGAAAAACTTGGTCGAATAAGGAAAAATGCCCGTGGAGGGTTAGTTTCATCATTTTTCATAAAGAATCGTATAAGAACATACTCAGATGAATCAGGAAAGACACCTGAACGAGTTTATTTCATCGTTTTCTATAAGAAAACGAATAAGGAAAAACTTGGTCGAATAAGGAAAAATGCCCTGGGAGGGTTAATTTCATCATTTTTCGTAAGGAATCGAATAAGAAAGTACTCAAATGAATCAGGAAAGACCACTGAACGGGTTTATTTCATCGTTTTCTATAAGAAAGCGAATAAGGAAAAACTTGGTCGAATAAGGAAAAATGCACTGGGAGGGTTGGTTTCGTCATTTTTCGTAAGGAATCGAATACGGAAATGCTCAGATTAATCAGGAAAGACACCTGAACGTGTTTATTTTATCGTTTTCTATAAGAAAACGAATAAGGAAAAACTTGGTCGAATAAGGAAAAATGCCCTGGGAGGGTTACTTTCATCATTTTTCTTAAGGAATCGAATAACAAAGTACTCAAATTAATCAGATAAGACCCCTAAACGAGTTTATTTCATCGTTTCCTATAAGAAAACGAATAAGGAAAAACTTGGTCGAATAAGGAAAAATGCCCTGGGAGGGTTACTTTCATCATTTTTCTTAAGGAATCGAATAACAAAGTACTCAAATTAATCAGATAAGACCCCTAAACGAGTTTATTTCATCGTTTCCTATAAGAAAACGAATAAGGAAAAACTTGGTCGAATAAGGAAAAATGCCCTGGGAGGGTTACTTTCATCATTTTTCTTAAGGAATCGAATAACAAAGTACTCAAATTAATCAGATTAGACCCCTAAACGAGTTAATTTCATCGTTTTCTATAAGAAAACGAATAAGGAAAAACTTGGTCGAATAAGGAAAAATGCCCTGGGAGAGTTAATTTCAACATTTTTGGTAAGGAATCGAATAAGAACATACTCAGATGAATCAGGAAAGACACCTGAACGAGTTTATTTTATCGTTTTTATAAGAAAACGAATAAGGACAAACTTGGTCGAATAAGGAAAAATGCCCTGGGAGGGTTACTTTCATCATTTTTCTTAAGGAATCGAATAAGAAAGTACTCAAATGAATCAGATAAGACCCCTGAACGAGTTAATTTCATCGTTTTCGATAAGAAAACGAATAAGGAAAAACTTGGTCGAATAAGGAAAAATGCACTGGGAGGGTTGGTTTCGTCATTTTTCGTAAGGAATCGAATACGGAAATGCTCAGATTAATCAGGAAAGACACCTGAACGTGTTTATTTTATCGTTTTCTATAAGAAAACGAATAAGGAAAAACTTGGTCGAATAAGGAAAAATGCCCTGGGAGGGTTACTTTCATCATTTTTCTTAAGGAATCGAAAAACAAAGTACTCAAATTAATCAGATAAGACCCCTAAACGAGTTTATTTCATCGTTTTCTATAAGAAAACGAATAAGGAAAAACTTGGTCGAATAAGGAAAAATGCCCAGGGAGAGTTAATTTCAACATTTTTCGTAAGGAATCGAATACGGAAATGGTCAGATTAATCAGGAAAGACACCTGAACGAGTTTATTTTATCGTTTTCTATAAGAAAACGAATAAGGAAAAACTTGGTCGAATAAGGAAAAATGCCCTGGGAGGGTTAATTTCATCATTTTTCTTAAGGAATCGAATAAGAAAGTACTCAAATGAATCAGATAAGACCCCTGAACGAGTTTATTTCATCGTTTTCTATAAGAAAACGAATAAGGAAAAACTTGGTCGAATAAGGAAAAATGCCCTGGGAGGGTTAATTTCATCATTTTTCGTAAGGAATCGATTAAGAAAGTACTCAAATGAATTAGGTAAGACCCCAGAACGGGTTTATTTCATCGTTTTCTATAAGAAAACGAATAAGGAAAAACTTGGTCGAATAAGGAAAAATGCCCTGGGAGGATTAATTTCATCATTTTTCGTAAGGAATCGAATTAAAAAATACTCAGATGAATCAGGTAAGACACATGAACGAGTTTATTTCATCGTTTCCTACAAGAAAACGAATAAGGAAAAACTTGGTCGAATAAGGAAAAATGCCCTTGGAGGGTTAGTTTCATCATTTTTCATAAGGAATCGAATAAGGAAATGCTCAGATTAATCAGGAAAGACACCTGAACGAGTTTATTTTATCGTTTTCTATAAGAAAACGAATAAGGACAAACTTGGTCGAATAAGGAAAAATGCCCTGGGAGGGTTACTTTCATCATTTTTCTTAAGGAATCGAATAAGAAAGTACTCAAATGAATCAGATAAGACCCCTGAACGAGTTTATTTCATCGTTTTCTATAAGAAAACGAATAAGGAAAAACTTGGTCGAATAAGGAAAAATGCGCTGGGAGGGTTGGTTTCGTCATTTTTCGTAAGGAATCGAATACGGAAATGCTCAGATTAATCAGGAAAGACACCTGAACCTGTTTATTTTATCGTTTTCTATAAGAAAACGAATAAGGAAAAACTTGGTCGAATAAGGAAAAATGCCCTGGGAGGGTTACTTTCATCATATTTCTTAAGGAATCGAATAACAAAGTACTCAAATTAATCAGATAAGACACCTAAACGAGTTTATTTCATCGTTTTCTATAAGAAAACGAATAAGGAAAAACTTGGTCGAATAAGGAAAAATGCCCAGGGAGAGTTAATTTCAACATTTTTCGTAAGGAATCGAATAAGAACATACTCAGATGAATCAGGAAAGACACCTGAACGAGTTTATTTTATCGTTTTCTATAAGAAAACGAATAAGGAAAAACTTGGTCGAATAAGGAAAAATGCCCTGGGAGGGTTAATTTCATCATTTTTCGTAAGGAATCGAATAAGAAAGTACTCAAATGAATCAGGTAAGACCCCAGAACGGGTTTATTTCATCGTTTTCTATAAGAAAACGAATAAGGAAAAACTTGGTCGAATAAGGAAAAATGCCCTGGGAGGATTAATTTCATCATTTTTCGTAAGGAATCGAATTAGAAAATACTCAGATGAATCCGGTAAGACACATGAACGAGTTTATTTCATCGTTTCCGACAAGAAAACGAATAAGGAAAAACTTGGTCGAATAAGGAAAAATGCCCTCGGAGGGTTAGTTTCATCATTTTTCATAAGGAATCGAATAAGGAAATGCTCAGATAAATCAGGAAAGACACCTGAACGAGTTTATTTTATCGTTTTCTATAAGAAAACGAATAAGGACAAACTTGGTCGAATAAGGAAAAATGCCCTGGGAGGGTTACTTTCATCATTTTTCTTAAGGAATCGAAATCAGATAAGACCCCTGAACGAGTTTATTTCATCGTTTTCTATAAGAAAACGAATAAGGAAAAACTTGGTCGAATAAGGAAAAATGCGCTGGGAGGGTTGGTTTCGTCATTTTTCGTAAGGAATCGAATACGGAAATGCTCAGATTAATCAGGAAAGACACCTGAACGTGTTTATTTTATCGTTTTCTATAAGAAAACGAATAAGGAAAAACTTGGTCGAATAAGGAAAAATGCCCTGGGAGGGTTACTTTCATCATTTTTCTTAAGGAATCGAATAACAAAGTACTCAAATTAATCAGATAAGACCCCTAAACGAGTTTATTTCATCGTTTTCTATAAGAAAACGAATAAGGAAAAACTTGGTCGAATAAGGAAAAATGCCCAGGGAGAGTTAATTTCAACATTTTTCGTAAGGAATCGAATACGGAAATGGTCAGATTAATCAGGAAAGACACCTGAACGAGTTTATTTTATCGTTTTCTATAAGAAAACGAACAAGGAAAAACTTGGTCGAATAAGGACAAATGCCATGGGAGGGTTAATTTCATCATTTTTCGTAAGGAATCGAATAAGAAAGTACTCAAATGAATCAGGTAAGACCCCAGAACGGGTTTATTTGATCGTTTTCTATAAGAAAACGAATAAGGAAAAACTTGGTCGAATAAGGAAAAATGCCCTGGGAGGATTAATTTCATCATTTTTCGTAAGGAATCGAATTAGAAAATACTCAAATGAATCAGGTAAGACACATGAACGAGTTTATTTCATCGTTTCCGACAAGAAAACGAATAAGGAAAAACTTGGTCGAATAAGGAAAAATGCGCTCGGAGGGTTAGTTTCATCATTTTTCATAAGGAATCGAATAAGGAAATGCTCAGATTAATCAGGAAAGACACCTGAACGAGTTTATTTTATCTTTTTCTATAAGAAAACGAATAAGGACAAACTTGGTCGAATAAGGAAAAATGCCCTGGGAGGGTTACTTTCATCATTTTTCTTAAGGAATCGAATAAGAAAGTACTCAAATGAATCAGATAAGACCCCTGAACGAGTTTATTTCATCTCGTTTTCTATAAGAAAACGAATAAGGAAAAACTTGGTCGAATAAGTAAAAAAATGCGCTGGGAGGGTTGGTTTCGTCATTTTTCGTAAGGAATCGAATACGGAAATGCTCAGATTAATCAGGAAAGACACCTGAACGTGTTTATTGTATCGTTTTCTATAAGAAAACGAATAAGGAAAAACTTGGTCGAATAAGGAAAAATGCCCTGGGAGGGTTACTTTCATCATTTTTCTTAAGGAATCGAATAACAAAGTACTCAGGTGAATCAGATAAGACCCCTAAACGAGTTTATTTCATCGTTTTCTATAAGAAAACGAATAAGGAAAAACTTGGTCGAATAAGGAAAAATGCCCTGGGAGAGCTAATTTCAACATATTTCGTAAGGAATCGAATAAGAAAGTACTCAAATGAATCAGGTAAGACCCCTGAACGGGTTTATTTCATCGTTTTCTTTAAGAAAGCGAATAAGGAAAAACTTGGTCGAATAAGGAAAAATGCCCTGGGAGGATTAATTTCATCATTTGTCATAAGGAATCGAATAAGGGAATGCTCAGATTAATCAGGAAAGACACCTGAACGAGTTTATTTTATCGTTTTCTATAAGAAAACGAATAAGGAAAAACTTGGTCGAATAAGGAAAAATACCTTGGGAGGGTTAATTTCATCATTTTTTGTAAGGAATCGAATAAGAAAGTACTCAAATGAATCAGGTAAGACCCCTGAACGGGTTTATTTCATCGTTTTCTTTAAGAAAGCGAATAAGGAAAAACTTGGTCGAATAAGGAAAAATGCCCTGGGAGGGTTAGTTTCCTCATTTGTCATAAGGAATCGAATAAGGGAATGCTCAGATTAATCAGGAAAGACACCTGAACGAGTTTATTTTATCGTTTTCTATAAGAAAACGAATAAGGAAAAACTTGGTCGAATAAGGAAAAATGCCCTGGGAGGGTTAGTTTCATCATTTTTCATAAGGAATCGAATAAGGAAATGCTCAGATTAATCAGGAAAGACACCTGAATGAGTTTATTTTTTCGTTTTCTATAAGAAAACGAATAAGGACAAACTTGGTCGAATAAGGAAAAATGCCCTGGGAGGGTTACTTTCATCATTTTTCTTAAGGAATCGAATAAGAAAGTACTCAAATGAATCAGATAAGACCCCTGAACGAGTTTATTTCATCGTTTTCTATAAGAAAACGAATAAGGAAAAACTTGGTCGAATAAGGAAAAATGCGCTGGGAGGGTTGGTTTCGTCATTTTTCGTAAGGAATCGAATACGGAAATGCTCAGATTCATCAGGAAAGACACCTGAACGTGTTTATTTTATCGTTTTCTATAAGAAAACGAATAAGGAAAAACTTGGTCGAATAAGGAAAAATGCCCTGGGAGGGTTACTTTCATCATTTTTCTTAAGGAATCGAATAACAAAGTACTCAAATTAATCAGATAAGACCCCTAAACGAGTTTATTTCATCGTTTCCTATAAGAAAACGAATAAGGAAAAACTTGGTCGAATAAGGAAAAATGCCCTGGGAGGGTTACTTTCATCATTTTTCTTAAGGAATCGAATAACAAAGTACTCAAATTAATCAGATAAGACCCCTAAACGAGTTTATTTCATCGTTTTCTATAAGAAAACGAATAAGGAAAAACTTGGTCGAATAAGGAAAAATGCCCTGGGAGAGTTAATTTCAACATTTTTCGTAAGGAATCGAATAAGAACATACTCAGGTGAATCAGGAAAGACACCTGAACGAGTTTATTTTATCGTTTTCTATAAGAAAACGAATAAGGAAAAACTTGGTCGAATAAGGAAAAATGCCCTGGAAGGGTTAATTTCATCATTTTTCGTAAGGAATCGAATAAGAAAGTACTCAAATGAATCAAGTAAGACCCCTGAACGGGTTTATTTCATCGTTTTCTTTAAGAAAGCGAATAAGGAAAAACTTGGTCGAATAAGGAAAAATGCCCTGGGAGGATTAATTTCATCATTTTTCGTAAGGAATCGAATTAGAAAATACTCAGATGAATCAGGTAAGACACATGAACGAGTTTATTTCATCGTTTCCTACAAGAAAACGAATAAGGAAAAACTTGGTCGAATAAGGAAAAATGCCCTAAGATGCTTAGTTTCATCATTTTTCGTGAGGAATCGAATCAAAAAGTACTCAGATGAATCAGGTAAGACCCCTGAACGAGTTTATTTGATCGTTTTCTATAAGGAAACGAATAAGGAAAAACTTGGTCGAATAAGGAAAAATGCCCTAAGAGGCTTAGTTTCATCATTTTTCGTGAGGAATCGAATCCAAAAGTACTCAGATGAATCAGGTAAGACCCCTGAACGAGTTTATTTGATCGTTTTCTATAAGGAAACGAATAAGGAAAAACTTGGTCGAATAAGGAAAAATGCCCTAGGAGGGTTAGTTTCATCATTTTTCGTAAGGAATCGAATAAGGAAATACTCAGATGAATCAGGTAAGACACCTGAACGAGTTTATTTCATCGTTTTCTATAAGAAAACGAATAAGGAAAAACTTGGTCGAATAAGGAAAAATGCCCTGGGAGAGTTAATTTCATCATTTTTCGTAAGGAATCGAATTAGAAAATACTCAGATGAATCAGGTAAGACACATGAACGAGTTTATTTCATCGTTTCCGACAAGAAAACGAATAAGGAAAAACTTGGTCGAATAAGGAAAAAGGCCCTCGGAGGGTTAGTTTCATCATTTTTCATAAGGAATCGAATAAGGAAATGCTCAGATTAATCGGGAAAGACACCTGAACGAGTTTATTTTATCGCTTTCTATAAGAAAACGAATAAGGACAAACTTGGTCGAATAAGGAAAAATGCCCTGGGAGGGTTACTTTCATCATTTTTCTTAAGGAATCGAAATCAGATAAGACCCCTGAACGAGTTTATTTCATCGTTTTCTATAAGAAAACGAATAAGGAAAAACTTGGTCGAATAAGGAAAAATGCGCTGGGAGGGTTGGTTTCGTCATTTTTCGTGAGGAATCGAATACGGAAATGCTCAGATTAATCAGGAAAGACACCTGAACGTGTTTATTTTATCGTTTTCTATAAGAAAACGAATAAGGAAAAACTTGGTCGAATAAGGAAAAATGCCCTGGGAGGGTTACTTTCATCATTTTTCTTAAGGAATCGAATAACAAAGTACTCAAATTAATCAGATGAGACCCCGAAACGAGTTTATTTCATCGTTTTCTATAAGAAAACGAATAAGGAAAAACTTGGTCGAATAAGGAAAAATGCCCAGGGAGAGTTAATTTCAACATTTTTCGTAAGGAATCGAATACGGAAATGGTCAGATTAATCAGGAAAGACACCTGAACGAGTTTATTTTATCGTTTTCTATAAGAAAACGAACAAGGAAAAACTTGGTCGAATAAGGAAAAATGCCATGGGAGGGTTAATTTCATCATTTTTCGTAAGGAATCGAATAAGAAAGTACTCAAATGAATCAGGTAAGACCCCAGAACGGGTTTATTTCATCGTCTTCTATAAGAAAACGAATAAGGAAAAACTTGGTCGAATAAGGAAAAATGCCCTGGGAGGATTAATTTCATCATTTTTCGTAAGGAATCGAATTAGAAAATACTCAAATGAATCAGGTAAGACACATGAACGAGTTTATTTCATCGTTTCCGACAAGAAAACGAATAAGGAAAAACTTGGTCGAATAAGGAAAAATGCGCTCGGAGGGTTAGTTTCATCATTTTTCATAAGGAATCGAATAAGGAAATGCTCAGATTAATCAGGAAAGACACCTGAACGAGTTTATTTTATCGTTTTCTATAAGAAAACGAATAAGGACAAACTTGGTCGAATAAGGAAAAATGCCCTGGGAGGGTTACTTTCATCATTTTTCTTAAGGAATCGAATAAGAAAGTACTCAAATGAATCAGATAAGACCCCTGAACGAGTTTATTTCATCGTTTTCTATAAGAAAACGAATGAGGAAAAACTTGGTCGAATAAGGAAAAATGCGCTGGGAGGGTTGGTTTCGTCATTTTTCGTAAGGAATCGAATACGGAAATGCTCAGATTAATCAGGAAAGACACCTGAACGTGTTTATTTTATCGTTTTCTATAAGAAAACGAATAAGGAAAAACTTGGTCGAATAATGAAAAATGCCCTGGGAGGGTTACTTTCATCATTTTTCTTAAGGAATCGAATAACAAAGTACTCAGATGAATCATATAAGACCCCTAAACGAGTTTGTTTCATCGTTTTCTATAAGAAAACGAATAAGGAAAAACTTGGTCGAATAAGTAAAAATGCCCTGGGAGAGCTAATTTCAACATATTTCGTAAGGAATCGAATAAGAAAGTACTCAAATGAATCAGGTAAGACCCCTGAACGGGTTTATTTCATCGTTTTCTTTAAGAAAGCGAATAAGGAAAAACTTGGTCGAATAAGGAAAAATGCCCTGGGAGAGTTAATTTCAACATTTTTCGTAAGGAATCGAATAAGAACATACTCAGGTGAATCAGGAAAGACACCTGAACGAGTTTATTTTATCGTTTTCTATAAGAAAACGAATAAGGAAAAACTTGGTCGAATAAGGAAAAATACCTTGGGAGGGTTAATTTCATCATTTTTTGTAAGGAATCGAATAAGAAAGTACTCAAATGAATCAGGTAAGACCCCTGAACGGGTTTATTTCATCGTTTTCTTTAAGAAAGCGAATAAGGAAAAACTTGGTCGAATAAGGAAAAATGCCCTGGGAGGGTTACTTTCATCATTTTTCTTAAGGAATCGAATAACAAAGTACTCAAATTAATCAGATAAGACCCCTAAACGAGTTTATTTCATCGTTTTCTATAAGAAAACGAATAAGGAAAAACTTGGTTGAATAAGGAAAAATGCCCTAAGAGGCTTAGTTTCATCATTTTTCGTGAGGAATCGAATCAAAAAGTACTCAGATGAATCAGGTAAGACCCCTGAACGAGTTTATTTGATCGTTTTCTATAAGGAAACGAATAAGGAAAAACTTGGTCGAATAAGGAAAAATGCCCTAGGAGGGTTAGTTTCATCATTTTTCGTAAGGAATCGAATAAGGAAATACTCAGATGAATCAGGTAAGACACCTGAACGAGTTTATTTCATCGTTTTCTATAAGAAAACGAATAAGGAAAAACTTGGTCGAATAAGGAAAAATGCCCTGGGAGAGTTAATTTCATCATTTTTCGTAAGGAATCGAATAAGGAAATACTCAGATGAATCAGGTAAGACACGTAAACGAGTTTATTTCATCGTTTTCTACAAGAAAACGAATAAGGAAAAACTTGGTGGAATAAGGAAAAATGCCCTTGGAGGGTTAATTTCATCATTTTTCGTAAGGAATCGAATAAGGAAATACTCAGATGAATAAGGAAAAAGGAATAAGGAGACAACTTCACATTCGAATAAGGAAAAAGGAAAAAGGAAAAAGGAGACAACTTCACATTCGAATAAGGAAAAAGGAAAAAGGAGACAACTTCACATTCGAATAAGGAAAAAGGAAAAAGTAGACAACTTCACGGACATATAATTGTTCAGGAAATTCGTCTACTTTCAGTTTTATCAGAATTGTAATTTTCGCTGTAACCACTTGGTAGACAATGGAAAGGAAATTAAGCTAAATTGGGCAAAGGGATCAAAGATGCGGCATTTTTGCTTAAAAAATGTAAACAGTAAAAATAAATCAAAGGCAGAGAAATATTCAAATTAAAATGCAATTAAGCTCAATAATGTACCGAAATTAAAACACATAAAAAACATCAAATAAAATATTCATTGCGGACGAAATCAATTAAAGACACCAATTACTCAATAAAGGATCATCACCTGTAGTGTGGCCGTTAATCCGGTGTTAATTACCTGTATCTACTAATTCTTGAAGTCAGTCGGGTGTGAAGTGTAACAGTCGAACTCGCCGCAAAATTGCGATGTGTGACCTTTATTAGCCAAGTAATATTTCGAATTAAACAGGGGATTTTAATAAGAATTTCTTTGATTGGGACCGACGAAACTTTTCGAAAAATCGAATTTTTCGAAAAATCGAAATTCGAAAAATCGGTAATATTTTTGCAATAACTTATAGAGAAAAATGTCGGGACCGCCAGTCGTCTTCGAAAAATCGGTAGTTTCGAAAAAATCGGCGTTCGAATCACCGAGATTCTACTGTATCTCTTAAATAGTTCCCTTTTTACAGACTACAGAGAAGATACAAATATATTGCAGAAACTTAACTTCCAATGTTCAAAGAGCCATAAATGTGTACCAAGTTTGACCAAATTTCAAAGATCTGTTCATCACAAGCCATTTCTGGCCTAAATTGACAGTTTTGGATGTGGTGGTGGTGGTGGTGGGACAAGCAAAAATAGAATGTTTCTTGGAAATAAGGTCAAGGACACCAAAATCCAATCAAATCTTTGGTTGGTTGCATTGATAATGTACTCAGTTTTACCCTATTTCATTTTGTTCATGACAGGGTGCAGACACCATTTTTGCCCCAAAATTTATTTTGGGGGGCTTGTGCCCTTAAGGTCAAGGTCTTCATACCCTATATAGCGTAGTGATGTAACCAGGCAAGCTTGGTCCGAATCCATCAGTAGGTTCTGGAGATAGAGATTCAAACAGAAGTAGTTACATGATAGAAAAATAGCTATTTTCAATGTTCAAGGGGCAGTAACTCCAAAAGTTGGCAAAATCAAAGTTACTGTTTATATGTTCTGCACGAAGTCTCTGTGCTCTACATATGTGGAATTTCCTGAAAATATCTCAAATGGTATCAGTTCTGGTGCCAACATGAAACTGATAGAAATGGCTGTTCAATGTTAAAAAGGCAGTAACTCCAAAAGTAGGAAAATCAGAGTTATGGTTCATATGTTCTACATGTCTTATGGTGCTTTACATATGTATGATGTTTCTTGAAAATGTCACAAATGGTATCAGAGTTATGGAGTAGTTTAGGTCGTAGTACCAAAGTGTTAATGCAAAATCATTAGTCCATAGACAAAATGGCAAATATCAATGTTCAGATCAACAGACATGGACTCCAGAAGGGTGTAATCAGGCGTCCCCGGATAGTAAGCATTACTTGGTAAGCAAGCTTCGCCCACCATGCCCATCGACCCGAACAAAGACAAGAGGGCCATGATGGCCCTGGATCGCTCACCTGATCCATAGTGTAACAAGTGGGCCCCAGAGAGGGCCATTATTGGCCCCAGGGCTTTAATGTGCATAATGTTGAGGGAGGTCTTAAAGGTGAAGCTTCATACCAAACATCAACAAAGGCTATAATTTGAACAATCTTGGCAAAGGTCTACTAGATGAAGCTACACATCAAATATCAAAGACCTGGGCCTTGCGGTTACAGAGAAGAAGAATTTTTTTAAAGATATTCCCTACATAAGCCTATGCAAAACCAAATGGCCCCGGGGCTATATAAATCTATGTAAAACCAAAGGGCCCCGGGGTGGGGGCATTTGTTGCCCCAGGGCTATAATTTGAACAATCTTGGTAGAGGTCCATTAGATGAAGCTTCATCCCAAATTTCAAAGTCCTGGGCCTTGTGGTTTCAGAGAAGAAGATTTTTAAAGATTTTCCCCATATAAGCCAATGTAAAACCAAAGGGCCCCGGGGCGGGGGCATTTTTGGCCCCAGCAGTATAATTTGAACAATCTTGGTAGGGGTCCACTAAATGAAGCTTCATACCAAATATCAAAGACCTGGGCCTTGTGGTTTCAGAGAAGAAGATTTTTAAAGATCATCCCTATATAAGCCTATGTAAAACCAAAGGGCCCTGGGGCGGGGCCACTTTTGGCCCCAGCACTTAGTTTGAATCATCTTGGTAGGGGTCCTTTAGATGAAGCTTCATACCAAATATAAAAGACCTAGGACTTGTGGTTTCAGAGAAGAAGATTTTTAAATTTTCCCTATATAAGTCTATGTAAAACCAAAAGGCCCCGGAGCAGGGGCATTTTTGGCCCAAGGGCTATAATTTGATAATTTGAACAATCTTGGTAGGGGTCCACTAGATGAAGCTTCATACCAAATATCAAATTCCTGGGCCTTGCGGCTTCAGAGAAGAAGATTTTTAAAGATTTTCCCTATATAAGTCTATAGATGTAAAACCAAAGGGCCCCGGGGTGGGGGCATTTTTTGCCCCAGCACTATAATTTGAACAATCTTGGTAGGGGTCAACTAGATGAAGCTTCATACCAAATATCAAAGTCCTGGGCCTTGCGGTTTCAAAGAAGAAGATTTTTAAAGATTTTCCCTATTAAGCCTATGTAAAACCAAAGGGCCCCCGCCCGTAAAACCAAAGGGCCCCCGGGCGGGGACATTTTTGGCCTCAGCACTATAATTTGAATAATCTTGTTAGGGGTCCTTTAGATGAAGCTTCATACCAAATATAAAAGACCTAGGCTTTGTGGTTTCAGAGAAGAAGATTTTTAAAGATTTTCTCTATATAAGTCTACGTAAAACCAAAGGGCCCGGGGCGGGGCATTTTTGGCCCAAGTGCTATAATTTGATCAATCTTGGTAGAGGTCCATTAGATGAAGCTTCATTCTAAATATCAAAGTCCTGGGCCTTGCGGTTTCAGAGAAGAAGATTTTTAAAGATTTTCCCTACATAAGCCTATGTAAAACCAAAGGGCCCCGGGGCGGGGGCATTTTTGGCCCCAGCACTATAATTTGAACAATCTTGGTTGGGGTCCACTAGATGAAGCTTCATACCAAGTATCAAAGACCTGGGCCTTGTGGTTTCAGAGAAGAAGATTTTTAAAGATTTTCCCCATATAAGCCAATGTAAAACCAAAGGGCCCCGGGGCGGGGGCATTTTTGGCCCCAGCAGTATAATTTGAACAATCTTGGTAGGGGTCCACTAAATGAAGCTTCATACCAAATATCAAAGACCTGGGCCTTGTGGTTTCAGAGAAGAAGATTTTTAAAGATTTTCCCTATGTAAGCCAATGTAAAACCAAAGGGCCCCGTGGCGGGGGCATTTTTTGTCCCAGCACTATAATTTGAACAATCTTGGTAGGGGTCCACTAGATGAAGCTTCATACCATATATCAAAGTCCTGGGCCTTGTGGTTTCAGAGAAGAAGATGTTTAAAGATTTTCCCTATATACGCCTATGTAAAACCAAAGGGCCCCGGGGCGGGGGCATTTTTGGCCCCAGCACTATAATTTGAACAATCTTGGTAGGCGTCCACTAGATGAAGCTTCATACCAAATATCAAAGACCTGGGCCTTGTGGTTTCAGAGAAGAAGATTTTTTAAGTTTTTGGTGAAAAAAATCTATTTTTGGCTCCTGTGACATAGATGTGCAACGGACCGGAACCATTTGAACAACTTTGAAAAGGGGACCACCTAAGGATCATTCCTGTGAAGTTTGGTCAAAATCCGATCAGTGGTTTAGGAGGAGATGTCGTTTAAAGAAATTGTTTACGGACGCACGCACGGACGGACGGACGGACGCACGCACGCATGACGGACAAAAAGTGATCCCAAAAGCTCACCTCGTCACTACGTGACGGTGAGCTAAAAAGGTGTAAATGCCAAGAAGGGTATGTCCGAGATTTTGGAAGTCTTCCTATGGCTTTCCAATGGCAAACATATCAGAAGTAATTCTGGAAATGGTCAAATTGTACGGATCAACAAGATCATGGTGCCATAGAACTTCTTTAGTGTTGATACCAGTTTGGTTTTTTGATACCCCTGGCATAACAACCTGGTAGTGAGCACCTTCCCACGTTCCATAAAGTCCTGATACTTGGAACAGGCTCTGGCATAACGGATTAAATGTGAAACGTAAACTCCACGAAACTGATGGAAATGGCTATGTTCATAGGGCAGTAAGTCAAACTGTAGGAAATCCCAAGTTAGCCCATCCATAAAAATGTGTTTGCTGTTCCCCGACCGACCCACTATTTTAGACCCGACCCAAAAAATGTTACTGAAATCTGATGAGATTTTTTTTTTCGTTTTTTGGCCATAATTTCTTAATTCTGATTTGGCTCCTGTGGTATGATTCTGGATTGGTATTTGTTGACAACTGCAGAACATGCAGGCGTAGTAAAGCTTACTTCAACAAGAGGGCTAAGATGGCCCTGGAGCACTCATCTGATCCATACTGTAGAAATGAAGTGGTAGGTAATATAGTAAGGTGCCTTGTCAGAAGAAACATACATGCCAAATATGAAGGCTCTATCTCAAATGGATAAAAGCCACAGGTCAATTTTTTTGCATGAGTGGGTAGACACGAGGGACCTACATGACAAAAATAAAGGCTCTACATTAAATGGTTCATAAGTTACGGCAAAGAAGGTCAATGGTCAAGGTCACAAGTCAATTTTTGTATGGTTGGGAGGCCCTTGTCACAAGGAACATACATGCCAAATATATTAAGGCTCAATCTCAAATGGTTCAAAAGTTATGATAATGTAGGTCAAAGGTAAGGCTGACACGATTAATCGGAAAATCGATTAATCAATCAATGTATTCCTAAAAACTGATTATCATTACCGGTACTGATTTGCTTGTAATCGATTATTTGATAAGTAAAATTTACTATCAAAAGTTGTGCCTAAATTAGCTGCATGAGTGGCAAACAGTGCAGACCCTGATGAGATGCCTCTGTGGCATCTCATCTGGGTCTACACTGTTTGCTCAGGCCTGTCTGTTCATAATCATATACATGTTAAAGTACAACGTATGGTAAGAGTCATGCACAGGCAGAAAGTCCAGATAAAATTATGACAATCTTTAGTGATTACTAAAAAATTATTGATCACAATGGCAGGAATGATAATCGATTATCTATAAGCCAGCTCTAGTCAAAGGACAAGATTTGTATGGGTCACCAGGGTGGGAAGTCCTCGTCACAAGCAACATACATGCAAAATATTAAGGCTCTTACTCAAATGGAGGGGTGACCAGAGGTTGTGTGTGAACAGGCTCAGTGAGCATGCATGCATACAGGCAAACAGTGTAGCCGCTTATCAGACATAAATAAAGTTGAAATGGTCCAAAGACGGGCCATACGATGGATTAACAGCAATTACTCCCCTTATGCTAGTGTTACAAGCATGCAAAACTCACTAGGGTGGCGTTCAATTGAGGACAGGCGAGCCGACGCCCGCCTGATACTATTTTACAAAATAGTAAATAGTCTAGTTGCTGTTCCCCTCCCTCCATATATTAGCCATCCCATCAGATTGACCAGGCATATGCTCCCCCTTCATTATGTCCAGATACCGACTACAGCCAGTTACTATAAATACTCTTTTTTTTTTTTTCCCTTGGCCATTGAACAATGGAATCAACTTCCCAATCATCTTCCAGTCCTCCAAGACCTAGAGTCATTTAGGTCAGGGGTAAGGACAGTGTCACACTATATGCCCTAATCCACAACACTTGTTTTTATCTGATTTTATTCTCTTCTGTAACAAACTTAACTTTTCCTCCATACTGTCTCACTTTTACTTCTTTTACTTTAGTCTTGCACGACGCCTCTGCGCACACACCAGCACAATAGTCCTCTTAACGGGGTTGCTGCAGTATAGATAGACTGGAGCAGTCCTATTCTAGCAGCAGTCTGATGTGGGTACATACTGTTTGCAAAATTCACTTTTAAAAGTTACCAGCAGACAACAACTGTTGTGATTGGCATTCGAAGGGATAAGCATTAAGCAGTAAAATGCTACTAAATAATGAGTGGGGAAACCCCACTCATTATTTAGTAGCATTTTACTGCTTAAATTATATTTCACGATGTCAGGAGGGCTCGTCTGAATCGTCTCGTCTCCACCAAGATGGAAATGCCTTAAAATGGAATGCTATCACAGAGAAAAGAAAAAAGCTCAAAATATTATTATATAGCTATTAAATATTCAAAAGAATGAAAAGATGTTACGAAAGTGAAAACCCGTTCGTGACTTTCTACTTTCGGTTTCAAATTCGCACACTGTATGATATCTTTCTTTCTTTCTTGAGATAACCGACTAAGACAAACCGTAATGTGATAAGCAAAAAAATATATATATTCTCACCTATAACTAAAGAAAGGAATTTTCCCAGTGCTGTTCATGTAAACGCACACGAAACAGATTTTTTTTTTTTACACTGGTGAGCCGATTTTCACCTCTGGCCTTCGTTTCTGTTTCTGGTTCTCCGCTTATCGGCGATTCTCGTGAAAAGTATGATTCACGCAGGATAGAAACAACAGTCACGCGATACGCAAAGTTGCGCGACCCTTCGATAACCAATCATTTTTGAGTAAATATGTAATTTGACATGCTGGCGGGAACATGATTGCTATTGATATTCTGCATGATGAAATTTGATTATATATGTCGCCTGAAAAAAAGAAACGTACACATTTGTTTTTATTTTTCAGCGTTTTTTTTTTTTGTTTTCGTTTTACGGCCCTTTCAAAATTATTTCACTCATATCGAGTGAGTGAGTTTTAGTTTTACGTCTCACCAACAGCTAAGGTCATGCGGAGACGGGACCTCGGTTTAAAGACTCATCCGAAAGTCTGGAGAAGCCCGGGATCGATCCTGCGATCCCTGGTTTACAAGGCGAGTAGCGTAACCACTGCACCACGGAGGCTTCTCACTCATATCGAGCCGATCGTTAATCAGAGGAGGGCGAAAACCGGAGTACCCGGAGAAAAACCACCTGATCTTCCGTTGCAGAACTTGGCGTCTCACATGTGACCCAAACGAGGCTCGAACCACAGCGGTGAGAGACCTAATGACAGGCCTCCTAGCAAAACCTATAATAACCTATAATTTTGTGCCAATATTTTGTTCATAAAACCTATAAAAAGCCTGTATTTTCATGAAAAAACCTATATTTTTCACTTTTTTAACCTTCTGGCGACTCAACCCTAACTTTTCTTCAAAATGCACTACTATTTTTTTACTTTTTTGTCCCATAAAAAGTGATGAAAACTGCCAAGAAATTGTAATTTTTTTCCTCGCTCGCTCGGACTTTGTAAATCTCAGATCAACTTTATCTGAGTAATTGTGGCACAAAAATTCATCAAATATTTTTTCTTCAGTTTTAAATCTTTATGAAAGTTTGGAAGACTCTTTTTTAACCTGTATTTTTATTGAAAAACCTGTAAATGGCCTATATTTTGAGTAAGAAGAACCTGTATAAAAACCTATATTTTCAAAGTGGGCCACTAGGAGGCCTGTAATGATCAAGATTCAGCGCTCTTAACCCACTAGGCCACGAAGGCCGTAGGTATTTTTCAGTGTTGCTAACGAAATAATTACTTACAAGAATAGATGGGCCGTGGTATATGAAAATGTGTCTTTGATTCGGTGGAACGAACCTAATCCTATATTTGGCTTATTAATTGCCATACACGGACTGACTCTTCATCATTAGGTCTCTCACTGCTGTGGTTCGAGCCTCGCTCGGGTCACATGTGAGACGCCAAGTTCTGCAACGGAAGGTCATGTGTTTTTTCTCCGGGTACTCCGGTTTTCGCCCACCTCTGATTAACGATCGGCTCGATATTTGAAAGGGCCGTAAAACTAAAACAAAAAAAAAATATATATATAATTAATTGTTATTTAAAGTGTTTTTAAAATATATTCATCAGAACAGAACAAAATGCACCTTAAAGTTTGATTTCTTTTATATCTAAAATTTGCCATCTAGATATCTATCTATCTATCTTCCAATACGATCGATCGCGGGCTTCTCCAGACTTAAAATCGGATGAGTCTTAAACCGTGGTCCCGTCTCCGTATGGCCTTAGCTGTTGGTGGGATGTAAAACTACAACACTCACTCATCTTCCAATATGGGTTCCGGTGAACCAAGTTTTGAAGGGGGTTGGCATAGAAAAGTTGGTGAAATGCGTTTGTACAGTGCGAAAATAGGTGTTAAATAAATAATAAAAAAAAAAAACCAGAGGGCCATGATGGCCCTGGATCGCTCACCTGATCCATAGAGTAATAAGGGGGCCCCGGGGAGGGCCATTATTGCCCCAGGGCTATAATGTGCATAATGTTGAGGGAGGTCTAAAAAGGTGAAGCTTTATACCAAATATCAACAAAGGCTATAATTTGAACAATCTTGGCAAAGGTCCACTAGATGAAGCTAAACACCAAATATCAAAGACCTGGGCCTTGCGGTTTCCGAGAAGAAGATTGTTTAAAGATATTCCCTACAGAAGTCTATGTAAAACCAAATGGCCCCAGGGTAGGGGTGTTTTTGGCCTCAAGGCTATAATTTGAACAATCTTGATAGAGGTCCACTAGATGAAGCTTCACGCCAAATAGCAAAGACCTGGGTCTTGCCGTTTCAGAGAATTTTTTTTTCAAAGATTATCTCTATATAAAACTATGTAAAACCAAAGGGCCCCGGGGCGGAGGCATTTGTGACCCGAGGGCTATAGTTTGAACAAACTTTGTACAGGTCCACTAGATGAAACTCCATACAAAATATCAAAGACATGGGCCTTGCAGTTTCAGAGAAGAAGACTTTTCAAGATTTTCCCTATGTAAGTCTATGTAAAACCAAAACGCCCCGGAGGGTCGGGGTGGGGGGTGGGGGGGGGGGGGGGTAGACTTGCCCAAGTCTGTTAATTAGGTGTCCATTGTAGAAATAATTGTTTACAAAAAAATAAATAAATAAATAAATAAATACATTGTAAATGAAATAGCAATACAGTCTTTTATGAGAATTCGTGAAATTAACATTCAGAGATGAAGACTAAAGAGACTTTTACATATCTTTTTGTTTAAAGGGACTTTCATTTAAAAATAAAAAATGTAAATGTAGGGACTTGGGCAAGTCTAGGGGAGGGGGGTGCATTTTTGGCCCCATGGCTATAATTTGAACAATCTTGGTAGAGGTACACAAGATGAAGCTTCATACCAAATATCAAAGACCTGGGCCTTGCGATTTCAGAGAAGAAGATTTTTAAAGATTTTCCCTATATAGCCTAAGTCTTTGTAAAACCAAAAGGCCCCGGGGCGGGGCATTTTTCCCCCAGCACTATAATTTGAACAATCTTGGTAGGGGTCCACTAGGTGAAGCTTCGTACCAATTAGCAAAGACCTGGGCCTTGTGGTTTCAGAGAAGAAGATTTTTAAAGATTTTCTCTATAATAGCTATAAGCCTATGTAAAACCAAAGGGCTCCGGGGGTGGGGGCAATTTTGGCCCCAGCACTATAATTTGAACAATCTTGGTAGGGGTCCACTAGATGAAGCTTTATACCAAATATCTAAGACCTGGGCCATGCGGTTTCAGAGAAGAAGATTTTTAAAGACTTTCCCTGTATAAGCCCATGTTAAACCAAAGGGCCCTGGGGCGAGGGCATTTTTGGCCCCAGCACTATAATTTGAACAACCTTGGTAGGGGTCCATTAGATGAAGCTTCATACCAAATATCAAAGACCTAGGCCTTGTGGTTTCAGAGAAGAAGATTTTTAAAGATTTTCTCATATAAGCCCATGTAAAACCAAAGGGCCCTGGGGCGAGGGCATTTTCCCCCCAGCACTATAATTTGAACAATCTTGGTAGGGGTCCACTAGATGAAGCTTCATACCAAATAGCAAAGACCTGGGCCATGCGGTTTCAGAGAAGAAGACTTCTTAAGATTTTCCCTATATAAGCCCATGTAAAACCAAAGGGCCCTGGGGCGAGGGCATTTTTGGCCCAAGAACTATAAATTGAACAACCTTGGTAGGGGTCCACTAGATGAAGCTCCATACCAAATATCAAAGACCTAGGCTTTGTGGTTTCAGAGAAGAAGATTTTTTAAGATTTTCTCATATAAGCCCATGTAAAGCCAAAGGGCCCCGGGGCGGGGGCAATTTTGGCTCCAGCACTATAGTTTGAACAAACTTGGTAGGGGTCCACTACATGAAGCTTCATATCAAATATCAAAGACCTAGGCCTTGCGGTTTCAGAGAAGAAGATTTTTTAAGATTTTCCCTATTTAATCCTATGTAAAACCAAAGCGTCTCTGGGCGGGGGCATTTTTGGCCCCAGCACTATAATTTGAACAATCGTGGTAGGGGTCCACTAGATGAAGCTTCATACCAAATATCAAAGACCTGGGCCTTGTGTTTTCAGAGAAGAAGATTGTTTAAGTTTCCGGTGAAAAAAAAATCTATTTTTGACTCCTGTGACCTAGATGTGCAACGGACCAGAACCATTTGAACAACTTTGAAAGGGGACCACCTAAGGATCATTCCTGTGAAGTTTGGTCAAAATCCGATCAGTGGTTTTGGAGGAGATGTCGTTTGAAGAAATTGTTTACGCGCACACACACACGCACGGACGACGGACGAAAAGTGATCACAAAAGCTCACCTTGTCACAACGTGACAGGTGAGCTAAAAAGGTGAAACATGGACCACCAGGCTAACAGCATTGCTGAACTGCGCCAGGGTGGGAAGAATAACTTTGTGGGTGGGTAGTGCATTCCAGTGGATAATGGTCCTGGGAAAGAAATTGCACTTGTAGTAGTCTGTTTTGGTGAAGATATGTCTGTATGCAGGCTGATAACCTGGTATTTCGGATAAGGTTTTGGTTTGTTTGTTTTATTGTCGCCCTCAACACTATTTTGGTCATTTTGGAGACGCTGCTTCCAATTTTGTGGGACTTTGTGGAACACTTAGGTGAAATGACATCTCAAGCCCTGCCGCCCAATGAAACAAGAAGGCTTATATATGCATTTGACGATCTGACTCCCACCGCTTTGTCTGGGCAGGCTTAGTCTTTCTAAGCAGTTTACCAGTACTGGTGTGTGGGTCGGATTCAGCTCTGCGTAGAAGCATCATGCAGCCCATATATTTCTTCAAGCCCCGATGGGCGTAGACCGCCACACGTGTACTTAGAGGCATGAGTCGGACCGTCCATGCTTATAAACCCCATTGGTTTCATTGGGCGACAGGGCTTGAGATGTCATCTCATATCAATGTCGGGTAAAAGTCCCACAAAATTGGAAGCAACGTCTCCAAAATTGACCTTCACAGTGTTTACGGGGACGTTAAACCTCAAATCAAACAAACAAAGTACTCGTGTGTGGTCAGATCCAGCTCTGCGTGGAAGCACAATGCAGCCCAATCTATTTCTCCATGGGCGGGGGCGGGCGGATAAGGTACTCAGATGCGGGAATGGCAACAAGATCAAGTGTGATCTTGTACTTCATAACAAGGCGACTGTCAATACGGCGTTGTTCAAGGGGGCGCCAGCATAGCTGCAACGCTGGAAGAGTATAAACTATAGTCACGTGTCACCTGGCAGCCCTTCTTTGGACTGCTTCCACTTTGTATAGGGGTATACAAGTGGCAGTGTGTGTGTGTGTGTGGGGGGGGGGGGCATACAGTGGACGCATACTCTAGCTGTGGCCTAACTAAAGTCTTGTAAGCTACTAATTTTAGGCCCTTGTTATGGACCCGAATGTTTCTTTTCAGGGATCTAAGCGTCTGATTTGCCTGTCTAGGCTATATGGGAACTCCAATTTAGGTCATCAGAAATTACGACCCCAAGATATTTAGCTGTAACACTCTCCAGCAGAATACTGTGCAAAAGATACTTAGTTTAAATAGGAGACATGAAGGACCTGTTAAAACTCACAGCTATACAGTGATTAGATTATACATATTTTATTTAGAAATGAGTTTTATTTTTCTGCGGTTCATGAAAGTATGAACGCCGTGGGTCGCGTGCAAAGTAAATGAACCCCGCTTTCGTTCATACTTCCATGAAAATCAGAAAAAAATAAGTTCATTTTTTATATTTACATTCTTTGCCCCTCATCACTGGGCGAAAAAATGCTTATAGGGCAAACTTTTAAAGCTGAAAAACATAAACACGCTGTTTTTATTCAAAGAGCGGAAGAGCGTTGACGTCAATAAAGCCCATGGAGAACGATGATTTAGAATGACGTCACTTGACGTCACTGAAAATCATGTGACTCGATGCGTTCATGGAAGTATGAACTGCATTGTTTTTTATAGGTTTACATTAGACTTTACACTGGAAATGTAAATATTGAAAAATAAATCAAAGGAATTGGACATAAGTTATATGATTGTTAGATAGTCCTCTAACAACTCATTTCAAGAGGTACAATGGCTAATGCAATAAAGAGTTCATTTGAAATTACATTGTAATTATCCTCTCATTCGTTTATGCAAACAATAACTAGCGCTGTTGATGAGATGCTATAAAATGAATTAATATAATAAAAATTAAACAGTAGATCAGCTCTAGCAGTGATTTATTAATGTAATGAGTGAAACATCACTGTTTGGAGGCCAGTTGTAAAGTAGATCAAATCACGAGCGCGTAGCGCGAGTGATTTGTCTACTTTCAAATGATCGACAAACACCGATGTATCACTAAAAAGTCACGGAACTTGATCACTTGGATGGTTTAAGTAGAAAATGGCAACTACAAAAGTTAGTCAAATCTATGTGTTGCTATCCTTTTATAGGTGTCAACATCGTAATTTGGGGATCCTGATGTTATATCACAGAAGTTGTTTATCAGTTGTGGATTACAACTATACATCATTCTATTATGTTGCTCAGTGGTGGTTTGTTTGTTGGTATAAAGGCCACATTCGAAAAAGAAATGTTCGGTTGTTTCATGCAGCTACATTCCGGATTTAAGGAAATATTTACATTAAAAACTGCTTTTAGGCTGCTGCATCTATGTCTGATTCTAGTTAGGATTATATTATATTTTCGCTCGCCTATGGGTGTCTGTTTGTTTGTTTGATTTGAAATTTATCGTCCCCTTCAGCACTGTGTAGGCCATTTTGGAGACGTTGCTTCCAGTTTTGTGGGAATTTTACCCAACATTGAGATGAAATGACATCTCAAGCCCTGTCGCCCAATGAAACCAATAGAGTTTATATGCATGGATGTTCCAACTCGCAACACTTTTCCTGAGCAGGCTTAGAATCTCTAAGCCAGTTTACCAGTTTTCACGTGTGGTCGGTTTCAGCTCTGCGTTGAAGCATCATGCAGCCCAATCTATTTCTTCAAGCCCCGATGGGCGGGGCCCCGCTTATGGATGTATAGTCTGCTACTTTTTCTGGAATATTTTTAAAATTTAATGTGAATTGCAGAACCGTCCGCATAAGTCGTTCAATAACTTCAGGGATGATGGAAAAATGACGATTCGTAAGAACATAACCGTGTAAATAGTACTTCAAAGTTATTGTTAAGTTCACTTACTCTATTGGGCAAAAGATAGAGAGATATGAAGGTACATATGTATTTTGTACATAAGTGTCACTTTCGCCTTTCCAAGTTTCTATATAGAGATAGCTCAGTGGTTAGTGCACTTGCATTTGATGCAAGAGGTCCCCGGCGTTGTTGATAAATTGGTGTCCGAACACGCTCCATTGGCATTTTTTGCAGGAATAAAGTACGCCATCCTTCGGATTGGGTGGTTAACTGTAGTCCCCATGTGCAGGGAGAGCAATCCACTGTGCAGGTTAAAGAACACTACCGTAATTACATGATTACTGTGTAGGCTTTCATCCTGCAAAACAGGAGTATATAAAATGTATACCCCTCCTGGGGTTAAGCCGAAATTGGAAGAAAGAAAGATATTAATAGCAAATAACTATTAAACGCACATACCGCACATACATGTATGTTGAAATGCGAACCTAAAAATATCTCTAATGGAATGTTTTGAATTCCGTATTTAGGGTAAATGAAATAGGTCAGAAACTTTACAAATTCAATTTTCAGTCGGTGAGTTCACGTAGTGAAGTCGCCAGACTTAAGTCATCGCTCGATGACCCTTCTCATCCACCATCTGTTGAGTTGTTTTTAGAAGCATAATAGCTGTCGCTTTTGGTAGATGCCTCAGAATTACTTACGCCCCCGCCCATAGGGGCTTGAAGAAATATGTGGGCTGCATGATGCTTCCACGCAGAGCTGATTCTGGCCCGCACACTAGTACTGGTAAACAGCTTAGAGGATCTAAGCCTGTCCAGGAACCGCGGTGCGAGGCGGACCGCCCATGCTAATAAACCCTATTGGTTTCATTGGGCGACAGGGCTTGAGATGTCATTTCATCTCAATGTCGGGTAAAAGTCCCACAAAATTGGAAGCAACGTCTCCAAAATGACCTTTACAGTGTTGACGGGGACGTTAAACCTCAAATCAAACAAACAAACAAAAAGCCTCAGAATTACTGAAATCCTCCGCTCAAAAATGTAGTTCCTGCCTAATTAAAGATTGTAGGTCATGAAACCATTGATAAATAGTATATTCTGTTATCAACACAGCTATGTTATGTCTGCACAAATCTGCTGCATTCTTTATTAGTATGAATGACCCGATAATCTGATTAAATGTGGCAGCTCATAATTGCTTTATAAACATGTAATTCAGCATCGTTTTTGTGGTTTAAAAGATCTCAATTTAAAGAGCAAACATTTTAAGACCCATTAGGTCAACAAGCCTATGTAATTAACATCACGTGGACAATTCCGTGAAATGAACACCACATGAATCCCCTATTTATTTGGAGAAAACTGGGGTTTACGGGGTATACATCATTTTTCTTATTTGTGCTCTAAGACATAGGTTGTGGGTACTCATTAGAAACGCCTCAATGAGGCGGTTTTAATGAGCACCCAAAACCTATGTTGAAAAAATATCGCGGATTTTCATCAGAAAAGTAGCCATTTTGGAGATCTGAAAAAAATGCACTACTTCGCACGGGTGTGTTATCGTAATGACACCCCCATATACCCACCTTTTTCAGAGAAAAATAGGGTGTGCAGGGCATACTTTATTCTTATTATTTCTCTCTCAAACAAGGATTGTGGGCACTCGTTAGAACCTTTTCATTGATGTACTTCTAATGAACCACTACATTCGCTGTTTGAAGCAGATATAAAAACATCACCAAGAAAACCTGAGTGTTTGAGATGTAAAATAATGCGTATACTATGTACATGTATGTTAGAAGCAGAAATACATGTCCAGAATCATTTCTGCAGAGACATCTTAGATGAATTCAAATGTTAAGTGCTTTAGTGGTGTTTCTTCACAAACAAATGTTGGACACTGGCAAATAGTGTAGATCCAGATCAGATACCCTGTAATTCAACGGCTTTGAGGCTTCTCAAGCCTTTGATTTGTATTAATTTCAGTTACCACAACACGTCAATGCAGAATGCATATAATTGCTACTGCCTATGACCCCCCCCCCCCCCCCCCCCCCCCCCCCCCCCCCCCCCCACACACACACACTTCTTTTTTTTCAGAATTGTTATTGCTACATTATATTCATACACCAGGAGTGACTTCATCAGGTCTACCAAAAATGAATCATTATGGTATTTGTTGTTGTTTTTTTTTGTTTTTTTTTTTGGGGGGGGGGGGGGGCGGGGGGTTGATTGAGGTTAAACGTCTCCGTCAACACTGTAAAGGTCATTTTGGAGACGTTGCTTCCAATTTTGCGGGACTTTTACCCGACATTGAGATGGAATGGCATCTCAAACCCTGCCACCCAATGAAACCAATAAGGTTTTTAAGCATGGACGGTTCCGACTCGCACCACATTGCCTGGGCAGGCTTAGATCCTCTAAGCGGTTTACCAGTACTCGTGTGGGGGTCGGTTTCAGCTCTGCGTGGAAACATCATGCAGCCCATCTATTTCTTCAAGCCCCGATGGGCGGGGGCTGCTTATGGTAGAGTTTATTTTGTTGTAAGGAATATCTGTAGCAATGAAACTGCGTCTTGCCAAAAAATAAATAAATAAAATAATAAATAAATAAATAAATAAAAATAAGGCTCAGCCACATAGGCCAGTACATTTAGCCTGAAATGACCCTTGACCCAAAACTAATTCCTTGAGAAATGTTATAAGCAGTTTTAGTATCAGGAAGGTGTCCTGATTTATAGAAAAAAGTCCTCAAAAAAAATCCGAGGGGAAAGGGTATTTTTGGGGGGGGGGGGGGGGGGGGGGGGTGAAAAAAAATACGAAAAATGAAGAAAAATCACAAAAACAATTAAGTTAAACAATTAATTCTTGACTTCATAAAATCATCCAAAATGAATAGTTCTATCTGGGGAAAAATACTAAAAATTCTGAAGATAAAAGTTTTCTTTTAAATTTTTTTTTTGTGTATTTTTTTGTGTGAAATTTCGAAAAACAAGTATTAGCTTTTATAAAAAGGTTGAGTCTATGCTAGGCACACATTAATTTGTGTAGAACTATAATGTGCCAGTTGCCACAAAGTGTAAAAAAGTCACAGATATCAAATGAGGATTTCCAAAGCTTATCACCAATGTCACATAAAACAAAATTTCCGATTTTTTTTTCACTATCAATTACAACTAATTGTACTACATGCCTAAAGTTAGGGTTTCTTCATTTCGCATTCTAGTTTAAAGTTTCATTTTACGTTCTAGGTTAACATCATGAAAAAACAATCTGCTAAGATTGCCGTCTAGAAATGAAAACATTAAGAATTGGAAGTGGGAAGAACTAGATTAGAGCAAATATATGTTATATATAAGCTATCATTAAGATCGTCTACACCCGTGGGCGTAGACAATAAAGGAAAGTCGCATAAAACAAGAAAAAAAAATATCACTAAAAAATGATAGTTTCTGTGCGCCAAAATAAATGATAAGTTATTGGTACACCAAAAGATTTTTTTTTTTTTGGAGGGGAGGGGGGGGGGGGTGGGGTGGGGTGGGGGAGGGGGAGGGGAAAAAAAGGAAAATAAAAATCAAACACATCACGAAAACATGCCTATATAATTTTGACCCCCACTTACCCACTTTTATCTATATACTTGAAAAACTTGGTAATTATGGGTTATTTTTTTTCTGCTCAAAAACATAGCTTCTGAGATTGTTGATACTCAATAGAACTGCCTATCTATGTTTTGAGCAGAAATAAGTGAGTGAGTGTGTTTGAGGTTTACATCCCGCCAACAGCAAATGTCATATGCAGTGGTTTCAAAAATATTTTGGCATCTGGATTTCAAGGAAAGATAGGAGTGTGATTTTCAATGTTATCTGAATAAAGCCCTTACAAATTTATCAAGCGTAGCAGGGGAATAATGCCTAAGTAAAAGGGAAAATCCCCACTACCCGTCTATTGATGAAACCCCTGCATACGGAGACCGGACCTCGGTTTAAAGACTCATCTGAGAGTCTGGCGAAGCCCTTGGATCGAACCCACGACTCCTGATTTATGAGGCTAGTAGCTTATCCACTATATCATGGAGGCTTCTTTTAGCAGAAATAAGAAAAATAATGTACATGTACACGCCCTAAAACTCCCCAGTGCCCCACCCACCCAGGTGTAAATGAGTAGTAGTGGTGTTAAAGTCATCTGCCTCTCCCTCGTGCGCGTGAAAACATCCGGAATGAGTGTTCGAGAGCGATTAATTAAGCTTGAGGCTTTAATCGCAATCGAATTAAAATAAATTAGTATAAATTAAAACTCCAGTAGGAGGGGGTTTCTATCGAGTACCCACAATCTATGCTTTTGAGCAGACATTACGAAACACGCCTAAACAAAAACATTGTCAATTGTTCAGCCCAAAAATGGAATTTTAAGATAAAAATGATGTTTTTCTTATTTCTGCTCAAAACATAAGTAGATTGCGGAGCTCAACAGAACCGCCTAAACTTGGCGGTTCTACCGAGTAACCACAATCTATGTCTTTGAGCTGATATAAGAAATTTAATATTTATCCCTGTACTATATAAAAGTGGGGTTCGAGGGGTCAAAATAATATAGGCGTGTTTTTGACCCCAGCCATCTGGGCTTTGGGTAATATATTGGGCTGCTAATGCTTCCGCACAGAACTGATACCGACTGCATATGAGTACTGCTAAAGCGCTGAGAATACCCAGAAAAGTTGCTGCGAGTCAGCCTATCCATTCATGTAAACCCTTTTGGGTTCATTGGGCGGCAGGGATTGAGATGCCATTTCATCTCAATGTCAGGTAAAAGTCCCACAAACTTTGGAGCAACGTCTCGTTTCGTGATGAATAAGAAAAAACTCAGAATTTTCGTCTCGTTTCGTGATGAATAAGAAAAAACTCAGAATTTTTCTCTGTGTTTTTTTTAGGGGTGATCAATAGATTTGAATATGCGTGTTTTCGTTATGTTTTTTATGACCCCAACCTTTAAAAAAAGTTGGAGGGGCATATTGCTTCTGGTTCGTCCATTCGACTTTCCTTTGCGCCTTTGATGCATAGCATATCGCAAGAAACGTGCATGTAAGGGTCTTGCAATTTCATATATCGATTCTTCATGGAAAATTAGCTAACGCGTATTTTTTTCTTATCCGGATTATGTCCCTTTCAATAGTTGTTGCCCTTTGATTTTTTTTTTTATAAAATCTTGTCAGCAAAATATCTCAAAATCTATTGGAGATAGAGCCTTGTAAGTTGGTGACGAGTAAACTTTTGACTAAATTCCAAAAAATACTTTGTGGCTAATGGCCCTTTGGCACTTTGGGTATATTGTAGGCCTATGCTTTGTGATGCGTAGTAAAACTTTAGAACCTTGTATACCAGGGTTTTGAAATTTCATATATGGATTCCTCATGGCAAATTAGCTGAAAGATATTTTTCTCATCCGGATTTTGCCCCTTTTAAGGTTGTTTGAGTCTACCTTTGTGTTCAGTCAGCTCAAACCAGTTATTGTGCACAATGTTGGGAGACACAATTTGTAAATCAATTTCAAGGGGTTACACCCCTATTTTTTCTGCCTGTTAAAAAGTCAACGGCCAATTTCTATTGCAGTAAGTAGATAGGACAGTGTTGCAATTGTTCTGATTGTGATTTATGAGTGGTTGCTTCCACAAAGTCACACATAGCTATCAAAATCATATGTGCCCCATGTTACCGGAATACACCGTATGCACATATTTACGATATTAATTCATTTGATTCTGATGGCACAAATGTGCTTCCATACATTAAAATTTTGTCATGAGACATTGACAAATGTATTTTCCGACTAAAAAAAAAAATGTTTATTTTTACAACTTGAACATACATCTTGTTTATCAATAGCATACAAGGAAAATATAAATGGCATGTATTAAAAAAAAATAGAATGTAGAAAGACTGCAATTTATCAATTTCTGACGTAAGTTTTGTTTTTGATAACGTCATTTGTTTGCGCGTTAGGAGCCTTACAGCCGGTAAAACAGTGTATGGTGCTGTTATCTGGCCATTACTTATTTAATGCTTTTTCTGCGGATTAAATCCTAATTTTCTCAGAACTGGCACGGATATTTTTTGAGGACTTTTTTTTGGTAATTAATATAACATAGCCCTGTGTTTTGGTGTTAAAAGAATTTCTCAAGGAATTAGTTGGACCATAAAAATTAAAGTGCCTCGCCTAACACCATTTTCCGATAAATAGATTCATTTACGGTGTAGTGACTAGACCTTGTATTTTGTATTTAGGATAGTAAAGCTCCGGATATATAAGGTCCGTGTCTATACAAATATATCAAAATATCTATTCCCGATTATTCTATCAAATAATAATTAAAACACCTAAAAGGACTGTTAATAGGCCATACATAGATGGATTTAGGTAAATATTAGGTGGATTTGGGTAATTCCGGTGGATTTGGGCAAACTTTATTTTCAGCGCCAAAATTATATAATGGTCAGATGAGGTGCTATTCATTTATTATTTTTTTATTATTTATTTATTTACAAGTCACTCAGACGACCTCAAAGGCTATACGAAGTGCAAAGATTACTTAACGCTATTAACCCATTTTGTACCGGAACACCCAAAACGAGTAGTTGACAAACAGTGCAGGCCCAGATCAGACGCAGGGCCTACACTGTTTGTAAAACATTCAGCCAGTTTCCAAGTAGATTTTGAAGAAAATACAACCTGACACTCCTAAATTTTGAAATGGACTCCTGATATATATAAGGAGGAAGATTCCATTTTGGTACAAAAAGGGTTAATAATTAAAAATTCTGAACACTACGGAAGGACATCTTTCGGCCTCGATAGTTCAGTCCGATACGCTTCTGACTGGAGATCAGGAGGTCGTGGGTTCGATAAAGCCGAGTCGACAGCATTCTTTCGCGGAACCTTTAAGGTGATTTCGCAGAGATTTTTTCGTGAACTTTTTTTCGACGGTGAAATCTTTTCGACGATCATTCTCCTTAAGCTGCTTCAAGAAAGGCAGTTGGATGCAGTTTCTGGCGAAGAACGTTTGGTGTACCGCTAAGGGTCTGTGTATAAGCCTATCAAGGAAAAGTTCGATTAAATAAACTGACCTGCTCGATGTGACCTATATAGTGTTGACTGGGCCGTCCACCTCCAAACCAACAAAGGATAACAGATAAGGACTACATGCATTGTTTTAGCCCAGAAACTGAATAATTTTTATCGGAATGGGTAGTTTAACCTTCCAAAGGCCCTACATGCCAGTGTTAGTATGTTATGGTTCCATTAATGACTTACGATTTTTTTCGCATAATTTCTGCTCAAAACCACTGATTTTAGCCACACATTATCTAGAATAGTAATTATCCTGAATTCTTGTTATTTTCAATCTAAATTATGACTGAAAACTATTTCTGACGGATCATCGAACAGCTGTAGATGTAGAGCCGATTCGTAACCACAGATTGTGGGTACTCATTAGTACCACCGCAATTTCTGCTCAAACCACAGACAAGCTATTCATAACAGCCGCTTCAAAACCAGATTGTGGGTACTCGTTAGAACCGCCTTCATTTCTGCTCAAACCACAGATTGTACCTGCTCGATGTTTAGAACCGCTTCAGAGCCACATATTGTGGCCGCATCATTTTTCTCTCGAACTATAGATTGTAGCTACACATTAGAGCCTCTCCAAACTTACAGATTGTGGGTACTCGTAAGAACTGAATCCTGAATCTCTCCTCAAAACACAGACTGAAACTACGTATTAGAACCGATTCAATAAATCCTTTTAAATGGACTTAAACCTGTTTCTCAGGATATGTTTGACTTAATGATGGTTCTGACCAAAAAAAGTTCTACGGAAGATAATGTAGGTGTCCTGCACCATAGCCTTTGAATTGAATGGATAATACTGTGATTTGCAGTCGGATATAAATCACTCGGAACATTTCTAGAATGAATAACGAGCATTGGTAAAAATGCCATCAAAGTTATTTTATGGCGCCCCGCCCATCGGGGCTTGGAGAAATAGTTTGGGCTGCATGGTGCTTCCACGCAAAGCTAAGACCGATCGCACACGAGTACAGGTAAACCGCTTAGAAGGTATATGCTTGTCCAGGCAAAGTGGTGCGAGTCGGGCCGTCCATGCATATAAACTTGGTTTCATTGGGCGGCAGTTGCTCAGATGTTATTTCATCGAGATGTAATTTCATCTCATTGTCGGGTTAAAGTTCCACAAAATTGGAAGCAGCGTCTCCAAAATGACTTGAAACGTTAAACCTCAAATCAAACAAACAAATCGCACAACAGACAGCTCAAATCCACCGTTGTCTAAGTGTCCCGTTGGTGTTCGTGTCTGCAAGAAATGAGTGAGATGGTGAAAACAAAGGAAAACTTCGACACCGAGAGGAAAACTAGAATATTTCACCATTTTGTTTTTCATTGGAAAAAGAAGTGAATCAAGGTTGAAACTTACATAAATGGATTCTTACATATATGACATTATGTCTCTTAAAGGTGCATTATTGAGCTATCTGCAAAAAATGCTTCCAAAAATAAAATACATATAGCCGGTATTTTTCTTTAAAACAATACAAATGAATGCATTTTATGCAAAAATGAGAAAAATTATGATGACAGGTAAACGAGTTTGAGAGGGATTCCCTAACTAGGTTTCGCACACTAGTTAGATCTATTTTTAGTTCGTGACAAAAATAGAATCCCCATATATGACGTTATGCGACATTCATTTTTGGCCTTGTGTGCTTAGGCCATGCCTGAATCGGAAGAAATATGACGCTGAATACCATACCATAAGTAACGACACTCAGAGACGATACTGTCGCCATGTATGTGTAAAGTGACAGATTTATTTTTAGAACAGAAATTCCGAACACATGTTCAGAGCGAAGGGTAAACACGAATGAAAACGACCATTTTCACAAAGTTCTGAAGCTGTATTTGGCTCCAAAAGTGTACACATGACAAAGGAGTATGCATTGAAGATAAAAACCAGAAAAAAAAAAATTTGAGACCCGGTAGCTCAATAATGCACCTTTAAGGCTGAACCGCTTGATATGCGCCTTGCAGCTTGTTTGAAATTGAATGTGTATGGATATTAAAGTCTTGTGAAAAATGAATTTTGTCATTTAGCCTTCTGAGCTATTTGTGTCTGGGCTGGACAAGCCCAAACCCTGGCGCCCAAATAATCAAAGGGTTTATATGTAGGGACGGTCCGACTCGCACCGGCTTAGACCAACTAAGCGGTTTACCAGTACTCATGTGTGGTCGGTTTCAGCTTTGCGTGGAAGCTTTATGCAACCCAATCTATTCTCCAAGCCCCGATGGGCGGGAACCTTATCATTTCTAGTTGCGCGATCGGTCAGGTTGGTTGGTTACCTGTGAGACCTACATATGCACACCAAAGAGGTTGATCATTAATTTGAATTTGGCTAAATTTCATTGTATTTGTTATTGTTATTATATTTTTTTTTATCCCCAAGATTAAGCGTGTGGGGATATTTAGAACGCCTCCTCCCGTCCGTTCGTCTATCCGTCTGTCATGCTATCTACCCCTAGACCAGTGAACGAAATGCAAACAGATTTGGCAAACTGCTTCCATACCAAGACTAAATTTACACTTGGCCCCACTGTGCAAAAAGCATAGGCATTTGCGATGGCGTGCCATCGACTGCGTGCTCTGGTTAATATATATATAAACACGTTAAACTGTTAGTCGTTCTATATATATACAAGTAATTTATAGGCGCGCCCTTTGAATACTCGGATGCGCGCATCCACACAGTCTATTCATGGTCTGGGCTGTGTGGCCTTAAGTGGGTTGAAAATACTTCGAATCTTTTGGACGACCATAAAAAACAGCCATTGGTTTGAATTAAAAGTAGTTTGAGGTAAAAGTAGTTTAAACAAAACAAGTACATGGTTTGTATAACAAACCTAACACAGCATTGTACAAGATCAAGTTTAAAGCATGTGACAGATTGCCGTTTATTTTGTTTGTTTGAATCTATGTTTAACGTCCCCGTCAACACCATTTAGGTCGTTTTGGAGACGTTGCTTCCAATTTTATGGGACTTTTTACCTGACACTGAGATGAAATGACACCTCAAGCCCTGTCGTCCAATGAAACCAAAAGGTTTATAATGCAATGAACGGTCTGACTCACACCACTTTGCCTGTGCAGGCTTAGTCCTTCTGAAAGGTTTACTAGTACTCATTTGTAGCCAGTTTTAGCTCTGCGTGGAAGCAACATGAATCCCAGTCTATTTATCCTAGCCCCGATGGTCGTCCAATGAAACCAAAAAGTTTATAATGCAATGAACGGTCTGACTCACACCACTTTGCCTGTGCAGGCTTAGTCCTTCTGAAAGGTTTACTAGTACTCATTTGTAGCCAGTTTCAGCTCTGTGTGGAAGCAACGTGTAGCCCAGTCTATTTCTCTTAGCCCCGATGGTCGGGGGCGAAACTGATTGTTTAGGGTTTAATGACACGTCAACCTTTGATAGTCATTTTGTGTCGTCTCCTAGAGAAAGGGAGGATTTGGCTGTTTTGGGTTTAACGACACGTCAACCCTTGTGGGCAATTTTGTGTCGCATCCAAGAGAAAGGAGGAAAGAGATAAAAGAGTTAGTAGCGGAAATAAATGTGAGAGACAGGGGGAGAAAGAGGAAAATGAACGGAAGTGCAGAGACAGAAGAAGTTACAACGCTCCCCCTCTACCCTTATCTGTTGTAAGAACAGCAGGCCTTGTATTCAGTTGTAGTAGTGACACTGGTCGAAAATAGCAATGCTAAATTAGAAGAACAGAGGGTGTATTGCAAAGAGCGCGCATTGTTAGACGTGTCGCCATTGAAGATCAAGGCCATAGATTGACGAACTTCAAAGGAGAGCCGTGACCGAGCCGACCGTTTCCAGCAGAAGTTGCGCGGTACACTGTGGAAGAAATAGGAGTTTTTTATGACATGGATTCGTCACCCGTATTTTATATATTGGAAATTTGTGCCAGGTGGATCCCATGTCTTTTGACACCTGAACAAAAGGCCTCAGAACTTCTAGCTAGCAAAACTAGCAAAATAGAAGGATGCTGATCTCAGGAGACTAAGAGAAATAGTAGCTGAAGATGAAACGTGCCGATTCATCGTGTAGCATCGACTCCGGAGCGTGTTACCCAAAAGAAGGCATATCAGTATTTATTGCAGGCATGGCACACAGAAGGATAAGTGAAAAGCTTTTTATGGGCTTCTAAAGGGTCGTGCCCTTCAAAACAAATTGAATCTGTGTCGAAGAGATATCTAGCTCTCGCCTACTTCCACGAGTCTGATAACAACTCGCTGGAATTTGCTTTACAAACTGAAATAATGACAGCTGGTACCAACAACAAATAATCTATTCCGTGGAAAGTACTCGTTTTTGATTAAAGACGTTAGACCACTGACCTTTTTTCCATTCCGGAATATTCAGATGTTTAGGAAAATAATTATGAACAAGTCTTAACTGAAACACCCGCTTTTTACTGCAGTTCTCTGCAAACAAACCAAATGCAAAGAAGTACGACAACTTGGATTTTAAGTACGGCGACTTGGGAAAATGATGAATTAACTGTACGGCTACTTGCATCACACAATTGCCACTTTGGAAACTATTGATAACATATTTTACATCACTGGGAAGGAAAAACAATAGTTATCATCATGTCTGGTTTCATGACACAGTGAGGGGTCGTTTCTAGTGCTAGTACTATTCGTAAATCAACCAGTATCCGTGCATGCTACAGATGGAGATTTGTGAAACCTGAATCGGAGCCATATTTCAATTTCGGAATTCTTTATCGCTGCTTTCGCTTTGTTTGATTACTGTAAATACTTAGACATATTGTAGAAACATGTCCCCCGTCGATCCGAACAGCGAAAGAAACTGTACTTTCGTGAAGGGAAGTTTTTTTTTCTTTTGTGCTGAGCTCATTTTGTGACAGTTATAGTGACAGTCTAGGTTTGAAGTTATTTTATGTTTTGAGAGGGAGGGTTCATTCCTTTTGCGAAAGGGAGATTATTCAAACGAAAGGAAATGTCCTGTAGTGAGCATACTGTATTCTTGTTATTTTGAATTAAAACTGCGGCCTATTTTTTTTTTTTTTTTTTGTTTTCTTTCTGTCGTTAGAAGTCGTATTTTATATAATGAATAATGTATTTTCTTTCTTTAAATCATGGAGGTGCATGTTTTTTGCATTTATCATCTTGGTTATTCTATTTAATCTTAGTATGAACAGTAGACAACAAAAAGTTACTTGTCTAAAAAGTATTTATCTCCTTTAAGTGTGTGTGTGTGTGTGTGTGTGTGTGTGTGTGTGTGTGTGTGTGTGTGTGTGAATTCGGGTTTAACGTCGCTTTCAACAATTTTTCAGTCATATCACGACGGTGTCAGGTTGCGACAGGGAGCTAAATGCTCACTTTTTATAGTGTGTGTGTGTGTGTGTGTGTGTGTGTGTGTGTGTGTGTGTGATTTCGGGTTAAACGTCGCTTTCAACAATTTTTCAGTCATATCACGACGGTGTCTGGTTGCGACAGGGAGCTCAATGCTCACTTTAATAGTGCTGCCTCACTGAAGTATCATGTCCCAGACACATTACATGATACCACACCCAGTCACATTATCATGACACTGGGTCGACCGGTCCTAGCTCTACCCCGTAAATCTGAGTGCCAAGCGAGGAGCAGCTAGTACCATTTTTAACGACTTTGGTATGTCGCGGCCCGGGATCGAACCCGTGACCTCCCGTTCCCCGGAGCGGACACACTACCAACTGAGCTATCGAGCCGGTCCTTTAAGAAGAACTCGTGGGGTTAACGTCCTTTCATGTATATAACGGACAACAGTAGGCGATTAGTTTGCGCCCTGCATACTCGTAGGAAAAAAGAGTATGTGCACAGTTTACAATACAGGGTGAAGACAGTATATCCTTTCGGTATATCAGTTTCTTTCGCTGTTCGGATCAACGGGGGACAGACTTTGTTTCTACAATATGTCTAAGTATTTACAGTAATCAAACAAAGCGAAAGCAGCGATAAAGAATTTCGAAATTGAAATATGGCCCCGATTTAGGTTTCACAAATCTCCATCTGTAGCATGCACGGATACTGGTTGATTTACGAATAGTACTAGCACTAGAAACGACCCCTCACTATGTCATGATATACGGTGTTGGTAGGTTGGTTGATTTGAGGTTTAACGTCCCCGTCAACACTGTAAAGGTCATTTTGGAGACGTTGCTTCCAATTTTGTGGGACTTTTACCCGACATTGAGATGAAATGACATCTCAAGCCCTGTCGCCCAATGAAACCAATAGGGTTTATTAGCATGGACCAGCGCGCACCGCGGTTCCTGGACAGGCTTAGAACCTCTAAGCAGTTTACCAGTACTAGTGTGCATGCTGGATTCAGCTCTGCGTGGAAGCATCATGCAGCCCATATATTTCTTCAAGCCCCTATGGGCGGGGGCCGCATGATATACGTTATATAGTGGTGCCAAGGATTTTTATATTTTACCATATGAAACTGTTTTATATTGGTGGTGGAGTTTAATGTGTGCACATAGACATTCCGTGGCTTTTAACATTGTATATAAAGTTTGAACTTTAACTAAGAAGATTTTACTGGTTTTACCCAGGTGTGCCTATAAGGGCAGAATTTATTACAGGATATGGTTATCGCTATATGCTGGCATTTCCAGACGGGCCTCTAATACTCAGAGATTCTAATTGTAACCAAACATTTATGACAACTCCCTACGTGATATCTCGGTTATGCTGCCAACCAAAGGATTGGTATAACATACAGCCATATCCATCTGATGGCAATGCTAAACTTCTAGCAAACCGCAGAATAAAAAAAATAAAAAAAAATTACATCATCAACTGTGACTTTCGACACACACACAGATACCCATGGATTCTTGAATGATAAACCAGGGTTTTTTCAAGTATTTCCTCAACTTTGTATCGCTCTTGTAAGACAGAAACTGCAAGTTTAGTTTTTCCTACGTTAGTTCGTCTACCTTTCGAGCTACTGTCGTCATTCCGGCGTCTTCGTTATCGTCGTTCCGTAGAATGTAACCCTTTTTGTACCAAATGGAATCTTCCTCCTAATATATTACAAAATTTAGAGGTGTCAGGTTGTATTTTCTTCAAAAATGATTTCGAAAATGACTGAACCTTTAGCAAACAGTGGAAGCCCTGATCAGACGCCGCGTTCTGCGGCGTCTGATCTGGGCCTGCACTGTTTGCCATGGTACCCGTTTTGGGGTTTCTGGTACTGGGACCATAACGGTTTTTCATACACATACTCACCATCACAAGAGCTATATTTTGACCGAGGACCATAACGGTTTTTCATACACACACTCACCATCACAAGAGCTATAGTTTGACCAAGGACCATAACTGTTTTTCATACACATACTCACCATCACAAGAGCTATATTTTGACCGAGGACCATGACGGTTTTTCATACACATACTCACCATTACAAGAGCTATATTTTGACCAAGGACCATAACTGTATTGTTGATTTTGGCCAAATTATCTCACCTTTTTTTCTATTTTTTTTCTGACCCCCACCCCATTTCAATACTGTTTACAAATTATGATAGAGCCTTGGGTGTTCTCTGGGACAAGACTTTTCCATTGATGCCAAACTTTTTGTCTTGTGACCTTGATCTTCCTTCTTTCAAAAACCAAAAACCTTCAACATTGACCATATTGCCAAAAGTATTTGGCCTATCTTCATGAAACTTCACACACATAACACCATCATTAGAGCTATATTCTGTCCAAGTTCCATACCTCTATCATGCAATTTGACTGAATTATCTACCCATTTTTATCCGAAAAAACAACAACACATACACACAAAAAAGTAACAACAAAAAAAAAAAAACAAAAAAAAAAACAAAAAAAAAAAACAAGAGGCCACTACGCTCACCAGAGGTGGATCCATCTTGGTCATGTGACTACAATCCCATGAAAAACTTTTCATTGTCTCATCCCATAAAGGCTCTTAATGTAATTTGGTTTCAACCAGCACAGCAGTTTTAGTGGAGAAGAAGATAAAAATACTATATCAAAGTTATCCAGGACAAAGTTCAGTAAATGAGCTTGACCTTTAGCATTGATGAACTTCCATTCAGCTGATTGCAAATATCAATTTTGATGCCACAGGCTACAATAGAATCAGAAAAATCCACTGTTTTGTCTTTTTCCATACACATGTCTAGGTGACCAAATTTGATCTTGACATGAAACAGGTCAAGGTCAACCACGCGTCATCATTTGAACAAATTTAGTAGGACCCAAGTCCCTAATGTTATATACCAAGTCTGAAGGTCATTGGGTTCCGGAGGAGAGTATTTTAATGGTTTCTACCACATATGGGCATGGTGGCCATATTGGTCAGGAACAAACTTTCGTTCCCCCTTCCCATAGAAGCTCCATATGTAATTTGGTTTCAATCAACCTAGCAGTTTAAGTGGAGAAGAAGATAAAAATACAGAGTCTGAGCCAGCCAAGACAAAGGTCAGTAATGACCTTGATCCGACTGACCTTGACCATTGGAATTCAGCTATTGTAAATAATATTTCTGATGCAACAAGCTATCATAAAATAAGTAAAATCCACAGTTTTGCCCTTTTTCCATGCACATGCCTAAGTGACCAAATTTGACCTTGACGTTAAACAGTACAAGGTCAACCAAAGGTCATCATTTGAACAAATTTGGTAACCCTACCCCCCAAGTCCCCGATGTGACATACCAAATTTCAAGGTCATCGGGCCATTTGTCTCCTGATAAGTAAATTTTTAAAGGTGTTTACCATATATCAGCATGGTGGCCATATTGGTTATGTGACCCATATTGTTCATGTTGCCATAAATCAGCATGGCGGCCATATTGGTCATGTGACAAAATCATTCCCCCTGCCCAAAGAGCTCCACATGTAATTTGTTTTCAATCAACCCACCAGCTTAACTGGAGAAGATAAAAAAGCTGAATCTGAGCCATCCAGCACAAAGATCAGTGAATGACTTTGACCTTGGGAATTGATAAACTTCCATTCAGCAGCTTGCAAAAATTATTTCTGATGCCACAGGTTACCATGCAATCAGAAAAAAATCCAGTTTTTGCAGTTTTCCCCGATGCAGCATAGCAAGTTTAAAAGTCATTGGCTATTTGGTTCCTGAGAACCATATATACCAGGTATATATTGGTCATGTGACCCAGTCCTTACAAATAAACTTTCGTTCCCTCTTCCCATTGAGGCTCCACATGTAATTTGGTTTCAATCAACCCAGCAGTTTAATTGGAGAAGAAGATAAAAATACTGATTCTGAGCCATCCAGGACAAAGGTCAGTACTTGACCTTGACCATTGGAACTTGATGCCACAGGCTACAATGCAATCATAAATATCCACTGTTTTCCCTTTTTTCCATGCAAATGTCTAAGTGACCAAATTTGACCTTGATGTAAAACAAGTCAAGGTCAACCAAAGGTTATCATTTGAATAAACTTGGTAGGGCCCTGGGCCCCAGATGCTGAATACAAGGTTTTTACCATATTTTGGCATGGCAGCCATCTTGGTCATAAAAAACTTTCTTTCCCACAACCCATGGAGGTTCCACATGCAATTTAGTTTCAGTTTTTGAGATGTTGATTAAAAATGATGACACAGACGCAGACGCGGATGCCAACAACAGACGGCGGACCAATGGCTATATATTGTAAGCTCCTCTCTGGTGAGCTAAAAATGTTTTTGTCACTCATTTTAATATCAGTACTAATACAGCCTTCAAACTTCACACAGATGTTTCCTGGGACAAGACCTTTCCATTGATACCAAGCTTTTTGACGTGCGACCTTGACCATGAACCTATTTTTTTGAAAATGTAACCAAAATCTTTAACCGTGGCCATATTTCCAAAAGTATTTGCCCTAGCCTCATGAAACTCGACACAGATCTATATGATCACAAGAAATACATTCTTACCAAGTTCCATTACTCTGTCATGCAATTCGACTGATTTAGCACCCTTTGTGACACACGAAAAAGAAAACATTTTGGTCTCTCATTTTAACCCTTCTCTTGCTGAATATTCAGTTTAGCCACACCCATTTCTGACTCTGAACCAATCAGATTACTTGATTTAATTTATGCTTACAAAGCCATAAACTTAATGTCCAACAGTGTAGATCCTGATCAGATGGCTTCTTCACAAGTCATCTGATCTGGATCTACACTGTTTCCAAAGATAGGGGTTGTCGTGAACAGCATGACAAGAGTTAATACCACATCTTTCAAAATTCCCATGTGTGTTCCTTGGGGCAAGACCTTCCCATTGATTTCAAATTTTTGGACCTGTGACCTTGACCTTTGAACTTTGTTCTATTTTCCAAAATTTAACAAAACACTTTAACCTTGGCCATATTTGGCCTAGCCTCATAAAACTTAACACACATCTGTATCATCACAAAAGCTACATTCTGACCAAGTTCCATAATAGACGTGAAGGTAATGGTCAGAAATTGACACAATCAGAGACACCAAAGGGAAAGAAACACAAACATGAAATAACTAGACCCTAATGGAAACATCACTAGCCGAAAGCCAAATGGACATTTAATTACTTTCTCAGAAAATGGCCAATTTGGTATTGAAAACAAAAATATCTTAAAAAGCGATACACACATTCGAAGACGAACTATAACAAAAAAAAAAAAACAAAAAAAAAACGCGACAGGTGAACTACTGAAAAGTTGTGGAGAGTTGTGGGCAGACCACAGACCCACAGCTGTCCAGATGAGGTTTGCTTTAAGTATTATCTCAACTTGATGGGTTAACTCAGGTTAAAAAAAAAAAAAAATAATAATAATAATTTTGTAAATTTAATATTGTATTAGATAAAGGTAAACAATATTGGAATGTTTCTGAAAAGTGAGCAAAACATGTTTAGGGTTTACAACAGTATAAACTAACATCAAACATTCTGAAATAAAAAAAAAGACAGAAAAGAATTATAGATAAAAATGACATTGATTGTAAATGAATCAAAACCACTTCATTCGCCAACACATCTTGGATTCTGATGACAATGAGTGAATACACCCGTAGGGAAGCTATCTCAAACGAAATGTTTTGGTTGATACAACTTCAGGAGAAGTGGCTCTTTCAAAAATAATCTCGTATCAATAGGTCTATTCTTAAAGAAACCAAATACTTCCTGAGGAGCCAATTCTTTCGTTTAATTATCTTAGTTCCTGAGGGGCACATTCTTTTATTTAACTATCTTAGTTTCTTAGTTTCTGAGGAGCAAATTCTTTCATTTAACTATTTTCTGAAATAAATTTAGCTGAACTTTTTGCAAAGAGTGAAGCCCTGATCAGATGCCACATCCTGCAGTATCTAATAGGTCTGCATTTTTTGCTATTGATTTCAATGTAAAAAGGGAGAAAAGACACCATTTGCAGTGGGGCTAAGTTTATATAGGAAAGCAAACAGAAGTTCCAAAGTTGTTTCCCTTAACCCTTGTCTTGCTGAATATTCAGTTTAGCCACACCCATTTCTGAATTTAAACCAATCAGATTACTTCATGTAATTTATTCTTACAAATCCATAAACTTCATGTCAAACAGTGTAGATCCTGATCAGATGGCTTCTTCAGAAGCCATCTGATCTGGATCTACACTGTTTCCAAAGATAGGGGTTGTCGTGAACAGCATGATAAGAGTTAATTGTAAAAATGACAGAAAATATACCATGTGCATCCATTACCCTAAATACCGTAATGATCCTAAGTATTGGGACAGATAGGCAAAAGCAAATAGTGCAGACCTAGATCAGACTGCTCCTGAAAGAACAGTGTGATCAAGGGCCACATGGAAGATTAGTACTAGTACTAAATGTGTTACCCTCTATAAATAAGGTCGATTAACATTATTACTTATTATTTTATTATTATCCCGCTACACCTTTTGGACTCCTTGCTGGATCGTGAAAAAAAATTGTCAAAAGAATTACAGCAAGTCCTTAATTTGTCCGAAAATTTAGGATTTTTATGGTATTTTTATAAGTCAAAATATGAGTAAAAAGCTTTCTATACCAGTATGAAACAAGAGGACCAAGATGGCACTGAATCGCACACCTGATATTAAGTTGTCACATATAGCTTCTGCAAGTCATGTGGGTGAAAGCCATTCCATGATGCATAACTGTTGCACTTAGATAGATGGTCACCTAGGCAACATTCTTGCAAAGTTTGAATAAGTTTCTATTTTTAGCTATGTCAGCCAGAAGCATTTTAGATATTTTGGTAGACTGATCACCTAAGCAACATTCCAGTGAAGTTTGAATGAAATTGGCCCATTGGTATAGTTGGAGTTGTCGCTTAAAGGTTTGTCTATTATTAGATCTTGTGTCCATTTTGATCATCAGAGCCGAACCCATTTAGCTATTTTAGTATTTCAGAATCAGAATTGTTCCAGTTTTGCAAATAGTGTAGACTGTTCAGACGCCTCGTTCTGCGATGTCCGATCTGGACCTACACTGTTTGCCAGTATCCTGTTCCGCGGGTCTCTGGTACATTTTTTTACGTTCCTTACAAGATTGTTTCACACATCAAAGTGGAAAAAAAACTAGTTAATCACTGAAGGTGATGAATGCACCCCCCCCCCCCTCCGCCAAACGCCTCGTGCTTGACCTATAGAGTAGACGGCAAACTTTCTAACTAAACTAGATACTGCAACATTCTCCAAGCATGATTTTTTTGTTTGATTTGAAGTTTAACGTCCCCGTCAACACTGTAAAGGTCATTTTGAAGACGTTGCTTCCAATTTTGTGGGACTTTTACCCGACATTGAGATGAAATGACTTCTCAAGCCCTGTCGCCCAATGAAACCAATAGGGTTTATTGGCATGGACGGTCCGCCTCGCACCGCGGTTCCTGGACAGGCTTAGATCCTTTAAGCCGTTTACCAGTACTAGTGTGCGGGCCAGATTCAGCTCTGCGTGGAAGCATCATGCAGCCCATATACTTCTTCAAGCCCCTATGGGCGGGGGCCGGCTCCAAGCATGAAACATATGGCTAAATGTTTAAGTCGTTCAAGGGGACATGATTCTGGAAAAAAGCGGCTGGATCAGAATCATGTTTCCTTTATGCATTTGTTCAATGCATGTCTGAACTGTGTTGCAGCTTTCAAATGTCCTGCACCAAAAACTGCAGGAGTTATGGAGATATGAACAGTACTTTTTAACCTCCTATGCTACTTATACGGCCAAAATGGTTTAAGTCGTTCAAGGGGACATACTTCTGTAAATAGGGACTGGATCAGAATCTTGTTCCTTTAGGCACATATCACAAGCAAAATAATTTTAAACACACACACACACACACGCACGCACGCACGCACACAAACACGCCTTTCCAGAAAAGTGCGCTTGAGCACTATCAATGAAATATTGAGTAAGATGAATCTGTTGTGTTGCTTCTATTTAGTGCATACATGTATACAGAAGGGCACACGATGAAGCTAAAAAGATTTTGGGTTAGGTCAAGAAAGTAGAACCAGTCTGACAGGTGAATTAGCAAACCGTGATTTAGTCTGGTAGTTACCTCCCCTCGCTCGCTCTGTTCTTCGATTTGGTCATGCAGTGCGGAACTAACCGTGATTAGATACACAAACAGACGCAACACAAGGCAACATAATGCGGCGTCTTATCAGGCCTACACTTAAAATACTGGAATTTAAGTGTTGAACTAAAAGTCTAAGACTGTCCCCGCCTATCGGGGCTTGAAGAAATAGATGGGCTGTATGATGCTCTGGCAGCCACTTTGTTCATCGCAGCCAAATTATTTTAGCTATTTTGGTAGGGAACCGCCTAGGTAATATTCCTGTGAAGTTTGAATCAAATTGGCTCAGGGGCTTAGGAGGAGTTCGCATGTTAAACAAATTTACTTTTTTCTATTTCCAGCTTTGGCATTTTGATCATCTGAGCAGAACTGTTTTAACTATTTTCATAAAGGGTCAGCTAAGGAACATTCCTATGAAGTTCAAATGAAACTGGTCCAAGGGTTCAGGTGAAGTTCGTGTTTGAAACAAATTTACAACGTTCTTCTATTTTTAGCTCTGGCAACCATCTTGTTCGTCAGAGCAGAACGAGTGAGTGAGTGTTCGAGTTTTACGTCCCACCAACAGCTAAGGTCATGCGGAGACGGGAACTCGGTTTAAAGACTCACCCGAAAGTCTGGAGAAGCCCGGGATCGATCCTGCGATCCCTGGTTTACAAGGCGAGTAGCGTAACCACTACACCACAGAGGCTTTTAGAGAGCAGAACGATTTTACCTATTTTTGTAGGGAGTCATTGAGCAACACTCCTGTGAAGTCTGAATCAAATTAGCTCGAATGTTTAAGGAGGAGTTCGCAGTTGTAGCAAATTTACGTTTTTGTTTCTATTTTTAGCTCTGGTGGTCATTTTGCTCATCAGAGCAGAATCATTTTAGCTATTTTGGTAGAGGGTCACTTAAGCAACATTCCTATAAAGTTTGATTGAAATTGACCAGAGAGTACAGGAGGAATTTTCGTTTAAAATATTATATTCTTAGCTCTGGTGGTCACCTTGTTCGTCAGAGCGGAAGGATTTTAGTTATTTTGGTAGGGAGTCGCCTAGGCAACATTCCTGTGAAGTTTGAATCAAATTGGCCCAAGGGTCTAGGAGGAGTTCGCATTTGAAGCAAATTTACTATGTTTTTTTTTTTTCTATTTTTAGCTCTGGTGGTCATTTGGTTCATCGGAGCTGAACCGTTTTAGCTATTTTGTTAGAGGGTCATCTAAGCAACAATCCTATAAAGTTTTAATGAAATTGGCGGAAGGGCACAAGAGTTGTCGTTTGAAGATTTTCTCTATTTTTATCTCTGGAGGCCATCTTGTTCATCAGAGCGGAACGACTTTAGCTGTTTCGGTAGGGAGTCACCTAGGCAACATTCTTTTGAAGTTTGAATCCAATTGGCCTAAGGATTTAGGCGTTCGCGTTTGCAGCAAATGTTTTTCATTTTTAGCTCTGGCATGCCATTTTGTTCATCAGAGCTGGATAGTTTTAGCTATTTTGGTAGAGGTCATCTAAGCAACATTTCTATGAAGTTTGAATGAAATTGGCCCAAGGGTATAGGAGGAGTTGTCATTTGATGATCGTTTTCTATTTTTAGCTCTGGCGGCCATATTGTTCATCAGAGAATTGAAAATCTTCTCACTGACCTGGATATACCTTAGGCAAATCGATTGTACTTTTAAAAGTAGGGAAGCAAAATTGTGTCTTAACATATTTGAAATAAGGTTTGATGTCGATTTTTCGTCAGTTTAAAATTCTCTGTACTAACCACTTTCTATGTATATGTATTGGACATCGTCTAGAGTTTTGTCTCCAAGGAGCACATAGCGTTGACTCCGCTTTGAAGCACGGAATCCAACGCTGTCTCGATGTTAAGTGCCTGTTGGAATTGATGTTGGTATATGTTATGGGCCGGAGGCCTCTATAAAATAAAGTATTGTCATTGAACGATTTCAGGTATTTTGCTAAGAATGTCACCTAGGCATGATTCCTGTGAAGTTTGAATCCAATTGGCCCAAGGGTTCAGGAGGAGTTCGCGTTTGAAGAAAATTTACGATGTTTTTTTTTCTATTTTAAGCTCTAGCGGCCATTTTGCTCGTGGGAGCGGAATTGTTTTAGCTATTTTGGTAGAGAGTCACCTAAGAGACATTCCAATGAAGTTTGAATGAAGTTGGCCAAAGGGTACAGGAGTTGTCTTTTGAAGATGTTTTCTATTTTTAGCTCTGGCGGACATTTTGTTCATCAGAGCAAAACGATTTTATCTTGTTATGCATAAGAATTTATTTTTCTGATTCCCACTTTCACCCCAGTGTTGACCTAATAGTGCTATAAATATCTTGTTAATCTTCTTATAGAAGATTCTAGAAAACTGAGTCACAGGTTAATTGTATTTTTGTAAACAACATGTTTACAAGGAAAAGTACTTCAGAACCTTCCAGAAAGTTCAGGTTGCATTATTTTTAGAAAATTACCTCATCTTATTCCACAGCCCTCTGGAATGTTCTAGAGAAATCTTAGGGTCTATAAAAGAGCTTGATTTTTCTCATTGAGTCAGACTTTGGAGTTTCAAGTTTGGGCTTAGAAGAAAAGTTATTTCTAAATTCTGTGTTTGATTGTTAAAGGATATTACTTTTCATTTTGGACTGTGAATTCTGTGGGATCAAGGAAATAGATTCATTCAGGATATTTCATAACAGAGCTAAGTACATTTAATTTTCTTACTTCTACAGGTTTAAGTTAACTTGTAAATAAATTTTGTTAAATTTTTCCAAAAGGCTTGTTTGCTTTTTCTTTCTGCTACGCCTGGCTCGTAACAGAAATTGGGGGCTCGTCCGGGATAAAACCATTTTAAGCATTTTAAAACCGACATTTCATGTGACGGCAGGTAATTGTCATTTCTTATCAAATAGATTTGGCAGTTGCTTCACAAGATTGGTATTTCCCCTGTAGGCATATAGGGGATTGTCATTTCATGTGAATTGTCATTTCAGGTGAAATAGTACTTGTCATTTCATGTGAAATTCTTTTGGGCTTGTCATTTCCAAAAAAAAAAAAAAAAAAAAACTTTGTCAAATTAACCTCAATCTATATTTCCATAAACACTTTATAAAACAAACAAAAAGCAAACATGTCGTTTGATTTGAGAAGCTTTTTGGCTCAGCCTACTCAGGAGTTGTTTAATCTGGCCAAAAGGACAGATTTGCTAGAAATTGCTTCCCATTATGGGGTCACTGCTGTCAAAACAAGCATGAAGAAGCATGAAATTAAGAATATTTTGGTGCAGTTTTTTGTTGATGAAGAACTTTTCGATCCATCTGCTTTGTCTCTCATTATGGTTTCACATACTGAATTACAAATGAGACAAATTGAAATAGGAAGGCAAATTGAATTAGAGAAGTTCAGATTAGAAATGGAAGAAAGAGAGAAGGAAAAGCAAAGAGAAATGGAAGAAAGAGAGAAGGAAAAAGAAAGAGAAATGCAGAGACAAATGCAGATGGAAAGATTAGAAATGGAAGAAAGAGAGAAGGAAAAACAAAGAGAAATGGAGAGGGAAAAAAGAGAAATGGAGGAACGCTTTCAGAAAGAAAAATTAGAAAAAGAAGAGCGACTTGAAATAGAAAGAGAAAAATGGCATTTTCAATTAAAGATGAAGGAACTGGAACTCCAGGGTCAAGATAGGGTGAAACCTACCCCTGTTTTTGACTCTGGTAGTTACTTTGATGCCACAAAGCATATCAGATTAGTTCCCCCATTTCAGGAAAAAGAGGTAGATAAGTATTTTTTGCATTTCGAAAAGGTTGCAGAAAATTTAAAATGGCCAAAAGAGCATTGGACCTTACTTTTGCAAAGCGTTGTTGTCGGAAAGGCTCGAGACATTTACACTCAGCTGACTGTCGAGCAAAGCTCAGACTATGATCTGGTCAAGGAGCTTATTCTTAAGGCATATGAGTTGGTCCCTGAGGCTTACAGGCAGAAATTTAGGAATTGCAAAAAAGAAATTTCCCAGACCCATGTAGAATTTGCTCGAACCAAAGAACAGCTATTTGATAGGTGGTGTTCTTCTAAAAAAGTAGGCTCTGATCATGACAAACTTAGACAACTTGTCCTTGTTGAAGAGTTCAAACGGTGCATAAATTCAGACATTAAATCTTTTCTCGATGAGAGACAGGTTGAAACTTTGGAGGAAGCTTCTCGTTTGGCAGATGATTATGCTTTGACTCATAAAGTCTCATTTGTGAACAGGCCTTATCCTCGAAAACCTTATAATCCACAGACAGGTCCAAGATTCTATCCCAGTAATCCTTCTGGTAGTTATAGCCATACATCTAGTACTATGCCCAAACTTTCTGGTGAAAATAAAAGCCAGAATCCTTCCAAACCTTCTGTTGAAAACAGAAGCCCAAATTTTCCCAAACATTCTGGTGAAAACAAAGACCAGAATCCCTTATCTCAATCTCAAGTAGTTTGTTATTATTGTAAAAATACAGGTCATTTGATCTCTGAGTGTTTAAAATTAAAGCGAAGGAAAGAAAGAGAAAGACAGGAGGAACTTAAGCCTACAGGCTTGACTTCTATAAGGCCAAAACCACAGTCTTGTGTAAGGGAGGAAACTCTTTCTGATATCAAATTATCTGAGACTGATTCGGTTATGGAGATTTATGAACCATTCTTATCAGATGGTTTTGTGTCACTAAATGGTGACAGTTATGCCCATCCTACCCCTATCAAAATCTTACGAGATACCGGAGCTTCTCAATCTCTTATTCTTGCAGATACTCTGCCTTTTTCTGAGAAGACTTCTTTGGGCCAAAGTGTCCTTATTCAGGGTGTGGAATGTGGATTTGTTAATGTTCCGCTTCATAACGTTTATTTGTCATCAGACTTGGTATCCGGTTCAGTGGCTGTTGGTATTAGACCTTCTTTACCTTTTAAAGGTGTTCATTTGTTGCTAGGCAATGACTTAGCTGGAGATAAGGTTGTGGTAAACCCACTTTTGACTGCTAATCCTTGCACTGATCAACCACCTGATCCCATTGAGCAGGAAATTCCTGATCTTTATCCGTCCTGTGCAGTCACAAGGGCTATGGCACGTAAGGCCAAGCAAACTGATGGGAAACAGGATTTTGATTTAACTGATACCTTTTTGGGTCAGTCTTTTAATGACGAGATAACAAGGTCTCTGTCTTCAAGCCTGCCTGATAAGCAGACAGCTTTTCATGAGAATAACTCATCTGTCGATCTAGGCCAAGACAAAATGTCCGGGTCTCAACTAGCTATAGAGCAGCACAAGGATCCTGAAATTTCGCCTTTATTTGAAAGGGCCTTAGATGAGCAGGAAATATCTCAGGTCCCAGTCTGTTATTATGTCAAAAATGACATTCTTATGAGAAAATGGCGTCCACCAGACGTCTCAGCAGAAGACGAGTGGACTGTCAACCACCAGATAGTGGTTCCACGGGTTTACCGTTCCCAAATATTAAACTTGGCACATGAAACTCCCATGTCAGGACATTTAGGTGTAAATAAAACCTATCACAAGATTCTTAATCATTTTTACTGGCCTGGATTAAAATCAGATGTTTCTCAGCATTGTAGGTCCTGCCATACATGCCAAATGGTAGGAAAACCCAATCAGACTATACCTAAGGCTCATTTGCAGCCTATACCTGCTTTTGATGAACCTTTCAGTCGAATAATTATAGACTGTGTGGGTCCCTTGCCCAGAACTAAGTCTGGCTGTGAATATCTTTTGACTATTATGTGTGCTTCCACACGTTTTCCTGAAGCCATTCCCTTAAGAAATATCAAAACTAAGACAATCGTCAAGGCCTTAGTGAAGTTTTTCACATTTGTTGGGCTTCCTAAATCTATTCAGTCAGACCAAGGCTCAAATTTTATGTCTGGAATATTTCAACAAGTAATGCATGAACTTGGCATTGTACAGTATAAGTCATCGGCCTATCATCCTGAAAGTCAAGGCGCCCTTGAAAGATTCCATCAAACATTGAAAAACATGATAAGATCATATTGTTTTGACACAGAGAAGGATTGGGATGAAGGCATCCATCTCCTTTTATTTGCTGTTAGAGAATCTGTGCAAGAATCTCTTGGCTTCAGTCCATTTGAATTAGTATTTGGTCATACTGTTCGTGGTCCTTTGAAACTTCTCAAAGAGAAATTTCTCTCCAATGATGACACCTCCCTGAATTTACTTCAGTATGTGTCTGATTTCAAAACTAGACTTTCAAAAGCTTGTGAGGCTGCTCGGACCAATCTTCAGTCAGCCCAAAGGAAAATGAAACAGCTATATGACATAGGGACAAAAGAAAGGAATTTTAAACCAGGTGATAAGGTACTAGCTCTTTTGCCTATCCCAGGAAAATCGTTGCAGGCCAGGTATTATGGTCCATACACTGTAGACAAAAAGATCAGTGACGTAAATTACATAATAAACACTCCTGAGAGGCGCAAGCTAAAGCAGCTATGTCACATTAACATGCTTAAGGAATACATAGATAGGGACAATACATCTTTAACATCAGTCAATCTAGTTAGCTCTGTTCCACTTAATTCATGTGACAATGACTGTGAGGATATTAATTCAGTGAAGTCGGATCCCACATCATCAAAACTTCAGAATTCTGACATTCTACGGAATCTTGACCAGAAACTGTCACATCTAGAGCCAAATCAGCGGAATGAACTGAAACAGCTGATTTTTGAATATGGACACTTATTTCCTGACATTCCAACACGGACAGACAAAATATTTCACGATGTGGACATAAATGGTTCCAAACCTGTAAAACAACACCTATACAGGATGAATCCTATAAAACAGAAAAATCTTAAAGAAGAAATTCAGTATTTGCTGGACAATGACTGGAATGGAGTTCTCCTAGTATTCTTATACCAGAACAAGAAAGGACAAAAATGTTTATAGACTCTTAGAAGGATTAATTCTCGAACATAGACAGATGCAGAGCAAGAATCAGTCTGCAACATTTCGAAGTTTATCTTACCCCTACTACTGCACCGATTGTTGTTTTCAGTGATCACAATCCACTGACTTTCATACACAAAATGAAAAACAAAAATCAGCGGTTGCTCAGGTGGAGTCTCATGCTACAAGAGTATAATTTAGACATAAGACATATTAGGGGGAGAGATAACATTATCCCTGATGCCCTTTCAAGAGCTTGAGCAGTGTCAGGAATTGTGTTTTTCTTTCATACTGCAGTGGATTGTGGATACATGTAATTGTATATGCTATGTTCAATATTTTATTATTCTTAAAGCAAAAGAAAGCTTTATTACATAAATCTTTCTTTTCCTCGAAGAGGGGGAGTGTTATGCATAAGAATTTATTTTTCTGATTCCCACTTTCACCCCAGTGTTGACCTAATAGTGCTATAAATATCTTGTTAATCTTCTTATAGAAGATTCTAGAAAACTGAGTCACAGGTTAATTGTACTTTTGTAAACAACATGTTTACAAGGAAAAGTACTTCAGAACCTTCCAGAAAGTTCAGGTTGCATTATTTTTAGAAAATTACCTCATCTTATTCCACAGCCCTCTGGAATGTTCTAGAGAAATCTTAGGGTCTATAAAAGAGCTTGATTTTTCTCATTGAGTCAGACTTTGGAGTTTCAAGTTTGGGCTTAGAAGAAAAGTTATTTCTAAATTCTGTGTTTGATTGTTAAAGGATATTACTTTTCATTTTGGACTGTGAATTCTGTGGGATCAAGGAAATAGATTCATTCAGGATATTTCATAACAGAGCTAAGTACATTTAATTTTCTTACTTCTACAGGTTTAAGTTAACTTGTAAATAAATTTTGTTAAATTTTTCCAAAAGGCTTGTTTGCTTTTTCTTTCTGCTACGCCTGGCTCGTAACAATCTATTTTGGTAGGGAGTCACCTAGGCAGCATTCCTGTGATGTTTGAATCAAATTGGCCCAAGGGTTTAGAAGGAGTTCTCGTTTGGAGCAAATTTACGAAGTTTTTCTATTTTTAGCTCTAGCGGCCATTTTGTTCATCAGAGTTGGATCGTTTAGCTATTTTGGTAGATGTCATCTAAGCAACATTCCCATGAAGTTTGAATGAAATTTGCCAAAGGGTATAGGAGTTGTCCTTTGAAGATTGTTCTATTTTAGCTATGGTGGCCATCTTGTTCGTCAGAGTGGAACGATTTTAGCTATTTTGGTAGGAAGTCTCCTAGTCAACATTACTGTGAAGTTTGAAACCAATTGACCCAAGGGTTTTGGATGATTTCGCGTTTGAAGCAAATTTACGGTGTGTTTTTTATTTTTAGCTCTGTCGGCCATTTCGCTCATCGGAGCGGAACCGTTTTAGCTATTTGGTAGAGAGTCGCCATAGCAACATCCCTATGAAGTTTGAATGAAATTCGCCCAAAGGTACAGGAAGAGTTGGCGTTTAATTTTTTTCTATTTTTAGCTCTGGCAGCCATCTTGTTCATCGGAGCAGTATGGTTTAGCTATTTTGGTAGGGAGCCACCCAGGCAAGATTTCTGTGAAGTTTGAATCAAATTGGCCCAAGGGTTTAGGAGGAGTTCGCATTTAAATCAAATTGTTGATGACGGACGACGCACGATCGACAACGGACATTCACTGATCACAAAAGCTCACCATAACGTCCTCAGGTGAGCTAAAAAACAAGAGGGGCATGATGGCCCTGGATTGCTCATCTGATCCATATTGTACAAAAGAAATTGTAGGTAATGTGGTGAAGCAGAGGGTTTAAGCAATTTTGGTTGACCCAAGGAACATTTCTGTGGAATAATTTCAAAATCAGCCTGGCTGTTTAGGAGTAGATGTCATTTTGAGATTTGTTTTTTGAAATTTGATATTTTTAGCTCTGGTGGCCATTGCTTAGTGAAGCAGAATATTTTGAGCAATTTTGTTAGCGGGTCACCGATGGAATAACCATATAAAATTGCTTACGTTTAGAGAAAGAAGTCTTTTAAAAGGTTTTCTATTTTAAGTTCTTGTGACCATCTTGTTCAGCAGAGTGGAACGATTTGACCAAAGGAGAAGTCGTTTAAAAGGTCTCTCTATTTCTAGCTCTGGTGGCAATCTTGTTCATCTGAGTGGAACGGTTAGAGCAATTTTGGTATCGGGTCATCCAAGCAACATTCCTTTGAAATAATTTCAAAATCCATCCACTAGTTAAGGAGAAGTCATAAAAAGGTTTTTCTATTTTATGCTCTGGCAGTCGTGCTGTTCACCCAAGCAAAACGGTTTGAGCAATTTGGAAGTGGGTCACGCAAGGAACATTCCTGTGAAATTATTTCCAAATCCATCCACTGGCTAAGGAGGAGAATTTAAAGGTTTTTCTATTTTTAGCTCTGTCAGCCATCTTGCCATCCGAGCAGGACAGTTTGAGCCATTTTGGTAGAGGGTGACCCAAGGAACATTCCTGTGAAATAATTTCAAAATCCATCCACTGGTTAAGGAGGAGTAGTCTATTTTTATCCCCCGACAAAATACGTTCGAGGGAAATAGAGATCCCATCCGTCCGTCCGTAAACGAAACCTTGTGACGGCCATTACTAGATTACCCTTTGAGATACATTGATGGTACTTGGCGCAATCGTTCACAAGGAGGAGCGTGATAGCTCAGTGGTTAGTGCACTTGCCTCTGATGCTAGAGGTCCCGGGTTCGATCCCCGGCAGCGGCGATAAAATTTCGGTGTCCGAACACGCTCCAATGGCATCATTTGCAGGGATGAATGTCATAAAGTGCACCGTCCTTCGGATCGGGACGTTAACTGGAGGCCCCCTGTGCAGGGAGAACCATCCCCTGTGCAGGTTAAAGATCCCTACCGTAATTACATGATTACTGTGTAGGCTTTCATCCTGCAAAACCTGGAGTGTATGTAATATACACCTGCGGTAATGGTCAAATGTGACCGACGCAGTATCAGAAGATAGATAGATAGATAGACGGCATATCTTGGAGAAGAACCACAACTCTGGAGGCCATAGTTTTTTAGTCATCTCCCCTTTCAATAAAATAGAATGACTACCTTGTGATGGCCATGACTCAAATACCCTTTTGAGACATATTGATGGTACCTGGCACAATTGTTCACAAGGCTGAGAGGGTATGTCATGCACAAGAACCACAACTCTTGGTGCCATGGTGTTTGAGTTTACTCCCCTTCCAATAAAAGAGAGCGATTACCTTGTGATGGTCGTATCTCCAATACCCTTTGAGACATATTGATGGTTCCTGGCACAATTGTTCACAAGCTGAGACGGCGTGTTATGTGCAAGAACCACAACTCTGGGTACCATGGTTTTAGAGTTATCTTCCAATAAAATAGAATGACTACCTTGTGATGGCCATAACTCCAATACCCTTTGATACATATTGATGGTACCTGGCACAATTGCACGACCCGCAGAAAAAGAAATCGACTGAAGTCGGTTGATTTCTAAGAGTGCCCTAAAATCACCGTGTCATTCTGTCATTCTGTCAGTCTGTCATTCTGTCAGTCTGTCCGTCCGTCCGTAACCCGTTTGTGAAAATTGGTGATAGTGACTTAACCGCTTGGAATATTTAAACAATTTGGCATACTGATAGATATCAATGAGATCTAACCAATGAGCTTGCGAAATATTACATTCCATTTAGTATAGCCTCGCCGAGGCAAAAAATGTGAAATTTTTTGAACTGCTTCTACTCGGAAACCGTTGGGCCGTTTGAAGTCAAATTTCATATGGAGCCTCTATGGGATGGGGGAAACCAAAATTTGCTCATGGGGTCCAGGTCACATGACCAAAATGGCCGCCCAGCCATATATGGTCTGTCTGTCTGTCCGTCCGTAACCCGTTTGTGAAAACTGGTGATAGTGACTTAACCGCTTGGAATATTTAAACAATTTTTGGCATACTGATAGATATCAATGAGATCTAACCAATGAGCTTCCGAAATATTACATTCCATTTAGTATAGCCTCGCCGAGGCAAAAAATGTGAAAATTTTTGAACTGCTTCTCCTCGGAAACCGTTGGGCCGATTTAAGTCAAATTTCATATGGAGCCTCTATGGGATAGGGAAACCAAAATTTGTTCATGGGGTCCAGGTCACATGACCAAAATGGCCGCCAAGCCATATATGGTAAAAACCCTTCAAAAATAGTCTTCTCCAGAACCACTGGGCAGATTTCCACGAAACTTAATAAATAGCATCTGGGACGTAAGTCCATTATAAATTGCTAAAATGGTGACCCTGGGTTGACCTTGACCTTCTTTGTGCCTAGGTTAAACTTTGACACATATGCTTTTGTTGGAATATTTAAACAATTTTTGGCATACTGATAGATATCGTAACCCGTTTGTGAAAATTGGTGATAGTGACTTAACCGCTTGGAATATTAAAACAATTTTTGGTATACTGATAGATATAAATGAGATCTAACCAATGAACTTGCGAAATATTACATTCCATTTAGTATAGCCTCGCCGAGGCGAAAAATGTGAAAATTTTCGAACTGCTTCTCCTCGAAAACCGTTAGGCCGATTGAAGTCAAATTTCATATGACAAAAATGGCCCCCAAGCCATATATGGTAAAAACCCTTCAAAAACAGTATTCTCCAGAACCACTGGGCAGATTTACACGAAACTTGATAAATAGCATCTGGGACGAAGGCCCATCATAAATTGCTAAAATGGTGACCCTGGGTTGACCTTGACCTTCTTTGTGCCTAGGTCAAACTTCGACACATATTCTTTTGTTGGAATATTTAAACAATTTTTGGCATACTAATAGATATCACTGAGACCTTACCAATGAACTTGCGAAATATTACATTCCATTTAGTATAGCCTCGCCGAGGCGAAAAATGTGAAAATTTTCGAACTCCGTCTCGGAAACCGTTGGGCCGATTGAAGTCAAATTTCATATGGAGCCGAAACCAAAATTTGCTCATGGGGTCCAGGTCACATGACCAAAATGGCAGCCAAGCCATATATGGTAAAAACCCTTCAAAAATAGTCTTCTCCAGAACCACTGGGCAGATTTCCACGAAACTTGATAAATAGCATCTGGGACGTAGGCCAATCATAAATTGCTAAAATGGTGACCCTGGCTTGACCTTGACCTTCTTTGGGTCCGTCCGTAACCCGTTTGTGAAAATTGGTGATAGTGACTTAACCGCTTGGAATATTTAAACAATTTTTGGCATACTGATAGATATCAATGAGATCTTACCAATGAACTTGCGGAATATTACATTCCATTTAGTATAGCCTCGCCGAGGCGAAAAATGTGAAAATTTTCGAACTGCTTCTCCTTGGAAACCTTTGGGCCGATTGAAATCAAATTTCATATGAAGCCTCTATGGGACGGGAAAAACCAAAATTTGCTCATGGGGTCCAGGTCACATGACCAAAATGGCCGCCAAGCCATATATGGTCTGTCTGTCTGTCCGTCCATAACCCGTTTGTGAAAATTGGTGATAGTGACTTAACCGCTTGGAATATTTAAACAATTTTTTTTTTGGCATACTGATAGATCTTTATGAGATCTTACCAATGAACTTGCGAAATATTACATTCCATTAAGTATAGCCTCGCCGAGGCAAAAAATGTGAAAATTTTTGAACTGCTTCTCCTCGGAAACCGTTGGGCCGATTGAAGTCAAATTTCATATGGAGCCTCTATTGGATGGGGGAAACCAAAATTTGCTCATGGGGTCCAGGTCACATGACCAAAATGGCCACCAAGCCATATATGGTCTGTCTGTCTGTCCGTCCGTAACCCGTTTGTGAAAAATGGTGATAGTGACTTAACCGCTTGGATTATTTTAACAGTTTTTGGCATACTGATAGATATCAATGAGATCTTACCAATGAACTTGCGAAATATTACATTCCATTCAGTATAGCTTCGACGAGGCAAAAAATGTGAAAATGTTTGAACTGCTTCTCCTCGGAAACCGTTGGGCCGATTGAAGTCAAATTTCATATGGAGCCTCTATGGGATTGGGGAAACCAAAATTTGCTCATGGGGTCCAGGTCACATTACCAAAATGGCCGCCAAGCCATATATGGTTTGTCTGTCTGTCCGTCCTTAACCTGTTTGTGAAAACTGGTGATAGTGGCTTAACCGCTTGGAATATTTAAACATTTTTTGGCATACTGATAATATCAATGAGATCTAACCAATGAACTTGCGAAATATTACATTCCATTTAGTATAGCCTCGCCTAGGCAAAAAATGTGAAAATTTTTGAACTGCTTCTCCTCGGAAACCGTTGGGCTGATTTAAGTCAAATTTCATATGGAGCCTCTATGGGATAGGGAAACCAAAATTTGCTCATGGGGTCCAGGTCACATGACCAAAATGGCCGCCAAGCCATATATGGTAAAAACCCTTCATAAATAGTCTTCTCCAGAACCACTGGGCAGATTTCCACGAAACTTGATAAATAGCATCTGGGACGTAGGTCCATCATAAATTGCTAAAATGGTGACCCTTGGTTGACCTTGACCTTCTTTGGGTCCGTCCGTAACCCGTTTATGAAAATTGGTGATAGTGACTTAACCGCTTGGAATATTTAAACATTTTGGCATACTGATAGATATCAATGAGATCTAACCAATGAACTTGCGAAATATTATATTCCATTTAGTATAGCCTCGCCGAGGCGAAAAATGTGAAAATTTTCGAACTGCTTCTCCTTGGAAACCGTTGGGCCGATTGAAATCAAATTTCATATGAAGCCTCTATTGGCCGGGGGAAACCAAAATTTGCTCATGGGGTCCAGGTCACATGACCAAAATGGCCGCCAAGCCATATATGGTCTGTCTGTCTGTCCGTCCATAACCCGTTTGTGAAAATTGGTGATAGTGACTTAACCGCTTGGAATATTTAAACAAATTTTGGTATACTGATAGATATCAATGAGATCTTACAAATGAACTTGCGAAATATTACATTCCATTTAGTATAACTTCGCCAAGACGAAAATGTGAAAATTTTCGAACCGCTTCTCCTCGGAAACCGTTGGGCCGTTTGAAGTCAAATTTCATATGGAGCCTCTATGGGGTGGGGGAAACCAAAATTTGCTCATGGGGTCCAGGTCACATGACCAAAATGGCCGCCAAGCCATATATGGTAAAAACCCTTCAAAAATAGTCTTCTCCAGAACCACTGGGCAGATTTCCACGAAACTTGATAAATAGCATCTGGGACGTAGGCCCATCATAAATTGCTAAAATGGTGACCCTGGGTTGACCTTGACCTTCTTTGTGCCTAGGTCAAACTTTGACACATATGCTTTTGTATTGGAAAAGTGAGAATGCATTTTATCCTGCAAACGATTCAGAATACAGTACTAAAGTATAAGATATATTTACGATAAGGCGCATTTATTGGGGGAACCATTTTAGGTCCAGGTCACATGACCAAAATGGACGCCATACCCATATATGGTAACACTCATAAAGCTAAAAGCATCTGGCGGGTCGTGCACTTCAGCTGAAGCACTGGTTATTCACAAGGTTGAGACGGCATGCCATGTGCAAGAACCACAACTCGGATTATCATGGTTTTTGAGTTATCTCCCCTTCCAATAAAATAGAATCACTACCTTGTGATGGCCATATCTCCAATATTCTTACGAGATATATTGATGGTACTTGGTACAGATGTAAATGAGGTTAAGAAAGCTTTTACTGTGCAAGAACCATGACTCTGTGGGCCCTGATTTTTAGTTATCTCCTCTGACAATATAATCGTGTGATGGTCATAACTCCAATACCCTTTGAGATATATTGATGGTACTTAACACAATTGTATACAAGGTTGAGACGACCATGTCATGCCTAAGCTCCACAACTATGCGTGCTTTGGTATTTGAGTTGTCTCCCCTTCCAATATAACAGTATGACCACCTTGTGATCACTATATCTCCAATACCCTTTGACACATATCGGTGGTACTTGGAACAGATGTACATGGGGTTAAACAGGCATGCCATGCACAAGATTTACAATAAGTTCTGAATTGTTAGATTCTGGGTGCCCTATTTTTTATCTCACCTGAGCTGAAGGCTCACAAGTTGAGCTTATAGTATAGGCAGGCTCCAGCGTCCGTCCATAGTCCACACATTTGAAATTCAATATCTCAGTTTCTCAGCTGTTTTTGATCTGATCTTTTTGAAACTTTTAGTAAACAAGGTCAAGCATATTATCTAAGACGAGTTCGAATTTGGATTAAAGCTGACAACCGGTTTCACATTTACGTTCCCTTGAGCGTGAAACATTTTACCATAGGCTTACAAAGGAAAAACGAAGCCATTTCTGATTTGATATTTATCAAACTTGCAGATAACCAGGAGAGGCATACAGTCTGCGTCCAGTTCGAATTTAGGCCTTACAGGACCAACAGCTTTGGAGTTACCTGCCCTTGAGCAATAAAATAAGCAAAAAGCCTCTTAACATAGGCTTACCCAATAGTTAACCCAATCACGGTTGACAACTTTGCTTCCCTCTTTAATTGCCCGTCGGTGGGTCAGGCCTCAGATTCTATGACGGTTCCATCTTAAAGGCTTATGTTGGTTGGTACCTGATGCTCTGTCTCTGGTCGGGCCCATCGGAGTCTAACTGTTGGTTTTCTTTTGCTCCAGCATTTCAGTGGTTTCTTGCTGTCGAGTCCTCACCGTTGTTTCATCTCTGTGGTTGTTTGATTTTTGTGTTCACGGATATGTTGCACTGATGAGTTAGGAGGCCTTCATGCGGACTGAACAAATTATTTGTCTTAATCACGACGGAAGTAAGGGCGAGGATTGTGGTCACGTAAAATCAATTTAAGCCCCCCCCCCAGTGGAATTCGTTTCCGCTGACCGTTCCAAGGCGGTTCTTCTGTCGCGGTTTATTTTTGTTATGGTTTGTCTTTAGGTGTTTGTGTCGCTTATATTATTTTATTTTAGATAGCCTATTGGCTATTTTGTGGGAAAGTAACTGTCCTTTTGACTTTCCGCTATTGATTTTTCCATTAGGGTCTGTTGTTTCATGTTTGTGTTTCTTTCCCTTTGGTGTCTCTGATGGGAGCTGGGGATTAATTGTATCGATGCCTGATCATTGCCTCCACTTCTATTTTACAATGGAAAAATGACGTCTCCAACTTTTCTCAGCCATTTCTGATCTGATCTTTATCAAACTTGCAGACAAACAGGAGAGGCATACAGTCTATGCCCAGTTCGAATTTGGGCCTCACAGGACCAAGGGCTTTGGAGTTACCTGCCCTTGAGCATAAAAATAAGCAAAAGATGGTGTCTCCACCTTTTCTCAGCTGTTTAAAGCTCACCTGAGCTGAAGGCTCACAAGGTGAGCTTATAGTATAGGCTGGCTCTTGCATCAGTCTGTTGTCAATACCTTTTAACTTCAATATCTCAATTACTAGCTAGTCAATCTTAATCAAATTTTATGTGCAGCAACATTGGGTTGGGGTATTGACTGCATTAGGTTTTGGACCAGTTTTGATCAGAACTGTGGTTGCCATGGAAACAAACACTTTCCATAGACCTAAAATGGTGAAAACTACGCCACCAGCTTTTTTTCAGTCATTTCTGATCCAATCTTTATCAAACTTGAAGATAACCAGGAGAGGCATACTGTCTACATTCAGTTCGATTTTGGGCCTCACAGACCCAACGGCTTTCGAGTTACCTTCTCTTCAGCATACAAATAAACGAAAATGGTGTCTCCACTTATTCTCAGCTGTATTGGTTGATCTTTTTTCAACTTTAAGTAAACAAGGACAAGCATAATATCTCAGATGAGTTCGAATTTGGCTCGAATCTGACAACCGGTTTCGCAGTTACTTTCCCTTGAGCATGAAAAATTTGACCCTAGCCTTACAATGGAAAAACGACGTATCCAACTTTTCTCAGCCACTTCTAATCTGGTCTTTATCAAACTTGCAGATAACCAGAAGAGGCATACAGTCTACGTCCAGTTCGAATTTGGGCCTCACAGGACCAAAGGCTTTGGAGTTACCTGCCCTTGAACATAAAATGAGCGAAAATTGATGTCTCCACTTTTTCTCAGATGTTATTGGTCTGATCTTTTTTAAACTTTTAGTAAACAAGGATAAGCATACTTTCTCAGAGAGTTCGAATTTGGCTTGAATCTGACAACTGGTTTCGGAGTTACGTTCCCTTGAGCTTGAAAAATTTTAACATAGGCTTACAATGGAAAAACCACATCTCCAACTTTTCTCAGCCATTTCTGATCCAATCTTTATCAAATTTGCAAAGAACCAGGAGAGACATACAGTCTATGTCCAGTTCAAATTTGGGCCTCACAGGACCAACGGCTTTGGAGTTACCTGCCCTTGAGCATAAAATAAGCGAAAAATGGTGTCTCCACTTTTTCTCAGCTGTTATTGGTCTGATCTTTTTGAAACTTTAAGTAAACAAGGACAGGCATAATATCTCAGATGACGTTGGCTCTAATTTGACAACCAATTTTGCAGTGGAGTGAAAATTTTTAACATAGACTTACAATGGAAAAACGATGTCTCCAACTTTTCTCAGCTATCTCTGATCCGATCTTTATCAAACTTGCAGATAACCAGGAGAGGCATACAATCTACGTCAAGACCAAACTTGGGCCCCACAGGACCAACAGCTTTGAAGTTGAGCATAAAAATAAGCGAAAAATGGTGTCTCCCCTTTTTCTCAGCTGTTATTGGTCTGATCTTTTTGAAACTTTTAGTAAACAAGGACAATCATAATTTCTCAGACGAGTTCGAATTTGGCTCGAATCTGACAACCGGTTTCGCAGTTTCTTTCCCCTGAGCATGAAAATTTTTACTATAGGCTTACAATGTAAAAACGTCTCCAACATTTCTCAGCCATTTCTGATCCGATCTTTATCAAACTTGCAGATAACTAGGAGAGGCATACAGTCTACGTCCAGTTTGAATTAGGAGCTCACAGGACCAAATGCTTTGGAGTTACCAGCCTTTGCAGTTACGTTCCCTTGAGAGTGAAAAATTTTACCATAGGCTTTCAATGGAAAAATGACGTCTCCAACTTTTCTCAACCATTTCTGATGTGATCTTTATCAAACTTGCAGATAACCGGGAGAGGTATACAGTCTCCGTCGAGTTCGAATTAAGGCCTCGTAGGACCAACAGCTTTGGTGTTAACTGCCCTGGAGTATAAATATGAGCGAAAAATTGTGTCCACTTTTTGTCAGCTGTTTTCAATTGGATCTTTTTGAAAATTTTAGTAAACAAAGTTTGACTTTGGCTTGAATCTGACAACCTGTGCTATTTCTCAGGTGAGCGATCGTTGCCCGATGGGCGACTTGTTTAGTTATCTCCCCTGACAATATAACCTTGTGATGGCCATAACTCAAATACTCTTTAAGGTATATTGATGGAACTTGACACAATTGTATACAAAGTAAAGAAGGCATGCCATGCGCAAGAACCACAACTCTAGGTGCTGTGGTATTTGAGTTATCTCCCCTTCCAATATATCACTATGACTACCTTGTGGTTACCATATCTCCAGTATCATTTGAGATATATTGATGTTACTGGGAACAGATGTACATGAGGTTAAGCAGGCATGTCTTGTGCAAGAACCACAACTCTGAGTGCCATGGGTTTTGAGTTATCTATCCTGACAATATAATCTTGTGATGGACATAACTCTGTTACCATTTGAGATATATTGCTGGTACTTGCCACAATTGTTTACAAGGTTGAAAAGGCATTTCATGTGCAAGATCCACAACTCAGTATGCCAGTCCCTTGTGCATTGAAAATCTTGGGTCTTCCTCATGTTGAGAAGCGATCCTTAGTATCATTAGGTGAAGATAGTCTCAATAAACATTACATATACAAAATGCTGCAGATGCTGCAACAATATACTGTGTGCTTAAGATGTTATTTTAATTCTGGTGCACTTTCTATCTGAAGCCATATTGGATTTTGATGGCTAGTTGCCATCTTTTTCATCCAAGCAGATTGAGCAATTTTGGTAAAGGGCCAACCAAAGTAAATTCCTGTAAAATTACTTTAAAATCCATCCACAGCTTGTTCATCCAAGCAGAACGATTTGAGCAATTTTGATAGACAGTCAACCAAGGAACATTTCTGTGAAGTTATTTCAAAATCCATCCACTGGTTTAGGAGAAGTTGTTTAAAGGTTTCTCTATTTTTAGGTCTGGCAGCAATCTTGTTCATCTGAGCGGAAAGGTTTGAGCAACTTTTGTGGAGGGTCACCCAAGGAATTTCATGTGAAATAAGTTCAAAATCCATCAACTGGTTAAGGAGGAGAAGCTGTTTAAAGGTTTGTCTATTTATAGCTCCGGTGGCCATCTTGTTGACCCGAGCAGAACGATTTAAGCAACTTTGGTAGAGGGTCAACCAAGGAACATTCCTTTGAAATAAGTTCAAAATCCATCCACTGGTTCAGGAGGAAAAATCGTTTAAAGGTTTTTCTATTTTAGCTCTGGCAGCCATCTTGTTCATCCAAGCAGAATGGTTTGAGCAATTGTGGTAGAGGGTCACCCAAAGAACATTCCTCTGAAATTACTTCAGAATCCAACCACTGGTTAAGGAGGAGAAGTCATTTAAAGTTTTTTATATTTTTTTTTTAGCTCTGGAGGCCAGCTTGTTCATCCGAGCCGAACGGTTTGAGCAATTTTGGTAGAGGGTCAACCAAGGTACATTCCTGTGAAATTATATAACAAAGGGTCATGATGATGACCCTAGATCGCTGTGTGTGTGTGTGTGGGGGGGGGGGGGGGGGGTAGGGCTGTTGAGGGGATGACAAAAGGTTGTGTGAATGTGTGAACAGGATGAGTCTAACTATCAATGACTCATGGTGACAAGGGGTTGTGGGGGTGGGAGGGGGACAACAGATTGTGTGTGATTAGGCTCAGTCTATCAATGAATCAGGGTGACAAGGGGTTGTGCAGGGTTGGGAGGGGGGGGGTGGTGTGCCATATTTTAATTGTAACACAACAATGACCTGGGAGGGGGTTAAGTCTTCTTTAACCCTGCTTATTGGTGTGGTAAGTGGAGTGAAACTCTTCATCAAGAGTTGCCAGAAGGCAACATAGCTCGTCTATATGGGCCTAAGTTGATCAATATGTGTTAGTGCATGACTGCGTGTGTGCATGTATGTATTTGTGTGTGCCTGAATGTGTGTGTGAATAGTGCATGTGTGTGTGTGCATGTGTGCATGCATGTGTGCATAAATGCCTGTAGGTGTGTACACAGCATGTGTGTGCATGCATGCATGTGTACATACATGCATGCATGTGTGCATGCACGAGTGTGCATGTATACACATGAGCATCCTTGCATGCATGCATGAGTGTGTTTGTGCATGCAACATGTGTGTGTGCATGCATGCACCCAGCATGTGTGTGTGCATACGTGTATGAGTGTGTGAATGCATGTATGTGTGTATGCATGCCTGAGTGTGTGCACGTATGGATGTGTGCATGCATGTGAGAAATTGTGTGTGTGTGTGTGTGCATGCATGCATGTGTGCATGCATACATGAATGTGTGTGGATTCAAGCATGCATGCATGTGTAATACACATGTGCATGCATGAGTGTATGTTTGCATGTGTGCATGCATGTATGAGTGATAGACATCAGCATGCATGCATGCATGAGTGTGTGTGTACATGCATGTATGCATGCATGTGTCAGTGTGTGTGCATGCATGCATGTGTGAGTGCATGTGTGCATGCATGGATGTATTTATGTATGTATGTGTGTGTGTGTGCATGCATGCGTGTGCATTCAAGCATGCATGCATGTGTATGCATGTGTGGGTGCATGCATGCATGTGTGTGTCCATGCATGTGTGCATGTGTGATGCACGTGTGTGTATGTATGTATGTACAGAACAAATGCAAAATCCCAATCCTTCTAACAACTTTGTTGTGTGGGGGGATATCGACTGTTTATGCATTTAAAAAAAAAAAAAAATTTTTAGAAAAAAAAAATATATTGTTCCTCAAGCAGGATTTGAACACACAACCCTTTGATTGCGAGTCCTAAGCTCTAACCACTACACTATAGGGGCTATTGATACTTAGCATAATTCTAAGCAAGTATGATAATAGTGGACCAAAAATGTGGCCTCTAAGAGTGTTAATAAGGTTTTTCTATGACTTCACCTACCAACCCTGCAGGCACACCACGTTATAATGACGTCGCATAAACGTCGATGCGACGTTATGACGTCGCATCGACGTTGATACGACGTCATTTTGACGTTGTGTGCCCGCTGGGAACCTACTTTTTGACCCGACATGACCCATATTCGAACTTGACCGAGATATTGTCAGGATGATCATTCTGAGCAAGTTTGATGATGATGGACCAATACCTCTAGTGTTTTCACAAGGTTTTTCTATGATTTGACCTACTGACCTTCTTTTTGATCCGACATGACCCATATTCGAACTTAACTGAGATAATGTCATGATGATCAATCTCAGCAAGTTTGATGATGATTGGCCCAAAACTGTGGCCTCTAGAGTGTTCAGAAGGAAAAGTTTTATGCACGCACGACGGACGACGAACGATGACGCCGGACATCTCACAGTCACATAGCTCACCATGACCTTCGGTCAGGTGAGCTAAAAATCCATGCACAAGTTAAGTGGCTTAAAGGTTTCTCTAGTTTTAGCTCTGGCAGCCATCTTGTTCCACTGAGCGGAACGGTTTGAGCGGCTTCTTGTAAAATAATTTCAAAATCCATGCACTGGTTAAGGAAAGGTTTTTCTATTTTTAGCTCTGTTGGCCATCTTGCTCACTGTTTGAGCAACTCTGGAAGAGGGTCACCCAAAGAACATTCCTGTGAAATTATTTCAAAATCCATCCACTGGTTAAGCAAAAGTCGTTTAAAAGTATTTTGCTATTTTAGCTCTGGTGGTCATCTTGTTCAACCGTTTTGGTTTGAGCAATTTAGGTAGAGAGTCACCCAAGAAACATTCCTGTAAATTAATTTTGAATCCAGCCACTGATTAAGGAGGAGCCATTTGAAGGTTTTTCTATTTTTAGCTCTGGCGGCAATCTTGTTCACCTGAGTGGACGGGTTTGACCAATTTTGGTAGAGAGTCACCCAAGGAACCTTCCTGTGAAAGTATTTTAAAATCTGTCCAGCAGTTTTGGAGAAGACGTCGTTTGAAGGAAAAGTTGACAACAGATGCACAGACGACGGACAATGGACCAATGGCAATAGCTCAGGTGAGCTAAAAACCTAAAAGAAAATTTTTACTATAGTTTGACTTTTTACACATTCTACAAGTATTTCTGGCAAATCAACGGACTAGGACTGATGATCTACTCGGTACCAATCTGGTATAAAAAACAAGAGGGTCATGATGGCCCTGTATTCACTCACCTGTGTCATTTAAAGCAATTTTACCTGATGACTTATTCTTTGACCCGACAAATGATGCAAAACTGTGACCTCTAAAGAAAGAGAACAAGGTTTAAAGAAATATGACCTAGTTATATGACCTAACCATAATAAGTTGAATGACATATCATCAAGTCAGACATTTGGTAAAGTGTTATGAAGATAAATGCAAAATTGTAGCCTCTAGAGACAGAAATCTGACATTATGACCTTGTTTTGACCCAATATAACCAGTATTTAAATCTGACAAAGGTATCATTAAGACAAAGTTTTAACAAAATTTGGCCTTGGTTTTGATCCAACATGACCTACATTCTAACTTGACAGAGATATAATCAGGTCAAACATTTTTGCAAAGGGTTACGAAGACTGAAGAAATATTGTGGTGTCTAGGGCTAGTTTTTGATCTGAAATGACCCATATTTAAACTTGACTCAGATAATAATCATACCATCATGATTTGTCAAGTCTTTAGAAGATTGAAGCACACAAGGATTTAATGAAATCTTACCTGGTGACCTTATTCTTGATCTGTCATGACCCATATTCAAACTTGATTGTGATAACATTAAGTCAAACATTTTGAGGTTTCAAGAGGTTTGAAGCAAATCTGTGGTCTCTAGGGTGCACACGTTTTAATGAACACTGACCTAGTGACCTAGATTTTTATACAACATGACCCATATTCGAACTCAACCCGGACATCATCAAGTCAAACATTCAGGTGAGGATTCATGAAGATTGAAGCAAAACTGTGGTCTCTGGTGTGTACACAATGTTTGTTTTTTGGTTTTACAAAATTTGACCTTATGACCTAGTTTTTAATCCAACCTGACCCATATTCAAACTTGAACAAATCATCAAGTCAAACATTCTGGTGAAGTGTCATGAAGATTAAAGCAAAACTGTTGCCCCTAAAGTGCACACGATGTTTTAACTAAATTTGAACTGGTGACCTAGTTTTGATCTGACAAAGATATCATCAAGTCAAACATTCAGGTGAAGTTTCATGAAGATTGAAGCAAAGCTTTGGCCTCTAGGGTTCACATAAGGTTTTAACAAAATCTGACCTAGGGACCTAGTTTTTGATCCGACATGATCCATATTCAAATTTGATCACGATATCATCAAGTCGAACATTCCAGTGAAGTTTCAAAGAGGATAGAAGCAAAACTGCGGTCTCTAGGGGGCACACAAGGTTTTAACGAAATTTGACCTAGTGACCTAGCTTTTGATCCGACATGACCGAGTTTATACTGCATGTGTAATTTATTTTAGTTTGATTGCGATGAAAGCTTCGAGCTTATTTGAATCGCTCTCGTACACTCATTTTGGATGATATCAAGCACCCAAGACTATTTCTATTATACATGTACTGTAGTAATGGTGATGTGAGTTTTACACCTGGGTAAAGTTGTTCAAAATTAACGACGTTATTAATTAATATAGCAGTAAAGCTTTGATCTTTAAATACGGCATACCAACAAATATTTTTGCTGAAACAATGTGAGTAGCTTTTGCATTTGCAAAAGCCACTCACATTTTTTTAGCAGAAATACCTGTGTATTAGATATTATACTTGTTAGAACACTTAACAATTTGACCACTAACAGGCTTGTTAAGCTAACAATGCCTTCAACAACCAGACGCTTTCTTGTGTCAATATTCCACTAAGTAAACTTCTGAAACAATCTATGTTCTGGACATCTCATCTCCTTCCTGTATGTCATCATCTCCCACAAACAGTACTGCATCCAAGTGAAGGCTATGACTATACCAATATGCCACAACTGATGACTAGAACCAATAAAGTTGAATTTTCCTGAAACAAAGTATAAAATGTACCATTTCAGCCATGAATGAAGAGCAAGTGCAAACCATGTAAATCAAGATTATACTGCTCCTAAAGGAGGGCCTGATCTTGGTCTACAATGTTTGTTAACCCTTATCATGCTGTTCACGACAACCCCTACCTTTGCAAACAGTGTAGATCCAGATCTGGATCTACACTGTTTGACATTCAATTTATGAATTTGTAGGAATAAATTACATCAAGCAATATGATTGGTTCAAAGTCAGAAGTGGGTGTGGCTAAACTGAATATTCAGCAAGAGAAGGGTTAACTTGTCAGGGGTGGAGGCAGAGAATAATGGAAGCCAGAACTGATAATGTATGTTAGCTTTTTTCCTCGGCCAGACATTCGAAAACAGGTCTGTGCTCTGACACATTTGGCAGTCGAAATTGGCAACACGTCATCACATACTAAAGCCCGTCTTTGGTCTGATTCCTGCACTCAAAATTCTAAAATCGCTACAGAACTGTGTTTCTTAGGACAAACGCTGTTCCTTGGGTGCGATTTGTGCCTTCCTCCGATTAAGAGTTCAGTATATTCCCATTGGTCAGCTGACACCTGTCGAATTGGCAAGTGCCAGCACATTGGAGGCCCTGGGAAGAGCAGTTCATAAACTAATCCCATTTAGCGAGATGGGGGTAGCCCCTATGTGCTTTTAGCGCCCGGTTACCTTACAAAATCTATCAAGTCAAGTCAAGTCAACTTGTCAGCACATTTTGAACCATGACTGTGTAGAATCACATTAATATGAAATGAATCACCTTCATGAAGATTGATCATGAAATCTTTCTCCTTTCTGCTGATTCAAGATCTTTTTTGTCAAAGGAATGTGCACTGTACTGGCTAAGCCCTTATGTATTTCAGCCTTCCCAGGAAAAAGTGTGGTTAGGTAAACTGACTGGCTCCACATCATCCAGATAGTGTTGACCAGGCCATTAAACTCAAACCTTGCAAATTGCAAGTGATAATGTTTTGCCAAAAGTTATGAACCTTATGTCTCCTTGTAATATGACGAAGGTCATATTATAAAGCAGTGAAATAACTGAGCCCCGCCAAGCGAATTTGTGTCTTCGAGCATTCCATCATGACATTTTAACTGCGCATACCCAGCCATCAAGAGGGGCCAGGGCTTTCTGTCTGAAGGTTACTCTTCATTCACTCTTCATTCACTGCTTGTATGAGCAAGCAGCGAAGGTTCTGGTGAGACTGCACGGATGCGCAGGCTCGCCTGAACCTTCGCTGCTCGCATAGGCCCAATTATGGTTATCTCACAAACCATATGAAACCACCTGTGACAATTTTTTTTTACAACACTTTAAAAACTATTTTACTTACATGTATTTTGAATCATTCTTTTATCAGATGTGGGCAAAAACTGGAGTAGTGATGCCCAGAGCAAAAACTCCTGATCTGTTGCATTCTCTCACATGTGGCCTGAGTGAGACTCGAATCCACATTTGTGATAGACCTTAACCCTTATCTTGCTGTTCACGACAACCCCTATCTTTGCAAACAGTGTAGCTCCAGATCAGATGGCTTCTGAAGAAGCCATCTGATCAGGATCTACACTGTTTGGCATTCAGTTTATGAATTTATAGCAATAAATTACATCAAGTAATTTGATTGGTTGATAGACAGAAATGGGTGTGGCTTAAATGAATATTCAGCAAGATAAGGGTTAAGAGACAGAGTGCTTATCCAATAGGCCCTTTGACAATGTGATGTTTTACATAAAAAAAAATATCAGTTTTCTGCACAGATCGTGCATTCTGCGGTGTCTGATCTGGGCCTGCACTGTTTGCAAAAAGTTCAGCCATTTTTCACATAAACTCTGAAGAAAACAAAACCTGTCACTCCTAAATTTTGTAATGGACACCAGGTACATATAAAGAGGAAAATTCCATTTGGTACAAAAAGGGTTAAACTGGTCATGGTGAACAGTGTCTCACACTTCTTTTCACTTCATAACAAGTTACTTTGGGCCTTTGATGTTTTCAAAATACATGTACCGTAAAGACTTTTTACACGTTATTTTTGTGTTCAGTAACATGTCAACCCTTCCCAGGGCAACGTCAAATAAACGTCGGTGCAACGTCGTGCATCGACGTAGATGTGACGTTGCATAAACGCCATGACATTGCACCGACGTAGATGTGGCATTGCATAAACGTCATGACGTTGCACCGACGTTGATGTGACGTCACAATTACATCATGTGCCTGCTGGGTTGCGAGTCATTTTGTGTCAGCTCCAAGAGAAAGGGAGAATGCAAATAGCAGAGATAATAATAAAAGAGCTTGCAGGAGGGGTAGCAGAGAATGAGGAAAAGGAGAATGACAGTGGAGAAACAGAATAAAAATATTGCCTTTCAACCTTTTCTTAGGTCTTGCCCTACTAATATCCATTACGAGATGGACACCCCGTATAGCAACTTCACCTCATTCCATGTTAACACATCCATGTAAAGAACACCCCTGCATACCCCTCTTTATACAGAGAAAACTGGTTTTCAGGGGTATATATTATACTTCTTACTTTTGCCCTATTTCATAGATTGTGGGCACTCATCAGAACCAACTCAATAAGGTAGTTCTAATGAGCATCATTTGCCAGAAATTAGAAAAATAGCACCCCATTTAATACAAAACTATAAGCTTTGAGATGAAGGAATGCACTCTCCTTTTTGTTAGAAAAATATTAGCTTTGGAGATGAAAGAATGCACTATGTCACATGGAAGTGTAATCCTATTAACTATTTTTGTTCCAAATGGAATCTTCCTTATATATGGCAGGAGTCCATTTCAAAATTTAGGGGTGTCAGATTGTGTTTCCTTCAAAATTTATTTGGAAAATGACTGAACTTTTAGCAAACAGTGGAGGCCCTGATCAGATGTCGCGTTCAGCGGCATCTGATCAGGGCCTGCACTGATTGCCAAGGTACCCTTTTAGGGCTTTCCGGCCTGAAATAGGTTAATGATTCAATTATGAATCCAGTTTTATGGGTGATGTACCACATCTCCAAGATGTCTGAAAATAAGCATCTGACTAGAAACCATAGGTATACCAAATAAAGGCAATATTCAAATTTATGTTATTAAATTTATTTCAAGAAAATATAAAAGAGAAAATATCATAAATGAAGCTAAAACTTCAACATAAACAAGAAATAACAAGAACTTGAGATTTTGATACCTCTACCAGTGTATATTGTATTGAGAATGAGAGAAAAAGTATAACAGAATATGGGCAGTCTTTGTTATACATGTAGTAGTCGCAGATGAGACTAGCAGGTGGGACAGTTCAGATGTTGTCAGTGTAAGTCCACAAAATGATTTGGTAGAGTGCTTCTTGCGAGTTTTTGCAAGCGGACTAATTGGCTATATACACCATAGCTTTGTGTTACTTTGAGTTACTTGCTATACCTTTTTGTTAACCCTTCTTATGTTGAATAGTAAGTTAAGCCACACCCATTTCTGACTTTGAACCAATCAGATTTCTTCATGTAATTTATTCCTACAAATTCATAAACTGAATGTCAAACAGTGTAGATCCTGATCAGATGGCTTCTTCAGAAGCCATCTGATCTGGATCTACACTGTTTCCAAAGATATGGGTTGTCGTGAACAGCATGATAAGAGTTAACAGAATATTCCAAAGGCAGGTGCAAAATGATAGCTCCACCCTGTCGGTCTTATCTGTGTCTACTATACAGTCTAAGCAATGTATTTTGTGTTTGTTTTGCCGTCAAGCCAGTTTACATAAAATGATATTAAGAGAAAAAGATGTAGCTGATGTACGTGTATTTTTTGCTAATTTATACAAAGGAGACAAGTTTTATGAATTAATGTTTGCTCTCATATAAATCAAGCCCTTCTGGAATAGGGGTCTATGTATCATTAATGGACAGAACCTTCTCATTAGAAGCAAAGTCTTCTATTTTAATAAGAAATATAAACAACTAAACCGCTCACCCGAGATAAGTTTTAATAAGCTTTGTGTTTGATGGTTTCAGAGAAAATGATATTTTGAAGATCTTCCAGTTATAAGTCTGTGGGAGCTTGTGAATCCTGGGTGTGGCCAATTTGGACCCTAGGGGCATGATTGGCATGATAAAGTTGCTTCATACTAAATATCTAAGCTATGGGCCTTATGGTTTCAGAGTAGAAGATTTTTGATGTTCTTCCTATAAGAAGTCAGTGCAAGCTAATGAGCCCTGGGGCGTGTCCAATTTGGATCCCAGAGGTATGCTTGGCAGGATTTAAATAGGTGACAACATAACGTTGCTTGGTTGCAGGATTTATATAGGTGACCACATAATGTTGCTACATACATGTACTTAATATATAAGCTCTGGGCCTTATGGTTTCAGAGAAGATTTTTGAAGTTTTTTTCCAATACATTTATGCTCATTAGCCTTCAGCTCAGTTGAGCTAAAAAAATGAGAAAAAAATTGTCTCTCCTAAAGGTATATCCAATCCCCTTAAGATATACTGTTTCACAGCCATGCTTTAACATGAATTGATGAGCTTAGCGGGCAGATTGCAACTTTTAATTCATGAACACAACATAGCTGAATTAACCCTTCAAGCACTGCAGAATATTCTAGAGCAGATGACAATCTAATTATTTTTCTGTCATTACAAAAACACACCTATACAAATACATTGTAAACTTTATTGCCGATAAAACGAAAATTTTAAGGTGAAAAATTGTGATATTTTTCTTATTTCTGCTCAAAATATAGATTGTATCCACAGTCTATATTGTAGAGCAGAAATAAGAACAAAAAGATTTACCCCTGTAAACCCCAGTTTTACTATATACAAGAGGGCCATGATGGCCCTGGATCGCTCACCTGATCCATAGTGTAACAAGTGGGCCCCAGAGAGGGCCATTATTGGCCCCAGGGCTTTAATGTGCAAAATGTTGAGTGAGGTCTAAAAAGGTGAAGCTTCATACCAAACATAAACAAAGGCTATAATTTGAACAATCTTGGCCAAGGTCCACTAGATGAAGCTACACATCAAATATCAAAGACCTGGGCCTTGCGGTTTCAGAGAAGAAGATTTTTTTTAAAGATATTCCCTACATAAGCCTATGCAAAACCAAAAGGCCCCGGGGCTATATAAATCTATGTAAAACCAAAGGGCCCCGGGGTGGGGGCATTTGTGGCCCCAGGGCTATAATTTGAACAATCTTGGTAGAGGTCCACTAGATAAAGCTCCATACTAAATATCAAAGGCCTTGGTCTTGCAGTTTCAGAGAAGATTTTTAAAGATTTCCCTATATAAGTCGATGTAAAACCATAGGGCCCCGGAGCGGGGACATTTTTGGTATCAGGACTATAATTTGAATAATCTTGATAGAGGTCCACTAGATGCAGCTTCATACCAAATATCAAAGACCCAGGACTTGTGGTTTCAGAGAGGAAGATTTTTAAAGATTTTCCCTATATTAGTATATGTAAAACAATAGGGCCCCAGAGCGGGGGCATTTTTGGCCCCAGGGCTATAATTTGAACAATCTTGGTAGAAGTCCATTAGATGAAGCTTCATACCAAATATCGAAGTCCTGGGCCCTATGGTTTCAGAGAAGATGATTTTTAAAGATTATCCCTATATAAGCCTATGTAAAACCAAAGGGCCCCGGGGCGGGGCCACTGTTAGCCCCAGCACTGTAATTTGAATCATCTTGGTAGGGGTCCTTTAGAAGAAGCTTCATACCAAATATAAAAGACCTAGGCCTTGTGGTTTCAGAGAAGAAGATTTTTTGAAAGATTTTCCCCCTATCAGTCTATGTAAAACCAAAGGGCCCCAAAGCGGGGGCATTTTTGGCCCAAGGGCTATAATTTGAACAATCTTGGTAGGGGTCCACTTGATGAAGCTTCATACCAAATATCAAAGTCCTGGGCCTTGCGGTTTCAGAGAAGAAGATTTTTAAAGATTTTCCCAATATAAGCCTATGCAAAACCAAAGGGCCCCGGGGCGGGCGAAGTTTTTGCCCCAGCACTATAATTTGAACAATCTTGGTAGGGGTCTACAAGATGAAGCCTCATACCAAATATCAAAGTCCCAGGCCTTGTGGTTTCAGAGAAGAAGATTTTTAAAGATTTTTCCTTTATAAGCCTATGTCAAACCAAAGGGCCCTGGGGCGGGGACATTTTTGGCCTCAGCACTTACATTTGAATAATCTTGTTAGGTGTCTTTTAGATGAAGCTTCATACCAAATATAAAAGACCTAGGCCTTGTGGTTTTAGAGAAGAAGATTTTTAAAGATTTTCCCTATATAGGTCTATGTAAAACCAAAGGGCCCCTGGACGGGGGCATTTTTGGTCCAAGGGCTATAATTTGAACAATCTTGGTAGAGGTCCATAAGATGAAGCTTCATTCTAAATATCAAAGTCCTGGGCCTTGCGGTTTCAGAGAAGAAGATTTTTAAAGATTTTCCCTATATAAGCCAATGTAAAACCAAAGGGCCCCAGGACGGGGCATGTTTTGCCTCAGCAATATAATTTGAACAATCTTGGTAGGGGTCTACTAGATGAAGCTTCATACCTAATATCAAAGTCCTGGGCCTTGTGGTTTCAGAGAAGAAGATTTTTAAAGAATTTCCCTATATAAGCCTATGTAAAACCAAAGGGCCCCGGGCAGGGGCATTTTTGGCCCCAGCACTATAATTTGATCAATCTTGGTAGGGGTCCAATAGATGAAGCTTCATACCAAATATCAAAGACCTGGGCCTTGTAGTTTCAGAGAAGAAGATTTTTAAAGATTTTCCCTTTATAAGCCAATGTAAAACCAAAGGGCCCCGTGGCGGGGGCATTTTTTGCCCCAGCACAATAATTTGAAAATCTTAGTAGGGGTCCACTAGATGAAGCTTCATACCAAATATCAAAGTCCTGGGCCTTGTGGTTTCAGAGAAGAAGATTTTTAAAGAATTTCCCTATATAAGCCTAAGTAAAACCAAAGGGCCCTGGGGCGGAGGCATTTTTGGCCCCAGGGCTATTATTTGAACAATCTCAGTAGGGGTCCACTAGATGAAGCTTCATACCAAATATCAAAGACCTGGGCCTTGTGGTTTCAGAGAAGAAGATTTTTAAAGATTTTCCCTATATAAGCCAATGTAAAACCAAAGGGCCCCGTGGCGGGGGCATTTTTTGCCCCAGCACTATAATTTGAACAATCTTGGTAGGGGTCCACTAGATGAAGCTTCATACCAAATATCAAAATCCTGGGCCTTGTGGTTTCAGAGAAGAAGATTTTTAAAGATTTTCCCTATATAAGCCTATGTAAAACCAAAGGGCCCTAGGGTGGGGGCATTTTGTGCCCCAGCACTATAATTTGAACAATCTTGGTAGGGGTCCACTAGATGAAGCTTCATACCAAATATCAAAGACCTGGGCCTTGTGGTTTCAGAGAAGATGATTTTTTAAGTTTTTGGTGAAAAAAATCTATTTATGGCTCCTGTGACCTAGATGTGCGATGGACCAGAACCATTTGAACAACTTTGAAAGGGGACCACCTAAGGATCATTCCTGTGAAGTTTGGTCAAAATCCGATTAGTGGTTTAGGAGGAGATGTCGTTTGAAGAAATTGTTTACGCACGCACGCACGACGGACAAAAAGTGATCCCAAAAGCTCACCTCGTCACTACGTGACGGTGAGCTAAAAAGCGGGGTACGAGGGGGTCAAAATTTTATAGGCATGTTTTCGTGATGGAAAATAAGGCCTGACATTTCAGGTGTATCACATATCTGCCAAGCAGACAACTCAACTCAAACCTTATGTCAACTAATACCCAATAAAAAGTTGTGTCTGCTTAACTTGTTTACACATTAAGGATGATCAGTCATATGGCTGAGAGCAAAATAATTTCATTCATATCTTTCTGACAATTGGATGTGTCAACTACAATAAATATTTATGTTAGGTTAAAAAATTATTTGAATTTTAAAGGAGAAAGAAAACATAAATATTAGATGTTTTCACAAAGAACATTTTTTTCTCACATGAGTAAAGTTTCATAATTTTAACGAATGAACCACACGAAAAAGAATATCAGGGGCAAGTTGTTCAAAATTAACAATGTTAATGTATTGACAAAACTTTGATCACTTATTATAGCACAGGCACTAATATTTTTGCATTTACAAAAGCTACTCAGCAAAAATACACCACAACCACTTTATAACACTATTAATGGGGTCGACAGCAGAAACCATGTTAGTTAAACAACCATGTTATATCCAAACAAAAATGTATAGATTATATATAAAAATGGCCATAAATGGCCATTTTTCTATATAATCTATACATTTTTGGGATCCATCTTGAAACTGTGTTATATCCAAACCGTGTTATAACCATCCGTGTTATAATGAGGTTGTGGTGTACTAGATCATAAGCCATTATATCTGCTAGAACAGGTGAAATTTAACCACTAACAAGCTTGTTGACCTAAACCACTCTCTGGGCTAACTAAGCAGATGACAATTTGTTGGTATTTTTCTCATCTTTCCAAGAAAACAGGCTTTGTCATCTCATGCAAATTGTCTCCAATGGAGACAATTTGCATGAGATGCCAAATCCTGTTTTCTGGGAAAATAATTCAAAATGTTGTCTGCTGAAAAACTACCCAGCATGCAGAACATTAAGCTAGCAAGCCTTTGAACAACTGGCACCTGGTGTGAAACAGTCTGATCAGAATGATTAAATCATAACGATAGAAACTGAAGCATGTTACCTCTGAGAAAAATCAAAAAGGTGGCTGCTGATGTCAGCTCCATCATTCCCCTAATCAATTGTCATTTTTCTGTATAATCTATACATTTTTGTTTCCATATAATTGTCTACACCCACAGCCAAAGCCTATCTAATGTTGACTTTTGCTTCAGAAGCGTTTAAGAAAAGGTCATGACTGGCTGAATGTTATTTTCTATTGACTGGTCAACAGTGGTGTGTGTGTGTGTGAATTCGGGTTTAACGTCGCTTTCAACAATTTTCCATCTGATCTGGATCTACACTGTTTGCAAAGGTAGTGGTTGTTGTGAACAGCAGGATAAGGGTCTATCTGAGGATAGATCTTGTATAGCTTTTGTTGTTACAATTGCTTCATACGCCCATAAAGAGATTCTTAAAAGTATTCACTACATGTTCTGAGTCAATTATCACAGAACTTCTTTAATGCCATAACAAGTCCTTAGACTCAGATAACACCTTCTGAGGGCCTAGTTTGTTTAAAGATTTTTTTCTATTTTTAGCTCTGGTGGCCATTTTGTTCACCAGAGCGGAAACATTTAAGCTATTTTGGTAGAGAGTCACCTAAGCAACATTCCTATAAAGTTTGAATGAAATTGGCCTTAAGGTACAGGAGAAGTTGTAGTTTAAAGATTTTTCTATTTTTAGCTCTGGTGGCCATCTTGTTCAGCAGAGCGAAACCAAATTTTAGCTATTTTTGTAGAGGGTCACCTCAGCAATATTCCTATGAAGTTTTATTGACATTGGCTCAAGGGTTAAGGAGGAGTTAGCATTTAAAGCAAATTGGTGACGCCGCACAACACTTGACAGACATTGACCGATCACAATAGCTCACCATGAGCACTTCGTGCTCAGCTGAGCTAAAAATACCAGTGTTAAACTTTATTTGGCATTTTGACCGCTAAAAATCTTGTTAAGCTACAGTGCAGGCCCAGATCAGACGCCACTGAACAGACGCCAGGTTTTTGTTTGTTTGATTTGTGGTTTAACTTCCCCGTCAACACTGTAAAGGTCATTTTGGAGGTGTTGCTTCCAATTTTGTGGGACTTTTACCCGACATTGAGATGAAATGACATCTCAAGCCCTGTCCACCAATGAAACCAATAGGGTTTATTAGCATGGACGGTCTGCCTCGCACCACGGTTCCTGGACAGGCTTAGATCCTCTAAGCGGTTTACCAGTACTAGTGTGCGGGCCCCCGATTCAGCTCTGCGTGGAAGCATCATGCAGCCCATATATTTCTTCAAGCCCCTATGGGCGGGGACTTAACAGAGGCCAGGTTCTGTAGTGTCTGATCAGGGCCTACAATGTTTGCAAAAAGTTCAGCCATTTTCTGAACAGTTTTTGACGAAAACACAGCCTGACACCGCTAAATTTTGAAATGGACCCCTGCTATATACCAGAAATTCAACTTCGGTGAAGTTGATGTCGCACCTGCTCCCCACCTGCCCCACACAAAAAATATAAGTTTATTTAAGGCAGAAGAAATGAATATAGGGCTTTGAGAAGAATCCATAGCCTATATATGTGACTAAGTTCACAATGTGGAAAAAAGTGATAAAAATTGATCCCAAGATAAAGTCAAAACCACATGCACATCCTCATACCATAGCACACACAAAGTTTTAAAATGATCAATATAAAACTGTAAGAGAAGTTGCGATGACAAGAGTCATCTATTGTAAACCGGCCCCGATAGCTCAGTTGGTAGAGTGTCCGCTCCGGGGAACGGGAGGTCTCGGGTTCGATCCCGGGCCGCGACATACCAAAGTCGTTAAAAATGGTACTAGTTGCTCCTCGTTTGGCACTCAGATTTACGGGGTAGAGCTAGGACTGGTCGATCCAGTGTCTGGATAATGTGACTGGGTGTGGTATCATGTAATGTGTCTGGGACATGATACTTCAGTGAGGCAGCACTATAAACGTGAGCATTGAGCTCCCTGTCGCAACCAGACACCGTCGTGATATGACTGAAAAATTGTTGAAAGCGACGTTAAACCCGAATTCACACACACATCTATTGTATATCAACTGAAGCTTAAAATTGGCTAAGTTCACAATGTGCAAAAAAAGAAAAAAAAAAATTCTGAGAATTATGTCGAAACCACATGCACAACCTCATACCATGGCGAAAGCACATGCAAAGTTTCAAACTGATCGGTATAAAACTGCAAGAGGAGTTGCGATGACAAGAGGTACCTATCATATATCAATTGAAGGTTAAAAATGACTAAGTTCACAATGTGGAAAAAGTGACAAAAAATGATCCGACGATAAAGTCCAAACCACATGCGCATCCTCATACCATGGCAAAAGAACACGCAAAGTTTCAAAATTATCGGTATAAAACTGCAAGAGGAGTTGCGATGACAAGAGGTACCTATCATATTTCAATTGAAGGTTAAAAATGACTAAGTTCACAATGTGATAAAAGTGACAAACATTTATCCGAAGATAAAGTCCAAACCACATGCGCATCCTCATACCATGGCAGAATCACACACAAAGTTTCAAAATAATCGGTATAAAACTGTAGGAGGAGTTGCGATGACAAGAGGTACCTATCGTATATCAAATGAAGCTTAAAAATGGCTAAGTTCATAATGTGCAAAAAGTGGAAAAATATATTCTGAAAATTATGTCGAAACCACATGCACATCCTCATACCATGGCAAAAGCACATGCAAAGTTTCAAAATGATCGGTATAAAACTGCATGAGGAGTTGCGATGACAAGAGGTACCTATCATATATCAATTGAAGGTTAAAAATGACTAAGTTCACAATGTGGAAAAAGTGACAAAAAATGATCCGACGATAAAGTCCAAACCACATGCGCATCCGCATACCATGGCAAAAACACACGCAAAGTTTGAAAATAATCGGTATGAAACTGTAAGAGGAGTTGCGATGACAAGAGGTACGTATCACATACCTAAAAATGACTAAGTTCACAATATGGAAAAAGTGACAAAAATTGATTTGAAGATTAAGTCCAAACCACATGCGCATCCTCATACCATGGTGAAAGCACATGCAAAGTTTCCAAATGATCGGTCTAAAAGTGTAGGAGGAGTTGCGATGACAAGACATCCAGTGTAAAATGTTGACGGACGGACGGACGAACGGACGGACGAACGGACGGACGGACGGACGGACGGACGGACGGACGGAAACTTGCACGCCTATGTCTTCCTGCTAAAGCAGGTGCGACAAAAAGGAGGAAGATTCCATTTGGTACAAAAAGGGTTGAAGGCTCCATTTTCACTTGTGATGGCTCATACATATCTCATCATGACATGGCTTAATCCTTAAGATGCCATAAAAAAACTAGATCTTACAATGTTGTCTGTTAGTGTTGTCTGAGTGTAGTTTGCTGCATCTTCTTAAAAACTTATCAAACATACATTTGCATTCATGCAAACAGTGTGGACCCTGATCAGACTGCTCCTCTGGTTCACACTGTTTGCAAAAGTGACTTTTAAAGTAACCAAAGAGGACAAAGCAGATGACAATTGTTGTGGATGGCATCTTATGGCTTAAGTTCATTCACAACTGACTCTACATAAAGGAACAGTTCTTTCTGTGACAAAATTTACAGAAATAAATAATAACACCAGCTGCAAATAAATAATAACACCATTCACAATAAATACTATCTCAGTACTGCAAACATCAGATAAGCCAAACTTTGAGCAAGTAATGTTTTCCTTTTTTCCATATAAGCATAGAACTCTCTTGTTCCTAATGAAGTCCCTGATTTCTGGGTATGGAACTTAATTGTTTGAATTGAGGTTTTACATCCCCATCAAAACTGTTTAGGTCATTTTGGAAATGTTGCTTCCAATTTTGTGGGACTTTTACCCGACACTGTGGTGAAATGACATCCCAAGCCCTACCACCCAAACAAACCACGAGTGTTTATATGCAGGAACGATCCGACATGCATCACTTTGCATGGGAAGGATTAGACCTTCTAAGCGGATTACCATTACTTATGTTTGGTCAGTTTCAGCTGGGGGCAGAGAAGAACCATACACCTGGTATTTTCCATCAATTTAAGGGAGACAACTTTTGGCATTTCCTGTACACTTTACTGTCAAATGATCCTCTCTGAGGATGCTATCTACTCTGAAAGGAAAGCCTATGCTCCTGAAAAGCAAATTGTTTATTTAATAATGGGTCCCTGTTCCTAGCAAGAAGTATTTCTGAAAGTGATGCTTGCCCTGAAGCCATTCCTCAAATGAACTGAATTCCATCCCATTAGTGTCTGAAACTGACCGCACACGAGTACTGGTAAACCGCTTAGAGAATCTAAGCCTGCCCACGCAGGCGGTGCAAGTCGCGATACAAGTCAGACTGTTCAAGCTTATAAATATCTGTAGAAGATCAGTAGGACACAGATATACCCATATCCCGCTGAATAAATTAATTTTGCCACACCCATTTCTGACAATCCACCAATCAAATTATTTGATATAATGTATTGGTTCAGTTCACAAACTGCATGACAGTGTAGATCCTGATCAGGTGGCTCCTTCAGAAGCCATCTGATCTGGATCTACACTGTTTGCAAAAGTAGGGGTTGTGTTCAGCGGGTTAAGGGTTAAACATGACAGGCTCTTCTTGTCTGGTAGAGCAGCATTTCCCTGCCAGCAGTGTGCCACCAGGAGAAAGCAATCACCACGATGATGTGCCACCACTGGTGGCTACTCCCTATGTAGTTGAACATTCCTGAAACAGAAAAGACCACAATAAGTATGCAGTTTCACTCTCAGATATTTTAATTTCAGATACATTTCTTAGGACAGAAATACATGTGGACCCACTTTAGTTCCTGTCTTGGGTCCACACTGTTTGCTACTAATTCTGTTTCCTTTAACTCTTATCCTGCTGAATATTTTAATTAGCCACACCCATTTCTTATTATCAGCCAATCCGATAATATGATATGAAGTTGTTGTTGTTTTTTTTGTTTTTTTTTCAAATTCAGAAGCCATCTGATTTGGATCTACACTGATTGCAAAGGTGGGGGTTGTCGTGAACAGCAGGATAAGGGTTAAATAAAATCAAGTGTCTGATGTCTAATATTTTTAAATTATAGCATGTGTTCAGCATTTCAAATAATAATTTTCTTTACTGCTGATCACAACTAGCAGATAGTATTTTCAAAGTGATTTTTTCACAACCAAAATCTTTCCATTAAGAGTCAGTGAAAATAAGGTTTCACACCCAGCAGACGATTCAAAGTAATGTCAAGCCTTATTTACTATGAAAAATATTTTTAAAAATCAGATTGTCATCTGCTCCAGAAATTTATGTAGCAGTTGAAGGTTAAATAATTATTTTGGTTTCTAAATGTGAAATGAGCTAGAAGAGAATCAATGTGTTCATACACAGTATATACAGTAGAACTTTGGTGGCTCGAACCCCTTTGGGACCATGGCAATTTCTTCGAGACAGCGGTAGTTCGAGCAAATGTTGCATACTTCCAGAAAACATAACGGGGGTACTTTTAGACATCTTTTCGGTGTTCTGTAACATAAATGTATGCTGTGTGTACTCATTAGAATCGCCTCATTGAGGCGATTCTAATGAGTACACACAGCATACATTTGCGAGATAAAAGTAAAAAATCTCCTTAATTATCCCACACTTTTTCTTATGCAGAGGAATTCCCTAGGGACTCAAAAACAGGTTCGACTCAACCATGGTAAACGAGCCATCGAAGTTCGACTGTGTTGTATTAACCCTTCAAGAACTAATCTAGAGCTGACGCCAACCATTTTACTCAGAGAAAATAAGGCTTGATTTTGATTTACATAGAAATTTTGTCCTATATCCATGCAATAGGACATACATTTTAAGGGGAATGGATACACCTAGCAGATGTCAGCCATTTTTCAAAGGGAGAGAACTTTTGGGACTTCCTGTTCCCTTTTCTATAAACTCTGTCCCACCGAAAAAGGGGTCTTCTCTTAAAGGAAGGAATTTGCTCCTCAGGAGCAAATTCTTTCCTTTAAGAGCTGACCCCTTTTTACATGGGAGAAAAAAAAAATACTTTTGATGGAGTTGCCTCCCCTGAATGTTGTCTGTTAGTCATGATCGGCACTTGAAGGGTAAATACATCGTAACTGAGAAAATTTGCAAAAAGAGTTCATCAAACTGATTTGTGAAAATGCATGCTTTTCAATGTGGTCAAACAGCAATCCAAGAATAAACACCCTGGTTTGTACAAAAACTCTTCAATCTATGATGGAAACTATAAAACAACTTCTTTATAACACTGTTGACGAGGTCCATTTTTGGGATCCATCTTTAAATCATGTTATACCCAAAACAGTATTAGAATGAAGAGTGCTATGAAGAGGTTCTGAGGTACTGTAGGACTGTGTAGCTTGCCTGACTCATCCTCAGGCATGGCCCTGGGACAAGTTGTTCATGCAATGTAAGTCAAGGAGATACCATGCTCTAAATATGTAAAGTTTCTGATGGGTTGCTAGTTACATAGATGACTAATGAACTTCCATGGACAACTATTGAACTATGGACAACTAATGAACTTGCATGGACAACTAATGAACTTGCATGGACAACTAATGAACTTGCATGTGAAACATTCACATCAGTATGACATGAATATGAGTCATAACAGCTCACCATAGTTTAGTAAATGAAAATGTATTTAAAATTGCAGAGCATTTCTTTCTACCATTTCTGTTTAATACAAGAACACCTGTACATTTACACAAATAAGCTATCAAATGAAATAAATTCAATGATCATATTTTACTGTTTAAAGGATTATCAAATGTTAAACACACTCATATGAGACTTAACTCGCATCCTGCTGAACATAACAACCTCTATCTTTGCAAACAGTGTAGATCAAGCTCAGATAGGTTCTTCAGAAGCCATTTGATCATGATCTACATTGTCTGTCATGAAGTTTGTGGAATGAACAAAAACATTACATCAAGTAATTTGATAGATGGATAGTCAGAATGGGATGTGGCTAAATTAATTAATCTGGCATATTCTCCTGTTTGCTTTCATTTCAGCTGAGCCCCTCTGAAAAAGGGGAGCAAAATCTTTCCATTAAGAGTAGACCCCATTTTCCGTGGGGCAGATTTTATAGAAAAGCGAACAGGATGTCCCGAAAGTAGTCTCCCTTTGAAAAATAGCAGAAAAATCTGCCAGGTGTATCCATTCCCCTTAAGTCTGTTTCCACACACATGTTTTTAGTAATCATACCAAAACATTGTTTAACCCTTGTCCTGCTGAATATTTAAACATACCACACCCACTACTGATTATCAGCCAATCAAATTACTTGATGTAATTTATTGCTACAAATTCATAAACTGTATGCCAAACAGTGTAGATCCTGATCAGATGGCTTCTTCAGAAGCCATCTGATCTGGATCTACATTGTTTGAAAGACAAGGCATATCCAGTCTCAGCAGGACAAGGGTTAAGAGAGTGTTGCTAACAGATCCATGAAACTTAAATTTGGATGTAACAAATTGTTGGACTCAAGGGCCTATGTAACCTCAAATTGTAAATTAGTATTTTATTTAGTTTAAACATATTTTATTCAAAAAGATATATACAGTGATATTCATTACAGATAATTAAATGTGAGAACATAATTTACAAGGGGACTGGTAACCAACTCTATAGCACAATATATTGAGGCAAAATAAGTACACATCTTCAAGTATTCAAGTAGAGATCAAATTGAAGACAGACCTAGTCTCATACTAACCAATCCTAGCTACACTTTCCTTGGACAGGACAATACGTAAGTGGCTAACCAGTACAGTACACATACTTTCGACAGAAACTGACAACAGCCCTTCTTGAGTCAGTGATAGGGAGAGAAATCAATCTCCACCCAAAAAAATTTGCCTACCCACTGGGTATCAAAGAAGCGACTTACAAAACACAACACAGATGAGCATCCGACTGAGCTACCAGGGCCAACAACATCTACATACTGATAAGTCTTGTTTGAGACGATAAACATCAGTATTTTTACTGTTGTATACTAGACTGGCTTATCTTCGAGTGATCAGTCAAAGATCAAATTGAAGACAAGTCTAGTCTTGTTACCAGTGTAATATGTAATCTACTAAAAATTGATTGGATGCATTTTTGATTCAAACTCTTATGACTGTATTCTGTGTCTATGTATGGCCTACAATCAGGGTGGTAATTTGTAAAAGCATGGGGAGGGAAAGAAGCAGCAAGCAAAGGGGGAGGGAAAGAAGCAGAAAACTTACATAAGCTTGCAATTATTAAACACCACAACCTCATTATATAACTAGACAAAGTGCCCAGTGGGGCACGTATACCCCCGGCCAGTGCCATCGCCTGAGTTGAAAATGGCAATAGCAAAAGGTTCTTTGCATATACAGGCCACATTCCATACAAGTAGTCATACTGGTTGTTGCTACCAAATTTTAAGTCTCTATGTACAGTAGTTATTGTGAAATCTTTGACACAAAATAATAAAAATATACACTATTAAACAGCAAGAACTACAAAGGGAAATAACTCTAAAAGGCCTGACCCCTTGGCCCTTATTTTCTTTCCCACAATACAAGTAGTCATACTGATCATGTTTGCAAAATTTCAAGTTTCTATGTACAGTAGTTATTGAGAAATCTTTGACAAAAAATAAAACAAGTACTACAAAGGGAAATAACTCTAAAAGGCCTGACCCCTTGGCCCTTATTTTCTTTCCCACAATACAACTAGTCATACTGATCATGTTTGCAAAATTTCAAGTTTCTATGTACAGTAGTTATTGAGAAATCTTTGACACAAAATAAAAATATACACTATTAAACAGCAAGAACTACAAAGGGAAATAACTCTAAAAGGCCTGACCCCTTGGCCCTTATTTTCTTTCCCACAATACAAGTAGTCATACTGATCATGTGTGCAAAATTTCAAGTTTCTATGTGAAGCAGTTCCTGAGATATCTTTGACACAAAATAATTGTTTACGGACAGACAGACAGACGGAAAAGACAAAAACTATATACCCCCATTGCATACTTCGTATGCCGGGGGTATAATAACACGGTTTGTGATAACACAGTTTTGGATATAACACAGTTTCAAGGTGGATCCCAAAAATGTATAGATTATGTAGAAAAATGACCATAAATGGTCATTTTTCTATATAATCTATACAATTTTTGTTTGGATATAACATGGTTGTTTAACTTACACAGTGTCTGCTTTGAAACCCATTAATAGTGTTATAGAGGTTGTGGTGTAGCTCTTTTCAGAATTTGTGCTCTGAGATGCATTAACAGCTTTTATTACATATAACTTGTGTGGCAAGAAAGCATGCAGCCAGGTCTCACATTAGCTTGCCAGTCTACTGAGTCTTTGTTGTATGCATGAGGTTTCAACAGAACAACTGACTGACAGCTCTACGGACAAGCGATGTGTCTTCTGTAGTCTGACAAGCCTGAAGTCAGGTTTACCTGTGACAAGACCATCACTTGAAATACAAGAGTACCCATATCATAGGTTTCCAAAAAAGGATAAACCCTTGTCTTGCTGAACTGCCATAAACCCCACAGTTGGTGCAATTTGACATGAGACTGACCTTTATGCAAAGAATAAATTAGTATGTAATCACCCAATAGGTCGGTTTTCGTAAGCTTCTCGTGCATTTTCGGCATCTCGTGAATTTCGACCCATAAACCGGTCTATATGTATTGAATAACATTATCGACCTCTTCGGAAAATAGCGAAGATAAATATATGCATTCAGTTGGGTGTGAAATTAAGGTAATAGAGGTTGTCTCATGTCTAATTGCACTAGCTATACCGCTGCAAACAGTGTACATCAAGATCAGGTGGGTTCTCCAGGAGTTGTCGTTTAAAAGATTTTTTCTATTTTTAGCTCTGGCAACATCTTGTTTGTCAGAGCGGAGTGATTTTAGCTATTTTGATAGGGAGTCCCCTAGGCAACATTCCTGTGAAGTTTGAATGAAATTGACCCAGTGTTTAGGAGGAGTTTGCATTTGAAGCAAATTCACTATGTTTTTCTTTTTTTAGTTCTGGTGGCCATTTTGCTAATTGGAGCGGAACAGTTTTAGCTATTTTGGTAGAGGGTCACCTAAGCAACATTTCTGTGAAGTTTGAATGAAATTGGCCCAAGGGTACAAGAGGAGTTGGCATTAAAGATTTTTCTATTTTTAGCTCTGGCAGCCATCTTTTTCATCAGAGCGTAGTGATTTTAGCTATTTTGGTAGGGAGTCACCTAGGCAACATTCTTGTGAAGTTTGAATCGAATTGGCCCATATGGTTTAGGAGGAGTTCTCGTTTGAAGCAAATTTACGATGTTTTCTATTTTTAGCTCTGGCGTCCATTTTACTCATTGTTTGTTTGATTTGATGTTTAACGTCCCCGTTAACACTATGAAGGTCATTTTGGAGACGTTGCTTCCAATTTTGTGTGACTTTTACCCTACATTGAGATGAAATGACATCTCAAGCCCTGTTGCCCAATGAAACCAATAGGGTTTATAAGCATGGACGGGCCACCACCCACCGCTTTGCCTGGGCAGGCTCAATGCTCTGAAAGGATTACCAGTACTCGTGTGCGGTCGGATTCAGCTCTGCGTGGAAGCATTATGCAGCCCATTTATTTCTTAAAAGCCCCCATGGGCAGGGGCCATTTTACTCACTGGAGGGGAGCCACTTTAGCTATTTTGGTAGAGGGTCACCTAAGCAACAATTACATGAAGTTTGAATGAAATTTGCCCAGTTGTTTGGGAGTTTGTTTGTTTGAGTTGAGGTTAAACGTCCCCGTCAACACTGTAAAGGTCATTTTGGAGACGTTGCTTCCAATTTTGTGGGACTTTTACCCGACATTGAGATGAAATGACATCTCAAGCCCTGTCGCCCAATGAAACTAATAGGGTTTATTTGCATGGACGGTCCACCTCGCACCGCGGTTTGGGAGGAGTAGTCGTATTAAAAAAAAACTATTTTTAGCTCTGGCAGCCACCTTGTTCATCAGAGCGGAACGATTTAGCTATTTTGGTAGATGGTTACCTAAGCAACATTCCTATGAAGTTTGAATGAAATTGGCCAAGGGGTATAAGAGGAGTAGTCGTTTACGGATTTTTCTATTTTTAGCTCTGGTGACCTTCTTGATCATTGGAGCGGAATGATTTTAGTTTTTTTGGTACAGAGCCACCTAGGCAACATTCCTGTGAAGTTTAAATGAAATTGGCCCAAGGGTTTAGGAGGAGAAGTCTCTTAAAGCAATTACTGACGATGGAAGACGGATGACAGACAACGGACATTGACTGATCACAATAGCTCACCATGAGCACTTCATACACAGGTGAGCTAACAAGCATGCAGAGCTTCAACATTCCTTTTTCATTGGTTCTGGTACCTGAACTTACCTGGAATGAATCTCTCTGGAAATTTTGTGATGTAGAATGCAAATGCCATCATCCCTAAGCCATACATTACTACAACTCTTGGAATAAACATCTGAAAATACAAAGGAAGAAAATAATTCAAAAACAGGCCTACAGGATTACTTATACAATTACATTAACTTAAAATGACTTCCAGGAAATAACCTGCTTCAGCAAGAGCAGTGTCCAGGAAAACAAAATTGTTCTGCTTTATTTTTTGTTCCTATTATTCACATTTCAATCGAAGTTTCGGCCCCACCCATCAGGGCTTGAAGAAATAGATGGGCTGCATGATGCTTCCACGCAGAGCTGAAGCTGACTGCACATGAGTACTGGTAAACCGCTTAGAGGATCTAAGCCTGCCCAGCCAAAGCGGTGCGGGTTGGACCGTCCATGCTTATAAACCCTATTGATTTCATTAGGTGACAGGGTTTGAGAAGTCATTTCATCTCAATGTTGGAAAAAAGTCCCACAAAATTAGAAGCAAGTCTCCAAAATGACCTATACAGTGTCGACGGGGACGTTAAACCTCAAATCGAACAAACAAACAATCGATGTTGAAACCGAAAATAAAGGTTTCAACACTTTCAAACTTTCTAATTTAACCAGATTATTAACCCATTTTGTACTGAGAGGAATCTTCCAACTTAAAAACAACATCCATTTTAAATTTAGGGGTTGAGCTGATTTCAAAAACTGATTTCAAAATTCTTGACCTCTTTGCAAACAGAGAAGACCCTGATTAGATGCCATATTCTGCAGTGTCTGACCTGCACTGTTTGCCAGAGACCAGTTAACCCTTATCCTGCTGAATATTTAATTTAGCCACACCCATTTCCAACTTTGAACCAATCAGATTACTTGATATAATTTATTCCTGCAAACTCACAAACTGAATGTCAAACAGTGTAGATCCTGATCAGATGGCTTCTTCAGAAGCCGTCTGATCTGGATCTACACTGTTTGCAAATGTAGGGGCTGTTGTGAACAGCAGGATAAGGGTTAAGGGGTTTCTCTATAAAACATGTTAATGGGTTAATGGCTTTTCTTTGCATTTAGCTTGAAACAATACCATTACTTTGATTAACTATGACCAAATCTATTTAAATTTCACTGTTAAATGACATCAACCAATCAAATTATAGTCAAAGTTAGATAACCTGAATACCTTTGGGACCATGGAAATATGTTTGAAATAGAGGCAGTTCAAACTACTGAGGTTAAATCATAGTTTCTGGTCATGAAGTATAATGGGGATCACTTTAATATCTAAACTATCCTCTATGAAATAAAGGTTCAGTTGTATGTACTCATTAGAATCGCTTCAGTGAGGTGATTCTAATGAATACATGCTTTTACAGATCAAATCAGGAAAACCTCCCTAAAATATCCAAATACACCACAACCTCGTTATAACACGGTTCATTATAACAAGGTTTTGGATATAACACAGTTTCAAGATGGATCCCAAAAATGTATAGATTATATAGAAAAATGACCATAAATGGTCATTTTTCTATATAATCTATACATTTTTGTTTGGATATAACACGGTTGTTTAACTAACACGGTTTCTGCTTTGGACCCCATTAATAGTGTTATAAAGAGGTCATGGTGTATATGGATATCTGGAGGTATTGGATGAATTCTATAAGGACTCAAGAATGAGTTCAAATTAGCATTGGTAAATGAACTATCTGTGTTCGAGTTTTCAAAGTTACACTGAACTTGCAATTGCATTCAAATTCACAAACTAAATGACCAACAGTGTAGACTCTGATCAGATTCTTCAGAACCCATCTGATCAGGATCTCCACTGTTTGCAAAGGTGCCTAGTAAGAGTAATGTGATTCCGCAGGCAAGGGGTAACCTCATCATGAAAACACGTCTATATAATTTTGACCCACTTGAACCCACTTTTATATAGTAAAACTGGGGTTTACAGGGGTAAACCTTATTTTTCTTATTTCTGCTCTAAAATATAAATTCTGGGTACTCGTTAGAACTGCCTCGATGAGGCAAGTCTAATGTTAACCACAAATACAAATTGTGGGTACTCATTAGAACCGCCTTGATGAGGCGGTTCTAATAGGTACCCACAATCTATATTTTGAGCAGAAGTAAGTACAATATCACAATTTTTCATCTGCACATTTTCGTTTTTTTTCGGCAGTAATGTTTACAATGCATTTGTATAGGCCTGTTTTTGTAATGTAACTTACTTGAACAATCTCAGCTGACCAGCCACCATTGAGAAAGTACCAGTGGGTAGCTGGTATAACACCATATGCTACTAATCCTACATATATGGCTATTCGTTGGTGAAACCAGTGGTTAGAAAAATACCGGGGATGAAACTGTACAAATAGTGTGAGGCCAGATAAAACTGCTACGGTAAATAAATATATATCCCTCCATATCTGCAAAAGTAAAAGAACAATTTTAACATAAGTTGTAAACACAAGTGGAGCTGAGACATTTTCAAATATGGGTTTGTGTTATTGTTATTTTTCAAAGAAAATAAGGCCTGATATTCCATGTAAAATATCAGCCTAAAATATCAAAATATATCTTGTGTGACTTTTACCCGACATTGACATGAAATGATATCTCAAGCCCTGTCGCCCAATGAAACCAATAGGGTTTATAAGCATGGACGGACTGACTCACACCGCTTTGCCTGGGCACACTTAGATCCTCTAAGTGGTTTACCAGTACTTGTGTGCGCCCAGTTTCAGCTCTGTGTGGAAGCATCATGCAGCCCATCTATTTTTTCAAGACCCGATGGGCGGGGGCAGACATTAACTCTTTGTAAAATGTGGTATCTCATCAGAGTTTGCCACTCATCCAGCTATTTCTAGACACAACATTGGACAGTAGATTGTACTTGTTGAAATTTTAGAAAAGTTCGGTAAAGGGTTGAGGTGTCCACATACGTAGCCCTTAAGATGCCGAGAAAAACTACATCTGAAAATGTCGTCTGCTTATGTCGTCTGTTAAATCTTCTTGCAAATTTTTTTAAAATATTTTGCATACAGGCAAACAGTGTGGGCCCTGATCAGACTGCTCCTAGAGGAGCAGTCTGATCTGGGTCCATACTGTTGGCAAAAATGACTTTTAAAGTAATCAGCAAATCACTAAGCAGACGACAATTGTCGTCATTGGCATTTTATGAGTTAGGGTAAATATGGTAGCTCCAGAAACGGATGCATGACAATGGTAATTTTGGAATAATTTTTGTCATTTCACCATGAAAACATACATGTATGATGTGGGTACTTGTTAGAATCAGCTGTCTCTGTATGACCTTAGCTGTTGGTGGGATGTATAACTCAAACACACAAACTTGTTAGAATTGCCTTGATGGGATGAAATGACAAAATATTATCGCAAAATTATCTTTGTTTCCCCTCCATATATGAAATTATGCAAAGAGTCAATCAGAAATGTTGCTCTAATGATTCATTTCTTTTCTTTACCATAACAGAATTAACCCATTTGGTACTGGAAACCCCCAAATGGGTACACTGGCAAACAGTGGCGACCCAGATCAGACGCCGCAGAATGCGGCATCTGATCAGGGCCTACACTGTTTGCAAAACATTCAGCCAATTTCCAAATGAATATTGAAGAAAACACAACATGACACCCCTTTATTTTGAAATGGACTCCTGCTATATAAGGAGGAAGATTCCATTTGGTACAAAAAGGGTTCAAATGTTTGCTGATGGTGATTTCCTTGCCATCTTCAAACCAAGAATAATGCATACTGTAACTAATCAGATGCGAATAGTAAGTTACTCCAGCTTCACCATTGTCTGTTTGAAAAATATTTAGCAAGCACCTCAGCTCGTTCAACACCATTAAGATCATAAAAAGCCAGTCTGTTCCGTTAGCACACTTTCCCTAAGCATGCTTATACATAAGTGGTTAATCAGTGCCGTGCACATTCCTTCACCAGAAACTGACCTTCTAGAATCAGCAGGAAGAGAATGACCACAGAAAAGATTTCATTACGTTCAGAATGTTGCAGACATTTCAATATGTTCAGAATGTAGCAGACACAGCCTGTATATTACACCCCAAACTCTTTGTAACACTACTGTTGGGGTCCAAAGCAGAAACTGTGTTAGTTAAACAACCGTGTTATAGCCTAATAAAAATGTACAGATTATATAGAAACATGACCATAAATGGTCATTTTCCTATATAATCTATACATTTTTGGCAGCCATCTTGATACAGTGCTATATCCATAACCATGTTATAATGAACAGTTTTATAATGAGGTTGTGATGTACTTGTAATATCCTCATCACCAGTCAGATGAGCATTAAACTGAGCTACCATGGCCGGCCCACAAAGATCAAGAATTAACAAATATGTACAGTGAAATTCCACTATTAAGACCACCTGAACTTAAGACTAATTTTCTTTAAAAAGCATATTTAAAAGTTTTCAGTCATTCTTTCAGTGTGTTTTCAGCACTTAATTCTTCTAGACAGCGACCACCTCTGGGACTGTTCCACTTTTGAACAGTCCCAAAGGAGGTCATATTATGGGAATTTTACTGTACCCAGTATGTACTAGTGAAATTTCTTACAGAAAGACAATAGAATGCGTAGTGGACGGCAGGTAAGTAACATCCTATAACACCAATCAAAATTCCTCCTAGGTCAACAGCCAACCACCGACGACTAGCCTTTTCCGAATGGCACCCAAACATGTGAAAACCAGCAGAGCACAACATACAAAACTGAAATATATATAATTAATAATATTGGTCTTAAATAAAGGGAACTTGTAGGCTGTAGCATACAGGAACAGCCCTGACTTAGGCAACACTGTGCATTTTATTTAATGTTTACAAGCTCCTGCAATTAACTCTTGTTAACCCCACCTTAAACAAAGAGAAAAATGGGGTTTATCAGGGTTTACATTATTTTCATATTTCTGCTCAGAAACATAGACTGTTAGAATTAAGAAGCCTCCGTGGTGCAGTGGTTACGCTACTCGCCTTGTAAACCAGGGGTCGCAGGATCGATCCCGGGCTTCTCCAGACTTTCGGATGAGTCTTTAAACCGAGGTCCCGTCTCCGTATGACCTTAGCTGTTGGTGGGACGTAAAACTAAAACTCACTCACTCACTCACTGTTAGAATTAAATTTTGTAAGAATCACCTCATTTGGTTCAAACAAGTGCTTACAATTTACAATTTAATAGCATAAATAAGAAAATCCATATACACAGATAAGGTGGGCATTTTGTGCTGTTGTCACACTCACAGTGTTGAGGTTTTTATGTCCCTGTCTGCACTATTCAGGTCATTTTGGAGATGTTGCTTCCAATTTTGTGGGACATTTATCCAACAATTAGATGAAATGACATCTTAAGCACTACCACCCAAAGAAGCCCCTGTTATTTATAAGCAGAGGCGGTCTGAATACCACCACTTTGCCTGGGCAGGCTCAGACCTTCTAAGCAGTTTACCAGTACTCCATTATTTGATCAGTTTCTGATCTGTGTGGAAGAGCCATGCAGCCCAATTTATTTCTCCAAGCCCTGATGGGTGGGGGCCTAGGGTATTCTGTGATAAATGAAGGATAATTTTTGTCATTTCTCCATAAAACCCTTTCTTGTGGGTATTCATTGGAACAGCACTGCCCCAGCAAGGCGGTTCTTATGAATACTCACAACGTAGGTTTATATGGAGGAATAAGGAAAATTATCACCAATACCAAGTACATGTACCTTATCCCTTGTTATGAGATCATTAAAAATTTTCAACAGATAAATACCTTACCACAGCCAAGAAAAGACACATACAATATAGCTTTCCAAAAGAACTACATGTTTCAGAAGACAATGAGACTTACTATAATAGTAATGAAAAAACTACAAGTTCCTTAAAGAAGTTTCTGCTTGTATTTTTGTTTGCAGGAAAAGGACTTACTTAAAATACTTGCTAGGCATACAGATGTCATTGCAATATCTCGATGATCCTAAAATTTTATTTCAAATTTATTGCACAACGTGTGAAATTTCATTTTTCTTTATGGTGACATTTAGTCAGGTCATCATGAACTCTATTTTGGGATCTCACCATGTGTTAAAAGATCGATACACATTCTGAGAAGACAACTCATTCAAACTTATTTGAACTCCCTTATCAGTAAGGCTGTTCAGTCGACTTTCATTATCTCAAACTCCAAGATACTGGTTTGAGATAGTCAAACCTCGATAATTTGAAGTGCCAGGGACCACAGGAAATCCTTCGAATTATTGGTAGTTCGAATTTTCGAAAACGACAGTTTTCGGATATCTTTGGATATTCTTAGTCAATGCCATTGTATGACCATTAGTGCAATGTCATCTTGGCTCTTTGGTGAAGTAATGGGAACATCTGCCAAAGCATAAAAGAAAATGAGCTGCCGGAAGGTTGATCTTACCATCTTTAACGCTTGACAGGCAGCAGAAAACATGAACTGACATTTTTATTTACATCCATCAACAATAACGAAAATGAAGGTTAAATGTGAAGTATCAAACCATTTTACTGACAAAATATTTAACCCTGCAAAAAGGATAGCAGAATTGGCAATAGATTTGTATCAGTCTGCAATAAACCGGCTAACTACACCTTTCTAGCCAATGTAGTTTTGCTTATTGGCTCTACATTCACTTTCAAAAACTTCCATAAATGTTCAGGAAATTTGTTTACTTTCAGTTTTATCAGAATTGATATTTTAGCTGTAACCAAACACCCCAAATCGATCCCTTAACACCCCAATGAAAGGAAGAGAAATGTTCACTTAAACCCCGTAATTAAACACTTAAAATCATTAAATAAAAGGATCTGTGTTGATGAACTCAATTAAGGACAGCTATTAAGCAATTAAGGATCATCACTGTTAACAAGGTGTCAATTACCTGTAGTGGCTAATCAAACTTGCCGCACAAAGAAAACAAGATCATCATGCATGACCTTGATTAGCCATGCAGTATTTCGCATTTGAAAGAGGATTTTAACCCATGTACTAACAAATCTGTTCGAAAAATTGATTTTTTTGAAAAAGTCGAAATTTGAAAAATTGTTAATATTTTGCACTTAATAATAGAGAAAAATGTTGGAACCGTCTGTCGCCTTTGAAAAATCTGGTAGTTTTGAAAAATTAGAGTTCAAATTACTGAGTTTCCGCTGTAACAGTTTTGTTTGTTTGTTTTGTTTGTATTGGAGTTTAATGGCCCAGTCAACACTATTTAGGTCATTTATGAGCCGGTCAGTTTACCTATCCACACTTTTCCGTGGCAGGCTTATACGTAAGGGGTTAACCAGTACAGTGCACATTCTTTCGCCAGAAACTGACAACTGCCCTTCTTGAATCAGCGGAAGGGAGAGAATGACCATAGAAAAGATTTCATGATCAATCTCCACGAAAGAATGCTGCCGATCCCGGCAGGTATCTAATCCCCATCCTCCTGATCACCAGTCAGACGCGCATCCGACTGAGCTACCGAGGCCACCTCCACTGTAACAGTTGTTTGAGATAAAAGAAGTTGAAATCTAAGGAACATACACATGTACAGCAAAACTAACATAACAGTGTACAAAATTTAGTTTGACTTAAGCCAGTGTTTGAGATAATCAGTCTACTCTAAAAGGTATTTTTTCACACATACCACAATGAGCCAATGTATTGGGACAGAAAAGCCTAAGCAAACAGTGTATACCCAGATCAGAGCAGTCTGATCAGGATCTACACTGTCTGTCATTGTGTCTGAACTTTTTGGACTCCTTGCTGTATCATGAAACAAATTTAATAAAATTTCAGGAGAAATACAGCAAGTCCTCAAGGTGTCCGAAGTTTTAGGACTTTTATGATAGATCCCTTTTCTTCAGGACTGGGTGTATAGTTAAGCAACCGAAATCTATAGAAGTTGTCTCATTTGTGTTTAATATGGAAAATACAGCTCCAGATAGGATAAGTAATGAGGATAATTAAATGATGATTTTTCTTATGTCTCTTTAAAAACATAAGTTGTGGTTACCTATTAGAATCGCCTCATTGTGGTGATTCTGACAGGTATCTACAACATATAGTTCTAAAAAGAAATAAGGAAAAGGAAAAAAAAAATGAATAAATATATACCCCCAGGGATCATCCTAGGCCCAGAAAGCAGGGAGAAGTGACTTCTCCCTCCAGCACTGACAGGGCAAAATGAGGGACAAGAGGGAGAAGTAGGGCTCGAGAAAAACGACTACGGAAATTGTCAAGCCGAATTTTCGGTAATTTCCGTAAATATCGTTGTTTATTTGCAATTTAGAAATACAGTGTGCGGGTGTGTTATCGTTACGAATTACATACCAATGTTGCTGTTGCACTTGCTGAATGATTAAGCACATCGGTATCTCGATTATAGCAGCAATAATCAGACATCAGATACTTATCTACTTTCATTTTCTCCCGCTCACTTAGTCACTGAAGGGCGCTTAAGGGAAACAACCGATTTAATCTCACCTCGACGTTATGAGTCATGTTGTGCAGTCGGGCGGGAGTTTCGATCTGCGCGACCGTGATATGTAGGCAAGTTGCTGCAGGTGCAATGGGGCATTTTTTAATATGTTCTTTTCATCTATCATATCCTATTCCCTTTTTTCTAGTTCCCATCTTAGCGCCTGATTGGGACTTGACATCACGGTTTTTATTTGTTAAGGTAATCCTGTTAACCCATTTAGTACCAGAAACCCCAACACGGGTACCCTGGCAAACAGTGCAGTAAAAATCAAAAATGAGTTCCTTTAAGAGCAATGTAAACATTCATAAGAAAGAAGATGGGCCATACTACGTAGTTTTGGCTAATAAAGCCTCATCAGTGACCCTGTAATGATCCGGCAAACAAAGCCAGAGGAAACATACTGCAATTTTGCGAATTTCGAATAGGCAGTCGATTCAAAGACTGATATAAATCAAAATGGGGTCCAAATAATTAAAAACCTGTCAAGAATGAGTCTTAACAAATAATTTATTTCTGATATCTCAGAATATTCACGATGATCTCAAAGGACCAAAAGTAAAATATAAACTGCACTATGGTTGATGTACGGGGAGACGTTTTACGGCCGCCACACGGCACAACACCAGCTACAGTGAAGGCAAATAAAAATCAAAAATGAGTTCCTTTAAGAGCAATGTAAACATTCATAAGAAAGAAGATGGGCCATACTACGTAGTTTCGGCTAATAAAGCCTCATCAGTGACCCTGTAATGATCCGGCAAACAAAGCCAGAGGAAACATACTGCAATTTTGGACCCTGTAATGATCCGGCAAACAAAGCCAGAGGAAACATACTGCAATTTTGCGAATTTCGAATAGGCAGTCGATTCAAAGACTGATATAAATCAAAATGGGGTCCAAATAATTAAAAACCTGTCAAGAATGAGTCTTAACAAATAATTTATTTCTGATATCTCAGAATATTCACGATGATCTCAAAGGACCAAAAGTAAAATATAAACTGCACTATGGTTGATGTACGGGGAGACGTTTTACGGCCGCCACACGGCACAACACCAGCTGCAGTGAAGGCAAATAAAAATCAAAAATGAGTTCCTTTAAGAGCAATGTAAACATTCATAAGAAAGAAGATGGGCCATACTACGTAGTTTCGGCTAATAAAGCCTCATCAGTGACCCTGTAATGATCCGGCAAACAAAGCCAGAGGAAACATACTGCAATTTTGCGAATTTCGAATAGGCAGTCGATTCAAAGACTGATATAAATCAAAATGGGGTCCAAATAATTAAAAACCTGTCAAGAATGAGTCTTAACAAATAATTTATTTCTGATATTTCAGAATATTCACGATGATCTCAAAGGACCAAAAGTAAAATATAAACTGCACTATGGTTGCACTATCGATCAGACGCCGCAGAACGCGGTGTCTGATCAGGGCCTCCACTGTTTGCTAAAAGTTCAGTTATTAACTTATTTTCCAAATAAATTTTCATGAAAACATAACCTGACACCCATAAATTTTGAATTGAACTCCTGCTATATAAAAGGAGGAAGATTCCATTTGGTAAAAAAGGGTTAAAGTCGCACCTCTATCTTTTATTGATATGTAAAATGAGACGCACGTTTTTCATGCGTCAATCATATTGCCAAGATCAAAAAGACCGATCGTCTCATGCTGCGCGGACAAGTCTGATTGCTCAAAGTCTAAGTGGCCATGAAATAAGATCAAAGATGCCGATCTGGACTAACCCGATTCACCTATTTACATAATTAACTGATCTGACAACTTGTGCTCAACGCTTCAGGTGGTCAGTTTCTGACTCGAGCAATAAACACATGAAGTTGGATTATTAATTATCGGATTATCAATAGGTGTTTTTGTTATCAACTTTGTGCCTTTATTGATGGATATAACTTCGCATTTGAAAAGCCGATCCTGGAGACAAAGAGAAAAAAAAGTCGGAAAAAACAGGGCGAAGTCAACTTCTCTTTTCCAGGCGAAGTTCTTCAACTTCGGGCGAAAAAGTCGCCCGAATCGCCCCCTCGGCTGATCCCTGACCACTTCCCACCCCCACACCAAATAGGTTTAAGGTCAATAAAAAAAGGAAAAACAAAGTGTTATGGACACTAAAGAATTAGAGAGGGGAATAACCTTAACAGTATTGATCCCTTGACTCTTTTCTGTAGCAATAATATCTCATGAATATCAACATTTATGATAAGATTCCTAATATTATTAAACAAGATATGCAGAAAAAACAAGTTTTCAATAACTACAAAGGGGAATAACTGTATAACTATAACCCCTGATTTTTTCAATCGACAACAGCTTATCAATATCAACATTTATGCAAAAAATGATAAGATTCCTAAAATTATTAAGCAAGATAGACAGGAAAAAAGTAAATTGTTGCTGTCAACAAAAGTGCCACAGACAACTTACAAAGAACTTTGTTTGTTTGTACTGGAGTAAAATGGCCCAGTCAATACTATTTTAGGTCATTTTTGAGCCGGTCAGTTTTTTCCTGGGTAGGCTTATACGTAAGCTTTTAACCAGTATAGTGCACATTCTTTTGCCAGAAACTGACAACTGCCCTTCTTGAATCAGCGGAAGGGAGAGAATGACTGTGGAAAAGGTTTCATGGTGAATCTCCACGAAAGAATGTTGCAGACCCCAGCAGGTATCGAACCTGCATCCTCCTGATCACCAGTCAGATGCGCATCCGACTGAGCTAACGAGGCCAGCCTTTCAAAGAACTACATAGTGGAATTATTATAACAGTATTCATGATCTGTGGATCCTAATTTTTCTTTAGCAGTAACATCTCATGAATATCAACATTTAAGCAAAATATGATAAGATTCCTATTACAGTATTATTACTCAAGATATTCAGGAAAAAAAAAAGTGTTACAGACAAAAGTGTAACAGACAACTTTTAAAGAAATACAAAGGGGAATAACTAACAATGTTGATCCCTGGACCCTTTCTTTCTGTAGCAGGAACATCTCGTATATATATCAACATTTATGCAAAATATGATAAGATAACAAAAATTATTGCTCAAGATATGCATGAAAAACCGAAGTGTCACAGACAAAAGTGTAACAGAAAACTTTTAAAAAGTATGAAGGGGAGTAACTATTACAGATCTGATTCCGCAATGTTTACTTTTCTGTGCAGCAACATGCCATGAATATCACATTTATGTAAAATACAATAAGATTCCTAATATTAGTAATCAAGATAATTATGTAAGAAAAACCAAAATGTTACAGACGGACAACGTGAAAACAGTATACCCGAATGGGGAGGGGGGTATAATTGTCCCTTAATTATCCTCACTACTCCTCCTCATCTGGGAAAATATATCAATTCCAAAATTTTAGATTAACCCAAGAATTCCACCAAAGGCTATGTCACAAAGCCATGAAATTTCGGTCAAGGTAAACATTGATGTGTGCATTAAAGTAACCATTCCTCGATGCAAGCTTGAACCAAGTATCATTAATGAAGTTATTATAGTTCTTGAGAAATGGATTTGAACATTAAGCTGAACACTTGGGTTGACAAAATAGATCACAAGGTCAATGATCCACGAAATGTACATGTAGGTCAATGTCAAATATGGATAATTGCATTATAATAGCCATCACTAGATGCAAGCTTGTACCAAAAATCATTAATGAAGCTCTTAATAGTTCTTGAGAAATTAATTTGAATAGTAGGGTGAAAGCTAGGTTTGACGCAATAGTTAACAAAGTCATTGAACCATGAAAAGTGAGTCAATGTCAAATATGGATGCTTGCATTATCGTTGCCATCCCCAGATGCAAGTTTATACCAAGTATCATTAATGAAGCTCTTACAGTTCTTGAGAAATGAACATAAATAGTAGGGTGAACGCTAGGTTTGATGCAATAGTTTTCAAGTCAGTGAACCATGAAAAGTAGGTCAAGGTCAAATATGGATGCTTGCATTATTGTGACCATCCCTAGATGCATGTCTGTACCAGGTATCATTAATGAAGCTCTTATATTTCTTGAGAAATGAACTTGACCATTTGGGTGAAAGCTAGGGTTGTCACAAATGTTGATGCACTGACAAACGGACGGAGGGAAAATAGGACGCCTATATTGCACCATGCTGATAGTAGGTGCGACAAAAAAAAAAACAAGGATACTGAAAGATCATTTCCTGTTTTCTTGTTCTAAAAACGTAAGTTGTAGGGGCAATGTATTTGTCAGAAATGCCTCATTGAGGCAATTCTAACAAGTAAAATAGGGAAATAAGAATAAAATATCCCAGAATTATCTTCATTCTCCTCCTTATCTGGAGCTATGAATTCGTCTTTTAACCCTTAAAACACCAAGAAAAACTACATCTGAAAATATCGTCTGCTTATGTTGTCTGCTGAATCTTTTTGCAAACTTTTTTTAAAGATATTTTTGCATACAGGCAAACAGTGTGGACCCAAATCAGACTGCTTCTAGAGGAGAAGTCTGATCTGGGCCAACACTGCTTGCAAAAACGAGTTTTAAAGTAACCGGCAGATGACAAAGCAGATGACAATTGTCATGATAGGCATTTTATGAGTTAAACAAGCAGAGGTTGACAGAGGTGATAAAATATTATTTACCTGATAGCACAACAATCCTATAGTCACAATGATATGATCTGACAAACTTCCATGGTTGTATGGGATTTCAATGATGTTGTCATACAGCATGAGAAAAGAAAATAAGAAGAAGCCTCCAAGATGTGACCAGATGTTGATTGTCTCATTGCTCCATATAAACATACTGAAAAAAGTACACAGTTACACCTTAATCACAGAGTTTCTGAATTAACTCAGATGGTTTCATTTGGACTGTATCTGATCGAGTTGCAACAGAGAGCTTTCAGTCACAATTGAAATATAATTTTCATTTGCAGTGATGAATGCCAGAAAGAGCAGTCCTTCAGATTGGGACATAACAGGTGCCCCCCCCCCCCCACCCACTGTGCAGGGAGAATCATCCCCTATGCAGGTCAAAGATAAAGATAAAGAAGCTTTATTTAACGTCGCATATCCGAAACAAATAACATAAGCTCTTTACAGCTTTTTTGCGACAAACAAAGTATCCTTTAACATAACAAATACTTACAAGCCTTCATTTATCTTCCTAGGAATACCTCTGATAATGTGAGCGTCAGCCAAGGGAACTCCTAGTACAATTTTTCACGCCATTGGTATGGCGCCGCCAGGGATGGAACCCCCGACCTCCCATTCCCGAAGCGGATGCTCTTCTACCACTGAGCTATCGGGGCCGGTCTATTAATAAAGATAGGTACTTGAACCTGCAGCAGCAACTCAAACAAGGGCATCCAAAGTAAACAACTCACAATATCGTAGGTATCAGTCCTATAGCAATTCCCTGAAAAACTCTTTCTTTCCTAGAACTATAGTCTTCCCTCTTCTGCGGTGAATGCCAAGACCGCAGAAGAGTTCAAAACAAACTCTGAGATAGAGACTCAGAGGTATGCGATTTAGGATACCTCTGTTATTCAGATTGTAAAATAGTATTAAAGACTCATCTAGTGACTTTTTTTTTCTTAGCTAAATTCTAAATTTAGCCACTCATTTAGCCACCCATCTAACTGAGGTAATGGCCAGATGTGACCGACTTAGTATAAGAAGATAGGTACATGTAGATATACTTTTATACAAAGGTCTAAAGGGTGCTGCCAGCAGTCCAACAGATGACCTTGTTCCCCCAGCTAGGCACTGTAGAAATCACCATTTTTTGATATTTCAAACCCTTACTGCAAGAACGGACATTTATAAAGAACCATTCTTTCCCTCGAACCATTAGAGACTGGAATGCCCTTCCCTATTCGACAGTTGAAGGTGCTGAGGATTGTGTAGCTAAGTTTACCTCATTGATTAGAGCTGGGGACTAAATTCCCATACCACAGGTCCTGGTGTGTGAATGTCATTTGACATGTCACCAGTAACAATTCTGATTCTGTGTTAATAATTTACCAGAAATACAGGACCAGACTTTTACTTCGAAAAAGTCTAATTTGTCTAATATACATATGGTTAAAACTATTAAAAGATGTTTGCATATAAAATGTTTTTTTTTTAACCCATTTAGTACCAGAAATCCCAAAATAGGTACCCTGGCAAACAGTGCAGGCCCAGATCAGACGCTGCAGATTGCGTTATCTGATCTGGACCTACACTGTTTGCAAAAAGTTCAACCATTTTCCTAATAAATTTTGAAGAAAACACAACCTGACACCTGCAAATTTTGAAATGGACTTCTGCTATATATATGGGAGAAGATTCAATTTGGTACAAAAAGGGTTAATATAGAAGGGTTTTCTTTACACAACCTTGTAAAATTGAAAATGTTTTCCTTACCTTTTCAGGCATAAGCTAAATGGAAGTGAAACACGATAGCCACTGGTCACATAAGGATTTCCTTTTAAAAAGTCTGGAACATCACTGTAGCCATAGAGTGGAATGTCTTTTTCTGTAACATCACATAAACCGGAGCTGCAAGTCTTTTCAAACCCATGATCAATTTCAATGTCTAGAATTTGATAACTGTCATGGCGTGCCAGATGCCCACCACTCTGTCTGTTCTTTATGTTTTCGTACTGTCCCAAGTGACCCATCATTTCAGTTAATACTGTTATGGATAAAGCACAGATATGATTAAAACAAATCTAACAGACCTCTTTCTGAAAACCTACACCATGCATTGTACAGTGTTGACCTTGAAGAATTCATAATTTTTTCAATCTTTGTCATGTCAGAACCCTAACATTTTGTCCTTTAACTGTTGATATAAGATAAATTTATGGGTCGGGTATAAAAGCCAAGGCCGGGCCGAGCCAAATCTGCTGATCCTAAGATTGTGTATTTCATCTCTTGTTACAATTCAGATATATATTTTGGTCAGTTTGGAATTAAGATTGTTATAAATACATGTACATGTAACATATTTGATAACGAAGGTTCATCTCTGTACATTACATAATTTTCTTATAAACAGCGTTCTATTGAAATCGAGGGGTATAAAAGCCTAGGCCAGGAAAAACGATAGTATTTCTTTACTTCTTGCAATTTAGCGGTTAAAGTACTCTTTTGTCCTGAAAATATTTTAATTTGAGTATTCTTACCATGTCTTCATAGAAAAATATAACAAACATATAAAACTCAAATTAAATGAGCAATTTTCCTATTTTCTAATTGTTTCTATTTTTAGATTGACTTAATCAAAGAAAACGACTGAAATGGACTGAAAGGGAAAACAGTTTTGTTTACTGCAGCTGGAATTAAAGAAATATAAAAAATACATTTTTTCTTTATCATTAAATATATTGTTTTATCATATGACGTCGCGCCTGAGAGTGTAATAACGCCATGTAATAAATTCTATAATCCACTAGTGGATTAAATATGCAAATTAGTTAGAAAGCCCCGTAACGTTACTCTTGTGACGTCCTTAACAAAGCCACGTTTATAATGGCAGAACATTGTCGTTTTTGTCAGCAAATTGTGAAAAAATGTGTTTTAAATGTCATATGATAAATAGAATCTTGCATTCATGTTCATGTATTATTGAATTTATAAAACTTGTTGACGAAAAGGGATAAAATGCTCGGCAAAGCCTTGCATTTTATCCCTTTTCCTCAACTCGTTTAATAAATTCAATAACGCATGAGCACTCATGTAAGATCCTCTGTATATGCTTTAATATATATATACACATTAGAAAATTCTGATTCTGACTTATATATACATGTATATATATGTATTAAAGTATATAGCTAAATTTTTATATTTCATTAATTCCAGCTAGCAGTAAGCAATATTGTTTTTTCCTTTTTCGGTACTTTTCTGTTGATTTCTAATAATTAAGTTAATCTAAAAATAGAAACAATTAGAAAAAAAGAAATTTGATCATTTAAGGCGATTTTGATATGTTTAATATATTTTTCTTTAAACACATGATACAAATAATCAAATTTAAATATTATCAGGGCAAAAAGAAGCACTTGAATAACCGATTTTGCAAGAAATTAAGAAATATTAACATTTTTCCGACCTCAAGTGCTGCGCAGGAAATAAACAAACCTTTCTTTCTACTTATACTGCCAACGGTCACATTTGACCATTACTCGCAGGTGTACATTACATACACTGCAGGTTTGCAGGGCTGAAAGCCTACACAGCAATCATGTAATTGCAGTAGGGGTCTTTAACCTGCACAGGGGGCCTCCAGTTAACATCCCGATCCGAAGGACGGTGCACTTTTTGGCAGCCATCCCTGTAAATGATGCCAATGGAGCGTGTTCTGACACCAAAATAAACACCACCTCCGGGGATCAAACCAGAGGCCTCTAGCATCAGAGACAAGTGCACTAAACACTGAGCTTTCACGCTCCTCGAGCTATCTGTTGTTGTTGGTGTCCAGCCTTTTCAGACTCAGCAACTTTTCCAAGCTGATATTTATATGGGCAAACCCCTTTTAATACAGTTCAGCATATATTACACAGTAGCCAATTTAAGGTCATAACTTTACTACATCAACTTCTAACAGTTTCCAATATTGGCCGCTTGAAAGCACCGTGATCCAATATACATGTATACTGAGAGCTCCAGTCGAAAATCTTTCATTTGTCAACATCCGTTAAATAGCCCCTCCACCTGGTTATAACATATGTACAGATATGTACAAAGCCTAGTTAGATTCATTCTGAGAGTCTATTTCAAAAATTTCACTCTGGAGTATAGATCACATTGGAGTAGAGTAGACAATGCAGTCAATACTATGCCACATTGGATTATCTATACACGACTGACCCCTGACACTTTCACTAGAACAGTCCAATATAAGTTCAACAAATTGCTAACTAACACTTAGATAGCTATCAACCAATCCTTCAGGATTATTATGGTTCAGGATAACTCTTAACTCTTCCCTAAAGCCATTCCTTATCACATCAAACCTTGGACACTCTGCAACAAAGTGCACAGGAGTTTCAGCTCCCGCACCACATAGGAGACAGCAATCACTAACAGCATATTGATTGAATTTTGCCCGATTTTCTTGTAGGACATAAATACCCGTAAGAAGACGAAGTTTCAGATAGGCTCTTTTGACAGTTCTAACATTGTGTGTTAATGACTTCCATACTGGGTGTGTCTGTCCAACTTTAAGAGATCTTACATTTAAGTACATCAGGGATGACTTTGTGTCACGATAGCAATGTACCTAAATGTATGAGTCAATCTGTGTCTTAACCTGTGTTTTCCAATGTTCAAGGGAGTCAATGTGCTTGTCATTAAATGTCAACATGGTAGATGTTGGGTAAGTCGTATTTGTAAAGAAACTTGCATTCTGCAAAACCAGCTTTTGCTGTCTATGGATTTGACAAGAAGCTGCCACTGAGCAACCTCATGCTCAAGTCACAGTCAAGTGTGTTCTTATGATATAAAACACTGCCCATTAATGTGAGTTTCCTAAGATCAAGTTCCTGTTGGATTGGTCAACAGTTATATACTGGAACCAACTCCCAGCCCAGATAGTAGTCCAGAGTTCTCACTACGATTTTGAAAACAGGAGTTTAAGAATCCATCCATGGAAAAAGTTGGATTCAAATCTGAAAAGTTAGTTATTTGACCTAAAAAAAAAAACGTGTCAATTATGGCTAAATGCGTACGGCGCAGAGTGTGTCTGTAAGATTCCAAAAGACTTGGGGGCTTGAACCCTTATCCTGCTTAACATGACAAACCCTTTTCTTGCAGTGGAGATCCAGATCAGATGGCTTCTATCTAATCAGGATTTACACTGTCAATCAGATTGTGAATTTGAATGATTAAATTACATTAGGTTTTGAAAGTCAGGAGTGGATGGCGGCAAAATTAATTTATTCATCAGGATAAGGGTTTATGAGCAGTTAACATTTCAGGAGTGGACAGCGGCATAATTAATTTATTCTCAGGATAAGGGTTTATGAGCAGTTAAGGGTAGCACAGGCTCTGATCAGGCTGCTCCACCAGAAAAAGTATGTTCAGATCATGCACTACATCCTAGAACATAAATGGAATCTGAAACTTTTGGATTCTTATAATATTTTGCATAAATATTAAAGATGTAACACAACCAGAGATAATCCAGAACTGACAGAGAAAGTTGTCCGTATATTCCATGTTTTCTGATAATTAATTTCTTTTTACTCAAATAGGCGGCTAAGGCCTAATCAAGGTAACTCCATAAACAATAAAGACATTGTTCAATAGACGGATCCAATGTTTTGACACATGACCTTGTTTACCTGCCATTGCGCATGCGCAAAATTACTTTTCCTTCCGATAACGATCTTTCGTGGTTGGCAAAAAGCCCTGGTTCCATATAAACACATTGCAAATTGGTTTAATATTACGGGCATATTTTAGTTGACTGTCACAGAAAATCGATCTAATTACACTTTAAATGGGTAGATATATATATTTTAGAGTTCATTAATGCATCTTCCGCATTTAGTCATTCGTTTTGCTCATTTTTATTACAAATAATTAAGACTGTCCCGCCTCGTTACCTGCATAAGTTTAACAGGTAATTATCATCAAAAACATCCTCAAATCTCCTAGAAACCAATAATTACTAGCTAAGAAATGTCTATTATAAAAGTTTAAAGCTCAAATTCGTCGTTTCGAGTCCAAACAAAATACAAGTTTACAGAAAATAACATCGCATTTACAATGGCGATAAATGGCCAAATATGTTTTTTGCCCACCACCGGTACGTCCCGGCAAATAGTATTATTGAGCGATGACGTAGTGTTTGGATGTGTCTATATGAAAGTGGACCAACCAAGGTTGGCAAAAAGCCGGTCAATATGGGCATTGACCGGGCCGGTGGTTAAAACCGGTTTTAACCGGTCATTACTGGTCAATTAAATCACTTGAGTATATACCTCTGTCCTGTTGCTAAACTGGTCTTAAAAGCTTCCCCCTACATCATGTACATGATGTTAGACTATATTTTCACCACCGAACAAGACAAAATAGTTTTTATTAATAACAGTAATTATTTGAGGTATCTTTTATTTAATCAAAAGTCAAAAGACATCATTGCTGGTCGATTGACTCACTGAACTGTAGACAGTGGCAAAGATCTGATTGCTAAATTGACCAATTACATGTCCCTAATAGGGGTATTATAAACTGACACAAGGCTTTATTCATAATGTGTGAAATTTTGATTTATATGCAATATGTGCAGTATCTTATCTTCAAGCTATTACTGAAGGTGTCAAAAATGAATGAAACCTAAAGGCCCAATTTGGAACTTTTTCACTATTTTGGCAGATAACAACAACAAAAAAAAAACAGTGCAAGGTGTTAAAGTTAGTGCTAAGGTCTTGAGACTGATGAGTAAAAAGCAAAAATGCCTAGGGCTAAAAAAGACAGAAAGTATTGCTAAGTGGCCACTTGAAGAAATAACATCTGAACCTGAAACTCTATCAAATGATCAGCCTCCAGCAAAGAGAGCAAAACTTCAAAAAAGTTTCAGTAGCTTTGCTTTTTTAACACTAAAATTATTCAATTGACCACTCAATATTTCAATCGACCAGTATTGATCAGTATTGACCACTTTGGGAGTATTGACCGTGACGGTTTTAACCGGTTAAAACCACTGGTTAAAACCACCCAACCTTGAAGTGGACAACCCCACCCCGCCCCCCACGAGTCTTAATTTCTTTAATCGTGATAAAGACGATTTATACACTAGATTATCACATCCTTTTGTTATGTCTCTGACATTTTTTCAACAATCAAATTACCGATAATCCAAATGTGTTTACAAGTATCCAGAAACAAAACAATCAATTTATGTTAATCAGCCACATGCATGATTTCATCACACAAAACACCTGCATCTCACAGACTTCAAGACTGACCTGTCAATCTTCTAGCCGTGACACTCTGATTGGCTGAGAGAGCAATACAGACAACAGTCCTCGCCAGATAATGGTTGAACAAGCATGACCATCAATGTCATTCAGTAGCACAGCAGAATCCTGTTTTTATCTATAGTGATGCCCTGAAGAACTCGTTTTTTCCTAGAACTATTCCCCAATGGAATAGTCTTCCCTCCTCTGCGGTGAATGCCAAGTCCGCAGAAGAGTTCAAAGCCCGCACAGTGTAAGATTGGGTCTCAGAGGTATGCGTTTTACGATACCTCTGTTATGCAGATTGTAAATAGTTTTAAGGACGCATCCAGTGCCTCTCTTTTTTTTTTTTTTTCAGCTAAATTCTAAATTTAGCCACCCAATCAACTGAGGTAATGGCCAGATAAGACCGACTCAGTATAAGAAGATAGATAGATATCTCTTCTTGTATGTTCTTTTACCACTATCATCTGTTCTTAACTTTTTTTTTAACTTTGTACCATGACTGTAAGTCATAATCCACCTGCACGTAATCCTCGCTAGGGAGTGTTGCAGAATAAAAAGAAAGAAAAAATCCGTACCCTATGCTGAAGCGGCATTGACAGGTAGACTCTGAATCCATTTCATAAAGGAGCGGTGCAACTGCTCAAGCTGCACGACATCCTTGAGACTAAGACAAAACACTTCGTACAATTATCAATTATGTTATTCATAATAATTTGATACCAAAGAGACAACAATATATCCAATTGTAACAAAGATTTCAAGATTTATTAGACGAAATATAAAAATCTTCGGATCGGCATTTTTGGCTCGGTCTGGGCTATTAAACCGGATCAAATTTGTGTCCATAGTTTGAAAAAGAGATCATCAATTGAATATGCATTAATTACAGCTTCAAAAACATTATGGTGGAGTGATCACAGTGATTTTTCAAGCCAGATCATGTTTGTTTGTTGTTTTCTTGTCATGCCCACCGATACCTCCTTTATGAAGAGCTTCCAGTGGTCAAACTAAAACACGACATGAAGCGTTATTTTTCTTTCGGTGCGTACAACCACCAATTACCGGATCGGACCGGACCGGACTTATTTGGGCCATTATTTCTTCAGAATAGAAGTTAAGGCAATGATCAAGAATCGATACAATTAACCCACACCACCAATCAGAGACACCAAAGGGAAAGAAACACAAACATTAAACAACTAGACCCAAAAGAAACCAAGGTTGGGTGGTCAAAACCAGGGGTGGTTTTAACCGTTAAAACTGCCCCGGTCAATACTCCCAGAGGGGTCAATACTGGTCAATTGAAATATGTCAATTGCATATTTTTAGTGTTGCTATGCCAAAGCTACTGGAACTAGTCTGTTGAAGTTTTGGTCTCTTTACCAGAGGCTGATCATTTGATAGAGTTTCAGGTTCAGATGTTATTTCTTCCAGTGGCCTGGAGCGTGACAGCTCAGTGGTTAGTGCACTTGCCTCTGATGCTAGAGGTCCCGGGTTCGATCCCCGGCAGCGGCGATAAAATTTCGGTGTCCGAACAAGCTCCATTGGCATCATTTGCAGGGATGAATGTCATAAAGTGCACCGTCCTTCGGATCGGGACGTTAACTGGAGAATCCCTGTGCAGGGAGAACCATCCCCTGTGCAGGTTAAAGATCACTACCGTAATTACATGATTACTGTGTAGGCTTTCATCCTGCAAAACCTGGAGTATATGTAATATACACCTGCGGTAATGGTCAAATGTAATCGATGCAGTATCAGAAGATAGATAGATAGCAATACTTTCTGGAAGGCATTTTTTTTTGGGGGGGGGGGGGGGGACAGACAGAGGTGAGTGGTACAATCTGGGACAACAATTCTTCTTTTCTGACCTTAAATCCATGATAAATTCAGCTTATTCATGAAAATCAAAAATATGAACAATTGATCTTACCTATAAAGGAATAAAGGATAATTACAACGATTGATTGAAAAGAACAGACATGTCTACAGTTCAGTTAGCCAATCCAACCTCTTCAGTTGACCAGCAATAATGCCTTTTGTCTTCTGATCAAATAAAAAAAAAGATCTCAAATAATTAGTTATTAATAAAAACTATTTAATCTTGTTCACTGATGAAACTATAGTTTAACCTTGAGTACATGATGTAGGGGGAAAGCTTTTAAGACCAGATAGCAACAGGACAGAGGCATATACTCCAGTGATATAATAGACCAAGCTGACCACCAATCGACCAGAAATAACCGGTTATATAACCGGGTTTAACCACCGGCCTGGTCAATACTCATATTGGCCTGATTTATGCCAACCTTGAATGGAACATCAATAGCGGAAAGCCAAAAGGACAGTTACTTTCCCACAAAATGGTCAATTGGCTATCCAAAACAAAAAGATATATCAGAATTGTTACTGGTGACAGGTCAAATGACATTCGTACACCATATAAGCGATACACACACTCAAAGACAAACCATAACAAAATAAACCGCGACAGAAGAACCCACTTGGAACGGTCAGTGTAGAGAATTTCACTGGCAGGGGCGGGGGTGCTTAAATCGATTTTACGCGGACGCGATCCTCGCCCTTACTTCTGTCGCGATTTAGACAACTTTGTTCAGTCCACACGAAGGCCTCCTGTGACTTATTAGTGCAACATCTCCGAGAACACACACAAAAAAAAAAAAAAAAACAACAACAAAAAAACAAAACAAAAACACAGAGATGAAACAATGGTTGGGACTCGACAGCAAGAAAGCAATGAACTGCTGGAGTCAAAAGAAAACCAAAAGTTAGACCCCAATGGGCCTGACAGAGACAGTGCATCAGGTACCAACAAGCATTACATAAAAGTAAATTCTAATTCTCAGTAAGCCTTTCTTATGAATGTTTTCATTGCTCTTAAAGGAACTCATTTTTGATTTTTATTTACACTGGAACGTCATAGAATCTGAGGCCTGACCCACCGGCATGCAATTAAAGAGGGAAGCAAAGTTGACAACCGTGATTGGGTTAGCTACCATGCATGCAATCTGTCGTATAATATTTATGTTGTACCCAATCATTTTATATCAAAAATATTTTATGAAATTTGGTACTGAAATCATTACAAGCATATATTTGAATTTTCTAAATTTATATACCATAGTCACCATAAAATTCGGGTTCCGATAGCGGCCCTACTAAACAATGCTGAGACTGACAAGGACAGCACAAGGACAGCACATGGGCTGACAAGGACACTTAAAATGTCAGAATATAACATAACTAGAATTGTCTTCATAGGACACGGATGCCCCCCTCCCCCGCCATATGACATGGGACAGAAGTGAGTCTCTTAAGTGAGTGTTATGTAGCAGACTGTGTGAGTACAACATTTTTGACTTTGGAGGTACTAATCTGGGTCATGTGAACGATACTTCTGCCAAGTACATGCGATTTCAAAATCCATCTAAGAGTATGGAAGTTATTGACCAGACACGAATAAAAGACCCTTGATTTGATCTGTAAGTCTGACGTTGACATGAGAGGTACCAATCTGGGTCATGCAGGAGACACATCGTCTCAGCATGGTAAACATTTCTGCCAAGTTACTTCAAAATTCATCAAAGAATTAAAAAAAATATTTTCCGGACACGAAAAAGGCCCCTTTTACCTTTGACCTCCAAGTATGACATTGACTTTAGAGGGACAGACCTAGGTCTTGCGTGCAGCATCATCTAATAAAGGTGAAAATTAAATAAATTCGATTTGCCAGAGTGTCTAGTCATGTAACTGACTTCAACACTCATAATAAATTGTTAACGGCTAATTAAACTTCTTAATCAGGGTTATTGGTATCATAAACTATGCAAAGCCTTTTCAAAATTTTATAGACGTCATTCCGATTTAATTTCAAAATTCAATGTTGGACTTAAATCTCTTCTGCAACAAGTGTCTATCGGAACCCCAATTTTATGGCGACTTAGTATATAAATTCAGATAAATATATAATTGGAATGAGTCAGCACCCGATTTCGTAAAATCATTCTTCGATATTAAAAGATTGGGTATAACACGAAGATGTTGCACTGATGAGTTAGGAGGCCTTCATGCGGACTGAACAAATTCTTTGTCTAAATCGCGACGGAAGTAAGGGCAAGGATTGGGGCCATGTAAAATCGATTTACGCCCCCCCCCCCCACCCAGTGGAATTCGTTTCACTGACCGTCCCAATGCACAATGCAGTTCTTCTGTCGCGGTTTATTTTTGTTATGGCTTGGTTTTGGGTGTTTGTACCGTTTATATTATTTTGTCTGGGATAACCAATTGGCCATTTTGTGGGAAAATAACTCTTTTTGGCTTTCCGCTTTCGATGTTTCCATGAGGATCTAGTTGTTTTATGTTTGTGTTTCTTTCCCTTTGGTGCCTCTGATGGGAGCTGTGGGTTAATTGTATCGAATCCTGATCATTGCCTTCACTTCTATTATAAAGAGACAGTGAACAGGGTGTTAAAATTAGATCACAGTACCCAACTCCAAAGACAGATGATATATTTGCAGAAATTGGTAGTGGGAGTAAGTTCACCAAATTACACTTGTCTGATGCATATACCCAAATTCCACTAGATAATGACTCAAAGAAATTCACAACCATCAATACACCCAATACATGAGGAGATGCAGGAAATAGGACAAGCTAGCATGCCCAACACATTTGAAGGAATGACTGGCTTTTTGTGGAATGATGAACTATTATTCTAGATTTTGACAAATCTGGCTACAATAATGAATCCACTGTACAAACTGTTACAAAGTGGGATCAATTGGTTTTGGAATGAACGACAGGAAATACATGGAATAAAAAAAAGCTACTGTTATCATCTGAAGTATTAGTACATTTGGACATAATTCTAGCTTGCAATGCATCACCCCATGGACTAGGGGCAGTATTATCACATAAAATAAAGATATTTCAGAGAGAACAATTTGGTATGGATCGAGAACAATAAACACTGCAGAGAAAAAAATACATTCACAGCGAAAAAGAGGGGTTGACAGTGATCTTTGGAGTGAAAACATTCTATCAGTATTTACATGGGGAACCATTTGAAATAGTCACAGACAGACAAATTCCCAGCATGACTGATGCGCGAATACAAAGATGGGCAGTGACACTGTCCGCCTATGAGTACACACTGAATTATAGAGCAGGTAAAATGCAAACAAACTGCGATTGGTTATCACGACTGACAAGTGAAAACAACTATAATAAAAATCAAAATTAAGTTCCTTTAAGAGCAATGAAACATTCATAAGAAAGAAAATGGGTCATACTACGTAGTTTCGGCTAATAAAGCCTCATCAGTGACCCTGTAATGATCCGGCAAAGAAAGCCAGAGGAAACATATTGCAATTTTGCGAATTTCGAATAGGCAGTCGATTCAAAGACTGATATAAATCACAATGGGGTCCAAATAATTAAAAGCCTGTCTAGAATATGAGTCTAAACCAATAATTTATTTCTGATTTCTCAGAATATTGACGCTGATCTCACAGGACCAAAAGTAAAATATAAACTGCACTATGGTTGATGTACGGGGAGACGTTTTACGGCCGCCACACGGCACAACACCAGCTGCAGTGAAGGCAAATAAAAATCAAAATTGAGTTCCTTTAAGAGCAATGAAAACATTCATAAGAAAGAAAATGGGTCATACTACGTAGTTTCGGCTAATAAAGCCTCATCAGTGACCCTGTAATGATCCGGCAAAGAAAGCCAGAGGAAACATATTGCAATTTTGCGAATTTCGAATAGGCAGTCGATTCAAAGACTGATATAAATCACAATGGGGTCCAAATAATTAAAAGCCTGTCTAGAATATGAGTCTAAACCAATAATTTATTTCTGATTTCTCAGAATATTGGCGCTGATCTCAAAGGACCAAAAGTAAAATATAAACTGCACTATGGTTGATGTACGGGGAGACGTTTTACGGCCGCCACACGGCACAACACCAGCTGCAGTGAAGGCAAATAAAAATCAAAATTGAGTTCCTTTAAGAGCAATGAAAACATTCATAAGAAAGAAAATGGGTCATACTACGTAGTTTCGGCTAATAAAGCCTCATCAGTGACCCTGTAATGATCCGGCAAAGAAAGCCAGAGGAAACATATTGCAATTTCGCGAATTTCGAATAGGCAGTCGATTCAAAGACTGATATAAATCACAATGGGGTCCAAATAATTAAAAGCCTGTCTAGAAGATGAGTCTAAACCAATAATTTATTTCTGATTTCTCAGAATATTGACGCTGATCTCAAAGGACCAAAAGTAAAATATAAACTGCACTATGGTTGATGTACGGGGAGACGTTTTACGGCCGCCACACGGCACAACACCAGCTGCAGTGAAGGCAAATAAAAGTCAAAATTGAGTTCCTTTAAGAGCAATGAAAACATTCATAAGAAAGAAAATGGGTCATACTACGTAGTTTCGGCTAATAAAGCCTCATCAGTGACCCTGTAATGATCCGGCAAAGAAAGCCAGAGGAACCATATTGCAATTTTGCGAATTTCGAATAGGCAGTCGATACAAAGACTGATATAAATCACAATGGGGTCCAAATAATTAAAAGCCTGTCTAGAATATGAGTCTAAACCAATAATTTATTTCTGATTTCTCAGAATATTGACGCTGATCTCAAAGGACCAAAAGTAAAATATAAACTGAACTATGGTTGATGTACGGGGAGACGTTTTACGGCCGCCACACGGCACAAAACCAGCTGCAGTGAAGGCAAGTCAGATCCATCATCCGTTTCGGTTTCAAAACTTTGGGGTTGAGACACACTGATGAAGATTAAATATCAGAAAGGCCTCTGTGTCACTAAATTAGGTATAGTAACGCCTTAATTGCAACCACTGGGTCGACATCTCTGCTGGTGGATGATTCGTTCGTCCCCGAGGGTATCATCAGCTCAGTATCAGTTCCTTAGTGCTGAGGTTGATACTGCGGTGTTGACGTCAGTGCTCAAGTACTGATTTAAATAACTATATTATATCTTTATTTTTTGCAGCATAAAATTCTAATTGTTCTAAAACTAAGTAGAAGTAAAACAAAGATCAGGAATTGATACAATTAACTTACTCCACCCATAAAAGACACCAAAGGGAAAGAAATACAAACATTAAGCGACCAGACCATAATGGAAACCTAAACAAAGGAAGGCCATAAGGACAGTTACTTTCCCACAAAATGGCCATATGGCCATCCAAAACCAAAAGACACAAGTGATACACACAGTAAGTAACAAACAACAACATAAATAAATCGCCACAGAAGAGCCGCCTTGGAACGGTCAGTGGAAGATTTCCACTGGGGGGGGGGGGGGGGGGGGCTTAAATCGATTTTACGTGGCCACAATCCTCGCCCTTACTTCCGTCGCGATTTAGACAAATAATTTGTTCAGTCCGCATGAAGGCCTCCTAACTCATAAGTGCAACATCTCCGTGAACACAAAAATCAAAGAACCACAGAGGTGAGACAACGGTGAGGACTCGACAGCAAGAAACCACTGAAATGCTGGAGCAAAAGAAAACCAACAGTTAGACTCCGTTGAGCCCGACCAGAGGACTGACTTGTCAGGTGAGACGTGTATCTTAGCGGATTTGGTTTACACTTTTTGTTATATTTTAAATTTTGCAAGTCTCGCTACTTTGGACATCCCCTTCCTGATGCCCGGGACTTCCGTGGAGTGTGGGTCATGTTTACTGATGTTGGCTCGGTGGGGGACGCCTATAAGTCCGCGGGTAGGCTCTCTTGCCTGATGCCTCCAGCTGACCTGTCTCATAGGCTACGTCAGTCGGTGTGTGCTCGGAACGGGATATGCTGTGTTTGTCGGGTCTTGTCCATCATCCGTTTCGGTTTCAAAACTTTGGGGTTGAGACACACTGGTGAAGATTAAATATCAGAAAGGCCTCTGTGTCACTAAATTAGGTATAGTTACGCCTTAATCCACCAATACCTGCAGAAACACGCTTGTTAATTGAACCATTAGAAACAAAATAGAAGTGAGGGCAATGATCAGGAATCGATAAAATTAACCCACAGCGCCAGTCTGAGACACCAAGGGAAAGAAACACAAACACGCAGCAACTAGACCCTAATGGAAACATCACTAGCGGAAAGCCAAACGAACAGTTACTTTCCCACAAAATGGCCACTAGGTTATCCAAACAAAATAATATAAGCGATACATACACTCAAAGACAAGCCATAACAAAAATAAACCACGACAGAAGAACCGCCTTGGAACGGTCAGTGAAACAAATTCCACTGGGAGGGGGGCGGGGGGGGGGGCTTAAATCGATTTTGCGTGGCAAAAATCCTCGTCCTTACTCCCGTCGCGATTTAGACAAATAATTGTTGAGTCCTAACTCATCAGTACAACATCTCCGTGAACACAAAACTCAATCAACCACAAAGATGAAGCAATGCAAGAAACCACTGAAACGCTGGAGCAAAAAGACTCCGATGGGCCCAACAAGAGACAGAGCATCAGGCACCAACCAACATTACGTAAACTTAGATTCTCTCTAATTCTCAGTAAGCCTTTACGCTGGAACCGTCATAGAATCTGAAGCCTGACCCATTGGCGTGCAATTAAAGAGGGAAGCAAAGTAAGTCGTCAACCGTGATTGGGTTAACTATCATGCATGCAGTCTGTCGTATAACATATATGTTGTATCCAATCGTTTTATATCGAAGAATGATTTTACGAATTTGGGTAAAGAAATTCATTACAATTATATATTTTTGTGAACTTATATACTAAGTCACCATACTATTCGGGTTCCGATAGACCTTGTTGCAGAAGAGATTTAAGTCCAACATTGAATTTTGGGTAGGTACTTCATAGTCCGTGTCCTGAAATCTCACTTGGGCAACTGTGCATGTAAATCAGTGCTTTAAAAATTGATGCTTGCAAATGTTTCTATTAAGGCGTAACTATACCAAATTTAGTGACACAGAGGCCTTTCTGATATTTAATCTTCATCAGTGTGTCTCTGCCCCAAAGTTCTGAAACCGAAACGGATGATGGACAAGTCCTGGCAAACACAGCACACCCCCCCCACCCTCCGAGCACACACCGACCGACGCAGATCATGAGACAGGTCAACTGGAGGCATCAGACAAGAGACGCCTACATCAGGACTAATAGGCGTCCCCACCGAGCCAACATCAGCAGACATGGCCCACACTCCACGGAGGTCCCGGGCATCAGGAAGGAGATGTCCAAAGTAGCGAGACTTGCAAAATTTTAAAATAAAACATAAAGTGGCAACCAAACCGCTAAGATACATCTAAATTTATAGGCCTTAGACTTCAGGACAGGGAGTATGAAGTACATAGTACAAGGGCTTTCATATAAACACCCTAACAGAGATGAGATACAGGACACGTTACAAAGTATGAAATTCAGGCTAACAGAGGTTCCGGGCTGTCCTCGAGTCTCTGATTTCACTGTTAATTGAATTCTACTCATCTTACTTACGTTACTGATCTTCATATCAACACTATAAGTAAACTAAGCAATTTTACAGTATTCTACTTAGGTTGCTCAGTTTACTTACCTGGCACTACAGCAGTATAAGTAAATTAAGTAGATGTAAAAAAAATCTATGCTCCTCGATCAAAAAAACATGCTACATAAATTTAAGTCCAATAAGCAAATTATTTGATAAAAAAGTACGATTTTACATAGTGTTAAGAGAAATATCTAACCAGAACACTGAAGCATGATACTATAATACGGAAATGAGCTAAGTAGGATGAGTAACATAAGTAGGCGTATAACTAGCCAAGGATGGTACATTTATCAGCCTCACTCTTAAGATAAGCTAAGTAACGTAGTAATGTAAGTTGACTAATCAAACCACCGAAAGTCAATCTTGATATAACAGGATAAGTACAAGAATAAGCGTAAGTAAGTAACCTAAGTAAACTAAGTAACCTTGCATGTCTCTTATGACAAAAGCTACTACCATACCAACAATGCTAAGAGTAAGCTAAGTAAGATAAGTAACCTAAGTTGTGGTGATATATTTCATCCATGACTATGAGCAGTGTAAGTATGATAAGTAAGTTAAGTAGGGTAAGTAACATAAGTATTGTAAGTAACTGATACACCAGTAACATCAGCGACACCAGAGTAAGTTAAGTAAGCTAAGTGAAGTAAGTAAGTATTGTGGTTTCGATCTCAGCGCATGAGTAAGCTGAGTAGGGTAAGTAAACTAAGTAACATGAGTAGAAATCTAAGTAGCATAAGTAAATGTCCTACCAGCTACAACAGCCATACCAGACTAAGTTAAGTAAGCTAAGTAAACTAAGTAGGCGTCCTAGTCACTTCGAAAAAGGGTGCGCAGGGTAAGTAGGATAAGTAAAGTAAGTAACCTAAGTAGACTTAAGTTACTCATCGTACTTAGCTTATTTACGCTGACCATCACTGACGGTGTGACCTGTCTAGTGTAACTTAGGTCAATACACGGACAGCTATGACTACTTAGTTTACTTATTTGGCCTTGGGGTGCTTATACATGTGTTCTTTGATATTTTGCTTTATAACATTATTATAAGCTCAGGTCACTCAAAATATTTTGTATCTTGTCGTTTTGATGGGTGGAACTGGAATTTTTCCCTCAACTTACGTTACTTATCTAAAAGTGATGATGGGTAAGTAATCTAAGTATAGTAAGTAAACTGCCGCAAGACGGCTTTTTTGCTCATTTCTGGCCAAACATGATAGGTAATAATTATAAGGAAACGACACCGAATGCATTGCTAGTGATTATAGAGGCTGAACTTAACCTCAGCTCAGCTTACTTACTTAACTTATCTGACAATGTTGACTGATATGTAATCTAAGTAAAGTAAGTAAATACCGCAAAACTGCTTATTTCGCTCATTTCTGGACAAAAATGGGATAGGTTGAGTAATTAAACGACATAGACGGCATGGATAGCGCTTTTAGATGAATTTCAGGACTCGGAGTATGAAGTATAAGCCGAATTTTGAAATTAAATCGGAATGACGTCTATAAGATTTTGAAAAGGCTTGCGTAGTTTATGATACCGATAACCCTAATTGAGAAGTTTAACAGTTAACAATTTATTACGAGTGCTGAAGTCACGACTAGACACTCTGGCAAATCGAATTAATTGCGAAATATAAACGCCGTAGGGTGCCGCACGAGGAACATCACCATCCAAGAAAGGAAAATTTACAATCTCAAAATCATAATCATCGCGTTTATCATAAATTTTTCAAGAAGCAAATCCATCTGCAATAGATAGGTGTAAATTCAAAAACGGAGCCTCGATACAATTAACTTACTCCACCCACCAAAGACACCAAAGGGAAAGAAATACAAACATTAAGCGACCAGACCATAATGGAAACCTAAACAAAGGAAGGCCATAAGGACAGTTACTTTCCCACAAAATGGCCATATGGCCATCCAAAATTAAAAGACACAAGTGATACACACAGTAAGTAACAAACAACAACATAAATAAATCGCCACAGAAGAACCGCCTTGGAACGGTCAGTGGAAAGATTTCCACTGGGGGGTTTAAATCGATTTTACGTGGCCACAATCCTCGCCCTTACTTCCGTCGCGATTTATACAAATAATTTGTTCAGTCCGCATGAAGGCCTCCTAACTCATCAGTGCAACAGCTCCGTGAACACAAAAAATCAAAGAACCACAGAGGTGAGACAACGGTGAGGACTCGACAGCAAGAAACCACTGAAATGCTGGAGCAAAAGTAAACCAACAGTTAGACTCCGATGGGCCCGACCAGAGACAGAGCATCAGGCACCAACCAACATTACCAAGAATTAGATCTCTCTAATTCTCAATAAGCCTTTACGTTGGAGCCGTCATAGAATCTGAGGCCTGACCCACCGGCGTGCAATTAAAGAGGGAAGCAAAGTTGCCAACCGTGATTGGGTTAACTACCATGCATGCAGTCTGTCGTATAACATCCATGTTGTACCCAATCTTTTTATATCGAAGAATGATTTTACGAAATTGGGTGCTGAAGTCATTGCGGTTATATATTTTTCTGAATTTATATACTAAGTCACAATAAAATTCGGGTTCCGATAGACCTTGTTGCAGAAGAGATTTAAGTCCAATATTGAATTTTGAAATTAAATCAGAATGGCTTCTATAAAAGTTTGAAAATGCTTTGCGTAGTTTATGGTACCGATAACCCTGATTAAGGAGTTCAATGATTTCAGATTGGTTTTAAAATTTTGCAAGTCTCGCTACTTTGGACATCTCCTTCCTGATGCCCGGGACTTCCGTGGAGTATGGGTCATGTTTGCTGATGTTGGCTGGGTGGGGGACGCCTATTAGTCCTGATGTAGGCGTGTCTTGCCTGATGCTTCCAGTTGACCTGTCTCATGATCTGCGTGGGTCAGTGTGTGCTCGGAGAGGGATGTGCTGTGTTTGCCGGGACCTGTCCATAATCCGTTTCGGTTTCAGAACTTTGGGGTTGAGACACACTGATGAAGATTAAATATCAGACATGCCCCGAAAAGCCTCTGTGTCACTAAATTTGGTATAGTTAGTTACGCCTTAATTTCAACGGAGAGAGAGACATCATGAAGTCTCTTTCGTAACAAAACAAGAACTGCCAGTAACTGCCAAAGAAATAAGGATCTGGACAAACAGTGATCCAACAATGGCAAAAGTAAAAGTTGGCCTAACAACAATAAGAATGAAGAATTAAGACCGTATTTCGCTAGGCGAACAGAAATCAGTGAATTTGATGGACTACTATGTGGAGTACCAGTGTAATTATACCGCTAAAAGGTCGCAGTCAAATGAACTACAGTAGGGCCATACATGAATGAGGAGAAGTAAAAGTATGGCCAGAAGTTATATGTGGTGGTCAATAATGGACCGTGACATAGAAAGTAGGATCGAATGTTGTAAAATGTGTCAAATGACTCAGAATCGCCCTTCAAGTGCTCCCCTACATCCCCGGCAATGGCCAGAAACAACTTGGAGTAGACTACACATTGAAACTGCACATTGCTTAGTTATATGTGGGCTATTGTATGGCCTAGACGTAATATAAAATTCAATAAAGAAATCAACACAAGTGTGCTGTATACATCTATTCTTTTTAAAGCCTAACAAAGAGCTGTATGAAATTAATTGTCGACAATGCTCTTTCTTTCATCATCCTTTCTCCTTTTTTTTCTGAAAATTAAATATGGAGACTCTTCATGTCTTTTAGATTAAATAAATTCAAATGACAAAATAGGTAATCTTTTAATCTCATCACTGAATTGCTTTTATAATTTTAACCCCATTAAACTCCACTTTTATACAGTAAATGACACGGGTGCACCCATTTAATAAGAACATAAGAACCACTGGGGACCACATGCGCTTGAAGCAGTGTCCTCCAAACCACATCCAAATGCTACTAAAATATAGCAATGGATGCCCAGGAAAAGCAACATTCGAAGGTTACAGGCTACCAATGGCACCAAGAAGAAGACATTACGCAAACACGCCTATACAAATACATTGCCACCTTTATCGCCGAAAAATGAAAATTTTATGATGAAAAATTGTGATATGTTTCTTATTTCTGCTCCAACTATAAATTGTTGGCACTCGTGAGAACCGCCTCATTGAGGCGGTTCTAACGAGTACCCACAATCTATATTTTAGAGCAGAAATAAGAAAAATAAGGTATACCCCCGGAAACCCTAGTTTTACTATATAAAAGTGGGGTTCAAGGGGGCGTGTTTTCGTGATGGTAACTAACAATGAGGAAAACAAAACCGAAAAAAAAAACAAGCAGCACAGCAACCAATTCCCTCTTCCCAAAAGAGATGATCAATATGTAACAGGCACAATTAATGAAAATTTAAATTAATCATGATAATAGTACACAACCACAAGAACATACAACGCGAAGAGCCTTAAAGGAAAATCCGACAAAGCTACATTAAAGTAAACAACTTTACAACCACCGCCTTAGGACGGTCAGTAGCGAGAACCACTGAGGAGTTTTATTGCTTTTTTATTGGTTTGTGTTTTACGGCCCTTTCAAGATTATTTCACTCATATCGAGCAGATCATTAATCAGAGGTGGGCGAAAACCGGAGTTCCCGGAGAAAGACCTTCCGTTGCAGAACTTTGCGTCTCACATGTGACCCGAGCCAGGCTTGAACCACAGCGGTGAGTGATGTAATGATTTAGAGTCAGCGCTCTTATCCACTAGGCCACGGAGGCCCGTCTGGGGAGTTTAAATTGAATCTATGGGCCCAACCTTCACCCTAGCATATAGAGCCGTTCGGCTATATATTGGTCGAGTCATATTAGATAAGGACATATAATTTTTATCATGATTTTAAATATTTAATATTTAGGAACTTCAAGCGCCTGTGATTGTGACGGAATAGAGAAACATAATTCTATGAGCTTTTTACCCACGTATGTGTTCGTTTAAAATCTTTCTTTTGTTTTCTCTAGTATTTCGCATTATGTCTTTCATGGCCCGTTTTTTCCAATTGTAGATTTTTTCAATATAAAGGGTATCTGTTTTCAGTATTGGAATGAAGATATGATGTAGGTAAACATCATTTTGTATACTCACAAACACCCTCAATTGTGCACAAAGAATAAAATATCGAAGAAAAAATAAACACAGGACAGAAAATCGGATCCGATCCGGTCCGGTAATTCGGTCTGATCCGATCCGGTGTTTTTACGCACCTTTTTTGTGGCCGACATAGCAACGACGGTATTAGTTGGACATAGTCGGCTAGTTCTAATTGTAGGTCATGTGATCAGAAACTGCGCATGTCAATAAAACAAATGACACCTTGGCCGACTTCACCTGGAGCCAATGGCTACCTTTGGCCACTTTGGTTACTGTTCCATTTTCCTATATCACGCCTACGGCAAGGGTCAAAGTAGGCAAATCCATAAACAGCCAATCAAAAACGAAGACTGCTTCCTCCATTTTAAAGAGTGCTTATGAGTGCGCATGCGTGGAAAACCGGACTTACCATTCCTCAAGGCACGGTATCATTGGCTTTATTGACATGCGCAGATACTGACCACATGACTTGCCAAAAGTAGCAGCAGTCTATGTTCAACTGGCACCGTCGTTACTATTTGACGTACTGTGGTTCGAGGTGAAGTCGGCCCTTGACATTAGGAGTGGTAAGTCCGATTTTCCACGCATGCCCATTCATGAGCACTCTTTAAAATGGAGGTAGCAGTCTTATTGTTTGACTGTTTATGGATTTTCCTAGCTTTGACCTAAGGTTAGCTCAAGTCATTCAGTTGGACCTAACCATACTTAGTCCTTCTTGGTGACTAATCTGTACAGAACATACACCTGTGGATACAATACTGTTCAAACTCTATGCAGTACCTTTCAATGAATCTCTTTGCTTCAACTTAGTTTGACAAGTGAGTGTCATCCATTAAAGCAATCTAAAACTGCATCAACCCATGTACACTGATTGGTCTCATTGTGGCAAGCACTTTCCATTTTTAGATATGATTAGTAGTAGTATATAGAGTGGGGGTTTTGGGACGAAAGTGTACCTTTGCAATACATAAGTATATGAAGTACAACTAGCAGCATATACAATGCAGGTTCCGGGACTCCTACACCCTCTCCTAGATGCCCTATTTGGCAAATCTCGGCTCCTAGGCCTTGTTTGGCTCCATACCGCGAGGGACAGGATAGGGACATCCCGCATGCACATACAGGTAGGGACACCCAGCATGCACCCTCCCCTAGAGACCCTATTTGGCAAATCTCGGCTCCTAGGCCATACCGCGAGGGACAGGGTAGGGACACCCCGCATGCACACACACAGGTAGGGACACCCTGCATGTACACAGATAGGGACAGGGAGGGACACCCCGCATGCACACACAGGTATGGACACCCAGCATGCACACAGATAGGGAGGGACACCCAGCATGCGCACACAGGTAGGGACACCCCGCATGCATACAGATAGGGTAGGGACGCCCAAAATACACACAGATAGGGAGGGACACCCAGCACGCACCAGATAGGGACAGGGCAGGGACATCCTACTAGAGAAGTGGGGACGCAAAGCATTGCAATGCCTGGGAAAACACAACTGTCGGCGGAAGCCATTCGGCACATCGCCTCGGGCGAGATTGGGATACGGGCAGCGAAGTCGAGATATGGGATAGGCGAACGACGGTTTCACCGTATTCGGCAAGGCTTGGAGAACGAGGAAGCCGCAAAACTGCGAGAAGACCTTGCGGAGCTGGAGGTCGAGAACGCAAAACTGCGAGAAGACCTTGCGGAAGCCCGGAAAGAAAGAGAGAGGCGGGAGAAGCAGCTGAAGGTTGAGAACGCAAAACTGCGAGAAGACCTTTCAAGCGCGGCCCTCCTGCGGGGAAGGACGAAGCACCGGAAGAATGGGAAGAGGGCGTAGTGCCGGAAAAAGACGCACGTCGAGGTCGAAGACACCCTGCTACGAAAGTGTACCTCTACCCCTAGAGGCTCGGCTTCCAGACACACCAAAGTGTACTTCCAATTAGAGAAATAGAGGTACAAGGCATACAAAAAAACATGCCTAGAGCCCAGCTGTCGCGAGAGGCCTACGCCGAAATCCGATCTGGCATGCTATCTGTCCGAGAGGCGAAGACAAAATACCACATCTCCCAAGCCAGGTATGCAAGAATTCGGGGCAATACAGAGGAACATACTCCTGCACGAACCCAGGACCAACCAGATAGGACAACTTGGGATTCTATCCGAAGAGCCACACCACAATTGTTTCTATCCGAGAAGGACAAAGAAATTTTGGAGCTCTCGGGGCACACGTTCTACGAAAGATACCAAATCCCCCGGCAATTTCTCGAGATATATATTCTCGTTGCCAGGGAGCTTGTAGAATAGACATCGTCTACATCTACCCCCCAAACCAATTCCGACCTTGTACAGGAAAAATTCGATTCGTTGTTGCGGACTCGGAGCCGAGAGAAAGACATACAGGCAAATGTATCGACTGCCTTGCTACTATGTCCGACAGCAATGTACCACTACTCCTCTTGGATGGCTCCACTTGCAAATACGGGGCCATAGACCACTGCGTTGCTAACGAGGAATGTGTTCTTTGGAAAAACAGGGATTTCCCCACCGGCCCCCCCACCAATGCTACCACCGCTAGAGATTCCAGAAGAGATCGAAATCGGGGATGTTTGCAACATCGAGAACTTGCACGACGACGACTGTCTAGGATGGATACTTCGATATACACGCCTTGTCGGAGCTATGGCGGCGGCCTGCCCATGCAAACGCAATACATGTACGTGGCGGATGCTTGCAGGACACGATCTCTGCAAAAACCTTGGACTTGAGCCTCCACGGACCCCGCTTGGAAGAACACCCCAAATCCACCACCAAGATTTGCTAAACACAAGCATGCCTAGAGGAATATTGGAATTGGGCATCACCCCACCATACACCGCGTGGAAAAAAGCCGGCGATCTTTCGGAGGTGACCTACCTTTGCAAAAACTTCTCGATAGGCCGAAACAAAAAGAAGAATAGGCTACTTCTTCTCTTGTCAGATCCCAACGAAGAGCAACCCCCCACCCCAGTGTATGGGTATCGCATCCAAGAAACGACGCGACTCCAAGGCGATATAGAAAGCCTCCGACTGCTCGACCAACCATTTCTTTGCAAACTAGGCAAAATCTGCGAATCGCCCATTTCGAAGAAAATGGACGATCGAGAAGTGTCCTTTGTGCTCCCAAACAGGAAAGAGATGCCAGGAGGGACTAGGCAACATAGGGATGCCGAGACATACTACTAGAGAGCAATCTTGTGCCAGACAACTATCTGGCCGGCAACCTTGCCTGCACCCACCTGCGGCCCCTGGACGGGCTTCCGGCATTCGTCGAGGACGTCTGTGTCTACGGCTATCTGCGCCGCGAGGACTGCGTAGCCACAGGATAGGGCCAGACCCTGGTTGAGAGCCAAAATGGAATCCAAGACCTAGGTGTTGCTTTCTACTCCATGTAGAAGGGGTGCCCGGGTTCGTATGTCTTTTCTACTAGTGGCGGTGGAAGCGCAGCAGTGTGCCCTTGTTTTTTCCGGAGGAACGGAAATAACGGCCGGCCGGTTGGTGTTCGACGGCTTCTTCGCGTGTGGCGGAGCCATGGGCGTACAATGGTTCCAGGTCTTTGCGACCACCGCCCAGACGACTGTCGCGGCAATAGAGATGTATACCCATCCTCGGGCCGTATCCACCATTTGCTCTATTTTCTCGAGGGCCGTCCGGGTATCTTGTCGGGCCTCCTCTGTTTTTTCCTCTGTCTCTTCTAGGAAGGCATCGAGATCTTCGTCTTCTTCTTTGTCCGTGTTGTCGGCCAACTGGGTCAGCACCTCCTCCAGCAGTCTCGTAGATTGCTGTGCTTGGGACTCGAGTCCCTCCAACCTTTCGTAGAAGTCCACGACAGTCGGGCGCGGGGCTAGTTGTTGTTCTTTGGCGGAGGCAACGGAACCAACTCCTTTGTAGGGCAAGATGCCTTCTGCTGGCTCCGATATATCTAGTGCAGGATCGTCGTGAGACACACGTTCTATAGCGTGCGCACCCTGTCCCCATATTTTGTCTAGCCTATTTTGCCCTATTTTGTATTTTCGGCGAACTTCGGCGCCAGATAGTAGACCTTTGGATTTGCGAATATCTTCTATATCGTCGAGCGAAAGATTAAATTTTCCCATTTTGTATCCAACGCAATAGATATATTTCGAGATCGGGACGCAAACAAATCGGAAACATTCCGAGAATTTTGCCAAGCAGTTGTTTCCGAAACTGCCTTGTTTTGTTTCCAGAGTGTTTTCTTTTGTTTCCTCGTTTGCATAGCCGCTTTCTTGTTTTGTTTCTGGACTGCTTGTTTTGTTTCCTCTTTTGCTTGACCGTACTTGCCAACTACTTGGCAACTGCCCGTATCCCAATCTCGCCCGAAGCGATGTGCCGAATGGCTTCCGCCGACAGTTGTGTTTTCCCAGGCATTGCAATGCTTTGCGTCCCCACTTCTCTGGTAGGATGTCCCTACCCTGTCCCTATCTGGTGCGTGCGTGCTGGGTGTCCCTCCCTATCTGTGTGTATTTTGGGTGTCCCTACCCTATCTGTGTGCATGCGGGGTGTCCCTACCTGTGTGCGCATGCTGGGTGTCCCTCACTATATGTGTGCATGCTGGGTGTCCCTACCTGTGTGTGCATGCAGGGTGTCCCTACCTGTGTGCGCATGCTGGGTGTCCCTCCCTGTGTACATCCTTGGTGTCCCTACCTGTGTGTGTGCATGCGGGGTGTCCCTACCCTGTCCCTCGCGGTATGGCCTAGGAGCTGAGTTTTGCCAAATAGGGTCTCTAGGGGAGGGTGCATGCTGGGTGTCACTACCTGTATGTGCATGCGGGATGTCCCTACCCTGTCCCTCGCGGGATGGAGCCAAACAAGGCCTAGGAGCCGAGATTTGCCAAATAGGGCCTCTAGGAGAGGGTATAGGAGTCCCGGAACCTGCATTGTATATGCTGCTAGTTGTACTTCATATACTTATGTATTGCAAAGGTACACTTTCGTCCCCAAACCCCCACTCTATATACTACTTTAGTTTATACTAATTTATTCAAGTTCGATTGAGATGGAAGCTGCAAGCTTATTTAATCACTCTCGAACACTCATTCCGGATGTTTTCACGCGCGTGAGAGAGAGGCAGTGACTATTACACCACTGCTACTCATTTACACCTGGGTGGAGTGAGGCAGTGTCATTATGTGTCTCGCGCAAGGAAACACCTTGATACCAGGTGCCGGATTCGAACGCTTTAACCACTGCACTATCGAGGCTGACTGTTTGACAATTGAGATGTATTCTGATTGGAAAGTGCCGGAGACGGCAACGAAATGTATAACACTTTGTGTTTTAAATTTATTCCTGGTTGGAATCCCGGGCTTCTCCATATGGCCATTTTGTGGGAAAGTAACTGTCCTTATGGCCTTCCTTTGTTTAGGTTTCCATTATGGTCTGGTCGCTTAATGTTTGTATTTCTTTCCCTTTGGTGTCTTTTATGGGTGGAGTAAGTTAATTGTATCAATTCCAGATCTTTGTTTTACTTCTACTTTTCAGATGAGTCTTTAAACCGAGGTCCCATCTCCATATGACCTTAGCTGTTGGTGGGATGTAAAAGTGAAACACACGATAACTGGTTGGCAGTTGACCGACAAGATGTAAGGAAATATTGAATGAAACATCAGATCAAAATGAAATGAAAAATAGAAGTGAAGGCAATACAATTAACCCACAGCTCCTATCAGAGACACCAACGGGAAAGAAACATAAACATGAAATAACTAGAGAATGAGTGAGTGTTTGAGTTTTACCTCCCACCAACAGCTAAGGTCATATGGAGACAGGACCTTAGTTTAAAGACTCATCGGAAAGTCTGGAGAAGCCCTGGATTGATCCTGTGGCCCCTGATTTACCAGGCGAGTAGCGTAACCACTACACCATGGAGGCTTCTATGAAATAACTAAACCCTAATGAATAACGCAAAAGGACAGTCACTTTCCCACAAAATGGCCAATTGGCTATCCAAAACAAAAAATGTAAGCGATACACAAACTCAAAGACAAACCATGGGCCATCAAAGTTTGAACGGATTTGTGTCCACAAGTGTATGAATTCCTTAGCTAGCAACCTGAGAGAAAATGACTGCACATATATGCTATCCTTTCATGTTCTCAGAACTTGTAAGTGAAAAACAAGTATGCCTGAATCCAGGATATAAAACAAGTCAAATAAACAAGCAGTAAGTACAATTATTTATTGTTGACATTGAAATAATAAATATAAAGCTAGTGTTATGAGTAATATTTCCCTGCATGACAACAAACCCTGCTTACACTTTCTGTATGAACTCTTGCAGCATCGAATATAAACTACCAGATGACATTTTCTAATATTTTTTGTTTTACTTTTCAAAGAAAATCAGAAGGCATTTCATGTCTAGCATGACATTTTAAGTGAATCATCTGCATGAAAATCAGATGACATTTTGTGTGAATCACCTGCTAGGCAGATAATTCACCTGAAATGTCAAATCTGATTTCTCTTCCAAATTACAAAAAATGGCCATCAGAAGAGATGGCAAACCCCTCGACCGAAAGCCAATATGGCAGTCAGAAGATTTCACACATGCAGAAAGTGCACTAGAAACAAAACACATCAGCTTATCCTAATTTATACTACTGTCATCATAAATAATGTGGCCAAAGACTATCGAAGTTATGGCAATACCCCGGTCACAAAGTTGTGTCTACAGACAGATGGATGGGCAGACGGATGCCAGGCTGATCACTATATCCCCCAAGCCTATTCGGTTGGGAGCCCTTTTTTGCACAATTTTGCTTGCTTCTCAAAGGGTATCCAGACTTAGCCCTTCAAGTGTGACACAAAATTCTTAACCCTTCCCTTGCTGAATATTCATTTTAGCAACACCCATCTCTGACTTTGAACCAATCAGATTACTTTATGTAATTTATTCCTACATATTCATAAACCGAATGCGAAACAGTGTAGATCCTGATCAGATGGCTTCTTCAGAAGCCATCTGATCTGGATCTACATTGTTTCAAAATATAGGGTTTGTCGTGAATAGCATGATAAGAGTTTAGAGGACAATAATAAATTTCTTTTTTTTTTTCTTCTTTTTTCAGAAAAGGCTTGAAGTAACATGTCTGGAGAGTAGAAAATTCTTATTGTAAAGCCTTGTTTTCTCTGAATAAAAAAAATCTTTTGAAAAGCCCATCTGCAAGACGTGATTAGAACTTGAAGGGTTAACCTATGAACAAGATACTTGATGCAACCAGCAAATACTTGATGAACTGATTTAGGCAAGTCAGCATATACTTGATGCACTGATTCAGGCAAACCAGCAAATACTGATGCACTGATTTAGGCAAACCAGCAAATACTTGATGCACCCATTCAGGCAAACCAGCAAATACTTGATGCACTGATTCAGGCAAACCAGCAAATACTTGATGCACCCATTCAGGCAAACCAGCAAATACTTGATGAACTGATTTAGGCAAACCAGCCAATACTTGATGCACCGATTCAGGCAAACCAGCAAATACTGATGCACTGATTCATGCAAGTAAGCATATACTTGATGCACTGATTCAGGCAAACCAGCAAATACTTGATGCACTGATTCAGGCAAACCGGCAAATACTTGATGCACCGATTAAGGCAAGCCAGCAAATTCTTTATGCACTGATTCAGGAAAACCAGCAAATACTAATGTACTGATGCACTGATTCAGGCAAACCAGTAAATACTTGATGCACTGATTTAGGCAAACCAGCAAATACTTGATGCACTGATTCAGACAAACCAGCAAATACTTGATGCACTGATTAAGGCAAGCCAGCAAATTCTTTATGCACTGATTCAGGAAAACCAGCAAATACTAATGTGCTGATGCACTGATTCTGGCAAGCCAGCAAATACTTGATGCACTGATTTAGGCAAGCAAGCAAAAACCTGATGCCCTGATTCAGGCAAGCCAGCAAATACTTGCTGCACTGATTCAGTGAGTGAGTGAGTTTTAGTTTAACGTTCTGCACTGATTCAGGCAAGCCAGCAAATACTTGATGCACTGATTCAGGCAAGCCAGCAAATACATGATGGCCTGATTCAGGCAAGCCAGGAAAAACCTGATGCCCTGATTCAGGCAAGCCAGCAAATACTTGCTGCACTGATTCAGGCAAGCCAACAAATACATGATGCACTGATTCAGACAAGCCAGCAAATGCCTGATGCACTCATTCAGGCAAGCCAGCAAAAACCTGATGCCCTGATTCATGCAAGCCAGCAAATACTTGCTGCACTGATTCAGGCAAGCCAGCAAAAACTTGATGCACCGATTCAGGCAAGCCAGCAAATTCTTTATGCACTGATTCAGGAAAACCAGCAAATACTGATGTACTGATGCACTGATTCAGGCAAGCCAGCGAATACTTGCACTGATTTAGGCAAGCCAGCAAAAACCTGATGCCCTGATTCAGGCAAGCCAGCAAATACTTGCTGCACTGATTCAGGCAAGCCAGCAAATACATGATGCACTGATTCAGGCAAGCCAGCAAATACTTGCCGCACTGATTCAGACAAGCCAGCAAATACATGATGCACTGATTATGGCAAAACCAGAAAATACTGATGCACTGATTCAGGCAGGCCAGCAAAAACATGATGCACTGATTCAGGCAAGCCAACAATACTTAATGCACCGATTCAGGCAAGCCAGCAAATTCTTTAAGCACTGATTCCGGAAAACCAGCATATTCAAATGTACTGATGTACTGATTCAGGCAAGCCAGCAAATACTTGATGCACTGATTTAGGCAAGCCAGCAAAAACCTGATGCCCTGATTCAGGCAAGCCAGCAAGTACTTGCTGCACTGATTCAGGCAAGCCAGCAAATACCTGATGCAATGATTCCGGCAAGCCAGCAAATACATGATGCACTGATTCAGGCAAGCCAGCAAATACTTGATGCACTGATTCAGGCAAGCCAGGAAAAACCTGATGCCCTGATTCAGGCAATCCAGCAAATACTTGCTGCACTGATTCAGGCAAGCCAGCAAAAACTTGATGCACCGATTCAAGCAAGCCAGCAAATTCTTTATGCACTGATTCAGGAAAACCAGCAAATACTGATGTACTGATGCTCTGATTCAGGCAAGCCAGCAAAAACTTGATGCAATGATTTAGGCAAGCCAGTAAAAACCTGATGCCCTGATTCAGGCAAGCCAGTAAATACTTGCTGCACTGTTTCAGGCGAGCCAGCAAATACATGATGCACTGATTCAGGCAAGCAAGCAAATACTTGATGCACTGATTCAGGCAAGCCAGCAAATACATGATGCACTGATTCAGGCAAGCAAACAAATACTTGATGCACTGATTCAGGCAAATACATGATGCACTGATTCAGGCAAGCAAGCAAATACTTGATGCACTGATTCAGGCAAGCCAGCAAAAACCTGATGCCCTGATTCAGGCAAGCCAGCAAATACTTGCTGCACTGATTCAGGCAGGCCAGCAAATACTTGATGCACTGGTTCGGGCAAGTCAGCAAATACTGATGCTCTGATTCAGGGCAAGCCAGGAAACACTTGCTGCACTGATTCAGGCAAGCCAGCAAAGACATATTGCACTGATTCAGGCAAGTCAGCAAATACTTGATGCACTGATTCAGGCAAGCCAGCAAATACATGATGCATTGATTCAAGCAAGCCAGCAAAAACCAGATGCCCTGATTCAGGCAAGCCAGAAAATACTTGCTGCACTGATTCAGGCAAGCCAGCAAATTCTTGATGCAATGGTTCATGCAAGCCAGCAAATAATTGCTGCACTGATTCAGGCAAGCCAGCAAATACTTGCTGCACTGATTCAGGCAAGCCAGCAAATACTGATGCCCTGAATCAGGCAAGCCAGCAAATACTGATGCCCTGATTCAGGCAAGCCAGCAAATACTTGATGCACTGATTCAGGCAAGCCAGCAAATACTGATGCACTGATTCAGGCAAGCCAGCAAATACTTTTAGCACTGATTCAGGCAACCCAGCAAATATGCACAGTCTCAACAGAATCTTCACTATTAATACAAGCTGTGACAAGGGAAAATTTGTCTTTGGACCCATCAGCCTCCAGCTATTGTCTGTTTTTAGCCAATACTTAAGTCATATAGTGTCAGTCAGTTTACCAAACAATACTTTTCCTTCACAGACTTAAACATAAGTGGTAAACCAGAACAGTGCACATTTCTTTCAACTGCCCTTCTTGAATCAGCAAAAGAGAATGTCTGTAGAAAAGATTTCATGATCAATCTTCAAGCAAAAATGTTGCTGACCCAGTGCATTTGTGCAGTCTGTTTAGTTTTTGTTGTGCCCTGAAAGGACGTCCATTAACCCAAAGACTTGTGTATGAAGACACAGAAGCTTGTTTTCTGACCGAGTGATCACTAAAATTAATTTTTGCCACACCCATTTCTGGCTATCCCGACAAAATTGTTTTTTGTTCAGCTCACAAACCTCATGACATGGAGTGTAGATCCTGATCAGTTGGCTTTTAACATCTGATCAGGATCTACACTGTTTGCAAAGGTAGGGGCTGCACTGTTTTCAAGGGTTGGGGTTGTGGTTTTGTTAAAGGATATGGGTTAAGTGGATATGTTCAAAGACACATTAACCCTTTTTGTACCAAATGGAATCTTCCTCCATATGTAAAGGAGTCCATTTAAAAATTTAGGGTTGTCAGGATGTGTTTTCTTCAAATTTTTTTTGAAAAAGGCTTAACTTTTTGCAAACAGTGTAGGCCCTGATCAGACCCCGCAGAATCTGCAGCGTCTAATCTGGGCCTGCACTGTTTGCCAGGGTACCCGTTTAGGGGTTTCCAGCCTGAAATGAGTTAAGTCTTGAGTGCACACATCCTATGAACATATGCAATAATATGGCCTCTTTCAAGGTTAGAATTTAATGGCCCAGTCAACAATATTTAGGTCATATTGAGCCAGTCAGTTAACCCATTCATACTTTCCTGGGCAGGCAATACACAAGCCGTTAATCAGTATAGTGCACATTCTTTTACCAGAAACTGACAACTACTGTTCTTGCTTCACGGGAGAGAATGACCGGAGAAAAGATTTTATGATCAATCTCCAGTAAAGAAAGTTGCTGACGCTGACAGGTATCAAACTCACATCCTCCTGACCACCAGTCAGAAGCGCATCCCAATGAGCAATCCAAGGCTGGCTGCATCTTTCACTGTATTCCAGGAATAGCATTGTTCTAATGGAAATTTTGAAATAACCGTGTTTGCTTATTCTGTGCATCTGTCAGGTCTGCCCACAAGAGTACTGGGGCCAGTTGTTCAAAGCATCGATAGCTTAACAAGCTTGTTAGGGGTCATATTGTTAACTGTTCTAGCAAGTTTAATATTTAAATTTTGGTATTTTTGCTGAAAAAATGAGCAGCTTTTGTGAATGCAAAATCTGCTCACATTTTTTCAGCAAAAAAAATAGCATATTTGCCATAATAAATGATCAAAGTTTTAATGATACGTTAACCAACGACGTCATTAGTTTTGAATAACTGGCCCCAGTTCAAGAACTGCTGAAAATTCTGGAGCAGATGGCTCTATTTCTTTTATTGTTATTCAGTGAAAATATGGCTTGACCTTTCATGTGAAGTGTCTCAGTAGACAAGAAATGTGCAGCAGGTGATTCAAATGACAGGTCAAGCCTTATTTTTACCCTTGTGGGTCATTTTGTGTCGTCTCCCAGAGAAAGGGAGAAAAGAGATAGAAGTGATGAAAGTGAGAAACAGAGGAAAAAGAGGAAAATGAATGGATCTGTAGAAACAGAATAACAACAATACCCCTCTACCCTTACCAGCTGCAAGGACAGCAGGCCTTGCCCAACTGTAAGCCAATATCAGTTGGATGCCCCGGTGATGCAAGATATACTTCACCTTTGCTTCACCCAACCAAGCAGGAAAAAATGAGACAAAAATACTTTGAAAATGCCATCTGCAAACATGCTTAGTGGTTGTAGGGTTAAGCAGTTTTCTTAATACTATTTTTAACCACTGTTTTCATATATATTTTGAATTAGGAAAAAGAAAGGACTAATGCTTGGATACTGCATATGTGGTAATTTTTGTAGTTTCGAGTGAAAAACATATAGTGTCATAATTTCCAAGGTCTCAAGCATGTGTGAAAATTTAAACTGCTTGTATATGGAATATATATACGGAACAGAATACCGCTCTAAAATTACTGATAGATGTACATGGAACAGATAAATGGAACAGACTACTGATAGATGTACGATTATAATACAAAACCCAAGTTTATTTATCACTGATCTAAGTTATCTACAAACACTCATAACCACTGTGATTGCAAAGGTAAGTGGGTACTACATAACACAAGAGCTCTTCAAGCGGGGCATCATACACCCGTGGCAAGTTGAATGTTGTAGCATGTACCATAGTATCTTGACTCTTGTTCAAGTCAGTGTTTGTGGACTATAACCTCAAAACAATGTGCTCTGCTCCACATCAGGGTCTAACTACAAGAGGGCCCAATGGCCCTATATCGCTCACCTGTGTACCAGAAAATCATTAGTGTAGGAGACCACTTGACATTGCTACATACTAAATATCTAAGCTCAGGCAAAGCGGTGTCCATGCTTATAATCTCTACTGGTTTCATTGGGCGACAGGGCTTGAGATGTAATTTCATCTCAATGTCTGGTAAAAGTCCCACAAAATTGGAAGAGACATCTCCAAAATGACCTATACAGTGTTGTTGGGGATGTAAAACCTCAAATCAAACAAAATCTGTGCCTTATGGTTTTGGAGAAAAAGATTTTTTTAAGTTTTTTTCCAGTATAAGTCTATAGAAGCTAATGAGCCCTGGGGCTTGGCCAATTTTGACCCAAAGGGCACGGTTGGCAAGATTTATGTAGGCGACCATTTTGTGTTGCTATATACTAAATATCTTAGGTCTGTACTTCATGGTTTCAAAGAAGATGTTTGAAGATTTTTTCCATTATAAGTTTGTTGGAGTTAAGGTGCCACAGGATTTGGACCCCAGGGGCATGATTGGCAGGTTTCATGTAGGCGACCACTCGACATTGCTACATGCTAAATACCTAAGCTCTGGGACTAATGGTATCAGAGAAGAAGATTTTTTTCCCCATTTTAAGTTTGTTTTTTTTTTCTTTTTTTTTTTTTTTTCATTATAAGGGCCCTGTGGTTTCAGAGAAGAAGATTTTTGAAGTTTCTCCTATTGTAAGTCAATGGAAGCTAAAGAACCCTGGGGGGGGGGGGGGGGGCCAATTTGGATCCCAGGGACATAACTGGCAGGATTTATATAGGTGGCCACTTGACGTTGCTACATACTAAAAATCTAAGCTCTGGGCCTTATGGTTTCATAGAAGAAGATTTTTTAAGTTTTTTCCATTATAAGTCTAATGGAGGTGATGAGCTCGGGCGTGGCCAATTTTGACCCCAGGGGGCAGGGTTAGCAGGATTTATGTAGCTGGCTATTTTATGTTGCTAGATACTAAATTTCTAAGTTCTGTGCTTCACAGTTTCTCAGAAGATTTTTGAAGCTTTTTTCCATTATGAGTCTATGGGAGCTAAGAGGCCCCGGGCGTGGCCCATTTGGACCCCAGGGGCATGATTAGCAGGAAATATGTAGGTGACCACTTGCCATTGCTACATGCTAAATATCTAAGCTCTGGGCCCTGTGATTTCAGAGAAGAAGATTTTTGAAGTTTTTTTTCCATTATGAGTCTATGGGAGCTAAGGGGGTCCCAGGGTGTGGCCTATTTGGACCCCAGGGGCATGATTGGCAGGAATTATGTAGGTGACAACTTGTCTTTGCTACATGCCAAATATCTCAGCTCTGGGCCCTGTGGTTTCAGAGAAGAAGATTTTTGAAGCTTTTTTTTTCATTACGAGTCTATGGGAGCTAAGGGGCCCCGGGGCGTGGCCCATTTGGACCCCACTGGCATGATTGGCAGGATTTATGTAGGTGACTACTTGCCATTGCTACATGCTAAATATCTAAGCTCTGGGCCCTGTGGTTTCAGAGAAGAAGATTTTTGAAGCTTTTTTTTTTTCCATTATGAGTCTATAGGAGCTAAGGGGCCCCGGGGCTTGGCCCTTTTGGACCCCAGGGGTATGATTGGCAGGAATTATGTAGGTGACCACTTGCCATTGCTACGTGCTATATATCTAAGCTCTGTGCGCTGTGGTTTCAGAGAAGAAGATTTTTTAAGCTTTTTCCATTATGAGTCTACGGGAGCAAAGGGCCATGGCGCGTGGCCCATTTGGAACCCAGGGGCATGATTGGCAGGAATTATGTTGGTGACCACTTGCCATTGCTACATGCTAAATATCTTAACTCTGGGCCCTGTGGTTTCAGAGAAGAAGATTTTTGAAGCTTTTTTTTTTCCATTATGAGTCTATGTGAGCTAAGGGACCGCGGGGCGTGGCCCATTTGAACCCTGGGGGCATGATTAGCAGGATTTATGTAGGTGACCACTTGCCGTTGCTACATGCCAAATACCTCAGCTCTGGGCCCTGTGGTTTCAGATAAGAAGATTTTTGAAGCTTTTTTCCATTATGAGTCTATAGGAGCTAAAGGGCCCCGGGGCGTGGCCCGTTTGGACCCCAGGGGCATGATTGGCAGGAATTATGTAGGTGACCACTTGCCATTGCTACCTGCTATATATCTAAGCTCTGTGCGCTGTGGTTTCAGAGAAGAAGATTTTTTAAGCTTTTTTCCATTATGAGTCTACGGGAGCAAAGGGCCCCGGCGCGTGGCCCATTTGGAACCCAGGGGCATGATTGGCAGGAATTATGTAGGTGACCACTTGCCGTTGCTACATGCTAAATATCTTAACTCTGGGCCCTGTGGTTTCAGAGAAGAAGATTTTTGAAGCTTTTTTTTTCCATTATGAGTCGATGTGAGCTAAGGGGCTGCGGGGCATGGCCCATTTGGACCCTTGGGGCATGATTGGCAGGATTTATGAAGGTGACCACTTGCCGTTGCTACATGCCAAATACCTCAGCTCTGGGCCCTGTGGTTTCAGAGAAGAAGATTTTTGACGCTTTTTTCCATTATGAATCCTAATAGGAGCTAAAGGGCCCCGGGGCATGGCCCGTTTGGACCCCAGGGGCATGATTGGCAGGAATTATGTAGGTGACCACTTGCCGTTGCTACATGCTAAATATCTAAGCTCTGGGCCCTGTGGTTTTAGAGAAGAAGATTTTTGAAGCTTTTTTCCATTATGAGTCTATGGGAGCTAAGGGGCCCCGGGGCGTGGACCATTTGGACCCCACAGGCATGATTGGCAGGATTTATGGAGGTGACCACTTGCCATTGCTACATGCTAAATATCTAAGCTCTGGGCCCTGTGGTTACAGAGAAGAAGATTTTTGAAGCTTTTTTCCATTATGAATCCTAATAGGAGCTAAAGGGCCCCGGGGCATGGCCCGTTTGGACCCCAGGGGCATGATTGGCAGGAATTATGTAGGTGACCACTTGCCGTTGCTACATGCTAAATATCTAAGCTCTGGGCCCTGTGGTTTCAGAGAAGAAGATATTTTAATTTTTTCCCATTGATAGTCTATGGGAGCTATATGTTGCCATGGCAACCAGAATTCCAATCTGATCAGCCTAAAAACCTTATGCACCCTTTCCCCCTACCTGATGATGCTTCCCATGAAATTTGATCAAGATTGGCCATGGGGTATTAAAGATATACTTATTTGAAATTGTTTACGGACGCACGCACGCACGCACGGACGGATGGACGGACGCACGCACGCACGACGGACGACGGACAAAAAGTGATCACAAAAGCTCACCTTGTCACTACGTGACAGGTGAGCTAATAAAACACATTTCAGCTTGATCTGCTGTAAACTGTAGGAATTAGCCAGAAACTCCAAGTTTACAGAAATTTTCAAAGCGGCATAATTATGCTAATATTTGGTGTACACATCTGCTGTAACTACTTATTAAGTTTCATTTTGATTAGATGTAATCTATAGGAGGAGAAAGCCGGAAAGGAAAAGTTAACCAAGATTATCAAAGGGGTATATCTCTGCTAATATTTGGTGACCTATGACCTTGAAACAATATGCGCTGCTCCACAACATGAAGTAACTATATACAAGTTTACAGCTACTGTAGGAGGAGTTAGTTGGAAACAAAATTATAAAGACATTTTCCAAGGGGCATAACTCAGCTAATATTTAGTGGACTGTAACCTCAAACTAATTATGTGCTGCTCCACATCAAGGCTTAACTATATATGAAGTTTAAACTTGATTTGATGTAAACTGTAGATGCAGTTAACAGAAAACAAAAAAGTTATGGACAGATGTACGGACAGCATATCCCATAACAATATGTCCCATTTTTCAAAACAGGCATATAATTACTAGAAAATGTAATGGGGGATTATTTTCTGAGCCAACAGTAATAGATTTTAACCCTTTTTGTACCAAATGGAATCTTCCACCTTATATATAGCAGGAGTCCATTTCAAAATTTAGGGGTGTCAGGTTTTGTTTTCTCCAAAATTTAGTAGAAAAATGGCCGTGTTCTGCGGCGTCTGATCTGGGCCTTTACTGTTTGCCTGGGTACCCGTTTTGGGGTTTCTGATACTAAATGGGTTAACCCTTATCCTGCAGAACTAGTCACCCCTAACTTTGTAAACAGTGTAGATCCAGATCTGATCAGGATCTACATTGTTTGTTATGCAGTTAATGAATTGAAGGAATACATTATATCAAGTAATATGATTGCTTGACAGCTGGAAATGTGTGTGACTAAATTGATTTTTCAGCAGGATAAGGGTTAAGTTTAACACTGCCCAGCTGTCCAAATACATGTATTTTTTTTTTATTTCTGTTCATATGAAAAACAGTGAACTGCACTGTTTGTCCTGTGGGAAGTCACATTTTTTTACCAATTGCATGCGGGAAACCAATAAAGTGGTACCTTGGCAAACAGTACAGGCCCAGATCAGATGCAGCAGAGCACAGTGTCTGATCAGGGCCTACACTGTTTGCAAAAAGTAAAGCCATTTTCCAGGCCTGCACTGTTTGCAAAAAGTTAAGCCATTTTCCAAACGAATTTTGAAGAAAATACAACCTGACACCCTAAATTTCGAAATGGACTCATGCCATATATAAGGAGGAAGATTCCATTTGGTTAAGGGGAAATGTGTTAACTCTTCTAGCATGAACAATATCTAGAACTCTGGCATTTTTTTTTGTTCTTCTTCTTTCCTTTAAGCCTTATCTTGCTGAATATTCATTTTAGCCACACCCATTTCAGACTTTGAACCAATCAGATTACTTGATGTAATTTATTCCTACAAAATCATAAACTGAATGACAAACAGTGTAGATCCAGACTGTTTGCAAAGATAGGGGTTGTCGTGAACAGCATGATAAGGGTAAAGAGTAGACCTAAATGGCTAAGGGAAGCAAAAATATTTCTGCCAGAGTTGGCTCCACTGGAAGTGACTGATCAACTGTGTTGGGATTTAACAACATGAAGCCTTGGGAGTCATTTTGTTTCGTCTCCCAGAGAAATGGAGAAAAGAGATAGTAGAGGATATGAAAGGGAAGGACAGGGAAGATTATAAGAATCTTATATGGGTGTGAGGGGTGGATGAAAAAATCCATCCTGAGGGACACTGTCTGGCATCACGAGGCTGCGGAGTGATGCCTCACAGACATCCTGAGGGACGGATTTTTCTACCCACCCATGACACCAATAAAGGATTCTTTTTCTTGCATACCTTCCATTTTTAGCGCGGATTTTTAATGCTGCAGTCACTACGGTTAGCAACGTCCGCCATATTGTGATGACACTACAGGAATGTTTAGTGACGTCACGTAACGTGCATGACGTCAACCTTAACGACGGTGCATACAAGGTCGTATTCAACCAGTACATTTATCAAACACGCAGGAATATTCGCTATTGGGTCGGAACACCAGGGTCAGAACATAAATTTCTATCCCAGGGTAAAATCACGGATTTCCTTGGCTGGTGTGCAAGAAAGAGGAAAGTTAATGGAAGTGTAGAAAATAAAAGAAGTAACAACATTCCCTGTCTACTCTTACCTGCTGCAAGGACAGCAGGCCTTGCACAACTGTAAGCCAATATCAGATAGACACCCCAGTGAAACAAAATGCACAACACCTTTGCCTCACCCAACCACCCCCTCCACTCACAGTGTATCTGCTCCTCTTAAGTATTTAATATAGAGGATAGTGAGTGAGTGTTTGAGTTTTACATCCCACCAACAGCTAAGGTAATACGGAGACGGGACCTTGGTTTAAAGACCCATCCGATATCTGGAGAAGCCCGGGATCGATCCTGCGACCCCTGGTTTACAAGGCGAGTCACGTAACCACTACACCACTGAGGCTTCTATAGAGGATGGTATCTTGACAATGCTACTAACAAGGTCTCAAAAATGTCCAAAACTTTAATGACCAAAATAGAACAGTAATCAGAAGATATTTTTCTGTTCTGTTGATTTCTGACAGCAGCAAAAATTTGAAAATCATCTAGACTTAAAATATTTCAAGATTCTATACCCACTATTACATACATGTACTCTTCTAATCCTGAACAATGTTGCATGAACTTTGATATTAAAACTACCTATCTTAGCACTCTTAGCTTTAATGATAATGAAATAACAAAATATGTGTTTCAGTTTGACAATAAATTTATTAAGGCACAGTGCAAACCAGTGTAGATACAATGTGCCATGTTTATGCTAATTTATCTTAACAGACCTCAAAACATTGAAGGGGAATGGATACATCTTCAGGGGAGGCAACTCCTCCAAAAGTACTTTTGTCTCCCATGTCAACAGGGGTCAACTCTTAAAGGAAAGAATTTGCTCCTCAGGAGCAAGAATTTGCTCCTCAGGAGCAAAGTCTTTCCTTTAAGAGTAGACCTCTTTTTCAGTGGGGACAGGGCTTATAGAAAAGCAAACTGGAAGTCCCTTTGAAAAATGTCAAAAAAAATCTGCCAGGTGTTCCCATTCCCCTTAAGAAGCATATAATCTGATAAGAAAAAAGAGAAATGTGCAGTTTAAAATCATTATAATCATGTTCTAAAACCAAAGACAGCTTCAAAATCAGGGTTGACTGTCTTCAATTTGAATGTGCCAAATGGCCTGCTTAATTTGTTATCGAAAAAAAAAACTAGACAAAAGTGCCCAGTGGGGCACGTATACCCCCGGCCAGTGCCGAACTACAAAGGGAAATAACTCTAAAAGGCCTGACCCCTTGGCCCTTATTTTCTTTCCCACAATACAAGTAGTCATACTGATCATGTGTGCAAAATTTCAAGTTTCTATGTGAAGCAGTTCCTGAGATATCTTTGACACAAAATAATTGTTTACGGACAGACAGACGGAAAAGACAAAAACTATATACCCCCATGGCATACGCCGGGGGTATAATTAACAATACCTTGAATTAGACAATCTAGTTGAAACCAAATTGGTTCCCAAATGTGTCTGAATCAGATCAAATAAAATTCTTGTTAACATTTTACATTTAACATCAAAACTTAAAAAGTAATCTCAGCAATATTTTTCTTGAACAAAAGTTCATTTTTTACTGTTTTTTTTTTTTTGTACGATAAAAACAAAATGAAATTACGAAGAAAAAAAAAAAGAATACAAAAAAAAAAAAAAAAAAATAACAAAATGACAATATTTGCAACTTTGACCCTTCAAGTACCAACAATACAGAAGATGACAGTCTATATTTTTTCAGAGAAAATCAGCTTGACATTTCATGTGGTTATCAATTAAAGCTAAAAGACTGTCTTTGGAAATAATAAACACAAAAATAACAAATCAATAATCAAGCTTTCTGGGTCATACTACTGTAAAAATCCTGAAAATTCAGACACCTTGAGGACTTGCTGTAATTCCCCTGAAATTTAAACCAATTTGTTTCATGATCCAGCAAGGGGTCAAAAATTGCAGATCTGAATGGCAAAAAGTGTAGACCCTGATCAAACTTAAAGAGCAGTCTGATCTGAGTCTGCACTGTTTGCTTAGGCCTATCTGCCCCGATACTTAGGATCATTATGTTAGTCTGTTTTGGCCAATAAGGCTTCATAAGTGACCCTCCTTAATTTTCACCACCTTGAATGTGCTAAAAAGTCACAAATAGAAACTGTACTGTGCTGAAGTCTGGGGAGATGTTCTGCCACCAAACATGCACAAATTACTCCCCCTTGAAATCTGACATGGATTACTGTTATTCGTGGTTGGCGAAAAAGCAGCTGGCTCCATAAAAAAAACCCCTGCAAATAGGGGTTCTGTTGTGAGCTTATTTCAGTTAACTATCATACATGTAGGTAATCTATCGCATCACATTATAATTGGGTAGTAGAGTATATTCTAGTATTTATTCATGCATTTTCTGCTTTGGGTTATTAGTTGTACACATTTTTATTAATTGATTATCCTATATTACACAAAGTCAACCAATATTCAAAAATCATAAATCATGTTTTTAATTGCGTCAATTAATAAAATTGTCATTAATCAAGTAATTTTGTATTGGCCCAGGTACAGGTCCGAGGTCTGCTGTATTGGCACGAGGCCGAATAATAACATTATAGTATTATAGAATAACAAAGATTGTCCCACTTGTTTCCTCCGTAAATATGACCGGTAAATATCATCAAAACAACCTCAAATCTTCTAGAAATCTATTAATTACATGTACAAGCTTAGACATGTCTTTTATTACAGTTTAAAGGCCAAGTTTGTCATTTCAAATCATGTTAACAGAAAATAACATAACATTTATAATGGAGAAAAATGGTGAAAGTCATTTTTTGCCAACCACTGGTATATCCCGGCAAAATGTATGGCAGAGTGATGACATAATGCTTGTACCTATCTAAAAACACCATGCAGTGAAGCAAGTCAAGTCTTATTTTCTCTGAGAAAAAGAATGATTTCGACAATCTGCTATTATTAAGAGTTGTGCTTTTAGAAGATTGGTGCTTTAAAAGCTAAAACAAATTTTATCCAAAACCTTGTATCTGGTAACTTGAACCAGTGTCATTTTTCATATGTCATTCAAAATTAACAACTCCCTATTATGCTACAGTAGACCATAATCTACAGGCCAAGATAATGTGGTTCGCATAGGAAACAGCTTGGACCCAATTTATATGCACTAGCCACTATGCTGTGATACAATTTATCGGCAAATACTGTCGTGGCTGAGCTTTAAAATTTTTGGAAGCTACAGCTTCATTGCTAGAGATATCCCTTATTTCAACAAAACTATATTATTTTATTTTAACCCATTTAGTACCAGAAACCCCAAAACGGGTACCCATTGCAAATAGTGCAGGCCCAGATCAGACACCGCAGAACGGAGCGTCTGATCAGGGCCATCACTGTTTGTTAAAAGTTCAGCCATTTTCGAAATAAATTTTGAAGAAAACACAACCTGACACCCCTTAACTTTTAAACAGACTACTGCTATATATAAAGTGGAAGATTCCATTTGGTACAAAAAGGGTTAAAAGCAATAGCGGTAGCTGGATGTATTGTTAGTAGAACTGTAGCACCATTTTAATGAAAAATTTAAAAGATTTTATAAATATCAGTGAGAAACATAGGTACCTAGTATAGCTATTTTCTGCATATTTGGCATAAATTCGTCAAAAATAGAGGCTTTAAGCTGCTTTCAATTTAATTTTAATCAACACAACATTAAAACGGTTCAACCACATTGTGTCAAAATTGACGACAAACATTCAGTTTGTGGTCAAATTAATTTCCATTGACTATAATGCTTTTAAATGGCTTACAGTATATACCAAGCCACAACAACATATTTTGGAATATCAATCAGTTACTAGACTGTGTATAATTATGGAGTCCGAGAAAACAGGAGTAAGATGACATTAGCTTATGAAGCAAATCAACAAATTTCCAAAATTAAGTACCAGTACACATGCTGACCCTTTTTTTGAATGTGTGATTAAATTTCGAGCAGAAAGGTAACTAGTGCAGACCCTGATCACTTGGTTGGCTGAGATAAGGATTAACATTTCTGTTGACAACCATTTATGATTTGGATATAACACATGTTAACACAGTTACTGTCCCATTACTCGTATATGGCAGTAACCGTGTTAACATGTGTTATATCCAAATCATAAATGGCATTATAGAGGACAGAGTCATAAAGAGGCTAATGCATACAAAGTCATAGAGAGCATTGCTTCCCAATTTGTAGAAATCCTTGCCAAAATGTCCCACAACTCCGGTGACAGAGTCGGTCTATATCTGCAAGCCTGATCTGTCTGCTTTGGCATTTCTATCAAACTATTAAGAGTTTTACAATAAAACAAGTTTAAGACACTACAATCAGTATACATGTAAAACTCTAAATGTAACAAAAATTTCTGTGAAAAATCTTTATTGAAAAAAAAAAGTAAAAACAAAAAAGTGTAGGTTAATTTGCATAGACTTTGGCAATCTTCAATAAATAAACCATAATCTGTTGGACTAGAAACATCACACACAAAATGTTAGTGAAACAAACATGAAAAATAAACAAACAATGGATAACATAAAACTAAATAAAACTAAGTAAAATGAGCACATAATGTTTACAAGTCAGCATGATGACTAATCCTGTAAGCCCTCATTTATTTATATAGTCCTCATTTATTTATATCGGCACTTTGATCGCTCGGATCCCTTTGGGACCATGAATATTTGTTTGAGACAAGGGTTGTTCGAGCCACTGAAGGCTACTGCCAACAGGCATAATGGAGATAATTTCTGGATATCTTTTCAGTGTTCCATTACATAATGTATGTTGCGTGCACTCATTAGAATCGCCTCATTGAGGCGATTCTAATGAATACACACAGCATACATTTGCAAGATAAAAGACGAAATAGCCTAAACTTTCCCTCACTATTTTGTATGTAGAGAAATTCCCTAAGGTCTCTAGAATGAGTTCGAATCAGCCATGGTAAACAAACCATCTGTGTTTGAGCCATCGAAGTTCTACTATATATATGAGACCCGCCAAGCGAATTTGTGTCTTCGAGCATTCCGTCATGACAAATTTTAACTGCGCATGCCCAGCCATTCAGAGGGGCCAGGGATATGGCTTTCTGTCTGATGGTTCCTCTTGATTCACTGCTTGTATGAGCGAGCAGCGAAGGTTCTGGCGAGACTGCGCTGCTCGCATAGGCGATAAGTACCAAAATCGCTTGACGGGGCCCATATAATTTATCTAGAGAAAAGTGGGATTTACAAGGAGGGTGTACACTGTAAATCATTTTCCTTGTTTTTGTTTAAGGGGAATAGATACACCTTCAGGGGAGGCAACCCCTCCGAAAGTATTTTTGTCTCCTAGGTCAATAGGGGTCAACCTTAAAGGAAAGAATTTGCTTTTTTTTAAGAGTTGACCCCTTTTTCCATGGTACAGAGCTTATAGAAAAGCAAACATGAAGTTCCGAAAGTTGTCTTCCTTTGAAAAATGGCAGAAAAATCTGCCAGGTGTTCCCATTTCCCATAAATCACAGACTGTTGGTATTCATTAGAACTGCCTCAAAGAGGCGGTTTTAAAAAGTACTCACAATCTGTGTTTCCAGAATGTTGCTCATTAGAACCACCTCAACAAGGCAGTTTCAACAAGCACACTAAATCTATGTTTGGAGCAGAAATAAGGAAAGCATATATCTATAAAAAAAAATACCTGTAAAATGCTTCTGTTGATTATGTTGTATTGTATTGATTATGGTTTGGTAAATACAGAACAATGCGGAAAAACTCGAAAAGCTTTTGAAAATATTTGCATATGTTCAATTTACATATGCTAGAAAATCAGAATTTTTGGTTTGGTTTAGTTTGCCTTTTAATGGCCTAGTTAACACATTTAGGTAATTCCCAGCCGGTTTACCTAACCACACTTCTTTAAAGCAGACCTAAGCAGCTAACTAGTAAAATGCCAGAAACTGACAACTGCCCTTCTTCAATCATGAAAGAATATTGCTGGATCTAGCAGGGATCAAACCCTGGACCCGTTGATCACCAGTTGAACCCATATATGACTGAGCCGAAGAGACTGAATTTGCATGAAGACCTGTCAAGCTACACACCCACTGAAACATACTTACCAAACCATGTTAGTGTATCTTACTCATAACAACAGATAAGGTGGATATTTGGTGAAAATTGAAGGATAATATCCCATATTTCTAAACAAAAAACAACCTATGTTGAGGGTATTCATTAAAACTACCTCACTGAGGCTGTTCCAATGAATACCTACATCATAGGATTTTAGAGAGAGCTGACAATGTTATCATTCAATCATCTAAAATACCCACTTTATCAATTTATTAATTTGCTATCATACCTAAGGCCATGTCCATGTAAGTAATCTTCACAGAATTCAACAAAGTCAAGTTTGAAAGCATGGAATTCAACTCGTGTGGCTACATGTTATCATACTGTGAAATCTGACATTGAAATCTATTGCAGTTGACAAAAAACATTTATCTACACACTGAATTTGACAAAGAATGATTGTTTGGAAACAACTAACATAAAAAGGCATCTACACATACTAGCTCTGAAAAACACAACATCTAAAAACACACGGGTTCTAAATGTAAGAAGTTCGCTTTTTATGATTATGGTTAGTTATCTCCCTTTTTGATCTACTTTTGCTCTTGTCTTAAAGAAACAAATTTGCTCCTCAGGAGCAAATTATTTCCTTTAAGAGAAGGCCCACTTATTCCTAGAAGCTCAATTTATAGGTGAGCTATCAAGAAGTCTACAAAGTTGTTTCTCTTGGTAAAATGGAGGAAATTATTTCCCTTTCAAACACCAGCACCCACTATTTTCCAAAGGTATATGGCACTTTGATGATTTAAGGCAAGTTATTTAGCTCCAATAGAAGTACAAATTGTGAGTAGCACTAAAATGTCTTATGATTTAGCAAATTAATCCACCTTTAAAGCAATAAGAAACTAAAAAGTAGCAATTAACTATTAAAAGCAAAGAAATTCTCTTGTTCAGGGTTTATTAGTGGTAACAAAATAAACCATGAAGTGATTTAGGGAGCTCCTAAGTCACTAAACCAAGGTTAGTTCATCATTAAAATTCATTGACAAAATTCATTTGTGATACAGCACCTGTGATTAGATCAAGTTTTTGTATTATTGGTTATCTCTTCTCTATAACCTAGTCACCAGGATTCAGGCCCCCGCCCATCGGGACTTGAAGAAATAGATGGGCTGCATGATGCTTCCACGCAGAGCTAACACCGACCAAAATGCTGGTATTGGTAAATCGCTTTGAATTTCTAAACCTGACCAGGATAAGTGGTGTGAATCGGACTGCCCATGCATATAAACCCTATGGGTTCATTGGATGGCAGGGCTTGCGATGTCATTTCATCTCAATGCCGGGTAAGTCCCACAAAATTGGAAGCAAAGTCTACAAAATGACCTATACAGTGTTGGTGGGGATGTTAAACCTCAAATCAAACAAACAAATAGTCACCAGGGGCCAGTTGTTCAAAACGACATCGTTAGTTAATGTATCGTTAAAACTTTGATCATTAAATATGCTAACATTTTTGCTGAAAAAATGTGAGCAGCTTTTGCAAATGCAAAAGCTGCTCACATTTTTTCAGCAAAAATACCAAAATTTTATTATTGTACTTGCTAGAACAGTTAACAATTTGACCACTAATGAGCTCGTTAAGCTAACGATGCATTGAACAACTGGACCCAGGACTATTCTGGCTGTCACAAAGGATATACATCTCTATGCATATTACATCCAAACTCACTACGAAACATCGAAAATCAGTGAGTATGAATAAATGCATGTCTTGCTGGAACCATCATTGTTCACACAGATCTTGGGAAAGTAACCTTACAATGTCAAACTTTTATTATGAGTTTACAATGCAGATATGCAAATCAGTCTTATTAAACTTCCCCCATGCTCAAATCATCTGTGCATGAAATTTGTCCTCATAAATATTAAAATGCCAAAAGCATTCCTTGTTGATCAGTCCAAGTGAATTACCGGATTTATTTATAATTTTGTATTTACGAACAGTCTAAACTTCATGCTCAATTTCTTTTAAGCCAGATTGTAATGGAGCATTGTGATGACGGTATACAAAGTGTTCTAGTCTGAAAAATAAATGTTTTGTCCAGTAACTGGATATCAGAAGCACTTATGGAAGATCTCTTGAATAACATTCATTGTATGGATTCTCAATGATACTGATTCCAAAATATAAATTGTTAAAAACAAAATTTTCATGTGAAACAAATGAATTACCCATCTAAAAGTGTATTCAGACAGCACCAAAGTTAACAGATATTTTTTGATATGTGCTTTTTCACCCTATGTGATAAGTGCCAAAAGCAAGACTAAAATAATTCTCAACCCTTAAAAGCACAACAGAAAATTTTAGAACAGACAGCAATTTTATTTTTGAATTATTTTTCAAAGAAAATAAGACTGACATTTTATGTGACAAGCAGAGGATTCACATGCAATTTTTATTTTCCCTGAAAAACTAGAGGGCTAAGTGGGCCAGAAATCACTCAATCACCTGGTTGAGGCTGATCATGATATATTACATTGTGTCTTAGTGGTAATCCTGTCTATCAGTTGCCAGTTGTTCAAAGCATCGTTAGCTTAAAGAGCTCGTTAGTGGTCAAATTGTTAACTGTTCTAGCAAGTTTAATATTTAAAATTTTGGTATTTTTGCCACATTAAATGATCAAAGTTTTAACGATTCGTTAACTAACGATGTCGTTAATTTTGAACAACTGGCCCCAGATCTCATTGCCTTTAACAATTCTGAATATGCATGTTGTCTTGATGACCCTGATTAAGTTTCTGAACAGCTCAAACTGATTTAGGATTCAGAAGAGATGATGTTGATGCAGAGTGGGTAGTGTATAGTTTGGCAGGGCAGAGCTATTGTTTGCATGTGCATTTGGAATACCCTACAAGAAGGTAAACTAAGGAACCAGTTTATGTGAATTCAACTGCAACACAAACAAAGCTATGATGTAAATGTCACCCAAATGCCTCCCACAAAATTTCAACTCAATGCGACTGACCATTCGGGAGCAGATGTGGTTTGAAGATTTTCAAGATGGCTACCATTGCAGCCATCTTAGATAACAGCACGGAATGGTTCTAGCAATTCTGAATTTCCATTTTGCGCCAATGCCACCCAACAAGTTTAAGCTCAATCAGACTTTCTGTTCAGGAGATGTTGTTTGAAAAATTTCAAGATGGCTGCCACGAAAGCCATCTTGAATATCAGAATGGAATGATTTAAGTAATTCTGAATCACCAGGATGGCTCTTATCAAGTTTCAGATGAATCTACTTTCGGTAGAGGAGGGATGTCCTTTAAAAAATTTCGAGTTAGCCGCCATGGTGGCCATGTTGGATATCTAAATGGAATGGTTTTAGTAATTCTGAATCTTCATGTCGCCTTGATGTTTCCCCTTAAGTTTCTGCTCAAACTGATTTTTGGTTTGGGAGAAAATGTTGTTTGAAGGTATTCAAGATAGACGCCATGGTGTCCATCTTGGATATCTGGACGGAGAGATTTTAGCAATTCTGAATTTCCATGACCCTCCAATGCCTCCCATCAAGTTTCAACTCCATACAACTTTCAGTTCAGGAAAAGATGTTGGTTCAAGAACTACAAAACGGCCACTATGGTGGCCATCTTGGATATCAGAACGGAATGATTTTAGCAAATCTGAATCTCCATGTTGCCCCGATGCCTACCATCAAGTTTCAGCTTGATCTCACCTTTGGTTGGGGAGGAAATGTCAATTGAAGAATTTCAAGATGGCTGCCATGGGAATTGTGACTGACCTGTTTTGCAAATCTGAATCTCCAATTCGCACCTGGTGCCACCCAATAAGTTTCAGCTCTATTCAACCTTTGGTGCGGGAGGAGAATGATGCTGTTTGAAGAATTTCAAGATGGCTGCCAGAATGGAATGATTTCAGCAAATCTGAATCTCCATGTCGCTCCGATGCATCCCATCAAGTTTCATTTTGATTGGACCTTTGGTTCAGGAGGAGATGTTGTTTGTAGAATTTCAACATGGCCACCATGGCAGCTATCTTGGATAGAGGGATGATCTTTATGTCAACCTGATGCCTCCCATCAAGTTTCAGCTAGCTGCAACCTTTGGTTTAGGAGATGCCCTTGGAAGAATTTCAAGATGGCCAACATGGTGGCAACCTTGGATATCAGAAAGGAATGATTTTAGCAAATCTGAATCTTCATGTCACTCTGATGGCTCCCATCAAGTTTCAGCTGGATCTGACTTTTAGTTTGGAAGGATATGCCATTTGAAGAATTTCTAGGCGGCCACCATGGCAGCGATCTTGGATATCGGAATGGAACAATTTCAGCAAATCTGAATCTCCATGACAAACTAATGACTCCCGTCAAGTTTCGGTCAATCCGACTTTGTTCGGGAGGTGATGTTGTTTGAAGAATTTCAATATGGCTGCCATGCATATGGTGACCATCTTGATTACCTGAATGGAACGATTTTAGCAATTCTGAATCTCCATGTTACCCAAATGCCTCCTATCAACTATCAGCTCAATCCAACCTGTGGTGCTGGAGGAGATATTGAAAATGTGAAAAGATAAAAACAGACGACGACGAACAACTGGCCATGGCTTAAGCTGACCTGGAACTCCAGGTGAGCTAATAAGACAAGCATATTTGAACATGTCTGAAATGTTGTTATCGGCAGTCTAAGGATTAAAAACTTAAACCCAATACAGTATAAATTTATGAATTTCTTTAAATCTAGCCTTTACCAGTATGTACCAATGAGCAAAGATATAAAAGTGTATCAAAGTAAGAAAAACATCAGCAACATTTGAACAAAATATATATGTAAAGCACAACACCATTTAATAAAAGCATTTTCACTTATGTATAATCATGATGAAGCTGTTTAGGCCTAGAAAAAAATTGTTTGTTTAGGGTAACATCTTCAAAAATGTTAGGTAGGGTAGGGGTCATTTTTTTTTTAAAGATTTTTTTTTATTCTGTCTGAGCATGTAAAGGAGCTGTAAGAGCCTAAGATGATGCCTGTTTATGTAAATCATGTAAGTCTTAGCTAAAATACTCTTGAAAAACTACCAAAAATCTGGTACTGTGGTGATATGCAAGGTTATTTTTTTTCTGACAAAAGGGTGAAAAAAAATTAGGATCACAGCAAATTTCTAGGTAGGGTCGGGTTACCCTAAACAAACTCTGTTTTTTTAGGCCTTAGTTGGAAACAAAGTTCTGTGAACTGCATTGATCTTAAACACTTTTTAATCCATTTTGTACCGGAAACCCCAAAACGGATAGTTGGCAAACAGTGCAGGCCCAGATCAGACGCCGCAGAACGCGGCGTCTGATCAGGGCCTACACTTTTTGCAAAATTTCCAGCCAATTTCCAAATACATGTATTTTTTTTTAAGAAAACACAATCTGACACGCCTAAATTTTGAAATGGACTTTTTAACAGAAAGACTTTTGCTCAGCTGCAAACAGTGTAGACCCTGTTCAGTCTGCTCTGGTTTATCAGTTTGCTCAAGCTTATGTTTTTGAATTTTTTGTGTCTGAATATTTAGGGTTAACCCTTTTTGTACCAAATGGAATCTTCCTCCTTATGTATAGCAGGTGCCCATTTAAAAACTTAGAGGTGTCAGGTTGTGATTTCATCAAAATTTATTTGGAAAATGACCGAACTTTTAGCAAACAGTGCAGGCCCTGATCAGATGCCGCATTCTGCGGCATCTGATCTGGGCCTACACTGTTTGCCAGGGTACCTGTTTAGTGGTTTCTGGTACGAAATGGGTTAATAGGGTAATAAGTATCTTGTTTAACATCACAATCAACAACTATAATCATGCTGGGATGGTCAGTTAACCAAACCATGCTTTATCTGGTCAGGCTTTGACCCTCTCAATAGTTAATCAGTGTAATGCCTGTTCTTTCGCCAGTAACTGACAACTGCTCTTCTTGAATCAGCAGATGAGAGAAGTTGGCATATGCAACTAGCAGATACTCAGATTAGCCTGCTCATCCATGCAGTCTGATCAGTCTTCACAGGATTTAATAGTCATGTATGTTTTGTTTAGAGTTTAATGGTGTGTGTGTGTTTGTGTGAATTCGGGTTTAACGTCGCTTTCAACAATTTTTCAGTCATATCACGACGGTGTCTGGTTGCGACAGGGAGCTCAATACTCACTTTTATAGTGCTGCCTCACTGAAGCATCTTGTCCCAGACACATTACATGATACCACACCCAGTCACATTATCCTGACACTGGGTCGACCAGTCCTAGCTCTACCCCGTAAATCTGAGTGCCAAGCGAGGAACAGCTAGTACCATTTTTAAAGACTTTGGTATGTCGCGGCCCGGGATCGAACCCGTGACCTCCATTCTCCAGAGCGGACACTATCAACTGAGCTATCGGGGCCAGTTTAGAGTTTAATGGCCTAGTCAACACAGTTTAGGTTATGTTGAGCCAGTCAGTTTACCTGTGGGCAGGCTTTTACATAAGAACAACCAATTCAGTGTACATTCTTTCACTAGAAACTGACAAATGCCTTTCTTGAATCAGCAAAAGGGAGAGAAGTACCACACAGAGAAAGTAGCCGAACCGCGAGGTATCAAACCCGGAACCTACTGATTACTAACCATACATCATAGTCTGAGCCACTGAGGCTAGCAATAGACATGTATGGATCCTGAGGCATCCACGAAGTGAAAGTAAAGACTGATCAGACTGCCTTGACAGTTCCCAATCTTTGCTGGTCTAACATGTCAGATCATGTATTTTCTGACTACTGTTCAATAACATAGCCCCAGATAAGAGAGGGTATCCAAATATTTTTTATTTCTGCATAAAAACATACGTTGTGGGTACTCAGTAGATGAGCCTCGCCAAAGGGCTTCTAATGAGTGCCCACAACAAGTTTTCATGCAGAAATAAGAAAAGAATAAGAACTTTTCAGATGCAAAATGTGGCTTATCTAAAGTTAAGTCAATAAGCTTTATTCCACATAACCAGAATTTTATAGAACTGGAAAATGCAGAACAAAATTTCATATACTCCTGCCATTATAACAATGTTTTCAGCTTCATCAACAGAGCCCAGTTGTTTAAAGCATTGTTAGCTTAACTCTTATCCTGTTGTTCACGACAACCCCTATTTTTAGAAACAGTGTAGATCCAGATCAGATGGCTTCTGAAGAAGCCATCTGATCAGGATCTACACTGTTTGACATTCAATTTGTGAATTTGTAGGAATAAATTACATCAAGTAATCTGATTGGTTCAAAGTCAGAGATTGGTGTGGCTAATCTGAATATTCAGCAAGAGAAGGGTTAATGAGTCAGTTACTGGTCAAGTGTTAACTCTTCTAGCAACCACCTAAAATAAGACTAAATCTGTTTTTAAAAGCTCACTTATTTTTTTCTTTTTTCTTTGCGTTTTCTATACCCAGTGTCTCCTAAGAAGAACACCTTTTGAACAGTCCGAAAGATTGTCTTATTATAGGAATTTTACTTATCTTATACAGTAACATTTTTGCTGAAATAAATGTGAGTACTGTATTTATCAGATAGGCCTAAGCAAACAGTGCAAACCCAGGTGAGATGACGCACAATGCAACATATTGAACTTTTTTCATGTTCAACTCACTTGAGAAATAAATTTGTCTTGCTAATAAATTTTAAAATGCCAACATTTTGAAATTTATGAGTCCGTATTGATCTGAGCAGTAAAGTTGCCACTTTCATTTGTATTTTAATGTTTACGAGTATTATAAATTCATGCACAAGTGAGACGAGCATGAAAAAGTTTTATAACCTCGTGGCCAATGTTTGCCACTCATCCAGCTATTTTAGACACAACATCGAGTAGTAAATTTTACTTGTCCAAATTTTGGAGCCAGGGTCTACAGCGTTTACCACTCATCCAGCTATTTTAGACACAACATTGGGTAGTAAATTTCACTTTTCATATTTTGGAGCCAGTGTCTACAGCATTTGCCAGTCATCCAGTTATTTAAGACACAACATCAAGTAATAAATTTTACTTGTTCAATTTTTGGTTGCCAGGGTCTTCAGCATTTGCCAGTCATCCAGCTATTTTAGATACAACATCGAATAGTAAATTTTACTTGTTCAAATTTTGGAGCCAGGGTCTTCAGCGTTTGCCACTCATCCTGCTATTTTAGATACAACATCGGGTAGTTATTTGTATTTTGGAAGAAGTATGCAAGGACTTGAGGTGTCCTAATATTTAGGGTAAATACAGGAGCTTTTGCAATTTACTTTGCAAATGTTACTCACATTTATTTCAGCAAACATGTTTTTTTGCTGTACTGAATGGTTGAAGTTTTAATCCTTAAGATGCCATCTGTTTATGTCATCTGCTGTATCTTTTTTGTATACAGGCCAACAGTGTGGACCCTGATCAGACGTCTGATCTGGGTCCACAATGTTTGCAAAAATGACTTTTGAAGTAACAAGCAGATGACAACTGTTGTGATTGGCATCGTATGGGTTAATGAAATGTTGACTAACTTCTTTCCCTTTGAACAATTGGGCCCTGATTACACACAAGCAAAATCAGCAGTATTCAACTGTAAAATATTTATATAAAAACATGCTATCTGCATCATGTAAACTGATATAAAACTAGAACAGAAACTACTCTACTAAGTTTTATATAAAATAGTAACATATCTAATATACTCATTTACAAAACACTACTTTTTGTCTGTATAGACCTTTTTGACCTAATTAACCCAATGTATGCGGGAAACCCCTAAAGGGGTACCTTGGCAAACCATGCAGTCCCAGATCAGAGGCCGCAGAATGCGGCGTCTGATCACGGCCTGCACTATTTGCTAACAGAATTTTCCATTAAAAATAGAATAAAAACAAAAGAAAAAAAAAATAGGCCTGACACCCCTTATATGACAAATGGACTTGTCCAACATATAGCAATGGAAGAGTCCATTGGCATACAATGGGTTTACAACCATCTTTGCCTTTCATATTTTATTTTATACAACAAACTTGACAACCCTGTTATTGGAAATGGACCTGTTCCATGTCAAATATTGGTTAAACATTATGGTACTTAAATCATCATTATTCTATTCTATTAATTAGGTCAAAACACTATTTCTAGTTGGTTGAGTTCACAGAGGTTGAGCTCTGAGCAACACTTGCTGAGGTAGACTGCTTTCTATCAGTCTTTGAAGGCAACGTCAGTGAATTCAACCTTTCTTTGGCACTACTGACAGAAATAGAAGACCTGTCACGATGCAGACTTCCATCACGATTTAAAGCATGCTGTCTGCTTGCTTTGGAAGCAGCTCTTGTTGCTACCATATCTATCATAGAATATTCAATATGTGATGCTTCAGGAGTTCGCCTTGATCGCTTACTCTGAACTAAACTGTCTGAACGACCTGCTTCTGACAGGTCTATTTCTGCATAATTCAACTGGGGCTCCAGCTGTTCTGCAGGCAGTGACAAATGTGCAGGCAGTGACAAAGTCGTGGGGAGAGGGGACTCCGGTGGACTCATATCTATGTTCATGTACATAGCCCTAGGTGACTGAATGCTGTCACTGCGTAAACTGATACTCATACTAGCTAACTCAGCCTGTGAGAGTTTGCCAAATTTTGGCGACTGAAGTTCTCCCCCACAGGCTGTACTGCCAATAAATGCTGTGTCAAACGTGAACACAGAGCCACATGCTGGTGACTGAGGGGTTGTCAGTGGACTCGCAGTGGTACTCTCATCTGTTGTCTCCATAGTTCTTCTTCTCTCAACCTTCTGGTACTCCTTCCCCGATCTTGGTCGAAGTATAGTTGATGCTGGGCTGCTGCGGACGGTCTCCTCGCCATGTATGCTGCTGTCCAGTGAAGAGACTGACAATCTGTCTGCATCATCTGCTATGTCAGTAAGGTCAACCACAATAGAACTACTCTTTGTCTCTGGTTTAGATGGGCTTCCTTCAGGTTTACCTGTTATATTGATGAGAAGAAGGATAAAAAATTATCAGTTATGCATAGCTCCAAATAAGAAAGGGTAACAAGAATAATTTTGAAGATAATTTTTTCTTATTTCTCCAATAAAACACCATATGTTGCAGGTACTTGTTAGAATCGCCTCATCGAGGCGATTCTAACAAGTACCTTTAACATATGTTTCTAACAAGTACCTTTAACATATGTTTCTAACAAGTACCTTTAACATATGTTTCTAACAAGAAATAAGGAAAAATATCCTTTAATTATCCCTGTTGTCCCTGCTTATCTTGAGCTATGGTTTTGGGAAATATAGCTGAGTATGTGCTTTGTACAATGTAAGACCAGCAAAGGATCAGAGTCCAGTTGCTCAAACCATCATTAGATTAATAAGCTCGTTTGTGGTCAAAATGTTAATTGTTCTAGCAAGTTCTATATCTAACACTCTGGTATTTTTGCTGGTTTTCTGGAAATGTGATTTGCAAAAGGTGATTAATTCATTTATTGTTATTAACTTATTTATTTATTTTTAAAAACTAAAATTATATACAGTAAAACTTCGATGGCTCGAACACCAATGGCTCGTTTACCATGGCTGAGTCGAACCCGTTCTTGAGTCCCGAGGGAATTTCTCCACATAAGAAAAAGGGAGGGTAATTAAGGAATTGTTTTCCGATTCTCTTGTAAATGTATGCTGTGTGTACTCATTAGAATCGCCTCTATGAGGCGATTCTACTGAGTACACACAGCATACATTTTTGTTATAGAACACCAAAAAGATGTCCCAAAATTAAGGTTGGTATGCTTCATGAAGGTAACCCTCAGTGGCTCGAACTACCCCTGGCTCGAACAGATTTTCATGGTCCCAAAGGTGTTCGAGCCATTGAAGTTTGACTGTATTATATGCTTAACAGAGAAATACTATGATTTCTACCAGACATAAACTTGGTATTTTCCTTTTTGCTAAGAAATATTTCCACTTAGCCAGGGTTAGCTAGAACTACTTTATATACAAGATACAAGATACCCCTTTTCCAGTGAAATCGTTATATTCAAAAGCAGGAAAGTTTCAGTCACATCGACGTTATTCATGACGTCATTGCAATGCCGTCTGGGAAGATATCAACAGATGTTCAGAATGCATGACATTTGAGTCAGATTCAACACTGTATCAAAAGAAAACATGGATATGACCAATGAATAGGATGTACGTTCTGCTTTATTTAATCTCACATTTTAGTTGTTTTATCACTGAAACACTTTGTTTCTTCTATTTTTGTTCAAAACTGTAGAAAGTGCTTTCAAAATGGCGCCCATCCAGTTTTTCTTCCACCCAGCTGCTATAACACTATACTGGTTGAACCATCAACATGAGCTGTAAAGAGTCAACTGAATGGGAATTCAGATCCAAAATTCAAGATCCAAACTGTCCTAAAAGTCTATGGAAGTGCATATAATATACAGATCATTCATTTCTCCTATCTGAAATATGGGATTTATAAACCGCAGGAGGTAAAACAATCCGTTAAAGAAACTTGTGCTTCACACTTGTTTCTTTATCGGATTGTTTTACCTCCCTCGGTTTATAAATCCCACATTTCAAAATGGAGAATGAATAATTTCTATTTATTATTTCATTCCATTTATATCTTATAATCTAAGCTTTACATTTTGCACATTTTCAATTATTCATTTCAATCATTTCAATACATGTATATTTCCCGTATCTTAGCTCGCTATTGTCAGCCAGGTGTCAATAGCAAACATTTGCTATTGACAGCTGGCTGTCAATAGCCAATTCCTTTGCAAAATTTACTCACATTTCAGCAAAAAATAATAGCATATTTGCCATATCAAATGTTTTTTTATCAATTTGGTATAGTTACGCTTTAATTTCAATGATATGTTAACTAACAACATTGTTAGTTATGAACAAAGGGCCCAGATCTGCCAGTGCAGTCTGTGAAGAAGCTTCACTGTATGCATGAATAATTTACATGTAGCTTCAATGAACCCTGGAATTTCACCAAGCTAACCCATAATATATAATATATGCCTTTTTAAATGCTGGTGGACTTTCTTTCTATTTTCAAAGTGGCCAAATACACTGCAACCTCGTTATAGCGCTGATCGTTTAAGCGCGGAAATCAGTATAACGCGGTTGTTCCATGGATCCCGATTTTTTTTCCGTCGGGCGAGATTCCGCGCGTCCGAAATTGACTGGGGCGAACCGGCCGATTGTTTCGAGCGGCCGAAAGTGACGGGGGCGAATCAGCCGATTCACCGAAATAGATTTGCGACAAGCCGCAGACTTGAATCCGTGGCATAGTAGAGCTTCCGCGCATCCGAAATTTACTGGGGCGAACCGGCCGATTTTTTTCCAGCGTCCGAAATTGACGGGGGCGAATCGGCCGATTAGCTGAAATAGATCTTTGGCAACCCGCACACTTGAATCCGGCGCATAGAACTTCCGCGCATCCGAAATTGACTGGGGCGAATCAGCCGATTTTTTCCGAGCGTCCGAAATTGACGGGCGCGAATCAATGAGATGAAACCACCGCTACAGTTTTTTCTGCACGCGATCGGTAAATGACGTCATCGGACCCCAGCAACCCCACACGTGTCTATTGTTTTATCTAAATGGGGCGTATCTCTTTCATTAATTGTTTGGAAACGGTAAAAAATTCTCGATAGCAAAACGGTTGTGGAAAACAGTGCTTTCTGTAAGCTCCGTGTCAATAACCAACAACAGCATACAGATGTGTTAACACGAATTTTTCTCCAACTTTTCTCGCCAAGCGTCTGCTATTTGGCGCCAAAACATAATCATTCACGAGATAGTAGAATAGTCGTAGCAACTCGTCTAAGGAGCAATTAAATAATTTTCACATTGATTGCACATTAAATTTTATGATCGGGGAATAAACGCAAATTAGAGACATAAATTGACCATATTTTCACACCTTATCGACATGCACCGCAGGGTGGCAATTATATGACAGGGATTAACAATAGTGTCATAATTGAACTGTTATAAATCATCAAACAGTGTAAATCCAAATCAGATGTCTGCGGCGTCTTTCTGAGGTGTCTGATCTGGGCTTGCGGTGCCCCCAAATTTATAACGCGGTGATCACCACTAACGCGGTTGGGGTTCTTGGACCCCACCACCCGCGTTATAACGAGGTTGCAGTGTATTTATTTCATTTTAGATTTCATATTAACTTTAGCTGTTTTTATGAAATCTACAATGGTCCTTAAGGTTTAGCACATAAGCTTACCTTTTCGTGTTTCTTCAGTTCTTGGGATCCAGATTTTCCCATGTTCATCTTCTGAAGGTGGAGTAATCCTTAAGGTAGCCTTTGCCTGTTGTTTCATCAATGCTGGACTTGACACAGTAGACTCTGTCTTCTCTTCTTGAGTTTCTATTTGATCGCTTTCATTATCAACTGCAGTAATTTTCTTCGGAGAAGCTTTTTCTAGCACAGGCGATAACTTCATTGGGTAAGTCTTCATTTTGGGAGGGACAAAAGGCGGCAGTGATGAAATATGGCGAGCAATAGCATCAGCTTTTTGATCAGGAGAGAGTTCATCGAGCGGGAGTGTCAATTTTGATTTAAGGACTGCAATACTATCTGTGTCTGTTTTTGAATAGTTTAGAGAATGAGTGGAGTGCCACAGTTCAATCAATTTCTCATCATCAGTTTTGCAGGAGTTCATACAGTCAAGGTTACCACCTTGCACATTAAGCACCGTAAACACTTTTCCACCACATTGATCAGATGAGAATTTTTGTGAATCAGATTCTGAACTATCACTGTCATCCTTTTTATGACTTTTGTCTTTGTTTTCAAGATCTGAAGATCTTTTTCCTTTATTCTCTTCTGTATTATCTTCATCTTTCTGCTTTGCTACCTGAACATTACTTTTATCGCCTTCTACACTGTCTTTACTATCATCTTCAAATTCTACATAGAAATATGACTTACTCTCATAATTTCCTGCACAACTATTCACTTTTTGTTCACACTTCTCAGAATCACTGAGCATACATTCACCTTCACCACTTCTAGTATCTAAATGTTCATCATTACTACTTGTATGAGTTGAGACAGTACCACTACTTGTTAATGAGGAGTTAACCCCCAAGTCTGATTCCTGAGACAAGACAGAGATCCCAGTAGATGAACTAGATGCACTCTCTGTCATTGTCACATAGCTTGACCTATTAGGAAAGCTTGATGACCTGTTTCTGTCTTTGGGATCTAAGACTAGTTCTTGTTGACTCTGAGATCGACTGCTCTCCTCTGAAGAACTTGATTCCATTAGAATTGCCATGCCTTCCTTAATTGAAGGTTCACTGGAGGCTGAAGACAACAAATTTTCTTGACTCTGAGAAATACTTTTCCTGTCCTTAGAATTCCTTCTAATAAACCTTGAAAAGAACCCTTGGGATTTCCCATTATTTGTTTCTACTGTTACAATTGGTTTGTCATTATTCTTCTCTGGTGTTAAACTCAGTTTGTCTTTGAACATTGGTGGACATTTGCTGATACTGTTGCTGTCCTCAGCATGTAGAGTGAAATCAAGTAAATTGTCAAAAGGCATTTCAACAGCTTCCTCAGAGAATATGTCCTGCACTCCAGTAGCACCTTCTGTCTCTTCATGAGACTGAGTGTCTGAATAATCACAACTGAACACTGGTCTAGTTTCATTTTCTACAGATTCAGCGACCATTTTCTTTATTTCCTCATTTGAACACATTTGATCTCCATTTCCTGACTTAGTATTATTCACATATGCCTGTAAGGACTGTAGTGTCTCAATCACTGACTTTCTCTGACTACCCATCACACTTGACATTAACATATAGTTTGTTTCCCTGATGAGTTCTTTCCTCGACTCTTTTGGGGAATTTCCAGCACTAGCAACAACAAATGAATGTTCAGAATCATCTTTTGGTGGTTCTGGGACAGGTTTGTTAATTACACCAGAAGCACTTAGTGAACGATGATACTTTGGTCTTTGAGACAGAGGATCTAGCACAGCACTGGTATCATTGAATGATTTTGATCTTTCTATATCATAATGACAAGCAGACATGTCCATGTAACATCCATCCTCGGAGACTGATGAAGAGATTGATGACTTATGCTCCCTAGGAGGCAGTTTTACAAATGTTCGACCAGCCAATGCTTCCTGAAGTCTCTGAGATTCATATTCTTGTCTGATAGATTGCTGACCTCCCATGAGAAAATAATTTTCTCCTTGTGGGCTTGGAGGTGTTGGGGGAGGCTGTACTCCAACTTTGCGACCAGGATATGGTGGAGGTAGTCCATCTTGTTTATGAAGCACCTTCGGACTTACTGGAGGGGGTCTGGGAGGTGGACGTGACATTTGAGCTCTCCTCTGCCTGAGTTTGTTCAACAAGGCTGATCCTTTTGGTGGAAGAGCAGGGGGTGGAGATTCTGAACGCTCATTCATATATATTGGTTCATTTGAATGATACATGTTTGTAGCTTTAACATCTAAGTTTAAGTCTGAGCTACTAATGCTCCTAAGGTTCTCACGACTTCCTGGTAATGAGATAGATATTCTTTTCTCCTTTACAGAATCTCTGTCTGATCCTTTCACATTATCATATCCTTTAGATCTCTGGCCTTGCAACGAACTCCAAGGCCTTCCCCCATCTGGGGCAGAGCTTGAAGCTGCTGGCACATGGACGTGATTCGAGCCAACATCCCCCATATCATATTTGTCCAAATTTACATATGGCAGAGGAGCATTTGTTTTTGCCCTGCTGGGGATTTTCTTAAGTTTATTTGACAAGTTAGGACTGAGAAGTGCACTACTTGAATATCCAGTTGTACAAGGTCGTGAGTGAGTGATGTCAGATGAGATGCTGATGTTATCCAATGAGCCTCGGGCACTGAGACTGTCAAATGATTGCCCACGCAGGTTAGATAACTTCAGTGGCAGTGGCGGTGGACGGTTTTTCACTTTTTTCTCCTTTTCTTTATCCCTCTCCTTGATGCATACCTGAAATAAATATGCATATATGAGTTTCGCTGTAATATTTTGTTCTAGCATGGCTTTGAATATAACATGATTGTACACACTGTTTTTGTTACTTATAGAAATTTATTTAGAAAATGGTTGAACTTTGTGCAAACAGTGAAGGCCCTTATCTGAAGCATCTGATCTGGGCCTGCAATGTTTGCTGATAACCAATTCCGGGGTTGCTTTAGGCTCTGTATGCACAGTATTTTTTCAGCAGACAACATTTTGAAATAGTTTTCATATTTTCCAAGTAAACAAGATTTGACATTTCATGCAAATTGTCTCCAGTCCTGTTTTCTAGGAAAAATTAGAAAAATATCAACAATTTGTCATTTGCTGAATTAGAACAGCTAGTGGTAAAGGTTAAAGACAAACACCAAATTGTTGTAGCAATACACTAATGTATATATACTTAGTCAAAAAAGTAACTATACCAACTTCCGAGTGAAACTCACTAGATATCTGGCAGCTATAGAGCTTTGGCTGTAGACATGCAAATCGAACGTTTAGCTAGGGTATGCCCAAACTTGCATTTGCTCATACCTTTCTGCTCCAGAGTTGTCTTGCAATATGTGTCTAGAAAGATTTTGGTAGAAAATGGACATTGCGCATGCGCAGAAATCTCTTTTTTTTCTAAGATGGAAGAAAATGTCGCCTGAACATCGGATAACCCCTTACTTTTGCAATATCTCATGATCTCGCACTATAAGCGCAGTTTTAATTTGTGAAATTCCCAAATTATCTCCCTTGCAATTAAAAGTATAGCAATTTTCGAACTGCTGTAATTTTTATTCCTGTCAATCAATTTTTGTCATTTTTCAAACAAACGCTTTGTTTCCACTATTGCTGTTCATCATAATGGTAAACAAGATGTGTTTGTGAAACACGAACATGTCCCCGGGCATGGTCATTTTTCATTGAAAGTTGCTCACAGTTCAAGATTTTTGTTTGTGTGGGAAGCCCTTGATACAAGAAACTTACATGCCAAATATGAAAGCTTTATCTTAAATGATTCAAAAGTTATGAACAATAATATTTTTTCTTTAAAGTAGGTCAAGGTCACGGGTGAAAAAAATTTACATGAATGTAAAGCTATTGTCACAAGGAACCTACATGCCAAATATTAAGGCTCTATCTTAAACAGTTCAAAAGTTATGAACAATTTTATTTTTTTTAAGTAGGTCAAAGGTCAAGGTCATGGTCCAAACATTTTGCATGAATGAAAAGCTCTAATCACAGGGATCCTACATGCCAAATATGAAAGCTCTATCCCAACCGGTTTGAAAGTTATGACCAAAAATGTTTATTTTTTTAAGTAGGTCAAAGGTCAAGATCACAGGTCAAAATTTTTGCATGAATGTAAAGCGTTTGTCACAAGGAACCTACATGCTAAATATGAAGGCTGTATCTCACACGGTTCATAAGTTATGACCAATATTAACTTTTTCTTTTATGTAGGTCAACGGTCAAGGTCACATGTCAAATGTGAATGTAAAGCTCTTGTCACAAGGAACCTACATGCAAGATATGAAGGCTCTATCTCAAACCGTTCAAAAGTTATGACCAAAATGTTATTTTTTTATTTTAAGTAGGTCAAAGGTCAAGGTCAAGGTCAGGTCAAGGTCCAATTTTTTTTGCATGAATGTAAAGCTTTTATCACAAGGAACATACATGCTAAATATGAAGGCTGTATCTCAAACGGTTCAAAAGTTATGACCAATGTTAACTTTTTCTTTTATGTAGGTCAAAGGTCAAGGTCACAGGTAAAATTTTTTTGCATGAATGTAAAGCTTTTGTCACAAGGAACCTACACGCAAAATATGAAGGCTCTATCTCAAACCGTTCAAAAGTTATGGCCAAAATGTTATTTTTATATTTTAAGTAGGTCAAAGGTCAAGGTCACAGGTCAAAATTTTTTGCATGAATGTAAAGCTTTTGTCACAAGGAACATACATGCTAAATATGAAGGCCATATCTCAAGTGGTTCAAAAGTTATGACCAATGTTATTTTTTTCTTTTAAGTAGGTCAATGGTCAAGGTCACAGGTCAAATTTTTTTGCATGAATGTGAAGGTCTTGTCACAAGGAACCTTCAGGCCAAATATGAAAGCTCTATCTCAAACGGTTCAAAAGTTATGGCCAACGTTAAAGTTGTCCACGTACAAACCAACAAACCAACAAACAAACAAACAAATAAACAAACAAACAGACAGGGCAAAAACAATATGTCCCCGCTATCGCTACCGGGGACATAAAAATACAGAAAAATCATGTAGCATGTAGCACTATCAATTGCAATTTTCTATGGAGTTCCCATTGAAACAGCATTTGCACACAACTTCTATGAATTGGAGGTCAATATGTGATAGCCTGTTTCTCGTTGCTGATGCAACTAAAGTTCCAAATCTTTTGAGAATAGATGCAAATGGTATCTAATGAAATGTAACTTGTATCAAATTTTAGAAATTTAGGGTACAGGGAAATTTTGTGATGTTAAATCATAGCAGAAATCATAGCAGGTTTTAATGATTTTCTCTGTGAAAATGACACAGTGACCTCTTGGGTGTTTAAAGCAATAGTCTACAGTGATGTGTTTACGAAAACAAAAATGAATGGGGCTTTTACACGGAAAAATGCGTCTTCTTAACAAAACATAACAAACTTCATGTAGTTTTTTTCTGTAGTAGCTATTGTAAAAGAAGCAATTTTACGTATAGGAACTTTTTTGACTGAGTATATAATATGGCCTGTAATAAGTGCAGAGGGGTATTTGAGTATAATCATAAAATTATGTACTCAACGAAGTCTCAAACGAGACAATACACAAATCTAGTCAGAATAAAACTTCTCTGACTGCATATTTGTCAGCTTTATCTATCTATCTATCTATCTTCTTATACTGAGTCGGTCATATTTGGCCATTACCTCAGTTGATTGGGTGGCTAAATTTAGAATTTAGTTGGAAAAAAAAAAGGGAGGCACTGGATGCGTCCTTAAAACTATTTACAATCTGCATAACAGAGGTATCCTAAAACGCATACCTCTGAGTCTCAATCTTACACTGTACGGGCTTTAAACTCTTCTGTGGACTTGGCATTCACCGCAGAGGAGGGAAGACTATTCCATTGGGGAATAGTTCCAGGAAAGAACGAGTTCTTCAGGGCATCACTATAGGAATGGTATCTACGATATTGTGAGTCGTTTACTTTTGATGCCCTTGTTTGGGTTGACACTGTTACAGGGGTCAAGTACCTATCTTTATTAATAGACACTGAATCAGAGTGTATCTTGTAGAATAAGGTTAAACTCTTATCTTGCTGAAAAAATTAATTTAGCCACACCTATTTGTGATGTCAACCAATTACATTACTTCATACACTGTAGATTCAATACTTCACGGTCCGTTATTTCGCGGAATCCATTATATCACGAATTTTCAGTTGACCCCAAATTTACCATAAGCAAAAAAAACAAGAGGACCAAGCTGGTCCTGTATCGCTCACCTGAGCTAACAGATTCAAAGTTTCAGGAAGTGCCAACCTTTACTGAAGGATTAATGAAAGGACATGGTGATGACAGGGTAAGCAATTTCTGCAAATCAAGTAGAATGTAACTCTATGATAAATAGGCTGACCTCACCAGTTTTCAAACTCATTCAAGCTTTTATTCCTGACTTGCTAAATGTCTCTAGGATTTTTAACGGTCTTCCCTATATAAGCCTATGTAAAACCAGTGGGCCCTGGCACATGGACATTTTTGGCGCCAGATAATTATTTGAATAATCTCAGTTGAGGTCCTCTAGATGAAGCTTCTTGCCAAATATCAAAGACCTGGGCCTTCTGCTTTCAGACAAGAAGATTTTTAAAGGTTCTTCCCATATAAGCCTATGTAAAACTAGTGGGCTCTGCTGTAGGGGCATTTTTGGTGCCAGGGGTATAATTTGAACAATCTCTGTAGATGTCCACTAGATGAAGCTTCACGCCAAACATCAAAGACCTGGGCCTTCTGGTTTCAGACAAGAAGATTTGTAAAGGTTTTTCCTATATAAGCCTATGTAAAACTAGTGGGTCCTGGCGTGGGGACAATTTTTGCCCCAAGGCTATAATTTGAAGGATCTTGTTAGAGGTCCATTAGCTGAAGCTCCATACCAAATATCAAATACCTGGGCCTTCTTTTTCAGACAAGAAGATTTTTAAAGGTTATTTCTGTGTGAAACCAGTTTGCCCCGGCAAAGGGGCATTGTTGGCCTCAGGACTTTAGTTGGAACAATCTTGGTAGAGGTCCACTAGATGAAGCTTCATGCCAAATATCAAAGACCTGGGCCTGGTTTCAGACAAGAAGATTTTCAAAGGTTTTCCCTATATATGCCTATGTGAAACCAGTGGGCCCCAGCACAGGGGCATTTTTGGTCCCAGGACTATAGTTTGAACAATCTTGGTAGATGTCCACTAGATGAAGCTTCATGCCAAATATCACAGACCTGGGCCTTCTGGCTTCAGACGAAGATTTTTAAAGGTTTTCCCTATATATGCCTATGTGAAACCAGTAGGCCCCAGCGCGGGGGCATTTTTGGACCAAGGAGTATACTTTGAACAATCTTGGTAGAGGCGCACTAGATGCAGCTTCATGCCAAATATCAAAGACCCTGGCCTTCTGGTTTCAGACAAGAAGATTTTTAAAGGTTTTTCCCTATATAAACCTATGTGAAACCAGTGGGCCCCGGCACGGGGGCATTTTTGGCCCAAGGGCTATATTTTGAATAATCTTGGTAGAGGGCCACTAGATGAAGCTTCATAACAAATATCAAAGATCTGGGCCTTCTGGTTTCAGACAAGATGATTTTTAAAGGTTTTCTCCATATAAGTCTATGTAACAAGAGCACCGCAAGCGGGTGCCAACGCTCGTCTGCAGTTTCTTTTAGAAAACAAAAGTTCTAAGTCAAATCAAATTGCAAGATGGAGTTATAAAACTTGTAGGGATTGTAGCTCTTGTGATGGTGAGTATGTGTATGAAGTTTCATGAAGGTAGGCCAAATACTTTTGGAAATATGGTCAAGGTTAAGTTTTTTGGTTAATTTTTCGAAAAATAGGTCAAAGTTCAAAGGTCAAGGTCACAGGTCATAAAGCGTGGTATGACTGAAAAGGTCTTGTCCCAAGGAACATTCATGTGAAGTTGGAAGGCTCTGTTGTGAATAGTATTGAAATAAGAGACAAAAACAATTTAAAACAAGAGGGCCCAGAGGGCCCTGGTTCGCTCACCTGAGTGTCACTGCCTCGCGTACAATCTACTTTTAGCTCTGGTGGCCATCTTGTTCATCAGCAGAGTGATTTTAGCTTATTTGGTAGGGAGTAACCTAGGCAACATTCCTGTGAAGTTTTAATCAAACTTGTCTAAGGTTTTAGGAGGAGTTCATGTTTGAATCATATTTACAATATTTTTCTATTTTTAGCTCCCATGGCCATTTTGTACATCTGAGCAGGACTGTTTTAGCTTTTTTGGTAGAGGGTCATCTAAGCAACATTACTTCAAAGTTTAAATGAAATTGGTCCAAAAGTACTGGAGGAATTGCGTTTGAAGATTTTTTTTGTATTTTTAACTCTGGCTGCCATCTTGTTCAACAGAGTAGAATGAGTTTACACTAATGTGTTAGGGAGTCACCTAGGCAATATTTCTGTGAAATTTGCACCCAATTGGCCCAAGGGTTTAGAAGGAGTTCACATTCGAAGCAAATTTACAATGTTTTTCTATTTTTAGCTCTTGTGGCAATTTGTTAATCGTTTATGCTATTTACCTAGAGGGTCATCTACAAAACACTCCAATGAAATTTAGAAGCCTTCATGGTGAAGTGGTCATGTTTCTTGCCTTGTAAACCAGGGATCCATCCCGGGCTTCTCCAGACTTTCAGATGAGTCTTTTTAAACCGAGGTCCTGTCACCGTATGACATTAGCTGTTGGTAAGACTTAAACTCAAACACTCACTCCTATGATGTTTGAATGAAATTGGCCCAAGGGTACAGGAGTTGACTCATACTATTTTTTCTATTTTTAGTAAAAAGGGGCCATCTTGTTCATCAGAGTGGAATGATTATAGCTATTTTGGTATAGAGTCACCTATGTAACATTCCTGTGAAGTTTGAATAAAACTGGCCCAAGGGTTGAGGAGGAGTCCGTATTTGAAGAAAATTTACAATGTTTTTCTAATTTTAGCTATGGGGTAGACAGTCATCTAAGCAAAACTCCTATGAAGTTTGAATGAAATTGGCCCAAGGTTACAGGAGGAGTTGTCGTTTGAAGATGTTTTTCTATTTTTTAGCTATGGCAGCCATCTTGTCTGTCAGAGCAGAAAGACTTCAGCTATTTTGGTAGGGAGTCAACTACGTAATATTCCTGTGAAGATGGCCCTGTGTCGCTCATCTGTGTACAAGAAAATCATTACTGATGTTTAGAAAGGAATAAAAACAACTGAAGAAAGGCAAACTGTGATGAAAAGCAAGACATGGTTGTTTACCTGAGTGATATAAATATCTTCATAGATCCAGGGTTGTCAATATAGTTGTACATCCGTTGAACCAGGTGAACTCTTCAGGATGAAATCTTGAAGGGCATGGTGGTGCACAAGACTTGTTGAATCTATGCTGTAATTCTATGTTCATGTTCATGATGAAGTCAAAATTTGACAAAGAAATCAATATCTGTAGCTATGATTTCCTTTTGACACAGTGGTTAACAATAGTATTGCATGGTATAACAAAATTTACATGAGAAACACAGCTGACTTGAAATATAACTGTTTACATATCAAAAGTGACACATTGAAGTTTCCCAAGTTTTGTACGACCTGTATTTTTGAGGCTTCTATAGATTAAGTTACCTTTCTGCCATAATCATTGTGGTTCTTACATCTATCTAAAAGCCACAAAGAATTAATTCTGATACAGTGGGCATAAATATGAGAATAAGGAATAAAATATGACAGATTAAGATCTGTGGAATCTATGAGGCGATATATGCCAAATAGAAACTTAAGGAGCACAAAATCGGATATAAAGAACAGGTAAAAATAATGTGAGCCTTCCACAGAATACAGATGCATCAACTTATTCTCTTGAATTTCAAGAAAGCTTTTCGTGATCTTGCAATAATCTAGAAAATGGTAACTTGGAACATTTTAAGGAAAATCTAATTTCAGCCTTTACATGTAACAATGGATTTCCATTTCAAAATATTGTTGCAATTAAGAAAACAATAAAATATATTATTTGACAGAATTCAACATACTGGGGTAGCCTGTTTTCCATACAAGGAACAACAGATTCACATGACAAAACACAGTCGTAATTAAGAATACAATACACTATGTTTTAGACAGAATTAAAAATATTGTGACAAATCTACAGAATGTACAAGTCTATATTCCCTTAAAAAGTGTCTTGTGAGAGGTTTAATATGAAGGCAACAAAAGCTTGTGTATAAGGAAAGAAATTAACCCTTATCCTGCTGAATATTTAAATTAGTCATGCCCAGTTCTTACTATCAGCCAATCCGATTACATGACATATTGTTTTCATTCAAATTACGAAACTAAACGACAAACTGTGTAGATCCAGATCAGATGGCTTTTTCATCTGGATCTATATTGTTTGCAAAGCTAGGGATTGTTGTGAACAGCGTATAAGGGTTAATACTCTTTACAATTATTTTGCAATACACCTAACTGAATCCAGTAGTAATTACCATTAACCCATATACGACAATGGAATCCCCCACCAAATTAGTTTGGGGTGGTCCATTTCCAATAATAGGGGTGTAAGGTTTGTTTGGAGGAAAGTTGTCAACAATGCATGTACTTTGAGCAAACACTGTACACCAGATCAGATGCCACACTCTGTGGTGCTGATCTGGGTAATCATTATTTACCCATGTCCGATAAAAGGGTGGCTAGGAGTATATGGGTTAATATTACCAAACCAAAACATGCATCAATAACATGCCAGCCTCAGTAGCTCAGTCAGATGTGCGTCTGACTGGTAATCAGGAGGACGGGAGTTCAACACCTGCTGACGTCAGCAACATTCTTTTGTGAAGACTGATCATGAAATCTTTTCTAGTCATTGTCTCCCTTCCACTGATTCGAGAGTTGTCAGTTTTGGGCAAAAGAATGAGAACTGTACTGGTTGACAGTTTACGCATAAGCCTGCCCAGGAAAAAGGGTGGATAGTTAAACTGACCGGCTCAAAAATGACCCAAATAGTGTTGACTGGGCCTTTAAATATGTTCTATAAAAGGGTTATCCTTTGAAAGCAAGGAATACACTGCAAAACTGGAAAATATGGAGTGTACATACTTTCTGGGCCAGACTAGCCTGTACAAACAAACAAACAGAGCATCAACAGCATACAAAGTCTATGTTTTGAGTGAGAAAATGGGAAAAAGCCCTGTAAACTCCACTTTTCTCTAGATAATGTGGGGTTTTACAAGGCTCTTCATTTCCTGATGTCAGTCAGTGGTGGCCACCCTTATCATGCACAAACCACCAGCAATACCTACCTTTAAGGGGTAGGTACTGCATTGTATATGGCGGGTGAGTATACTTCAAAGTAGCATAGACAATCACGTGATACAATTTCCAAGTTGTAAAGCGAGACAGTGAAGTACACAATGATCTGCCCAATAGATTCCTCCATTTCAATTTCACCAAGACAATGAGTAAAAAACAACAACCTTAATTTGAAAAGCTGGTATTATACATTCAAAACTGAGCGGGTGACATGTGTTGAATTATGTGGATTGTAAGTTTAGAAAAACTATTTTGTGGTCTGACCAGTATGTCTCACATGTCCCAACTGCACCATCAACATCTGATAAATCAAAATTCGAAAATATCAAATCAAGCATTGTCATATGATCTGTGGTACATTCATTTATTAGCATTTTGCTTGAAAACTTTTCACTTAATTTCTTAATGATGTTAGGTTTTAGCAAAATGTCAATATTGAAATCTCCAATTATCACCAATGGCTTTGATGGGGTAAAATATGGAATGAGTTCCTTGTTCAGACAAGAGAGAAGGTGACTTATACAAAAATACAATCTGACTTTCAATCGAGACATGCCTGGCAGTTATCATAATGAATTCCAATGTATCTGAACTATACTTTCTATCCTGTGTTATAATGGTATCATCTTTAGCATAAACTGCTAATCCATGAGGAGGTCTTTTGGAAGAATTATATCCAATCTGGTCATTTCGTATCAAACAATAGCCTTGTATTGCATAATCACTATCATTATCAGTCTGGTGCAGTCGTGTCTCTGCTAATCCAAATACGTGGGTTGACAACAGATTTTTGTCATGTCTAATATCATCAAAATGAAGATTCAAGGATCTACAATTATTGAAAGCAACTTTGAAATGTGAAACTGGATCTATCAATTCTAAAGAAGTATCGCAGAGTTGAAGCATTGCTGTATCATGCAGTCGCTGCATTTCTGCCTTAACTTGATCATCAACTTGTAAAGCTTTTTCATTAAAGTTAAGGATTTGAAGCTTTTCTATCGACCTTACTCTGCTAAGTGCAACATAGTGTAAATGTGGAACTTTACGGATTTTACGTTGCGATAAGTCAATGACAACTCTTTCAAGGGTACTCCCCTGGGCTCTATGTACCGAACGCCCTGCAGAAGGTTGCAAAGGGAACTGAATTCTCTGAAATGTCTTTCTGTTGTATGTAAATGACCTATTGGCATCAAAAATTGGTGTCCAATTATCATCGATACCACTATGATAAAGTCCCCTGTTTCTGTATTTGATTCTTGTTTCCATTCCTGCTTTCTTGTCATCAAACTGAACCCAAATTATGCTTGGGCGTCGTGTGGTTTGAAGTTTATACTCAATAAACTTAACAACACATGAAGCTCCGTTAGCTAGTCCATCTTCTGTTTTTATGTTTATTGTTAAATCATAAAGCATGTCCACAACAACTGTTAAAGAGCAATGTAAATTTGCTGTTTGGTTGGAATCTGTTACATTCTTAAGGTTCTTAAGGGCACAGTCTATCTTTTCTTTTGAAAGCTTAGGTGAAACGTATGTATCCATGCATGGTATTTCAACCTTTTCTGTTGCCATACTTCTTATAATTTCATTATTAAAAACATGCATGAAATAGTTTTCTGCAAAGAGGTGAGGTGCATTTTTCTGATACTCAACATCATTTGTAGTAATTTCACACTGCTTAAATCTAGTCTTGTCTTCAGCAGTCAAGGAATTGGTCCTTAATCTATTTAACAATTCTGCAAATTGAAGGTCATCTTTCTGTCTCATAATTTCTGTTAATTCAAACATAGTAAATAAGTCTTTCCACAGATTTCGTGACAAAGCAGCTGCATCATGTTTCATGTCATTAAATATCCAATCACCACTCACAGGTTTTAACTGGTAAAGATCACCAACAGCAATAATGCTAACACCACCAAAAGGTGTTCTTGTTCCTTTCAATGCTTGAAGTCTTTGATCAATAAAATTCAACATAGAATTACTAACCATTGAAATTTCATCAATAATCACAACTGACAAATCACGGTACTTTGATCTAAAGGTATTCAGACTGTCACAAGTTAATGTTTGATCTGACTGCTTATACTTTTGTTTAAATGCAGATGAGATGGTAGAACCATTAATATTAAATGCTGCTTTTCCTGCAAATGCACATAGAAGAACCCTTGTATGATCCACATCTTCTCCTTCTTTCAAATTTAATATTCTAAACAAAGTCTGATACAATGCTCGAATAACTAGACTTTTCCCAACACCAGCTCCACCAGAAAGAAATGCATATAAAGGGGCATCCTTTGTTTTAATCCAGTGAATCACATGATAGTAAAACTGCTTTTGTTTACAATTTAAACACTGCAGGAGCTTTCTATAATCAATATCTGACAGGATATTTTCATTTACATCAATTTGGGGTGCAGAAACATAACAGCCAATTTCAGTCCCTATATCATAATCTCTATGTTCAGGTCTATCAGGATTAAAATATATAAATTCTTCTGACTGAATTGGTTCCATTTCAGCATCATCACCTTCAACTTGTTGTGTACTTGGTGCAGTTTCATCAAATGCATCATATTCCATTTCTGCCAAGTCTCTTGCTAATTCCAACTCTTCAGCATGATGTTCGTAAGTTGAGCATTTATGATCTATCACATGCTTGATAGACTCATAGTGTTCTTTATATGTTCTATATGTTCCAAGTAAGTCAGTCTCTTCCTTTCTCCATGGGTGGAAAAGTAAAAGTTTCTCTCTATAGTAGTTCTCTTCATCTGTTTTGCGATTGAATCTCACATACCTTATTATTTTAGAATTACGACATCGTTTGATTTTTATGCCATTTTTTAAAGTTAAAATAGTTTCACCATCACCAAAGCTTTCTTCATCTGACATTTCTGCATCTTTCTCAACATCCTCAACATCTTGCTCTTCCTCATCTTTATCGTCATTCTGGCGATTCGGATAAATTACTTCCAACTCTGACACATAATCGGCTAAACAATAAGTTTCCAAAGGTTTGGGACGCTTTGAGTATCTTTTAATTTTATTGTCTGACATTACATCTGTTGAGTCTGCCGGCAATTCATCAAGCACTGATTTTGGTTTCAATAGCTGTACTCTCTGGTTTGGAAGTGAAGTATTTATAAAGACAACACTCCTTGAACTTTTAGTCAATGGCAATTGCAGTACCAGATAAACTGCCTCTTGTGCACTTACTTCAACACTGTTTGAAAATACATTTCCAATATGTCTAACTTGTCTTTTGAGATCCATATTGCCATTCCTAGCTTCTTTTGCAGCTGCATGCAACAAATTACTCATCCCTCTTTGAGATTTACTAATATATGAAACTATATACATAGCACAAGCATATGGATCTAACACAAATTGAATGTCAGTGTTTGCCTTCCATGCTTTTAACACACTATCATTGTACAAATTTACACGGATCTCACTCGGATTTCTTTTCAAAAACACTTTTGAAGAGTTTAAGGAACTTCTAATGCATTTAATGTATTCTTTCTCACTCATTTGGACAACATCTTTCAGAAATTCTTCATAAGACATATCATATCCATCTTTCTTATTGTTCATTGTTTTCTGTATGTTTTGGTACAGTTTATAATACTTGTCTTTTTCGGTTTCCAGAGGCTGCAAGACCATAGTTTTTGAAAGAGGTGGAAGAGGATAACCAAATCGACATATTTTATCTTCTCGTTTTCTACACGTTCTAGAATGTTTGTGAATTTGAAGTTCTATTAAACGACCAAGGTTTGGATTGTCTAGAGAACATTTCAGATACTGATCCACATAAACAGCCAACTCTGCATCCGAATCCACATTGAATTTTGGGGCATTTTGTACCCATACAATCATGTGAATGTGTGGCGATCCACGTTGCTGAAATTCCACTCTAAAAAAGTAATCAACAACTTTTCCAAGAGGTTCGTGTTCACTCTTTAGAACTACGTTGATGAATTCTTTAACTCTGTGCTCGAAATACCTGGAACAAGTGACTGGATCTGATTGAATGAGTTTTATCTTTTGTTCCCAAGTCAAGTTTTCAATTTGATCATCAGTGTATTTCAAATTTTTATTTAAGATAGCTAACATTTTCAAAAGGTCAATCCATCTTGTATCAGCCGAGGACAATGACATGAACCAAGTTGGCAAACCCAACTGTCGAATCATAGCATAAACATCTTTTTTTCTAGATTCTAAATATGCAGGAGAATTTCTTAGCTGCTTAAACAAATAGTAACCTTCATCATTTTTTACAATACTGTCAATGCATTCTGAGTTTCTTGCTTGTACAGCAGTAATCTTATCTGTTCCAGTCTGACACCTTCTAACAGCAAGGTTTGCTTTATCGTTCAATTGCTTCATTTGTATTTTTTTTCAGTTTAAAAAATATATTGGGTACACTGTTAGCAGCCCGCCTATCTTGACTTCTCAATTCCCACTTTGCAATATCACTATAATGTACAGGCACCTGTCTGTCATCATTAGCTATTCGCCTCTGTCCACAAAATATGGTTGGAAAACAAAGATATTCTGAATCTTTATCTTGAAATATACTGAGTGGTCGCTGGCCTTCTCCAGGAGCAAATGTGAAAGTAGAGATTCTGTTTTCAAGATCTGCATCATCCAATAGAGTGTCAATATTTCCCACATTTTCCTGTGTGATTTCTTCTGCATCTGAATCATAAAGTTCTTCCACATGAGAAATATTATCATTTGAAATATTATCAATCTGATCACTTGAACAACTGTCACATATTTCACTAACAACATCATCAAAATCAACAATATCATATTTTGAACATTCCTCTATACACCACTCGAAAAAATTATGTATAATCTCAGCTTGGTTCTCATCATGAGTAATATCATCAAAACCAACATCATTTGTTTCTGAACAAGGTGTTTTGTGTGACTCCAAAAATGCAAAAAGGGTTTCATTGCTTTCATCTGTGATTTTCTTTATCCACTGCTGATCAATTTCAACATTTGCATGTTTGTACAATTCACTACCACTCAATAGCCAGTGCAAAGCACACAATACATGGAATGGTCGGACATTTTCTGAGAAAACATATGACTTAAATGACATCTTCTTCTTCAATTTCACTGCAACTGTAACATTTTCGTCAAACGGTCTTGGCAAAGCATTTACAACTGGTTGAATATCAACAGGTACATTAACAACATTTCCTTTTACTGATAACTGGCGACCTCTGGGTAGTTCTCGCATCTGCATGAACGGTATACGTAAAGCAATAAGGCGTTCTTCAAGGGGAAACAGCTCCAGTTCTTTGGGTTTTGGTGGCCACTTCATTCCATTTAAAACAGACAATTTTGGGACTTTACCACATTTAATATTGTCTTTGCATGTGCAACATATCCATTCTTCTTCATTGACTGATTTCACACCTGTTAAGTATTTTTCCTTGTCTTCACAAACAAAAGTTTTAGCTTTTGATACAGTCTCTTCAAACCATGTCTGTTGACAACAACTACATACATAGACAGGTCCAACTGATATATTCTTGTGAAACTTTTCGATACAAACATCAATATCACTACCATAATTTCTGCGCTTTCTGTTGATCTTTTCAACTTGTGAAAAGGATGGATCTTTACGCTTGGCAGCTTTTCTTTTACAGTCTGTAATGTTTTCACTTTTTTTGTTTCTTTCATTTAACCTCCATTGTTGTTTTGTAACCCTTTCTTGTTCTAATTTATATGGATCTGACCTTGCCTTCCTCTTTGACCGATTTTGTATATTAATGTCTTTCTGTTTGAATTCATGGCTTTTTCTATATTCTCGTTTCTTTTCACTTTCCCATCTTTTATATTCATCTATCAATCTAGCTCTTCTCTTAAATGCCTTTGTCATAGCTTTGTCTTTTCTCCTGTTTTCTTCAGATTGTCTAGCACTCTGCATTGATTTAAGCGTATATTCTCTATCCTTTTTTCTGTATTCTTCAGACTGTCTAGCATTCTTCATAGATTTAAGCGTATATTCTCTATCCTTTTTTTGGAATTCTTCAGATTGTCTAGCACTCTGCTTAGATTTAAGCGTATATTCTCTATCCTTTTTCTGTATTCTTCAGACTGTCTAGCATTCTTCATAGATTTAAGCGTATATTCTCTATCCTTTTTTTGGTATTCTTCAGATTGTCTAGCACTCTGCTTAGATTGAAGTGTATACTCTTTGTCTTTTATTTTGAAGTTAGAGCACTGCCTCAGTTTCTGCATATAAGCTCTCATATATTCTTTTCTGTCTGTAATTTTTTTCTTATTTGTTTTTTTTTGTTCCTAATCTTTTGATTTTTAGTTACCTTTGTGCTATTTCCAGTCTTCTGTTAAAGTCTATGCTTTTGATCCTTGAAGTATTTGCCAATAAGGGTTGCATGACTTTCACTACTTGTATCATCAAAAAAGTTTTCTCCTGCATGTGCATTCCTCATATGGCTTTCAGACATCTTTCTCTTGTAAGTTACAGATTTCCAAGCATAGTCACATGGAGTGTCAGTATGACACTGTGCTCTATTTTCAATATCAAATGCTGAGTTATGCTCAAGATCAGATAAGTCAAAGTCTATAGGAAGAATTTCGAACTGTGTGGAAATGGAAATCATCATACTTTCATACAACGCATATAGAAATGTAACTAGATCATCTAAACAACTGAAAGCAGCTAGTAATGATTTTCCATCTGGAACTGATAATCCATTGAAACCATGGGAATGTGAATCAAATATAAAATATTTGCAATCTTTCTTGAACACAGAAGAACAAATTGAACCTATCATTAGTAAAACATTTGAAGAACATTGTAAAGCAGTGTATAATGCTTGGTGAAGAGTAGGTAAACTGGTATTGACAAACTGTTCTGTGCAAAGACCTGTCATAATAGCAGATTTTTTAACAACAACTTCTTTGTTTAAAATTGAAACTAATCTTGGAAGTTCATCAAAGTTGAGCAACTTACTTCTGAATTTACCTTTAGCCTTTAATTCATATATAATCTTATTATACAGACAATCTCCAGCTAAAAGAATGTTGTCTAAATCTGTACTACAAGAAATGTCCGAGTATGCTGCATATATTAATGAACAAAGTGCATTTGCAGTGCATTGACATCCTCTGGACTCATTGCTAAATATTTCAGAACCTTGGTGAAAAGATCCCAGTTCAAATTTGACAGAATTAAATGGACCATTAGAAGGAGTCCATAGCATTGTTTCAGCATGTTCACTTGCTGGAATGGCACTGTACAATGGCTTATTAGAATCCATCAAACAGTTCTGTTCTCTTATATTTACATTAGAAGATCTCATTGTTTCATGTATACAGGTATTTGAAGAACTTTCTAAAACATTTTCAAAAGGTTCACAACAATAACTGGGAAGACTGTCAGGCTTGTTTTCATAGACTTTTTCAGACAAGTATTCAGACATGTTTTCAGACACATTATCAGACACATTATCAGACACATTTTCAGACACGTTTTCAGGTGACTCAATGAACACAGATGGTTTTTCTGTGGGCTGGGATAGACCCCCATCTGATAAACCAATAACACCCATAGACACAGATGGCCCTTCATCTGAAACAGATGAAAGGAAAGGGTGGGCTAGGCCCCCATCTGATAAACCAATAACACCCATCTGTACTGCCACACCATGGGATTCCACATCTGATTCTTCATGTCTTGTTCTTTCCTTTCTAACTCTGTCTTCCTTTCTCCTTTGATTCAAAGACTTTTTCTTCAAACGTGGCATCCTTATTCCTCAATCCAACACAAATTTGATTCTCACAAAAATTATAATGTACAGTAAAAATAGTTATGAATATAAATAATTATTAAACACAATTGTTCACAGCAGAATGTTCAGATAGAAAATCTGTTTGGCGATACTAAAAAAGAAAAGAAAAACATAGTAGCTTTACGAAGAAACAAAACTGAATAGTCACAATTTACAATCATACAAAGGAAACACCGTGATCAGCAAGGAGGCATTATCCCAAGAAGAGACCCACTTGTGCATTGATAATTTTTGCCTTAAAAGTTTTTTATGTGAGCATATGATATTTTTAAGTTTTAGTACTGACTTTGATACAAAATTGTTTCAGATGTTGCAACAAACAAAATATAAAGAATTATTTTGTTTTCACAGAATAAACAAATTAAATTTTCTCTTTTACCAATGGCACTTACCCGGTACAGGAATACCTGTTTAACCCACATCATAATGTCTTAGTAATCAATATTAAGACAGAAAGATGTGTATTTAGTTAAATGCAATCATTTTCAAATAATGGGTACAATTCTGCAAGTGCAGAATTTTAAAGAATGTTGAAAAAATATCTTCTGATCTGTGTACCCAGCTCCTGAAAAGAAAAGAAGATCACTGAAAAGAATGACTAGAGCTGTCAGATAATCTGACTATAGTTCTACTACAGGGTTATGAGATGAGAGCTGGAAAATTTTGATGTTTAAAAATCCAAGAGTTATAAACCCTTGGCCACAAAGTGTGGTATAAGTTTCATTGAAATAGGAACAAAAATATAAAAGTGAAGCAAAAAGCATTTTGATTTTTAAAAAACTACCAAGGGACATAACTCCAAGAGTTATAAACCACAGTCTCTTATTCTGTTATACACGGTACATCCAGTCAATGTCCATGTTTATACAATTTTATTTTTTTTCATTTGACCTACTGACCTACTTTTTAGCCAGACATGACCCATATTCAAACCTGAGCAAGACGTTCAGGCTCAAAATGTTGCTACTACAGTGTTCACCAGATTTTTCCATGATTTGACCTACTGACCTATTGTTTGACTGGACCCTTTTTCGAACTTGACCAAGATTTCATCAAGGCAATCATTCTGAGCAAGTTTCATGACAAATGGACTTAAAATGTGGCCTCTAGAGTGTTCACAAGGTTTTCCTATCACCTTATTTTTGACCGGACATGACCCATATTCGAACATGACAGAGATTTTGTCGAGGTGAACGTTTTGAGCAAGTTTCATGAAGTTTAGCCTGAAAATGTTGCTACCAGAGTGTTCATAAAGTTTTTCTGTGATTTGACCTACTGACCTACTTTTTGACCTGACAAACTTGGCTAAGATTTCATCAAGGCAATCATTCTGAGTAAGTTTCATGACGATTGGACTTAAAATGTGGCCTCTTCACAAGGGTTTTTTTATGATTTGACCTACTGACCTCATTTTTGACCGGACATGACCCATATTCAAACTTGAACAAAGGAACCAACATCTTATGGTGGTTTAAGCTGTGTGCAAGTTTGGTTAAAATCAAATCATAAATGAAACGGCTTTTGTGCAGATAAGACAAAAGTAGGCAATTTGTGCCCTTTCAGGGGCAATAACTCTGGAAAAGATGATGGGATATGGGTGGTTCAACAAAGGAACAAAGATCCTATGGTGCTTCAAGTTGTGTGTAAATTTGGTTAAAATTATATCACAAGAGGGCCCTGGTTCACCCACCTGTGTGTCACTGTCTCGAGTACGTTCTATTTTAAGCTCTGGGGGCCATCTTGTTCATCAGCAGAGTGATTTCAGCTAATTTGGTAGGGAATAACCTAGGAAACATTCCTGTGAACTTTGAGTCAAATTGACCTTAGTGTTTAGGTGGGGTTTACGTTTGAATCAAATTTATAATATTTTATATTTTTAGCTCCGGTAACCATTTTGTTCATCGGAGTGAGATCATTTTAGCCTTTTTGGTAGAGGGTCATCTAAGGAACATTATCACAAAGAACCTACATGCTAAATATGAAGAATGTATCTCAAATACTTCAAAAGTTATGACAAAGTAGGTCAAGATCATGGTTCAAAAGTTTTGAATGGTTGAGAAAACCTTGTCACAAGGAACATACATGCCAAATATGAAGGCTCTATCTCATATGGTTCAAAAGGTATGATAAAGTAGGTCACAGGTCAAGGTCACAGGTCAAATCTTTACATGTCAGAGTGGGAAGCCCTTGTCAGAAGGAACCAACCTGCCAAATATGAAGGCTCTATCTCAAACGGTTTTAAAGTTATAACAAAATGACCTACTTTTTGATTTGACATGACCCACATTCGAACTTAACTGAGATATTGTCCAGATGATCATTCTTAGCAAGTTTTATGATGATTTGACTAAAACTGTGGCCTCTATGAGTGTTCAAAATGTTTTTCTATGATTTTACCTGCTGATCTACTTTTTGACCCGACATGACCCATATCCAAAATTTACCCAGATATTGTCAAGATGATCATTCTGAGCAAGTTTGATGATGATTGGACCAAAACTGGGGCCTCTAGTGTGTTCACAAGGTTTTTCAACAATCTGACCTACTTACCTACATATTGACCAGATATGACCTGTATTCAAAATTAACCCGAGATATTGTCAAATGATCATTTTGAGCAAGTTCGATGATGATCGGACCAAAACTGTAGCCTCTAGTGTGTTTAGGGTTTTTTTCTATGATTTGACCTACTGACCTACTTTTTGACCTAACTTGACCCATATTTGAACTTGACTGAGATTTTGTCAAGATGATCATTCAGGGCAAGTTTGATGGTGATCAGACCAAAACTGTGGCCTCTAGTGTGTTCACAAGGTTTTTCTATGATTTGACCTACTGACCTACTTTTTGACCTGATATTATCCGTATTCAAACTTGACCGAGATATTGTCAAACTGATCATTCTGGGCAAGTTTGATGATGATGGGCTATAACGGTAGCCTCTAGTGTGTTCACAAGGTTTTTCTCTGATTTGACCTACTGACCTACTTTTTGATCCAACATGACCCATATTCCAACTTCACCAAGACATTGTCATGACATTCTGGGCATGTTTGATGATGATTGGACCAAAACTGTGGCCTCTAGTGTATTCACAAACTTTTCTATGATTTTACCTACTGACCTACTTTGTGACCCGACATGACCAATATTCAAACGAGACCAAGATATTATCAAGATGATCATTCTGAGCAAGTTTGATGATGATTGGACCAATTCTGTGGCCTCTAGTGTGTTCAGAAGGTTTTTCTGATTTGACCTACTGACCTACTTTTTGACAAGACAACACCGACACTTGAACTTGACTGAGACATTGTCAAGTTGATCATTCTGGACAAGTCTGATGATGATCGGACCAAAACTGTGGCCTCTAGTGTGTTCACAAGGTTTTACTCTGATTTGACCTACTGATTTGACCTACTGATTTACTTTTTGATCCGAAATGACCTATATTCGAAATTGACCGACATATTGTCAAGATAATCAGTCTGGGCAAGTTTGATGATGATAGGACCAAAACTGTGGCCTCTAGTGTATTCACAAGGTTTTTCTATGATTTGACCTGCTGACCTACTTTGTGACCCGACATGACCCATATTCGAACTTGACCCAGATATTGTTAAGACGATCATTCTGAGCAAGTTTGATGACACTCTGACCAACACTGTGGCCTCTAGAGTGTTCACAAGTTTTTTCTATGATTTGACCTACTGACCTACTTTTTGACCCGACATATCTGGGCAAGTTTGATGATGATAGGACCAAAACTGTGGCCTCTAGTGTATTCACAAGGTTTTTCTATGATTTGACCTGCTGACCTACTTTGCGACCCGACATGACCCATATTCGAACTTGACCCAGATATTGTTAAGACGATCATTCTGAGTAAGTTTGATGACACTCTGAACAACACTGTGGCCTCTAGAGTGTTCACAAGTTTTTTCTATGATTTGACCTACTGACCTACTTTTTGACCCGACATAACCCATATTCGAACTTGACCGAGATATTGTCAGGTTGATCATTCTGAGCAAGTTTGATGACGATCGGACCAAAACTTTGGCCTCGAGAGTGTTCACAAGGGTTTTCTTATGATTTGACCTACTGACCTCAATTTTGACCGGTCATAACGCATATTCAAACTTGAACAAAGGAACCAAGATCTTATGATGGTTTAAGTTATATGCAAGTTTGGTTGCAATGAAATCATAAATGAAACAGCTATTGTACAGATAAGACCAAAATAGGCAATTTGTGCCCTTTCAGGGGCCATAACTCTGGAACAGATGATGCGATATGAGTCGTTCAACAAAGGAACCAAGATCTTATAGTGCTTCAGGTTATGTGTAAATTTGGTTAAAATTATACCATAAACAAAACAGCTATCATGCAGACAAGACCAAAACAGCCAATTTTTGCCCTTTCAGGGGCCATATCTCTAGTACCCTTGATGTAATATGCCTGGTTCAAGAAAGGAACCAAGATCTTGTGGTGGTACAAATTGTGTGTAAGTTTGGTTAAAATCAAATGATAAATGAAACAGCTAATGTGCAGACAATACCAAAATAGGAAATTTTTGCCTTTTCAGGAGCCATAACTCTGGTACCCATGATGGGATATGGCTGGTTCAAGAAAGGAACCAAAATTTTGTGGTGTTACAAATTGTGTGCAAGTTTAATTAAAATCAAATCATAAATGAAACAGCTATCATGCAGACAAGATCAAAATAGGCAAGTTTTGCCCTTTCAGGGGCCGTAACTCCGTATCACATGATGGGATATGGCTGGTTCAAGAAAGGAACCCAGACCTCATGGTGGTACAAGTTGTGTGCAAGTCTGGTTAAAATCAAATCATAAATGAAGATGTTATCGTGCGGACAAGAAATTGTTTACGGACGCACGGACGACGGACGACGGACAAAATGTGATCACAAAAGCTCACCTTGTCACTACGTGACAGGTGAGCTAAAAAACGGAGAGAAAAGGGGAGATAATTCAATCAAATTGCAAGATGGAGTTATAAAACTTGTAGGGAATGTAGCTCTTGTGATGGTGAGTATGTGTATGAAGTTTCATGAAGGTAGGCCAAATACTTTTGGAAATATGGTCAAGGTTAAGTTTTTTGGTTTATTTTTCGAAAAATAGGTCAAAGTTCAAAGGTCAAGGTCACAGGTCATAAAGCGTGGTATGACTGAAAAGGTCTTGTCCCAAGGAACATTCATGTAAAGTTGGAAGGCTCTGTTGTGAATAGTATTGAAATAAGAGACAAAAACAATTTAAAAAAAACGGAGAGAAAAGGGGAGATAATTCAATCAAATTGCAAGATGGAGTTATAAAACTTGTAGGGAATGTAGCTCTTGTGATGGTGAGTATGTGTATGAAGTTTCATGAAGGTAGGCCAAATACTTTTGGAAATATGGTCAAGGTTAAGGTTTTCGGTTAAATTTTCGAAAAATAGGTCAAAGTTCAAAGGTCAAGGTCACAGATCAAAAAGTGTGGTATCACTGAAAAGGTCTTGTCCCAAGGAACATTCATGTGAAGTTTGAAGGCTCTGTTGTGAATAGTATTAAAATGAGAGCAAAAAATGTGTTTCAGAAAAAAACTGGAAAAGGGGAGATAATTCAGCCAAAATCAACAATGTTGTTATGGTCCTTGGTCAAAATGTAGCTCTTGTGATGATGAGTGTGTGTATGAAGTTTCATGAGGCTAGGTCTAATACTTTTTAAGTTATAGCCAAGGTTAAGTTTTTTTGGAACGACGCAGGACGACGCAGGAAGACTACGCAGACGCCGGAGTGATGACAATAGCTCGAAAGTTTTTTTTCAAAAAACAGACGAGCTAAAAATGGTGGGCCGCGGCGCGGGGCCATTTTTGGCTCCAAGGCTATAATTTGAACAATCTTGGTAGAGGTTCACTAGATGAAGCTTCACACCAAATATTGAAGACCTGGGCCTTGCAGTTACAGAGGAGAAGATTTTTTAAGTTTTCATTAAAAAAAAAAAAAATCTATTTTTAGCTCCTGTGTCCTTGATGTATAATTGACCGGAACCATTTGGACAATTTTGAAAGGGGACCACCTAAGGATCATTCCTGTGAAGTTTGGTCAAAATCTGATCGGTGGTTTAGGAGATGTTGTTTGAAGAAAAAGTTTACGGACGCATGCACGCACGGACGGACGACGGACAAAAAGTGATCACAAAAGCTCACCTTGTCACTACGTGAATGGTGAGCTAAAAATGTCTAGATAATATAGAAAAACAAGAGCTGTTATCAAGCAGCATAGCTTGCCTGGGAAAGTGTCCTTAAGGTCAAAGGCACAGGTATGGGTATTGCCAAATAAACCTTAGGTCCTATATATTTCATCATACTAAATATGAACCAAATCCATCATATGGTTTGGAAACTCTGAGCCCTTTAAACACTTTAACATACCAGAAGGACACGGATGCCCCTGCCTGGTAGCGCAATTAAGAAAACTTATGCGCAAATTGCTACGGCCATTGCAGACCTGGACAATGACACAAACGGAGAGGTTCAGAGGTAACACTGATTGTTTCTTTGAGTTGCCATAAGAAATATTACCCCAAAATTATGCTTGTTTTCTTACCTGAGCTGTGTTTCTCTTCACATATTAGTAATCTAATGACAGATTTTTGTATACATCCCTCACAGCTCTGGATAAGGAGAAATAAACGATATAATTGAAGGATATTTTTTCTTATTTCTTCATAAGATCCCTGTGTCAGTGATACTTCTTAGAATCACCTTCATAAGACAATTCTAACAAGTACCCACAATGCTGGTTTCTGAAAAGGATTAACCCTTTTTGTACCAGAAAATTAGCAAACAGTTCAGGCGCAGATCGGACGCTGCAGAATGCGGCATCTGATCTGGGCCTACACTGTCTGCTAAGTTCATTCATTTTCCAAATAGATTTGGAATAAAACACAACCTGACAACCATAAATTTTGAAATGGACTCCTGTTATATATAAGGAAGAAGATTCCATTTGATACAAAAAGGGTTAAAGAAAGTTAACCCTCACCATGCTGAACCCAGAGATATCCTTTTTGGAAAGTAGTAAAGATCCAGATCAGCTGGTGTCTCAGAATCCAGATGAACAGGATCTGTACTGTTTTCCACTCTACTTCTGAATCCATGGTAAAAACTGAAAACATGCAACACCAGAGACTGAAAATCGGGGAGGAGTGTAGCACACTGAAATATTCAGCATGGTGATGGTTAATTGTCCTCATTTCTCCCCCTGACCTCGAGCTATGATCCCTACCTCTAAAATTTCATCAAGCAAAGACATTTCTTTCTCCAGATCAGTCTCTGTCTGCTGCAGTGTCTCTAGTGCAACTTCCCTTGGACACCCTCCCATATTGCGATCAAACTCCTCTGCAATCTTGTTTGGCACTGACTGACTGTATTCACGCCGTTTGTTACTGTGCTGATCTGGGTTACAGCCAGGTAATACAGGGGCACTAGAGGACATAGGCATTATTAGATTTGTAGGCTCTGTCACCTGGCCTAGCTGCAGTGAGCTCTGACTGTCCCTAACACTAATGTTTTCCTTGTTGTTAGCTGCCGTGGTAACAGGAACTTGGTATGACATTACATTATTATTGTATTCACCAGTCCAACTAAGATTGTCTGATGTATTAGCATATATATTTTGACTATTCTCAGTCTGCTCCCTTCGAGCAGGCTGTACTGATTCAACTTTTCTCACCCTTCGTGGTGGAACATCATATATCACCATTAAACGCTCTCTGTCAACATTTTCTATGCTCATTAAATGCTGTTTGTCTGACAAAGATTTGGCACGTCTGAAATCTGTAATACTAAATGAGTGTCGTTTCTGGCGTGGCCATGCACTGTCTTCCTGGAAGTTCTGGTCAGCATAGACTTGGGTGTTCTGGAAATTCTTGAAGAAGTTATCACTAACAGCTATGTTCTTCACTGGCTCAAGGTATTCACTTCCTGTAATATAAGAAATCAAGATGTAACCAACATAGATCTTCAGTTGAACAAAAATAACCGTTTATATACAATTTTGGGATCCATCTTTATGTTACATCCAAAATCATGTTATAACAAACGATAATATAAAAAGGTTGTGGTGTATATGAGTGCCTGTCATGCAGAGCCGGCCTCGGTAGCTCAGTCAGATGCGCGTCTGACTGGTGATCAGGAGGATGCGGGTTCGATTCCTGTCGGGGTCGGTAACATTCTTTCATGGAGACAGGGCTCAAGCTAGAGGGCGACTCAGGCGAGGAAGTTGCCCTGTTGGGGCTCACTTCGCCGACTTTGGCGATGAAAGCGAAAAAACTTCGCCCTGAAATTTCGCCGTTTTTTTTTTTTTCGGTGTCTTCCTTGTGAATAGTAACGGTAAACTGACAAGGTGACGATAATCCTTCGATCCACTAGTGTCAGAAATCTCAGTAATTACACTGAACAAAGCTAACTGTTTATTCTGCACTTTGTGCCAGTTGCAGTTTGGTACGGTTATGTAATTTAATTCTAACTGTTAGCTCATGCCGCTTGAGCCACTCGCAAGACACTTAGTAGTCTTGTACTGTCATAAATCTCGGTTGATTGCATAAAGTTTTTATTGCAATAAGAGCCAATTAAGATTACACAAGATTATGTAATTTGTACTGTTAGCTCATGCCAAAGTCTGGGTGCGGACGTACTTTGTCAAGTACTGTTGTATACAGCAATAAGATTATTGTGGCCGTTGCAATCTACACTGCATTAAGATTTAAGACCACTTTTGAACAGTCCCAAAAGTAGTCTCTGATCAGGGGTCACTGTATGCAGAAAGCAGAAAGAAAGAAGGACTGCAGCCAACCAAATAAGCATTTTAAAGCAGAATTAGTCTTCATTTTAGGTGGTCTTAATAGCGGAATTGATTGATACCCCTATAAAACACACTTTTCTCAAAATAGGGGTTTACAGGAGAACTCATTACATTGTTGTTGTCCGGCGTTTAGCCACACCCACTTCTCCCTAGACCCAGCAAACTTCTTCCTATTTTCCCAGGAGGGAGAAGTCACTTCTCCCAAATTTTTTGGGCTAGCTTGGGCCCTGGTGGAGATTCATCATGAAATCTTTTCTATGCTCATTCTTTCCCTTCCGCTGATTCAAGAAGGGCAGTTGTCAGTTTCTGGCGAAAGAATGTGCACTGTACTGGTTAACCGCTTATGTATAAGCCTGCCCAGGAAAAGTGTGGATAGGTAAACTAACAGGTTCAAAAATGACCTAAATTAATGTTGACTGGGCCGTTAAACTCCAAAACAACCAAACAAACTGTATGCAGAATAGAATGACTGACTAGAGTCTTCACAGTGCTGGAAAACTCTTCAAATTTTCATTCATACAGCATGTAGATTTTTGGTAAATTTCATAGGGACAAGACAAAAGTTTTTCTTTTCCTTCAAAGTTTTTACTTGTCATGGCAAGCAGACGAGTGGAATTTCCAGAACTGTGAACATGTCAAAAGACAAAAGTTTGCTTAACCCATTGTATACTAGTGGACTCTTCCATTGCTATATGTTGGACAAGTCCATTTATCATATAAGGGGTGTAAGGCCTATTTTTCTTTTTTATTCTATTTCTGACGGAAAATCCTGTTAGATAATAGTAAAGGCCCTGATCAGACGCCGCATTCTGCGGCGTCTGATATGGGCCTGCACTGTTTGCCAAGGTACCCCTTTAGTTATTTCCCGCATATGCTCATAAACTATCACACACAAAGCAAAGCAAATTTAACCCTCAACATGCTGAATATTCCGATTTTCAGCTGTTTGTCTTGCATGATTTGAATTATTTACCATGGATTCAGAAGCAGAAAAGAGAACAGTATAGAACTTGATCAGCTGGCTTCCTGGCTTCTGAGAAGCCAGCTGATCCAGTTCTATACCGATTAATATAGAAAGGCAAGGTTAACTCTTTCACCTCTTGAGTTTCAGAAGTGGACACTTCCATCTTTGACTATGACTCTGGACTTGTCAAGTGTTGCCAAATGGGGCTTTAGTCAAAATCATAAACATTATGGCAAGCATTGTAGGTTCTGATGAGATGGCCCATTATGAGCTATCTAATCTGATTCTGCACTGTTTCCAGACAGTTCAAGGCTTAATTCACTAGCAGAGAACTATAAGACTTTACAGATCCCAAGGCAGAATTAGTCAAACAGCTATTTCTGCACTTAAGTGGGCCAGAATTAAGAACAGATCACACAGTCTGGACTATTTTTGATAATTAAACCCATTCTATGTGGGAAACTCCTAAAGAGGTACCTTGGCAAACAGTGCAGGCCAAGATCAGACGCCACAGAATGCAGCATCTGATCAGGGCCTGCACTATTTGCTAACAGAATTTTCCATCAAAAATAGAACGAGAACGAAAAAGTAGGCCTGACAGCCCTAATATGATAAATGGACTTGTCCAATATAAAGCAATGAAAGAGTTCACTAGTATACAATGGGTTAAGAAATGTCCCACTAACTTTGTGATCTGTTTTTATTGATAGACAACAACTCACTTCGTTTGGATGTCTGCCGTCTGCAACTTGATATCTTGCCAGAACTTGCCAGGTGCACTATCTCGGAGATTTCCTCTGCTTGGTCTGTACACAGGATATGAAAACCTGCACCTAAAAGACAAGAAAAGAAACAGGTGCACATGTGATCTGCATCAATGGTTGTGTTAAAGTACATTTTGAGATCATCTGCCACTTTAGAGGAACAAAGACAATGATCTGACAACTCCTGGCTGGGCTGAGACATTCTCAAATGTCCGAGACACTGAGTGCGAGACTAGGATACAGTCTGTGCCTGTCAACTAGGATATCTGAGATGTCAACAAGGACAGTGAAGCTGAAACATTCTCAATGTCTGTCAACCAGGACAGTCAAGCCAAGACATTCTCAATGTCTTTCAACCAGCATAGCTGAGATAACATTTCTCAATATCTGTCAACCAGGACAGTTGGACTGATACATTCTCAATGCCTGGCAACCAGGGCAATTGAGATGAGACATTCTCAATGTCTGTAAACCAGGAGGACACTTGGAATGAGACATTCTCAATGCCTGTCAACCAGGATAGCTGAGTTAAGGTCATTCTCAATGTCTTGTCAGCCAGGACAGTTAGACAGAGACATTCTCAATGCCTGTCAACCAGGATAGCTGAGTTAAGACATTTTCAATTTCTTGTCAGCCAGGACAGTTGGGCAGAGACATTCTCAATGCCAGGACACTTGGAATGAGACATTCCAAATGCCTATCAACCAGGATAGCTGAGTTGAGACATTCTCAAAGTATGTCAATTAGGACAGTTGGACAGAGACATTCTCAATGTTTGTCAACCAGGACAGTCAAGATGAGACATTCTCATTGTCTTTCAACCAGGTCAGAGATGCACTGCCTCATCTCAGCTTAGGCAGTCTTATCAGTATCTCTGTGAGATAGTTTAAGATGATTTTGTAACCATACATCAACGTCTTTTCAATGTTTGTTCTTCATTTTTTGGGGAATTAACTCAAGGAAGAACAAACATCACTTTTAGTTTCTTTTATTGCATATGGTTCATTTTCTTATTTCTGTTTCAACATTATAAATTTCATTCATCTTTATTAAGTTTGCAACACTAAAAATTAAATAATTTCCATATTAAAACTTCGAAATAAAATTTAGGATGGTAAAACCCAAAATAGATGTTGCCAAATCTTTGATATTTGGTATGAAGTTTCATATAGTGAACCTCTACCAAGATTGTTCAAATTATAGCCCTGGGGCCAAAAATGGCCCCGTTCCGGGGCCCACCAGTTTTGCATATACTTATATGAGTATAAGGTGAGCTTTTGTGATCACTTTTTGGCCATCTGTGCGTCCGTCCTTGCTTGTGTGCATCCGTACACAATTTCTTCAAATGACATCTCCCAAACCACTGATCAGATTTTTACCAAACATCACAGGAATGATCCTCAGGTGGCCCCCTTTCAAAGTTGTTCAAATAGTTCCAGTACACCTAGTATATCTAGGTCACAGGGGACAAAAACATTTTTTTTTACTGAAAACTTATAAAAACCACAATGCCCAGGTCTTTGATATTTTGTATTAAGTTTCATCTAGTGGACCTCTACCAAGATTGTTCAAATTATAGCCAAAAATGGCCCCACCCAGGGCCCACCGGTTTTGCATATACTTATATAGGGAAACCCTTTAAAAATGAAACTTGATCTAGGAGAGGACCACCTTAGGATCATTCCTGTGAAGTTTGGTGGTTTGGGAGGATAATCTGATGTCATTTGAAGAAATTGTTTACGAATGCACACAATCAAGGACGGACACACAGACGACGGACAAAACGTGATCACAAAAGCTCACCTTGTCACTACGTGACAGATGAGCTAAAAATAGGAAGACACCGTCTGAAAAAAAGTAATGACATAAATAGATCAACGGATGGACACCACTTGTGGGTTAATTATTGAGTGTAGACTGGAACAAGAGCTGTCACTACGAGGACTATTCAAATATGAATGCAAGTAGAACGTTTTCTCATGCACTAATGCGAAAATCACCTGGAAATAAATATCACAGCGAAGAAAAACATTTTACCTATACATTGATACCAAAGGTGTTAAAATCCGTGCACTTTAGCCATGTATATCGTTCGATAAACACTGTCTACTCTTGTATACTAATACAAAACATGGTTGGAAGAAGGTCAGAGTACGCCGTTGAAATACGGTCCTATATTAAGAATCGTTGTATTCTTGGTATACGGTGCAAAGACATTTTTGATGAAATATGTTCGGTTTATGGGCATAATGAAATGTCTTTTCCGACAGTTTTTCGTTGGTGTAAGAAATTCAGCTGTGGGCTAGGCTCAACAGAAGATGCACCACATGATCGTCGGCCGAAAAGAGCGACATCTGCCAAGATGGTTGCTAGAGTGAAAAATAGTTGCTACCAATGCACGATACACCACTAGGCAAATAGCTAGTATGGTTGGAATCTCATTAGGAGCAGCTCATACAATTTTGAAACTTGATTTGAAAATGAGAAAGATCTGTGCTAGATGGATTCCCAATCTGTTGACAGATGAGCAGAAAAAGACACGCGTTCAGTGTGCCAAGAAGTTGCTTAAAAAGTTTCCAAATTACAATGCATGGTCTTTTGCTAATGTCGTCACACGTGACGAGACATGGGTTCACTTTTTTGAGCCAAAACGAAAGATTCAGAACAAACTAGAGCCAGTGTTTATGAAACACAATGCCCCCAACTGCTTGACCCTAACACTGCTTGTCCCTAACAGTAATTGAGATATCTTGTTTTTATGTGGCTGTAATGCTGAAATTACACAAGAAAAGCTGTAGTTAATCAGGTCGTTTATTTATCACCCCCTACTAGTTTTTTAAGTTACAGGATAATAGCTCATACAGTTTTAGAGATACAGTCAAACTTGTCTTAGTGGCCACCTTTATTAAGCGAGCAACCTGTCTTAAGCAAGCATGCATTAAGTTCCACAAACTATTCTTCCGCGAAAAACAAAGAAGCATAATACCTTGCATCTTTTATCCAGTGTTTTTCATGTAACTGTAATGCTCTAAGATACTGTTCATGAACTATGGGTCCAAATTTGTATGTGGTCAAAAGTTAATCAGTTCATCTACTCATCATACCCAACCAGTCTGTGAAGTTTTGGGGAAAAACCTCATATAGTTTTTGAGATATCTTGCTTACAAACTTAAAACGCGAAAAATTTCAAAGGGCCATAACTCAAGAAAAAAATATAGGATTTTTTTTCAACAGTTAATCAGTTCATCTACACATCATCCCAAACCAGCTTGTAAAGTTGCAGGGCAATCGCTCAAACAATTATTGAGATATCTTGCTTACAAGCTGAAAACACGAAAAAAATCTAAGGGCCATAACTCAAGAAAAAAAAATCGGATTTTTTTCAAAAGTTGATCAGTTCATCTACTCATCATCCCCGACAAGTCTGTGAAGTTTCGGGGAAAAACCTCAAATAGTTTTTTTAGATATCTTGCTTACAAACTTAAAACGCGAAAAATTTCAAAGGGCCATAACTCAAGAAAAAAATTTCGGATTTTTTTCAAAAGTTAATCAGTTCATCTACTCATCATCCCCAACCAGCATGTAAAGTTTCAGGGCAATAGCTCAAACAGTTTTTGAGATATCTTGCTTACAAGATTTCATAGTATTTTTTGCAAAGGGGCATAACTCAAAAAAGGGGCATAATCCTGACGAGAAAAAAAACACGGGTCAATTATTTTTTCATGAGGAATCCATATATGAAATTTCAAAAACCTAGCACCCATGGTTCTAAAGTTATGCTCTGCAGTAAAAAGTGGGACGGACGTAAGGACGGAAGGACGGAAGGACGGACGGACGAACAGGGCAAAACCAATATGCCCCCACAACTTCTTCGAAGTTGGGGGCATAAATATGGGCAACAAAGTATTGCAAAAGACCATGAGCGTCAAGAAGGTAATGTATGCCATATTCTTTTCAAATCAGGGCCCTGCTATTCAGTTGCTGTGCCTAAAGGCAAATTTGTAAATGCGAAGTTTTACAAGAATAAAGTTCTTCGAAAATTGAAGAAATATTTCAATGAACGAAGGCCCGCAACTGGTTTGACCAATGTCAGATTGATACATGACAATGCGTCATCACACAAGGCGTTCATGGTGCAAGACTATCTGAAGCAGGAAAAGGTTGTTGAACTCCCTCATCCCCCGTATTCCCCTGACCTTGCCCTGTGTGACTTTTTTTTGTTCCCGCGGCTGAAAAAACACCTTTGTGTTCGAAAATTTGTAAAGAGCAAACACCTTGGTTCTGCAATATTCCAGTGCCTTCATAGTATACCTCGAAAAGACTACCAAAATGCATTCAATGATTGGATCAGAAGACTGAAAGTTTGTATATCTGTTAAAGGGGAATACTTTGAGGGGACAAAATAAATTTTTCATCAAAATCAATCACGGAATCATTTTTATGTTCTTAGTTGCATTCATATTTGAACAGTCCTCGTATAAGTGAGCAATGCCCCCCCTGGGAGCCAATTTGAGGAAAGTGCCGTAAATCCTTCGAAAATGTTAGGACCAATGTGAAGATTGTGTTAGGCATCCCTTCACCTCACAAGGAATGCATGTGCAAAGTTTCAGCTCAATCGTTGAAGAAATGTGGAATTAGTTTGCATCACAACAAAAGTGCGGACTTACAAACGCACAAATCCACAAACGGACAGTGCAAAAACTATATGCCCTCCTACTGGGGCATAAAAATGGTTCTAGATGGGGACTTAATACCTTTTTATTTAACCCTTAAATTCCAGTATTTAAAGCAAATAGTAAAGACCCTATTGAGACACCTTTTACCTTTACATGTTTGGAGCATTTGAGATGCCCAAGAACATAACTCAAAGTGAACCAGAGTTCAGAATTCTCTATTACCTTTTCCACAGCGAGATCCTCCTTCAAAGCAGAACTTGCCTTCAATTGTTCCAAAACGTCTGAGGTCAGAGATCTGCCAGGAGTTGAGTATCTTGGGTGGTATACACGAGGTCAGACAGAACTTCTGTCCATGTATATGCATGCGAACCAGGTCCAGCGGCAGCTTACTACCTCCAGGTACCTTCACAATACGCACTGGGAACTGGTGCTCTGTAATGGTAATTAATCAAAGTGATTCTAACTACAAAGTATAACGTCAAATCAAAATCAATATTGTCACTGCAAACAGTGAAGATACGATTTTTTTTTTATTTCACTGTTTGTGAATTCAATGTACCATCGAAATGCTCTGTTAATTCGATATCAATTAGCTTTATGTGAACAATGCGTGTCAGAAATTATGTCAAACACGTTCTCACGTCATTAAGACGTTGATGATGTCACTTTTAGTGTTGATTTAACGTAATTAATGCACTTGATATCAGATGAGCTCAGCAACTGCAGACATAATTTGAAAGCAAATTTGAAGTGAACCATTTAATAAAGCAACATTCTAAGCTATTTTCCAGGTGCAAGCTTTCAGTTTACATCATATATTATACCACCTCTAAATCGACACAAAATCGCCATGGAAAAAGTTTGTTCTCTGTAGTCAAGGCTGACACTTTAAAACCGCATTAAAAATTGCATGAATGCATGAAAGAAACAGAAAATTAGATTTTTTTCAGTGAAAGATCGATTTCAATTTCACTCATGAACACCAAAGTAAAGTATACTGAACCGAAAAAGAAACACAACTTTTTAACCCAAAAGATTTTCATGCAAGCATCAGATTCACTGAAAAATCATTTTGCAATTTACTTTCATACTTTTTAAACTTTCTTATGCAGAAAACATTTGGGCGATATCTGTACAGTTTAACGCTCCACTTGGCAATTCGTGTTTTCAACATTTTCTCGTGCAGTACATATAATGTATACAGTAACCTCATCATATTGGAATATAGTGTTACCTGTTGTTTAGGTTTCAAAAGTCCGGAAAAATTTCTCTATGGAATATGGTATGTCTGACGCAAGATCAACGTAACGTAGCGGTTTCAAATGCTTCTACGTGGGACGTCAGAGGCTGTCATCGCCAGGAACTTCCAAGTGAGTAAACTCGCTTGTACCAGCGTCTACGTCAAATGGGAACGACAAATAACAGGCCCAGAAGTGGATGTCCACGCTTCACAAAACGTCGACAGGACCGATACATCCGTCTTACCCACCTTCGTAATCGGTTCCGTACAGCTGTCAAGACGTCTCAGGTGGCACCAGGAACGCACAACAATCAAATAAGTGCAGATACTGTCAGGAATCTCCTTCAAGAGTTTGGCTTACATCCTCGTCGTCCGTACGTTGGTATGCCATTAACACCATGACGACGTCAAGTTACAATGGTGTGGCTCACACAACATAGGTCAAACCTGTTTCCCCTTCGTCAGTGGCAAAACGTTATGTTTTTTGACGATTCCAGGTTTTGTTTGTTTGAATTGGAGTTTGACGGCCCAGTCAACACTATTTTAGGTCATTTTTGAGCCGGTCAGTTTACGTATCCACACTTTCCTGGGCAGGCTTATATGTAAGCCGTTAACCAGTACAGTGCACATTCTTTCCCCAGAAACTGACAACTGCCCTTCTTGAATCAGCTGAAGGGAGAGAATGACCGTAGAAAAGATTTCATGATCAATCTCCACGAATGAATGTAGCCAACCTCGGCAGGTATCAAACCTGCACCCTCCTGACCACCAGTCAGACGCGCATTCGACAGGCGCCTGAGCTACCGAGGCCAGCGACGAGTCCAGGCACTTGTTGCACAGATCTGACGGCCGTCAACGTGTGTATAGGCGTGACAGAGGGAGTTATCGTGACAATTGTTTGGTTGAACATGATCGATTTGGAGGCGGTGGGTTGATGGTGTGGGCTGGCATATCTTATGGTCATAGAACACCCCTGGTATTCATTGATGGATCTTTGACGCTCAGTGTTAGGTTGACGTCATTTTACGAGTGGTAGTTGTTCCATATGTACGACAGCACAACCTTACGTTTCAACAGGATAACGGGCGCATGTAGCAAAGCTCAGCATGGCGTTTCTTCAGCAGAACAACGTTGACGTGATGAACTGGCCTCCGTATAGTCCAGATCTATCTCCTATAGAACATTTGTGAGACGTATTGGATAGGCGCGTACGTAACTGCCCCCAGCCGCCAACAATGCGCCAAGCCTTGGGTCTCGCGCTCATACAGGAGAGGAATGCTAATCCCCAGGCAGAGATCAATTGTTTAATCCTGTCCATGACCAGGCGTGTGCATGCAGGACTGAATGCAAACAGAGGACATACTCGCTATTAACTGCTTATGTTTTGAACTTGTGAAATGACTACCTCTATGACAAAACAGATTTGTGTTCCAAACATTCTCACTGGAAATTGAACTCTCTATGGTAGTTACATTCAGGAACGATTATATTATTGCGTCATTCAATCGATTTTCTGCAAATATGATTATTTCTGCAAATACTCGCATTTTATTTGGAGTTGCGTTTCTTTTTCGGTTCAGTATATTTTCACTCATGGTGAAGCCACTTGTGAAAATACTTGTTATAGTGTTCATTTGGTAAAACAAAAATCAAATATCCTCTATTACCCTAAAGATCCTAAAAATTAGGACATCTTGAAGACTTGCCTTAATTCTCCTAAAATTTTTAACAATTTGTTTCATGATCCTGCAAGGAGCCCAAAAAGGACAGTCGAAATGGCAAACAATGTAGACCCTGATCAGACTGCTCCTTCAGGAGCAGTCTGATCTGGGTCTGCACTGTTTGCTTAGGCCTTTCTGTCCCAATACTTTGGATCATCACGGTACTTCCCCTTAAAGGACTACGGAAACAATTTTACTTTTAATCATATATTGTTCAGTCATAAGAATCCTGCGCATCCCCGCAGAGCTTAGTCTGTTAACCTAACAGCTACTCGGTAAACCGCTTAGAGATAAAAATTCCTCCAATATGCATGTATTCCGCCACTCTACGCTGCTTATCGGTGAGTGACGTCACTGTTCCCATTTCATTGAAGAACGTGTAAAGATTAATGTTTATTTCTTTGCATTACACTTTTATTTTCTGGAAACAAATACATTAATATAGTCTATTGTAAAGCATTCGGGTGCAATAGTAAACATTCAAAAGGATGAGGGATTCATTTCTTTGCACAATGGGTGTTTTATTGTAAAAGAAGCACGACCGAAGAGTACATTTTTCAAGTGATTTGATTTGAGGTTTAACTTCCCCGTCCACACTGTAAAGATCATTTTGGAGACGTTGCTTCCAATTTTGTGGGACTTTTACCCGACATTGAGATGAAATGACATCTCAAGCCCTGTCACCCAATGAAACCAATAGGGTTTATAAGCATGGGCGGTCCGAATCGTGCGCACCGCCCAGCCCGGGCAGGCTCAGATCCTCCAAGCGGGTTACCAGTACTCCTGTGCGGGTCGGATTCAGCTCTGCTAGGAAGCATCATGCAGCCCATATATTTCTTCAAGCCACGATGGGCGGGGGCCGTATTTTTCAAGTGAATGTTATGAAAGAGACCCACAGAAAATGGCTGAATTTTTATACCCAAATGCAAGGCCGATGTTTCAAGTGTGTGTGTGTAGGTTTCTGACCGTAGAAGAGGTCCCACTTTGCCCCAGGCTACTCACACGCCAAGTTAGTGATGTAGACCCGGATAGTCTCACCCCGAGTGTTGTTTTCTGCGCGTTTGTTTTCGGATATGCTTAGAAGATTAGCCTACAACTGAATACCTTCAATGTAGCGCAGAATATCCACTTATTGTACGGCCGTGGCATCTGATATGGGCCTACACTGTTTGCCAATTACCCGTTTTGGGGTTTCTGGAACAAAATGGGTTAATAATCGTGTGTCCGCTGAGGTGTTACGTGATGTTTTGATTTTTTTAATCTGAATTCTAACATCCTTTTTATAATAACTCACTGAAGCCCCAGTGGTGTAGTGGCTATGCTTCTCGCCTCAGAAACCAGGGGTCGCGGGTTCGATCCCTGGCTTTTGTAGAGTTCGGATTTTTAAAACCGAAGTCCCGTCCCCGTATGTCATTAGCTGTTTGTTGGACGTTAAACACGAACACACACACAAAAAACATCATAACTCACTAATTTGTAGTTATTATTTTTATTATTATTATTATTATTATTATTATTATTATTATTATTATTATAGCTCATGTGTTCGTATCTTCGGTTGTTGGTACACTGCTTGCTAAAGTACAGCATGAAGTGGAAAGGCGGCATAATGACAGTCTTTGTTTGTTTGTATTGGAGTTTAACGGCACAGTCGACACTATTTTAGGCCATTTTTGAGCCGGTCAGTTTACCTAACACACTTCCTTGGCAGGCTTATACGTAAGCGGTTAACGAGTACAGTGCAAATTCTTTCCCCAGAAACTGACAACTGCCCTTCTCGATCATCGGAAGGGAGAGAATGACCGTAGAAAAGATTTCATGATCAATCTCCACGAAAGAATGTTGCCGTCCCCGGCAGGTATCGAACCCGCGTTTTCCTGATCACCGCGCATCCATGTGAGCTACCGAGACCGGCACATAATGACAGTCAGCGTCTTATAAATGGCACTAATAACACTGTATCTACGTCAGTTATTAGAGCTCGTGATGCTAGTTTTCAAATCAAGTGGAGGCCAAAAATGTTTATAATAAGACAAATGCCAAAAACAAAACAAAAACAAACAAACAAACAAAAAAAAAAATAATAAAAATAAAAACGGCGCCTATAGTGAGCGCTTTGCAGATGAAACTTCCAAGCAGGTATATAAATTTGAAATGACTTCGTGTCAACGTTGATGCGACGACGTGACAAAATATCCGTATAATATTATTTTGTTTTATATTTGCTTTTATTAAAATATATCGATGTTGGATGAATGTAAAAAATACTGTATAGAAAACATAACATGTGACCTAACATGCCGTTCAAAAATATTTTTTCAATACGCTGCATTAATGAAATCGACAACTCTGTACAAAGAAGGCAGTGCCATACAGACCGATTTGTATCTTGCATCCTCTGTGTTCCACTAAGGCCGTCAAGAGGAGTCCTCGGCTTCGTCCTGCTGCAACTCAGCGGACTCAAACCAGGCCCGTTCGCTGGGAGAGGGTTGCGAGGGTGAAAAAGCATCCCCGTACTTATTTGGAAATTATCACACATTCTATAGATTTTTTTTCTAGGTGAGCGTAGGGGCCTGCGATTATATATATATGACTGTATTTCTGGTATCAGCTTCAAGCTCGCTTGCATTTTGTTATTTATTTATTTATTTTTTAAATCTTTGTTTTCTGGCCGAATTTATGTACAATTTCGTTGGTTTACTATAGCAGAGTGGGAATATTGACGTCACTACACCACGTGATTCGGCAGCTGATTAATTATCGGAATTTTCTCGGGCACACTACACTAGCAGACAAATGCACATGTTTACCTGGCTACTGTTTATTTATTACGCTGTGTATAAATCTCGGAATTTCAGCATCAGGGAGTGTTAACTGGCGATTTTAAGATGTTATTTATTTGAGAATGATTTCCCGTGTCCTTTAACTACAGCTATCAAAACATATATTCAACCACACTCACTTTAACCCATTGTATGCGGGGAAACCCCTAAAGGAGTACCTTGGCAAACAGTGCAGGCACAGATCAGAAGCCGCAGAATGCAGCGTCTGATCAGGGCCTGCACTATTTGCTAACAGAATTTTCCGTCAAAAATAGAACAAAAGCGAAAAAAATAGGCCTGACAACCCTTATATGACAAATGGACTTGTCCAACATATAGCAATGGAAGAGTCCACAAGTATACAATGGGTTAAAGAATAAATAAATGAGCCAGCTCATGAGAGCGTCATTATCACAACCAGCCAACGTTCAGATGAGCCTGCATATATGTGCAGTCTCAGTTGGCTGTGCACACACATTTGAAGAATCTAAGAGCTGTTTTCTCTGTCTTGGACCAAATAGAAAATACAACGAAAGCGATAAACACAAAGCTTCTTAACACTGGCACTGCTATCAGCTTTGGTTCTTTCTTTATTCCATAAAATTCAAGAAACTCATTTTTTTTCTCTGCTTCTAAATTTGAACAGCATGAGAAACATATGCCTAATCAGAGAGGAATTTTGGAATAAAAAATAACTTCAAACAAACCCTAAACTACTGTCTCAGGTAAACAACAATAAAATCCAGATCAAAGCTGTCTGGTCTGGAATACATTGTTTTACTTTTATATATACAGCACCCAGATATGTCTCAATGACTCTGAAAGGACTGTGCAAGGTGTAGACTGTTTTGGTCCTCTGCTGAGAGGAAAAGAATGTATGTTGTTGATGATGTATATAAGATTATTTTTCACAATTCTAAAAACAAAACCTATTGCGGGTACTGGTTTGAATCACCTCGATGAGGCGATTCAAACCAGTACCCACAAGAATTTTTTTTTATCATACAGATAGAAAAATTATTCAAGAAATATCTTCAAATGCCATTTTTATCTCTTTCACTAAGAAATGAAATGCAATTCCCTGCTAGCATTCTACATAAATCTACAGCCGGCCGTTAGCGGCCCGTCAGCTACCCTGACGGGCCGCTAACGGCCCGCTGTAGATTTATGTAGAATGCTTACTGGGATGGTAATTACCTTCGCCAAGACTTCTGCGTATTTTGATCTCAAACTGTATGAGTGTTTCTCTTGACTCAAAAGCCAGTAATGTGATTTGCTTCTGGCAGATGATTGCCAGCACACTTGTTTCTTTGTCAAAACATATCCCAGACTCCAAACCATAGAAACCATCTAAAGGAAAGCTTGTCTTTGGGTGACCCCCCTTGACTGACTCTTTGACATCTTTGTACAGGATTACCTGAAGACGGTCTGAAATGAGACAAGGGTTTAGAAATTCATAAATCTGGAAATCTGGTACATTTAACAATCAGCGTTTCCTTTAAAAGAGCAGTCACAGGACGGCATAGCTCACATGCTTCCCAAAAATGCATAACTGGCAAACAATGCAGTCCCAGATCAGATGCATGTGGCGTGACTGGCGTCTAATCAGGGGCTGCCATGTTTGCTAACAGGATTTTCCGTAAAAAAAAAATAAAAACAAAAATTAGACCTGACAGCCCTTAAATGACAAATGGACTTGTCCAACATATAACTATGGAAAGAGACCACCAGTATACAATGGGTTAAACAGCTAAACAGCCCTTACAAGAAGTGCTATTACCAATATATGAATTTACTAGAGCAAGCGACCAGTGGGTCACAAGCCAGCACCACCCTGGTATCTTTGGAGCTTGTATGTGATATGAATGAAGAAGTCAAGAAGCTATAAGAATATATAAATGTGTTTGTAAAAGCTAAACCAAACATAAAATTTCGAAATGGACCAAGGCGGTGAGGGCATCAAAGTTACTGAAGGGGTTAGGTCATCAATGTAACTGAAGCAGCAGGGTTGGGTATGCATCAATGAAATCTTTGGATTGGTCTGCACCATCGATGCAAGTATCAATTGAATTTGTCTTAAGAGTTAACATACAGGCATCCATAAACTTTGTCATAAAACTTTAACCAAATGTAAAATTTCTAAGCCTTTGACTTTGACCTCAATGTAACAGCGGCGGGTGGAACATGCATCAATGAAATCTTTAGACCAGTATGTAACTTCAGTGTATCAACTAAATCTATAAAAGGGTTCAGAAGATACAATCTCTTGGAAACTTTGACGCAAAACTTTAACCAAAATGTTAATGGATGGACAGATGGATGGATGGACATTCTTACAAGAGGTACGTTGTGGGGTTCACAATGTTAAGTCTATGGAGATTTTAACCCTATAATGTAGCATTGTATAGCCACTAACCCCACAATCACTCAAAAATGGTGTTATGGGGTTAAAATTTTACGGAATAAACCTCATTAGGTATAGATCATACAGAACTTAAAACCTATTATGTATCTCACGTATGTATGGACGGACGGATGGACGAAATGCAGGATGAAAACTATATACCCCCATACTTTAAATGTGAGTACATGTATCACCTAATTCCAACTCCAGGACCTAAACCTAAGTGTAATGGAATAGAAGTTTATCCTATTATATGATTATATTCCAAACAGGAAAAAAGTTGCTTACAGGCAATGGTTTGGTTTGAAGTTCAACGACCCAGGCAACGTGGTCAACACTAGAGGTCATGTTGAGCCAGTCACTTTACCAAATAAACCTCACTTTTAACCTTTATCTTGCTGAATATTCATTTAAGCCACACCCATTTCTGTCTATCAACCAATCAAATTAATTCATGTAATTTGTTGCTACAAATTCAGAAACTGAATACCAAACAGTGTAGATCCTGATCAGATGGCTTCTTCAGAAGCCATCTGATCTGGATCTACACTGTTTGCAAATATAGGGGTGGTCATGAACAGCAAGATAAGGGTTGAGCCCACAATCAGAGACAACTCGCCCACCAGTGTTGTCAGTGCTTTGATTAATCCTTACAAAAGAATAAAGGCATTAGAATGGGGATCACATTGAAAACTGTCAATTGTTGATTGTCTGGTCGCAAATTGCATTTTAGCTCAAATGACAGTTGCAACCATAAACACAATGTTCTACTCTACCTCCCAAAAGAGATGAATCACATGACCTTCCTTGAACTTGACATATCACATGTGACCCAAGCGAGAATCGAACCACAGTGAGACCTTATGATCAAGAGTCAGCGCTTTTATCCAACAATGAGATGAAATGACATCTCAAGCCCTACTGCCCAAACAAATCAATAAGGTTTATATGCATAGACAGTCAGACTTGCACCACTTTGCCTGGACAGGCCTGGACCTTCTAAATGGTTTACCAGTACTCATAAGTAGTTGCTTCAGCTCCATGCAGCCCAATCTGTTTCTCTAAGCCATGATGGCCTTATGGGGACTTGAACATTAGGGTGAAAGCTAGGCTTGATGAAAAAGTTCACAAAGTCAGTGAACCATAAAATGTAGGTCAAGGTCAAATATGGATGCTTGCATTAAAGTTGCCATCCATAGATGCAACTTATACCACTTATCATTAATGAAGCTCTTAATTTCTTCAGAAAAAATGACTTGAACATAAGGCTGAACACAAGGTTTGACACAACAGATCACAAAGTCAGTGAACCATGAAATGTAGGACAAGGTCAAATATGGATGCTTGCATGAAAGTTGCCATCCCTAGATGGAAGTTGTACAAGAACCACTGATGAAGCTCTTATAGTTCTTGAGAAATGGACTCGATTGTTTGTCTGATTTTTGATTTGAGGTTTAAAGTCCATGTCAGCACTGTATAGGCCATTTTGGAGACATTGCTTCCAATTTTGTGCGACTTTGACCCGACATTGAGATGAAATGACATCTCAAGCCCTGTTGCCCAATGAAATTAATAGGGTTTATAAGCATGGAGCGACGGTCCTTCTCACACTGCTTTGCCTGGGCAGGCTGGGATCCTCTAAGGGGTTTTCCAGTATTTGTGTCCAATCGGTTTCAGCTCTGCATGAAAACATAATGCAGCCTATCTTTTTCTTCAAGCCCCGATGGCCATGTTTGTCTGATGTGAGGTTTAGTTTAGTTTAAACGGATTTTATTTTATCTCAAACATATAAACATTACAAAGAAAGTCATGACAACGAATGCTAAAAGCTTATTTAGTTCTTCTCCCTTTGAGGTTTAGCATCCTAGCCAACACTATTTCATTTATTTTGGAGACGTTGCTTCTAATTTTGTGGAGCTTTTACCAAACATTGAAATGAAATGACATCTCAGGCCATACAGCCCAAACAAATTTAGATGTATAGACGGTCCGACTCGCACCATTTTACTTGGGCAGGCTTGACCTCCTTGCAAGTGGTTGTGCTGTCGGTTTCAGCTCAAAATGGAAGCAGCATACAGCCCCCAGGCAAAGGTGTCATGTATCTTCTGTCACTGGGGGCATCCAACTGATATTGGTTTATAGTTGTGACCTTGAGCAGGTACGGGTTACTAAGAGAGGGAATGTTGTTATTTCTTCAGTTTCTATCCTTCGGTTCAATTTCTTCTTTCTACCCTGTCCTTCTCTTTCATCTCCTCTACTGTCTACTGTTTCTTCTGTCATTTTTCTCCCTTTCTCTGGGAGATGACACAAAGTAACCCACAAGGGTTCACATGTCGTTAAACCCTAACACAATCAATCAATTAACCCTTTTTGTACCAAATGGAATCTCCCTCCTTATATACAGCAGGAGACCACTTCAAAATTTAGGGATGTCAGGCTGTGTTTTCTTCAAAATTGATTTGGAAAATGGCTTAACGTTTTGCAAATAGTGTAGGCCCTGATCAGACGCCGCATTCTGCGGCGTCTGATCTGGGCCTGCACTGTTTGCAAGGTACCCGTTTTGGGGTTTCGGGTACAAAAAGGGTTAAAAGCAGCACATTAATCATTCAAGCACTTATCTTATGGGTTAAAACATTTTGTACCGGAAACCCCTCAACTGGATACTCGCAAATAGTGCAGGCCCAGGTCAGATGCCATGGAATGCAGCATCTGATCAGGGTCTAAAACTGTTTGCAAAAAGTTAGCTGTTTTCCAAATAAATTTTGAAGCTCTAACCACCTATCACCCCTTAATTTGGAAATGGACTCCTGCCATATGTAAGGAGGAAGATTCCATTTGGTGCAAAATGGGTTAATGTGCTGCAATGAGGTTTACATTTTTTTTCAGAGAAAATTAGGCTTTACATCCCATATGAATCATCTACTGCTGGGCTGATGAATCATATAGTAAAATGTCAAGCCTTTATTTCTCCAAAAATAAGGAAAAGAATATTGTCATCTGCTTCTGTATTTTCTATAGCATTTGATGGGCTAATATGAGGCAGGCTTAGGCTACATTCTCTACTGCAGAATGCCAAGTGTTTTTTTTCTTTATATACTCTCTTCTTTAACAATCACCATATTTACATGTAAGTGAACTACTTCTGAATGGGCCGTAATCCAATTAAAAATTTTAACCCACAAAATGCCAATCACGACAATTGTCGTCAGCTTTGTCATCTTCTGGTTACTTTAACCCTTTTTGTACCAAATGGAATTTTCCTTCTTATATATAGTAGGAGTCCATTTCAAAATTTAGGGGCGTCAGGTTGTGTTTTCTTCAAAACTGATTAGGAAAATGGCTAAACTTTTAGCAAACAGTGGAGGCCCTGATCAGACGCCACGTTCTGCGGCGTCTGATCTTGGCCTGCACTGTTTGCCGAGTACCCTTTTAGGGGTTTCCGGTACTAAATGGGTTAAAATCCATTTTTGCAAGCAGTCTGATTTGGGTCCACATTGTTTGTCTGTAAGCAAAAATATGCAAAAAATTGAAATGTTAAAAAGTGATTATATGTACATGTTAATTTATAATAAGCAGCATCTGTTGTGCCAGTTCTGTATTTTTTTTTTTTTTTACTTCTATACTTCTCAAAGTCTGCTTTTTACATTTAGGCTATTGACTACCATCAAATTTTCAAGATATTTTATTCAACCAAATCCAATGTGAAAACCAAACATGAAAATGGAATATAACTTGAAGTTCTTCCTGTAATTTCAAGAGACCCCCAGCTACCAAATACACAAAAATAATCTGATATCTGCAAAAGATAAACTAAGGCTTATCAGATTACCTCAAAGAGAACTTATTCAATGTAAACTCCAAGAATTCCACCACCAAAGATAAAGCAGCAACCCCTGATAAAACCAAGATGGAACATATCTTGAGTCAATTATTTCCAATATGCCTTCTATATTATCCATAGTTTATATTTTAGCTTCTGTAAAAAATCTAGTACAGGTATTGGTAAATTATTAGAGAAACAGTCGAGGTTAAAGAGCCTAATTCTTCAGAGCCAGATTCTTGAAGATTACAGATCTTTCAATGTTTTATAGTTCATTAACCCTTGTCCTGCTGAATATTCATATATGCCACACCCACTACCGATTATCAACCAATCAGATTACTTGATGCAAATTATTACAACAAATTCACAATCTGAATGACAAACAATGTAGATCCTGATCAGATGGCTTCTTCAGAAGCCATCTGATCTGGATCTGCATTGTTTCAAAGAAAAGGCATATCCGGGTTCAGCAGGACAAGGGCTAATATCTCCTGAAGGAATAAAAAGAAAACTTGGAACACAAAATTATATGCACTTCAGAGCTCCCACACCACATTTGGTTTTACAGCCTTTCACAGTGTTCAATCTAGGATTTAGGCTTTATTAGGGGCCCAGAGGCCTTAGAATAAAGGGCCATTTGAAACTGAGGTCATCTCTAAAATATACCATATAGTTTCCAGATTCATCATTAGTTTTGGACTTTGCATGTTATAAATGGGGCTGATCATGTTATGTTACTCTGTCTTGTCTGCCTATAGCAGTTCTGAAACTGAATAATTGCCTTGTTTCTCAAACAGCTGATATTGACATACAGTCAAACTTCAATGGCTCGAACACCTTTGGGCCCACGAAAATCTGTTCGAGACAGGGGTAGTTCGAGACAGGGGTAGTTCGAGCCACTGAAGGTTACTGCCAGGAGGCATAACGAGATACTTTTAGACATCTTTTCGGCGTTCTATAATGAAAATGTATGCTGTGTGTACTCATTAGAATCGCCTCATCGAGGCGATTCTAATGAGTACACACAGCATACATTTGCGAAGTAAAAAACTAAATTATCCCAAACTTGCCCTCACTATTTCTTATCTAGAGAAATCCCCTAGGGACTCAAGAAAGTATTCGAAGTTCTACTGTAGTATTCAGGTTGAGCAGATGTAGGTGCAAACAAAGGGCAAGTTGCAGATGGGGCCATTGTGAATATCGGAACAAAACAATTTTAACAATTCTTATACTCCATGTTGCCCCAATAGCTCCCATCAAGTTTCAGGTTAATAATCTAACCAGGTAATGTGGTTTAACCCATTCTGTACCCCCCACCCCCCAACTTCCCTACCTATGTATGTACCACATGCTATACATATAGAGGCTCATTTTGGATATGGTGTACTAGCAGTGTTTAGAACAGAAGCCAAATTACCTCTTTAAAACTTCAAATTGATTTGTTTTAGAGATCAGAGGTTAATAACAGAAGCTTGCCAATAATTATACCAAGAAAAACAGACATACACAGGCAAGGAGGTTGAAAATCATGACAGACTGGAATACTTCACAAATTTAGTAGCTTAATTAAATGCTTTGAAAATACCTAAGTTTGCTATACTGATTCTTTTGAAGTTCAAATATTGCATCAACATGCTACGAGCTCAAATGTAATATCAAAGCACTGACAGCACTGGTGGGTTGACTATCAGAAAATGGGCCTGAACAAGGGACTGTTTCATTCTGTACTTTAAGCAAACAGTGTCTGATCAGACTCTGCATTCTGTGGAATCTGATCTGCATCTACACTGTTTGCAAGTGTCCAAGCACATTAAGACTGAAGAACTGCCTTGGAACGGTCAGTGAAACAAATTCCACTTGGGGGCTTAAATTGATTTTACGTGGCCGCAATCCTCGCCTTACTTCCGTCGCAATTTAGACAAATAATTAATGAAGCTCTTATACTTCTTGAGAAATGGATTTGAACATTAGGGTGAACGCTAAGGTGGTCACAAAGGTTGACGGCTTGACAAACAGATGGAAATTTCGACTTTTTTATCGCGCCATGCTTAAAGCAGGCACAACAAAAAATCGTGATCAGGGCCCCGTAGTAGCATGGGGTGGAGTGTGTGTTAGTGGGGGGGGGGGGGGGGGGGGGGGGGGGGGGGGGGCGCAAATTAATAGAACAGTTTAGACATACAGTGGGTTTGTCCTGTCAGTAGTCTGAGTTGGCACTCTGACTGTTTCTTGCTAGTTATTTTAAACAGTGATTGATGGCCGATGTAAAAGCTTTTGAGTCCATAAAGGGGCATAAACAAAATCTAAAAGCGAGAGTTGTTGCCCCTTGCTTCACATGTGGGTATTGTCACTGTCAATATGTATCTACAACGGTTTTGAAATTATGCGTAAAAAATGCTGAAAAACTGAATTTTACAAAGGGCCATAAATCTGTGGCTACAGTACCAAAAATTTTACAAAGGGCCATAAATCTGTGGCTACAGTAACATAACTTAATAAAACCCTCTATTTTGCTGTTGTGACCTTTTATTTTAAGTTTGAAGTTGATGCAGTTCATGGTTTGCAAGTTATTAAGAAAAAAACATGAAAAATGTTGACAGACAGACTGATGGATAATTTAAAGGGACATAACTTAAAATTTATTAAAGCTAGAAATGTTGCTCTTTGCTACACATGTGTGTATTGTCACTTTTCATTTGAATAAAGGTTTTGTAATAATGACAACAAAAAAGATGACAAATGTTGAAATTTTTATTTTTCAAAGGGCTGTAATTCTAATAGTATTGTACCTTGAGTTATATTACTTGTCATGAAATTGTCACTGTCAATAACAACAGAAAGTTTCATTTGAATATCAATAAAGGTTTTGAAATAATATAAAAAAAGATGACAAATGCTGAATTTTTTATTTTTTCAAAGGGACGTAATTCTAACAATATTGTCATCATCATGATTGTGATAGACATTTCCTTAAAGTTTCAAGAAAATATCTCAAATAGTTTTCAAGTTACAGAGCGTAGAAATATATTACAGAAATCACAACTGGTGCTTTCAATGTTCAAAGGGCCGTAACTCCAGTAGTTGGTTTGCCAGAGTTACTGTTCTTGTGTTCTGCACCTCGTCTCATAATGCTTTATTTTGTGTGAAGTTTCATCAAAATATCTGATACAGTATCCAACTTACCGAGAACATGAGTACAATTGGTAGCAATCGCTATTTTAAATATTAACAATGTTCAAAGGGCCGTAACTTCAAAAGTAGTCTGCATGTCGTCTCATGGTGCTTTACATTTGTATGAAGTTTCATAATATGATAACAGTGTTTGTTTGTTTGTTTGACTTAAGGTTTAACATCCCTGTCAACACTATTTAGGTCATTTTAGAGACATTGATTTCAATTTTGTGGGACTTTTACCCGACACTGAGATGAAATGACATCTCAATCCCTGCCATAAGGGTTTAAATGCATGGACGGTCCGACTTGCAGCATTTTGCCTGAGCAGGTTTAGACCTTCTAAGCAGTTTACCAGAACTCATGTGTGGTCGGTTCCAGCTCTGTGTGGGAGCATCATGCAGCACAATCTATTTCTCCAAGCCCTAATGGGTGGAGGGCAAATGGTGCTAGAGTTATGGAGTGGACAAATGTACATGGTAGAAATGGCTATGTTCAATATTCAAAGCGCAATAACTCAAAAAGTAGAAAATTCAAATTTTTGTTAAGTGTATGTGTTATTTTTGTGAAGTGTGTGTGTGTCCCACTAGCAGCTAAGGTCATACCGAGATGGGACCTCCTGTAACATATCATAGTGTAACATAACATGATATGTTTATCTTCTAATTTCTGGGCCATTTCACTTTGGCATTAATTAGTTATTCTTAATTCCAGTTTCTCTGACCCAAAGTGTGGTAATTCCCCTAATCACCTCTTTGAGCCTTAATTGAGTTGAAATATTTGGACAGCTGGAAGCATGACAGCATATATAAAGGGATGGCTTCATTCAAATTGAGGCATTCAAAAATGAAAAGTCAAAGATTTGGCAACATCTATTTTGTTTTTTTTACCATCATAAATTTTATTTCAAAGTTTTAATATAGAAATTATTTAATGTTTAGTGTTAGGAACTGAATAAAGAAGATGACTAAATTTTATAATGTTGAAACTGAATAAACAACTGAACCATGTGTAATAATAGAAACTAAAAGTGATATTTGTTCTTCATTGAGTTAATGCCCCCAAAAAGAAGAAAAGACGTTGACATATGGTTACAAAAAAGCAACTTAAAACTATCACACTCGGTTTAAAGACTCATCCGAAAGTCTGGAGAAGCCCCCTGGTTTATAAGGCGAGAAGCATAACCACTTCACCACAGAGGCTTCTTTTGGGAAGTTCTATGAAAAACAGCATCAGAGTTATTGAGCGGAGACAAAATTATGAAGTGCTAGTGGATGGACAGATCCACACACTCCAAATTTCAGAGGGTGTAAGATATACCGTACTTTTTGTGGCAGGGCAAAAAAATGAATGAATGGGGGTTTTACAAGGTTGTTCTCTATATGAATTATACACCTGTTTACATGATGACTGCATCTTAATATTTATATGCACTGGTTGAACAGCTTATCAACAAAGAGATGATTCAATGGTGATGATGCAGCTATTACCGGTACATGCACTGCTGTTTCAAATATTTCTACTTCAAACAGAACAATGATTAAATTCACCTGGTGAAGGTGCCACTCCAGCAAATGATGCTGCAGGAAGGAAAGACGAAATATGACATGGCCTGAACAGTCAGTATATCGTACATCAAGTATGGTAAACCCTTTTTGTACCGGTAACCCCAAAATGGGTAATTGGCAAACAGTGCAGGCCCAGATCAGACGCCGCAGAATGCAGCGTCTGATCAGGGCCTGCACTGTTTGCATGATGTTCAGTCCCCGGTCAGAACCATTTTTGCAGCAAACACTCAGAGACAATTGACCTACCAGTGCTGCCAGTGCTTTTATTAATTACCTTTATACAGACTCTACAGAGCACCGTACATATTGTGAGGGTCTGGGTTTTCATAGTCCGGAAACTTCTTGCCTTTTCAACCTATTTTGTACCAGAAACCCCAAAACGGGTACCTGGCAAAAAGTGTAGGCCCAGATCAGACACTGCAGAACGCGATTTCTAATCAGGGCCTACACTATTTGCAAAAAATTCAGTTATTTTCCATATCAATTTTAAAGGTAACACAATCTGTCAACCCTAAATTTTTAAATGGACTCCTGCAATATAAAAGGAGGAAGATTCCATTTGGTACAAAAAGGGTTAAAAATGGAAATACGGTAGTTACCATAATTAGTGCACATGCTCCATTAAGCACACACAAACACTTTTTCAAGGAGTATATTTGACACCAAATAGGAGTGCAAGATATTGCAGTCTGCAGAAAAGAGATCAATAATTATGCTTTTGTGAATGCATTGCTGACTTTTTGTCTGTTTTTGAATTTATTGCATCTTATATACAGCATCTTTAAGCTAATTTTGGATATATCTGGTTGAGTTGGCTTAATCCATTTAGTACCAGAAACCCCAAAATGGGTAACCTGGCAAACAGTGCAGGCCCAGATCAGATGCCACAGAACACGGCATCTGATCAAGGCCTACACACAAAAAGTTCAGTTATTTTCCAAATCAATTTTAAAGATAATGCAGTGTTGACGGGGACGTAAAACTTCAATTCAAACAAACAAATAAAGATAACGCAACCTGAACAACACCCCTAAATTTTTAAATTGTTTGTTTGTTTGATTTGATATTTAACGTCCCCATCAACACTATACAGGTCATTTTGGAGATGTTGCTTCCAATTTTGTGGGACTTTTACCCAACACTGAGATGAAATGACATCTCAAGCCCTGTTGCCCAATGAAACCAATAGGGTTTATAAGCATGGACGGTCTGACCGCTTTGCCTGGGTAGGCCTAGATCCTCCACACGGTTTACCAGTACTCGTGTGAATGGTGAAATGAACTCCTGCTATATCGATATAAGGAGGAAGATTCCATTTGGTACAAAAAGGGTTAACACTTATCTTGCTGTTCACGACAACCCCTATCTTTGCAAACAGTGTAGATCCAGATCAGATGGCTTCTTCACCATCTGAACAGGATCTACACTGTTTGGCATTCAATTTATGAATTTGTAGCAATAAATTACATCAAGTAATTTGATTGGTTGATCAACAGAAATGGGTGTGGCTTAAATGAATATTCAGCAAGAGAAGGGTTAAGCAGTATACAGATGTACTGGTAGCTGACTTTGTGTATTTCATTTCAGGACTTTCTTGGGCTTGTTTTCATGCTTAACCCATTGTATACTAGTGGACTCTTCCATTGCTATATGTTGGGCAAGTCCATTTACCATATAAGGGGTGTCAGGCCTATTTTTTGGTTTTTATTCTATTTTTGATGGAAAATTCTGTTAGCAAATAGTGCCGCCTTGATCAGAAGCCACATTCTATAATAGCGTCTGATCTGGGCCTGCACTGTCCTTTTCGGTGTTTCTCACAGGCAAAGGGTTGAAATAAAATTTCTAAGCACACATTGATTTTTTATGGTGAATATGGTATGTCTACCTAAAACATCAATCAAATGATTTGAATTAGGAGCAATTAACAGAAGTTGGTATTTAGACTGTATTTTATTGGGAAGGTAATTTACAGATTTCTCAAGACTAACATTCCCAGATGCTGAGAACCAAATAACTCATAATCATTCTTTTCATTTCACAGAATCCTACCAGAATTTTTATATTTTTCACCAAAGGTGCCAGTTCTTTTGAAAAAGGGTATGGTAGTAATTTTATCACATTAGTTCTTAAAAACTATGTACAGTCTTGTCAGAACCTTTACTATTTGCATCTATGTCATAATGATGGGCCTAGACAGAAGGTGGAAATGGGGCTCTTTTAAGTACTGCATGTACTACACACAGTGAATTCTAACAATTACAAAGTGCACATCATTTTGGTATTTCTGTGAGTTGGCTGTAATGATCCTATTCCTGGTGGGCAAGCACCTGATAAAATGATCTATTTGTCACATAAAAATGGTTCTTCACCTAGCTATCCCTCCTGCATCAAAGATGCTCCTCTGACTGAGTGTACCGCCGGTACTTGCTTTCTTATGAACCTAGTAAGTTGTTAAGTTGGTCTAACCCCTTGGGCAAAAAAATGCGCCTACAGCACACTGAATGTTAAGAACCACACTGATGTAAACACATCTAACCATGATGGCAATGACAGCTCTCAGTCCTTACAAATTCATACAGGCAAGCTAAAAACAGGTGACTCACTACCATCGAAAACAGTGAATATAAAGGTTTTCAATACAGATACAATGTTTTCAGATTATCAGTTGGAAAAAATAGGATTTAACCTTTTATCAAGCCAGTCCTACTGTGCCAGTATGTAATAAGGCTTTGAATAAGTCTTAGCCCTTTTTGTACCAAATGGAATCTTTCTCCTTATATATATAGAGGGAGTCCATTTCAAAATTTAAGGGTGTCAGGTTGTATTTTCTTCAAAATTGATTTGGAAAATGACTGAACTTTTAGCACACAGTACAGGGCCTGATCAGACGCCGCATTCTGCAGTGTCTGATCTGGGCCTGCAGTGCTTGCCAATTACCCGATTTGGGGTTTCTGGTACTCAATGGGTTAATATACTCATAATACATACAGAGCTTATCCTAAAATGTTCCGACACCAATAATTTTCTGTGTAGAAAAACAATATTTGGAATCGCATTTCAATTGTCTCCCTTTGAAAAGACTGATGCTTAATGTGTGTACTGTATGGAATTGTCCACCTTATATATATATAGCAGGAGTCCATTTCAAAATTTAGGGAAACAAGGTCGAATAGGTTTTGGAAATTGATTTAAAAATGGCTGAACTTTTTGCAAACAGTGAAGGCCCTGATCAGACAATGTGTTCTGCTGGGGTCCTTGTGTTCCATTCTGGGGCTTTCCGGATTAAAAAGGATTACCCCATTAACCCTTCATGCACTGCAGAAAATTCTAGAACATACAACATTAACAACAATCTAATTCTGTTCATTATTATACAGAGAAAATATGCCTTGACATTTCATATGAACAGCAGACAATTCAAATGTAATGTCAAGCATTATTTTTCACTGAAAAATAAGAATAAAACTAGAAATTGTGTTTGTTAAACACTATGCCCCTCAACCATATTCTTGTCCATAAATACCCAAATTCTCAAAAGGCCATTATTGCAAAAAAAAAAAATCAAATGTTAATCAGGTGAGGTACTAGTTATCCCAAATCAGCATGTCAAGTTGTTAGGCAACAGTTTAAGTAGTTTTTTTAAATATCTTGCTACAAGAAAGAAACACAATTAAATGACCTAAAAATGCAAAGGGCAATCACTCTAACAAAATTTCATTAAATTTGTTGAAAATTTAATCAGGTGATCTCCTCCTCAGCCCAAATCAGTATACCAAATTTCAAGGCTCTGGCTCAAACACTTTTTGAGATATCGTGCTTACGAGATTTCTATGTTATTTAATGAAAAAGGAAATAACGCGAAAAGGGGAGATAAGTCAGATAAAAAAATACGGGTCAACTATTTTTTCATTAGGAAACCATATATGAAATTTCAAAACACTAGCGTACACGGTTCTTAAGTTATGCTATGCAGAAGAAAGTGTGACGAATGTACAAAAAAACGAACTAATGAACGAATGAACAAACGGACAAGCCAGAAGCAATATGCCCCCCAACTTTTTCAAAGTTGGGAGCATAATAAATAATGAAAATGCTGTCTGCTTGAAGGGAGATACTTCTGGAAGGTTTACTGTAGAAAGGAGTCATGATGCAATGTACTTCAGTCTTCAAGTGAGACTTAAAACTGAGGCCCAGTGTCCATATGACTTGCCTGTTGTCTGCTGCACTGACTGGTCCTCTAACCCTTAAGGGGAATGGGAACACCTGGCAGATTTTTCTGCCATTTTTCAAAGGGAGACAACTTTTGGGACTTCCTGTTCACTTTTCTTTAATCCCTGTCCCACTGAAAAAGGGGTCAACTCTTAAAGGAAAGAATTTGCTCTTCAGGAGCAAATTCTTTCCTTTCAGAGTTGAACACTATTGACATGGGAGACAAAACAATTGCAGGAGTTGCCTCCCCTGAAGGTGTATCCATTGCCCTTAAGACATCAAGAAAAACTGCACATAAAAAAGTTGTCTGTATATGTTGCCCGATTCATCATCTTCCAAACTTTTGCATGCAGACAAACAGTGTGGCTATCCGACATGACTACCCAAAGGGTGATAGGTGAAAACCCTTGCCATGCTGAGAGGATCTGCAGGCTGATCAGAGTCTTCACTGCACACCCAGATCTTAACTTTTTTATCCTGCTGGATATTTAATTTATTCATTTAGATTTGCCATCTGATCTGAATCTACACTGTTTGCAAAGATAGGGGTTGTCATATTCAGCAGGATAAGAGTTACTGTCAGTTTTGTCATGAGCTAGCCCAAAACTGATAACAGAATCTGATGTCTATTTTTCAATTCATACAAGTAGAAGCAATACTTAAATCTATTATATATTCTTATAAAAATCAAGAAATCTGTATGAATAGCAGTACAGTTTCTACTTATCTGCTTTCAAATGAATTTAATCTCAGATGCAAATCTTTTTTACTGCTTTTGAAGAACTAACTTGATTTTGCTTACAAATCTGCATTACTTTTTGAGTTCAGAATCAGAATCAGAATTGTTTACTGGTGACACGTCCTTAGACAATCCTTCACCAGGACCTTCAACCAACAGAACTAGTCCCTAGACCTCACAAGGGTGGTGAATCTAGAGATGGAGTCATCTGCACCTTCTGCAGACATCAAGAGAGAAGAGGGGAGCTCGTTCCAATCTGAGACTGTCCTAGGGATGAAGCTGAATTTGTAGATGTCAGTCCAAGTGCCGATTTTTGGAGGGCTAATGAATGTTTTTTCCAAAGTGTTGTCTTTGAAGGGGGAACAAGGTCACCCATGGGTATAATGGCTCTACCCTTTAGACCTTTATATAAAAGTATCAGCCTACTTTGTTTTCTCCGCTCTTTGAGAGAGCTGATTGTTTGTCAATCAACCCAAAGTTACTAAGCACAGTAGCTTTTTGCTGTTGATGTCCATGTGACAATCATCGATTCGTAAGAAATCCAGGTAACGGTTTATAGAAAATATCTGTGTTATTCTTACCGCTGCGAGATCTGTGGTAAATTATGGAATCTGAACTGGAATCATGTTGGGTTTTGAAAAAATGTAGATCCAGATTTGAGTTTTGCAATCAGTATAGACCCAAATTTTGGTTTATATTTATCCCTAATGAAAATGAAACTGGGATCCCATCAGGATGCTGGAAGATCCCGGCAAGAGCCTGGTAAAAAGTGGAATCCCAACTGGGATCTTCTGGGATTTCACAGCCTATCAGGATCCCACTTTGCTGAAGTGGGAAATTTCCAATCCCGACTGGGATTTCAGTTCAGACATGATGGGATCCTGATGGGCATCATTATCATCATCATCATCATCATGATCATGTTTTATAATAATTGGTTTAAGCCTTTGCAATATATATAAGGACCTCACTACTATCACCTCCTTCTTAGTTCTACACTAATGCTCGCCCCCGCCCATCGGGGCTTGAAGAAATAGATTGGGCTGAATGATGCTTCCACGCAAAACTGAAACCGGTCACCCAAGAGTACTGGTAAACCACTTAGTGGTCTAAGCCTGCCCAGGCAAAATGATGCAAGTCGGACACACACACACACACACACACACACACACACACACACACACACACACACACACACACACACACACACACACACACACACACACACACACACACACACAAAAAGAGAGAGAGAAAAGACAAAACTATATACCCCCATGGCATACTCCATATGCCAGGGGTATAATAATAACAGTTATAATAATAATTATAACAAAATTATAATAATTATTTTAGTTATAATTTGATTGTTTGATTTGAGGTTTAATGTCCCTATCAACACTGTAAACTAAAGGTCATTTTAGAGATGTTGCTTCCAATTTTGTGGGACTTTTACTCATGGCATCTCGGTATTTAATTGTTTTTGGCTAATCAGAATCAAGCTTTAGTTGTGTTACTGTATTTACCGAGTTTATTTTGAGTTGTTGCATTATTATTATAAATTGTGTTTAATATGCTGCCAAATGGTGGCCCATGATTGGAAATAAACTTTATTCTATTCTATTCTCAAGCCCTGCCGCTCAATGAAACCAATAGGGTTTATAAGCATGGACGGTCCGACTCGCCTGGGCAGGCTAAGCGGTTTACCAGTACTTGTGTGCGGGTCAGTTTCAGCTCTGCATGGAAGCAACGTGCATCCCATCTATTTCTTCAAGCCCCGATGGGCGGGAGCCGAGAATAGGTAATAATTATTATTATAATAATAATAGTTATAGTAATAGTTATAATAATGACAATAACAAAATAACAGCACCTTTTTCAATACCTGCTTTTTACATTAGTAGTGAAAAATACAATTCCAGTGAGAAAAATGAATAAAGTCAGTATACACATACATAAAGACTAGCATCCCAAATGTTCTACAACTATGCAAATGATACAACAAAAATGCCATAAAAGTTAAACTTTGTAAGGTAAGGCCACCTGTCCTTTACATACAATAGTACCATAGTTAACTCTTATCTTGCTGTTCACGACAACCCCTATCTTTGCAAACAGTGAAGATCCAGATCAGATGGCTTCTGAAGAAGCCATCTGATCAGGATCTACACTGTTTGACATACAGTTCATGAATTTGTAGGAATAAATTACATCAAGTAATCTGATTGGTTCAAAGCCAGAGATGGGTGTGGCTAAAATGAATAGGGTTAAACCAAGTACATGTACCAGAACAGCTACTGTTGTGCCTGACAGAACAGTGTAGATCTAAATCAGACTGCTTATGGAGAGGTCTGATTCAAATCCACACTGTTTGCCATACTGCTAGCATCTTTATCACATGTCACTAGAAGGCAAAGTCACTTAAATTTTATGGAAACTACAGTAACCGGTGAAAGTGTCCCAAAAGTTAAAAGAGTTTTTATGGTAACAAATTCTCGTTATTAGTATTAAGTGGTCTGTCATAAAGGTCTTGTCAAGCGTACATCCTCCTTCATCTTCACCTTAGGGTTGTTAAGTGTTTTTTTCATATGAAATTATAACATTCTTCAAACAGTAATTTTTATAATACTGTCTTTTTCCACCCTACTTTTGGTGTATCACTTGAAATAATATCTGAACATTCAGCTTTCAGTTTTTTATTTTATTTAAAAAAAAAGCCTGAATTGCTTTTTTATTGTTTAACTCTCATCCTGCTGTTCACGACAACCCTTTTCTTTGCAAACAGTGTAGATCCACATCAGATGGCTTCTGAAGAAGCCATCTGATCTAGATCTACACTTTTTGTATTCAGTTTATGAATTTGTAGCAATAAACTACATCAAGTAATATGCTTCGTTGATAGACAGAAATGGGTGTGGCTTAAATGAATATTCAGCAAGATAAGGGTTAAATTATTTCTCAGAGAAAATGAATCTCAACATTTCATATGAATCATCTGATGATTCCCATGAAATGTCAAGTCTTATTTTGTGATGGTTTAGAGAAAAGTCAAGCAAATTTCATCATATTGTGCCCTGAAGTCATAAGCCACACGTGACACCCTGAAGTCATAAGCCACAAACTACTGCAAGAGTGAGTGAGTGAGTGTGTGTTTGAGTTTTATATCTCACCAACAGCTAAGGTCATATGGAGATGGGACCTCGGTTTAAAGACTCAACAGAAAGTCTGAAGATCCTGCAATCCCTAGTTTACAAGGCGAGTAGCATAATCACTACACCACGGAGGCTTCTTAAACTACTGCAAGAGCAACGGTGAGGGTGATGATGATGTTTTCGAGTTTAACGACGTGCCAACCCTCTTTGTGGGTCACAAGCGTCAATCAGTTAATGATAAAAAACTATGTAGAATTAGGAGGATATTAAAAGTTAATAAAGTCAGAATGATAATGTATAAACAAGAGACCCTTGGGCCACTATGCTCACCAGAGCTCAGGTGGGCACTGCCCAATGACAGCCATGTATTTTAACATGATATCATTTAAATCTACCAATTATAAAGTCTCCCAAATGAACCCCTATATCCAAATGAGCATCCATCTGGACTCAGTATCTAAAACATTAGGCCTTTTATTAAGTATAGGGCAGGGCATGGACCCAATGGAGCCCTGGTTGGTATCACTAAATGTGTCTTATCATAAGGAATAAGAATATATATGGTTCGTAGCAGTGGGGATCTGTATATCGGAGTTATAAGGCCTCTTAAGCGGTGGAGGGGTTGGGTTATGTCCTGTTGATCCCAGGAAAGCCCAAGATTGTTGTCCCTATAAGGAAATATATGGCCTTTTAAAGTGACCCCCAGGTTGGTGTGACTGAATGAGTCTTATCATAAGGAACAAGAATATTATAGTTTATGGGTGGGGATCTGAATGATTTCTGAGATATATGGCTTTTAATGAAGTAAAGCAGTGGGGCATGACCCAGGCAGTCTGGATGACTCCCAAGCTAGTATTATTTGAATGTGTCTTATCACAAAGAAGATAATTATATATGGTTTAGGGGTGGGGCTCTGAACAGTTTCTGAGATATATAGCCTTTTGTGAAGTGGTGGGGTGGGGAAAGGCCCTGGCTTGACCCGGGAGACCTCCAGGTTGACATCCATGAATGTGTCTTATCATAAGGAACAACAATATATATCCTTAGAGGTGGGGATCTGTAAGGTTTCCAAGATATTGGGTCTTTAATGAAATGAAGGGGTGGGGCACGACTCTGGCACATCCTGGAGGACCCCCAGGTTAGTGTCAATGAATGCGTCATATCATAAGAAACAAGAATATATAAGGTTTTGGGGCGGGGATCTGCATGGTTTCTGAGATAGATGACCTTTTGTGAAATGGAGGGGTGGGGCAAGGCCCCGACGCACCCAGGAAGACCCCAAAATTGGTGTCAATGAATGAGTCTCTTCATAAGGAACAAGAATACTTAGGGTTTAGGGGTGGGGATCTGTAAGGTTTCCAAGATATTGGTCCTTTTATGAAATGGAGGGGATGGGGCATGACCCCGGCATAACCCAGGGGACCCCCAGGTTGGTGTCACTGAATGCGTCTTATCATAAGGAACAAGAATATATATGGTTTTGGGGTGGGGATCTAAATGGTTTCTGAGATATATGGCCTCTTGTGAAGGAGAAGGGGTGGGGCAAGGCCCAGGCGCATCCCGGGAGACCCCCAAGTTGGTGTCAGTGAATGTATAGTTTCATAAGGAACAAGAATATATAGGGTTTAGGGGTGGGGATCTCTAAGGTTTCCAAGATATTGGGCCTTTTATGGAAAGGAGGGGGTGGGGCATGACCGGATTTTTCTTAGTTTTCCAGAAATTCAAGTTTAATGAATATTTTCCTCCGGTACCAAATTCACTTAATTGGATGTCAGCTGTTGTCTGTTTTTCAGCAGCTCTTATCTTTTCTGACAGCTGTATACTGCAGTCAGACATGATGAAACAGCTTCTGAATTACTACAGGTCTATTACATAAGAGAAATACTTCCTAATACACACACTTCTTTTTAGAGGTAGTCTTATAATCTCATTTCTAAACCTACTTTTGATTTGTTTTCTATGGAAATTAATGTATACCATAATAAATAACCAATTACTTGATTTTTTTTTTAATATTCGGTACAAGCTGAAAGAAAGGCTAATGCATAAAAAAAACCCAAAAAACATTTACATTTACATACTAGAATTTGTATACTCAATAACAGCTGTATTATTATACTAGTTGTCAAATTACCCCTGTGAGTTGTCAGAAAAAAACAGAGGAAAAGCAAGTGAATGCTCTAGTATACTGTATGGGAAAAGAAGCAGACGATATTTTACTCTCGTTTGGACTAACAATTAGCAGCATATGGTACTGTTGCAGACCGCTTCAGAGATTACTTTGTAATTCTATGAAATACCATATTCGAATGTGCTTGGTTTAACATGCAGAGACAGGAGGAGGGTGAGTCAGTGGATAAAGTCATAACATTACTGTACACACTTGCAAAACATGATAAGTATGGACGTTGAAAAATCAGTTAATCTGGCCCCGAATCGTCGTTGGGCTCAGGGACACTAAAATTTCAGAGAAACTGCTGCTAGATGCAGAATCAACACTTGAACTAGAAATGGTGTTTGTAAAACACTATGCCCCCAACCATATGCTTGTCCATAAATGCCCAAATTTTCAAAAGGCCATTATCGCAAAACAAGAGGGTCATGATGACCCTGCATCGCTCATCTGATCCTTATTGCACAACTGAAATGGTAGAGGAGGTTGATCCCTTAGACATTGTGGGTCAGGTCCTAGTGCACCAGAAGATGAACAGGCTCAGTTTAACTATCAATGACTCATGGAGTAAGGAGTTGTGCGTGTAGTGGTGGGGGGAGGGTTGAGGGGGTGACAAGAGTGTTAACTAGAAAAGTTTACGCACAATGCACGACGCACAACGATGCTGGGCATAACACGGTAACAAAAGCTCACCATGACCTTCAGTCAGGTGAGCTATAAAAAATAGCCATCGGAAGAGATGGCAAATCCCCCGACCAAAAGCCAATATGGCCTTCAGAAGATTGTTCACCAATAGAAAGTGCACCAGAATTAAACCAGCAATATATCACAAAAGTATTGCAGTTATGGCCATCACAAGATTATACTTCAGGAGAGATAACTAAAAAACCAGGGTACTGAGAACTGTGGTTCTTGTGCATGCTTAAGCTCAAGCATTTCTGTACAAAGTACCATCAATATGTCTCAAAGGGTAGGGTACTCAGAACTGTGGTTCTTGTGCATGACATGCCTGCTGAAGCTCAAGCATTTCTGTACAAAGTACCATCAATATGTCTCAAAGGGTTTTGGAGATCACAAGCTGGTCATACTGTTATATTGGAAAGGTAGATAACTCAAATATTTATCATAGCGCCCAGAATTGTGGTTCTTTGGCATGAAGCGCCGTCTCAACCTTGTATACAATTGTGCCAAGTACCATCAATATATCTCAAAGGTTATTGGAGTTATGGTCATCAAAAGGTTATATTGTCAGGGGAGATAATTAAAACCCAGGGCACCCAGAGTTGTGGTTCTTGCACATGACACACCTGCTTAACCTCATGTACAACTGTACCAAGTACCATCAATATATCTCAAAGAGTATTGGAGATGTGACCATCACAAGGTAGTGATTCTATATTATTGGAAGGGGAGATAACTCAAAAACCATGGCACCCAGAGTTGTGGTTCTTGTACATGACACACCGTCTCGGCCTTGTGAACAACTGTGCCAGGTATCATCAATATATCTTAAAGGGTATTGGAGTTATGGCCATCACAAGGTAGTCACTTTATTTTATTGGAAGGGGAGATATCTAAAAAACCATGGCAGCCAGAGTTGTGGTTCTTGTGCATGACACACCGTCTCAGCCTTGTGAACAACTGTGCCAGGTATCATCAATATATCTTAAAGGGTATTGGAGTTATGGCCATCACAAGGTAGTCACTCTATTTTATTGGAAGGGGAGATAACTCAAAAACCATGGCAGCCAGAGTTGTGGTTCTTGTGCATGACACACTGTCTCAGCCTTGTGAACAACTGTGCCAGGTACCATCAATATATCTCAAAGGGTATTGGAGTTATGGCCATCACAAAGTAGTCATTCTATTTTATTAAAAGGGGAGATAACTAATAAAGTATGGCATCCAGAGTTCTGGTTCTTGTGCATGACACGCCGTCTCAGCCTGGAGAACAATTGTGCCAAGAACTATCAATGAATCTCAAAGGGTATAGGAGTTATGGCCATCACAAGGTTGCGTCTACGGACGGACGGACGCCAGGCTGATCGCTATATCCCCCGAACCTTTTCGGACGGGGGATAAAAACGTGACAGAAGAACCGCCTTGGAATGGTCAGTGAAAAGAATTCCACTGGGGGACATAAATCAATTTTACGCGGCCGCAATCCTCACCCTTACTTCAATCACGATTTAGACAAATAATTTGTTCAGTCCGCACGAAGGCCTCCTAACAACATCTCTGAGAACACAATAATCAAACAACCACAGACTGGACAGCAAGAAACTACTGAAATGCTGGAGAAAAAGAAAACCAACAGTTAGACTCTGATGGGCCCGTCCAGAGACAGAACATCAGGCACCAACCAACGTTACATAAAATTAAATTCTAACTAAAATTTGCTTTTTGTGACTCCCTGCTTTTTAATCTATAAGTATGACCTTGACATTGGAGGTATTGACCAGGGTCTTGTGTGCGACACACCATCTAATGAAGGTGAAATACCTGTAAAGTAACTTTAAAAATTCCATCCAGCAATAAGAAAGTTATTGACCGAACACGAAAAAAAGCCTTTTTTTCACCTTGGACATCTAAGTATGACCTTGACCTTGGAGGTACCAACCTGTGTCTTGCATGCAACACATCATCTCATGATGGTTAACATTTCTGCCAAGTAATTTCAAAATCAAGGAATAAGAAGGATACTGACCGGACATGAAAAAAAGAAAAGATCCTTTTTTGACATTAAATTCTGACGTTTAAGTATGACCTTGATCTTTTAGGTACCCACTTGGATCTTCGGCGTGACGCATCGTCTCATAATGGTTAAAATTTCTGCGAAGTAATTTCATAATCCGTCAAAGAATAAGAAAGTTATTGACTGTACACGACAAAAGGCCCCTTTTTTGACCTTTGACCTCTAAGTATGACCTTGACATTGGAGGTAGGTGAACATTTCTGCAAGGTTATTATGGAAAGTCCATCAAATAACAAAGTTATTGACCGGACATGAAAAACGACCCTTTTTTGACCTTTGACCTCTAAGTATGGCCTTGATCTTGGAGGAACCGACCCGGGTCTTGGGTGCAACACATCGACTCATGATGGTTAACATTTCTGCCAAGTAACCTCAAAATCGATCCTCTAAGTATGACCTTGACATTTGAGGTAATGACCTGGGTCATGTGAGTGACACATCGTCTCATGGTGGTTAACATTTCTGCCAAGTAATTTCAAAATCCATCTAAAAATAAGAAAGTTATTGACCAGACACTATTTGCCCATACATATATACACGATTCTGTGACAGACAAACTTCCATGGGAAATAACTCAAAAAGTATAAATGCAAGAGTTATAGTTCTTCCGCTCTGCATGTCAAATAATATTGATAAATATTTATATGAAATTTCGTGAAGATAGCTTGAATGGTTTTCACATTATAGAGTGGATATGATTTTGTGACAAACGGACAGACACCCGGGGGAAAAACAAAATGTCTCCCCGAAAAGGGAAGTAAAGAAATAATTCTCAGTAATTAAGCCTTTACGCTGGAACCGTCATAGAATCTGAGGCCTGACCCATCGGCCTGCAATTAAAGAGGGAAGCAAAGTTGTCAACCGTGACTGGATTAACTACCATGCATGCAGTCTGTCATATAACATTTATGTTGAACCCAATCTGTTTATATCGAAGAACAATTTTAGGATATTGGGTGCTGAAGTCATTGCAAGTATATATTTTTCTGAATTTATATACTAAGTCACCATAAAATTTGGGTTCCGATAGACCTTGTTGCAGAAGAGATTTAAGTCCAACACTGAATTTTGAAATTAAATCGGAATTACGTCCATAAAATTTAGAAAAAGCCATTGGGTTCGTTTTTGTTTGTTCAAGAAAGTTCACGAGGTTAACGATAGAGACGGGGTATCCGAGGCATACCTTGTGACACATGAATCGTACCTTGAGCCTATCGAATCATGTGACAGTAGTGATGATAGAGCTTCACTGGAGTCAGTGAATTCAGGAAGTGAACCATGGACTATCCATCTCAAAGTAGGACCAGTTGATATCAGATTCAAAATCGATACAGGTGCAGATTGTCGTTTCCAACATAACATATTTAAAATTAGGCATAACAAGGTCCATTATCACTGGTAAATATGTCGCATATGCCAAAATGGCTAAACATCGACTCCTGACAATTGATTACTTCTTCTGATGTTGCAGAATTTAATTTTGCCAACTCTAAGAATCTTGAGTCTTGTTACACCACTAACAGATATGTATGACCTTTCCAAAAGATTAGGTAAGTTCCTAGATGTTTCCAAGGACGATCATCGAACTGCGTGCTTATCATCATCTCAGAATTATCATTTTGCAGCTTTGCATATGTGCCGCAAGCTTTAATAAGTTTTTCTATATCATCACTGATGCCCCACCACCAAACGGATTCTTTTGCACTTGGAAATGCCTTGATGAGCTCCATGAATTTTGGACAGTATATCCGATGTTTTTCTTCTTTTTTTTTAAATGGAGAGAAAAGGAGAGATAATTCAGTCAAATTGAAGGACAAAGTAATGGAACTTGGATAAGAATGTAGCTCTTGTTGTTTGTATTGGGGGTTAAAGGCCCAGTCAACACTATTTAGGTCATTTTTGAGCCGGTCAGTTTATCTATCCGCACTTTTCCTGGGCAGGCTTTTACGTAAGCGGTTAACCAGTACAATGCACATTTTTTTTGCCAGAAACTGACAACTGCCCTTCTTGAATCAGCCGAAGGGAGAGAATGACCATAGAAAAGATTTCATGATCAATCTCCATGAAAGAATGTTGCCGGCCCCGGCAGGTTAGAATCCGCGTCCTCCTGATCACCAGTCAGACGCACATTCGACTGAGCTACCGAGGCTTGTAATGGTGAGTATATGTGTGAAGTTTCATGAAGGTAGACCAAACACTTTTGAAAAAATGGTCAAGGTTAAAGTTTTTCATTAAATTTTCGAAAAATAGGACAAAGTGCAATGGTCAAGGTCACAGGTCAAAAAGTTTGGCATCCATGGAGTTATTAATAGTATTGAAACGAGAAGAAATATGTGCTTCAGAAAAAAAATATGAATAGGGAGATAATTCAGCCAAAATCAATAATACAGTTACAACCCTTGGTCAGAATGTAGCTCTTGTGATGATGAGTATGTGTATGAAGTTTCATGAGGCTAGGTAAAATATCTTTGAAGTTATAGCCAAGCTTATTTTTTTTTCGGAACGATGACGACAACAATGACAACAACGACAACGCAGACGCTTGTGCCATGACAATAGCTTGACAGTTTTTCTTAAAACAAGAGGACCAAGCTAGCTTGGTCCTGTATCGCTCACCTGAGCTAACAGATTCAAAGTTTAAGGAAGTGCCAACCTTTACTGAAGGCTTTATGGGAGGACATGGTGATGACAGGGTATGCATTTTCTGAAAATCAAGTAGAATTTAACTCTATGATAAACAGGCTGACCTCACCGGTTTTCAAACTCATTCAAGCTTTTATTCCTGACTTGCTAAGAAGATCCTATCTAAACTGAAGTGGCTATGGTGATGACAAGTTCAAAAACAAGAGTTTTCAAACTCCTCCAAGCTTTCTGCCTGACTTCCTTGTTTGTAAGTTTCATGAAGATCCGTTCAAAACTAAAGGGGCAGCAGTGATAATAATGTCGAAAATAGGCATTTTCAGCAATCAAAGGCACTTCACTCTATGATAAATGTGCCGACTTGGCCGGTATTCGAACTCACCTGAGGTTTTATTCCCAGCCACCTTACATGTAAGTTTCAGAAAGATCCGATCAGACTTGGCCAGTATTCAAACTCATCCAATATTTTATTCCCAGCCACCTCACATATAAGTTTCAGAAAGATCCGATCAAAACTGAAGGGGCTACGGTGATGACAAGGTCAAAATTTGGCATTTTTAGCAATCAAAGGGATGTTACTCTAAAATAAATGAGCCGACTTGGCCAGTTTTCGAACTCATCCAAGGTTTCATCCCCAGCCACCTTACATATAAGTTTCAGAAAAATCCGATCAAAACTGAAGGGGCTACAGTAATGACAAGGTCAAAAATCATCATTTTCAGCCATCAAAGGGACAGAACTCTACGATAAATGGGCTGACTTGGCCTGTTTTCGAACTCATCCAAGATTTTATCCCCAGCCACCTTACATATAAGTTTCAGAAGGGTCCCGATCATAACTGAAGGGGCTATGGTGATGACAAGGTCAAAAATCTGCATTTTCAACAATCAAAGGGACGGTAAATCAATGATAAATGGGCCAACTTGGCCGGTATTCAAACTCATCCTAGGTTTTATCTCCAGTCACCTTACATATAGGTTTCAGAAAGATTTGATCAAAACTGAAGGGGCTACGGTGATGACAAGGTAAAAAATCGACATTTTCAGCCATCAAAGGGACATAACTATATAGTTAATGGGGCAACTTGGCCGGTTTTCGAACTCATCCGAGGTTTTATCCCCAGCCACCTTACATATAAGTTTCAGAAAGATCCGATCAAAACTGAAGGGGCTACAGTGTGGACAAGGTCAAAAATCAACATTTTCAGCAATCAAAGGGACCTAACTCTATGATAAATAGGCCACCTTTGCCGGTATGCGAACTCATCCGAGGCTTTATCCCCAGCCACCTTGCATATAAGTTTCAGAAAGATCCGATCAAACCTGAAAGGGCTACGGTGGTGACAAGGTCAAAAATCGGCATTTTTAGAAATCAAAGGGACGTTACTCTGTGATAAATGGACCAACTTGGCTGGTTTTCGAACTCATCCAAGATTTTATCCCCAGCCACTTTACATATAAGTTTCAGCAAGATTCGATCAAAACTGAAAGGGCTACAGTGATGACAAGGTCAAAAATCAGCATTTTCAGCAATCAAAGGGACGTTACTCTACGATAAAAGGGCCGACTTGGTCGGTTTTCGAACTCATCCGAGATTTTATCCACAGCCACCTTACATATAAGTTTCAGAAAGATCCAATCAAAACTGAAGGGGCTACAGTGATGACAAGGTCAAAAATCGGCATTTTCAGCAATCAAAGGGACGTAACTCTATGATAAATCGGCGGACTTGGCCGGTTTTCGAACTCATCCGAGGTTTTATCCCCAGCCACATTACATATAAGTTTCAGAAAGATGACAAGGTCGAAAATGGGCATTTTCAGCAATCAAAGGGACGTAACTCTATGATAAATGGGCCGACTTGGCCGGTTTTCGAACTCATCCGAGTTTTTATCCCCAGTCACCTTACATATAAGTCTCAGAAAGATCCGATCAAAACTGAAGGCGCTACGGTGATGACAAGCATTTTCCCATAGTAAGTCTATGGGACCTTGTGGTTGCCATAGGAACCAAAGTTTTAGAGCGATTTCAAAAAAAAGTTTATGTCATCAATGCCCCACCAGAGGCATGCTACAGGTGAGAAATGATTGAGATCAGCCTGCAGGATACAGAGATATAGCTGCTCAAAAGTGTGGACGGACGGACGACGGACGATGGAGGACCCACTATACTATAAGCTCCCCTGGAGCCTTCGGCCCAGGTGAGCTAAAAACAGACAATCTAAAAATAGTCGCTGCTGACGTCAGCTTGAATGACCCTATACCACATACCATAAAAATCCCAAAAATTGGGACACCTTGAGGCCTTGCTGTAATGCTCTTAAAATTTTAACAAATTTATTTCATGATCCAGCAAGGAGTACAAAAGATGCAGATGGAATGGCAAACAGTGAAGACCCTGATCAGACTGCTCCTGCAGGAGCAGTCTGATCTGGGTCTGCACTGTTTGCTTAAACATGTCTGACCCAATACTTAGGATCATTCAGTAGTACCCCACTATAAAGTGTACTAAGGCACAGACTGTCAGTTTATCCCAAAATAGACAACGGTACAATGACTATGGTACGAGTTGTCTAGAAACCCCATGATGGGTGGGTCACCATACTTATCAAAATTCAAATCTCCCACATGGTCACAAGGAGCTATCAAGTGTACAAGACAGACTTAAATTTAGATAAAACTCTCTCAAAAGGCTAGATATAGAAATAATAGAATTCTTTACCTGCAACAGGTGATGGCTTCCTCATGACACACCATCTTGGTTTCCACTGAAAGAAAAATGATGAAATTTTGACAAGAAGTAATGGCAAGAAAAATCTTACTGTGTCCAACTTACTCCGACATCTATATCCATGTAGGTCACTGATGCTTGCTTTTCTTCTTAACCCTTCTCTTGCTGAATATTCAGTTTAGCCACACCCATTTCTGACTTTGAACCAATCAGATCACTTGATGTAATTTATTCCTACAAATTCATTCATTGAATGCCAAACAGTGTAGATCCAGATCAGATGGCTTCTGGAGAAGCCATCTGATCAGGATCTACACTGTTTCCAAAGATAGGGGTTGTCGTGAACAGCAGGATAAGAGGTAATCAAGTGGCTGTCCTGGTTGGTAGCAAGCAGCTTCAAATCTGTGAGTGTTTTAATATTATTGAGAAGATTTTTAAACCAGTTTAAAAAGGGTGCCAGTTTTATGTTCACTGGGTTCTACGACCATGAAGCTAAATTTGTTGCGTCTAAACACCACAAAGACAGGCAAAGTACACAAAGGCAGGTAAAGATGTGCAAAGATGGAGAAAGTCATATAAAAGAAAGGACAAAGACACACAAAGAAATGGTAGCCAGAAAAAGAGCTCCACAAGAGGCATCATCATGAATATTCATGAGGCCCACCGTATCTGTTTCAGAAATGTTCAGGAAAACATGTTACAGGAGCACTTCCAGTGGTAGAAGAGCACCGGTAAGGATATAATAATAATAATAACAATACTTTTAAATCTCATTCAAACTAACACTCAAACACTATCATCTTTTTTCATTCCTCACTATCATTCTTTTAGCCCTCCCACAATTTTTATACCCGCTTTTTCGAAGAAAAATCAATTATGTTGTTTTCGTGTCAGAGTCTAGTGTCTGTCAGTCCGTATGTGTGTGTGTGTTCCACACAGAGACACACGTGTGGTGTGGTTGGGGGCATGGCATGGCATGGTATCAAATAGTATTCAAGATAATAGGCAAAATCACTGAACCATGAAATATAGGGCACAGTGACTTAAGATATATTTGGTGGTCAATTTTATCGGGTCACATGGATCTAATAATCCAGGTATGACATTTCTGCTTCGAATAGTATTCAAGATAATAGGCAAAGTCACTGAACCATGAAATATAGGTCACATTAACCTAGATATATTTTGAGGTCAATCATGGGGTCACATGGCACTAATATCGAAGGTATGACTTTTCTCTAACAAATAGTCTTCGAGATATAAGACAAAATCACTGAACCATGAAATACAGGTCACAGTGACCTAGATATATTTTGAGGTCAATCATGGGGTCACATGGTACTAATATCCCACTGCCAGGTATGACATTTCTCCAACAAATAATCTTCAAGATATAAGGCAAAATCACTGGACCATGAAATATAGGTCACAGTGACCTAGATATATTTCGAGGTCAATCATGGGGTCACATGGTACTAATATCCCAGGTATGACATTTCTCCAACAAATACATGTAGTCTTCAAGATATAAGGCAAAATCACTGGACCGTGAAATGTAGGTCACCATGACCTTCACCCTTTTACACTTGAACCAATGTCACATGGTTGGCTGATATATAACCAATTGCGTTTATAACTTGTTTGCATATTGGATACATACATAACAAATTACAAAGGTGTCCTAGATTTTGACCCCTAGCCCCACCCCATCCGTCCTCCCAGGCATGAACCCAGGGGTGTGTTGTCTTGGAATCTCAGAAGACACGCCCGGGTATCCAACTTGTAAAATATGAATCCTTTGTGATGAGTGTCTGTTGAGATATAAGCGATTCAAAAACATTAACACAGTTTTACAGAGGTGTTCTAGATTTTAACCCCGAGCCCCACCCCGGGGCATGAACCCAGGGGTCTGTTGCCTTGGAACCTCAGAACACCCTCCCAGGTACTTCAGTTCCAAATATGAGTGCTCTGTGATGAGTGACTGCTGTGATATAAGCATTTGAAAAACTTTAACGCAGTGTGACCGGAATGCACACGCACACGCAAACGTGCACAAATGAGGTGACAACAATAGCTGTCCATGTACTTCGTACAGGCGAGCTAAAAATGATAAATCAATGGCAATTTAATAATTTTAGGACCACAATATACATCACGAATCTATTTAAATTATTAACATAGGTTCCATTAAATGACTTTTATTTATTGCTGGACAATATACTTTCTATATGTTTTTGCTGGCTGTCACCAGCGTAAGTTCGCTGGAGACAGCCGGCTGTCACTAGCGAACTTTCGCTGGAGACAGCTGACTGTCAATAGCCACTTCCAAAATTTATCCGAAGATAAAGTCCAAACCACATGCACCTCCTCATACCATGGCAAAAACAAACACAAAGATTAAAAAAAAAATCGGTATGAAACTGTAGGAGGAGTTGCAATGACAAGAGGTACCTATCGTATATCAAATGAAGCTTAAAAATGGCTAAGTTCATAATGTGCATAAAGTGAAAAAAAAATATTCTGAGAATCATGTCAAAACCACATGCACATCCTCAGATCATGGCGAAAACACACGCAAAGTTTCAAAATGATCGGTATAAAACTGCAAGAGGAGTTGCGACGACAAGAGGTACCTATCATATATCAATTGAAGGTTTAAAATGACTAAGTTCACAATGTGGAAAAAGTGACAAAAAATGGTCCGACGATAAAAGTCCAAACCACATGCGCATCCTCATACCATGGCAAAAACACACGCAAAGTTTCAAAATAATCAGTATGAAACTGTAGGAGTTGCGATGACAAGACACCCAGTGTAAAATGTTGACGGAAAGATGGACGGACAACCGGACGAATGAACGGGAACTCGCACACCTATCTCTTCCTGCTAAAGCAGGTGGGACAAAAAGGGCATGGCGCCATGGAAAAAGGGCATGGCGCTGCGCCATGCTAAAATGGGCTGGGGGAAACACTACAGCTGTAATATTAACGGAAGTACCAGTGAATAGTAAAGAATGCTTGAAAGTGCGGGATTATCATACAGTCGGATCGCTTCTGATCGAGTAAAGGAACTCCGTTTTGAGGAAGTGTGGAAAATAGTCAATGAAAAAGATTAAAATTTCATCCAGTAAGGGATCAATGATAACTTTTCTTGCGCAGATTAAAAGAATATATATATGTATATGTACTCAGTGGCTGGCATGCTTTTATAAAATTTGCAGAAACAACGTCTTGAAGCGCAACGAAACAGTTTGTGAACCTGGAAGTGAAAATCACTGTGTTTCATGGTTCCGGGTCGTTTCGCCCGTGGTTCTTTTCTCCCTGATTTTTTTTTTTTGGGGGGGGGGGGGGTCATTTCGCCCTTACCTGGTGAGTCGTTTCGCCCATGGGTCGTTTCACTGCAATTATTTATATTTTAAGGGAGTGACAAACGGAATGGATGAGTATATGGACAGATGAATGAAAAAAGTAAATGAATAAATGGGTGAATGGAGATGTGCCTTGGTAGATGGACGGACATACGGCATTTTGAATATACGGAGATAGATAAGTTAATGAATGAATGAATTGAGATTATTGGTATATTGGTAGATGGACAAACGGAAATGAATGAATGAATGAAGTGATGCTTGTGTAGATGGATGGACGGACGGACGAACGGATCTGAATCTGAACTGTTTATGGTGACATGTCAAATGACACTTACAGATGGGTGATGTATGGACGGGCTCGTTTCAGAGTTCGGATAATAATAATAATCAACCTTATTTATAGAGGGTAACACATTTAGTAAACTGGTACTAATCTTCCATGTGGCCCTCTTTTCCTGGGTAGAAACCAGTACTACGCAATGTGGATAAAGTCTCTTGCTCAAGGAAACACCACTTGCCACTCGATGGGATCGAAATATATATATATATGGAGAGAGAGGGAGAGAGAGAGAGAGAGAGAGAGAGAGAGAGAGAGAGAGAGAGAGAGAGATATGTGGTCGTTTTGGCAGTAAATATAATTAGTTAAGTTTGAAAACAAGTGCACATTAATTACTGGAAGTGGCTATTGACAGCCGGCTGTCGATAGCGAATTCGCTATTGACAGCCAGCTAAGATATTGGATATATATACTTATATATAAATGAATATAATCTGATAAAAAACATGAATGCATAAATAAAAATGAAATAATTATAGAATATTAAAGTGAACTATTAAACTTTTTTCATACAAATGAAAATTTTTCATCAGAATAATATGAACTATCAAAGTGTTCATTACACTTAAGGCATAAATGGTTGGAACTCTACAAGATGTAACTCCATGCTGTGGCTAAAATAAATAAATATTTTGTTTTATAGATTATTAAGAATCTCAATAAATAAATAAAGGAGTCTAAATAATGTAGATGCAATTATTTTTAGCTCACCTGTACGGAGTACATGGAGAGCTACTGTTGTCACCTCGGTCGTCTGAGTGCACGTTTGCATTCCCATCACACTGTGTTAAAGTTTTTCAAATGCTTATATCTCAACAGTCACTAATCACAGAGCTCTCATATTTAGAACTTAAGTAAGTACCTGGGAGGGTCTTCTGCGGCCGTCAAAATATATCTAGGCAACTGTGACCTATATTTCATGGTTCAGTGATTTTGCCTATTATCTCGAATACTATTTGATGGAGAAATGTCACACCTGGATTATTAGTTCCATGTGACCCGATAATTGACCATACAATATATCTAGGTCTGTGTGACCTATATTTCATGGTTCAGTGATTTAATCATTTTGCCTATTATCTTGAATACTTTTGATGGAGAAGTGTCATACCTGGGTTATTAGTTCCATGTGACCCCATGATTGAACCATGAAATATATCTAGGTCACTGTGACCTATATTTCATGGTTCAGTGATTTTGCCTACTATCTTGAATGCTATTTGATGTAGAAATGTCTCACCTGGATTATTAGTTTCATGTGATCTGATAGTTGACCTCAAAATATATCCAGGTCATTGTGACCTATATTTCATTGTTCAGTGATTTTGCCTATTATCTCGAATACTATTTGATGAAGAAACATCATACCTGGATTATTTATTACATGTGACCCCATGATTGACATTGAATTATATCTAGGTCACTTTGACCTATATTTCATGGTTCAGTGATTTGGCCTGTTATCTTGAATACTATTTGATGTAGAAATGTCTCACCTGGATTATGAGTTCTTTGTGATCCGATGATATACCTCAAAGTATAGCTAGGTCATTATGACCTATATTTCATGGGTCAGTGATTTTGCTTATTATCTTGAATACTATTTTGATGGAGAAATGTTAAACCTGGGATATTACTTCAATGTAACCAGATGACTGACCACAATACATGTAGGTCAATGTGACCTATATTACATGATTCTGAAATGTAATATCTGGAATAAATGTTCCATGTGACCTGATCATTGACCTCAAAATATATCTAGCTGAGTGTGAACAATATTTCATGGTTCAGTAGTTTTACCTTATATCTTGAAGGCGCGAAACAGGCGAGCTACATGTATGCTGTCATGCGACAGCTCTTGTTACTGTACAAGTTAGCAGATCACTTTTAAAATTTTGGATGTTGGCTATCGACAGCCAGCTGTCAATAACAATCGCCTTTCTTTTAATTCCAAAATTGGATAGATATACTAGGAGCTGCTAATCTGGAGCAATGTGTACAGCCGAGTATATGTGCACAAAGGAAAAGACATTTTCATGTCACACATGAGCCTTATCCCAACATACCAGAAGGCACATTGGAGCTCTGGAGAAGGAGTAACGAGATTACTTCTGGCGTTTAAATATGTTATGGGTACGTGTTAGAATTGCCCAACAGATACCAGAAATGCCGGGTTAACACCAGTCCTCAGGAAAGTTTATCTAAAAATCTAGGTTTTCCTCCTTATCTAGATCTGTGGTGCAGTTCAGTTTCACATCAGGCTTTTGTAACATTTTACTTATTATATAGTCTGAGAGACATTTAGACCTCTAAGCCCACCTTAGCATAAGCCTTACAAGGGAAAACTGATGTCCACACCAAGGCCCAGTTGTCTGATTCTCAGTAGAAATGTATCTGTTTTTTAACCATTGACTAGACAAAATGGGTCTAGAGCTCTGAAGGAACGTTAAATGGGCTGGAAATAAATAACATTGTTTTGTTTGTTATACCCCCACAAATGAAATTGGGGGGGGGGGGGGGGGGGGGGGGGGTATATAGGAGTGAGCTTGTCGGTCTGTCGGTCGGTCGGTCTGTTGACTTGGTTTCCAGACGATAACTCAAAAAGCGCTTCACCGATTTTTATAATTTTTGGTACACTGATGTAACATCATAATATACAGGTCAAGTTCGATTTCCACTACAATTCGTCAATTTTCGACATAGTTATGGCCCCTTTCAAGTGAAAAAATTCCAAAATGCCGCTGTTGTACTATCAAGGCAGTTTTTGTGGGGGTATTCATCACCTTTAGTGATAGCTCTAGTTTGATTTGAAGTTTAATGTTCCCATCAACACTGTAAAGGTCATTTTAGAGACATTGCTTCCAATTTTGTGGGACTTTTATCGGATATTGAGATGAAATGACACCTCAAGCCCTGCTGCCCAATGAAACCAACAGGGTTTATAACATGGATAGGGTTTATAAGCATGGATGGGCTGACTTGCACCGCATTGCCTGGGCAGGCTTAGATCCTCTAAGAGGTTTACCAGTACTTGTGTGGGGGTCAGTTTCAGCTCTGTGGGAAGCATCGTGCAGCCCATCTACTTCTTCAAGCCCCGATGGGCGGGGGCTAAAATAACATTGTGGATTGTCTTATCTACATCTCCAACAGATCACTATTTACCATTGTTCTGATGATCACGACAACCCCTACCTTTTGAAAACAGTATAGATCCAGATCAGATGGCTTCTGAATAAGCCAACTGATCAGGATCTAAATGTTTGTTAGTCAGTTTCTGAACTGGACAACTACATTATACATTGTGTATTCTGCAATTTATTTGGTTAATAGACAGAAATGAATGTTGCAAAATTAATTCCTTCAGCAGGACAATGGTTAATTGTTGTGGGTCTTGGAGTTTTACTATGTCAGTTTGTCCTGTAAAAGTGTTTGCTTTCCAAATGCATGATTGGCCATGATGTGATGCATAGATAACTTGTGAAACAAGAGGGCCCTGAATCACTCACCTGAGTATCAGTGTCTCTATAATACATTCTTGGCCCAAGGGCTTTAATTTGAACAAACTTGGTAGAGGTCCACTAGATGAAGCTTCATACCAAATATCAAAGACCTGGGCCTTACGGTTTCAAACAAGAAGATTTTTAAAGGTTCTCCCTACATAAGTCTATGTAAATCTGGTGGGCCCCGGCGCGGGGGCATTTATGGCCCTAGGGCTATAATTTGAACAATCTTGGTAGAGGTCCACTAGATGAAACTTCATACCAAATATCAAAGACCTGGGCCGTCTTGTTTCAGACAAGATGATTTTTAAAGGTTTTCCCTATATATGCCTATATGAAACCAGTGGGCCCTGGCGCTGGGGGCATTTTTGGCCCCAGGACTATATTTTGAACAATCTTGGTAGAGGTCCACTAGATGAAGCTTCATACCAAATATCAACGACCTCGGCCTTCTGGTTTCAGACAAGAAGATTTTTAAATGTTTTCCCTGTAAAAGTCTATGTAAAACTGGTGGGCCCCAATGCTTGGGCATTTTTGGGCCCCAATACTTGGGCATTTTTGGCCCCAGGGCTATAATTTGAATTATCTTGGTAGAGGTCCACTTGATGAAGCTTCATACCATATATCAAAGACCTGGACCATGCGGTTTAAGAGAAGAAGATTTTCAAAGTTTTCAGTAAAAACCTAGATCGGCAACGGACCGATTTGAACAACTTTGAAAGGGGACCACCTAAGGATCATTCCTGTGAAGTTTGGCCAAAATACGATCAGTGGTTTAGGATGAGACGTTGTTTGAAGAAATTGTTTAGGGGTGGAAGGACGGACACATGCACTCATGGCCACACGATGGAAAAAAGATGTCCCTAAGTTCACCTCTTCACTATGTGACAGGTGAGCTAAAAATACACAGTTTTGACTTTTTCTCCATACAAAAGTCTATGCAACCAAATTTGACCTGGCCTAAAATAGGCCAAGGTCATTCAGGAGTCATCATCTGAACAAATTTTGATGCCCCCCCCCCCCCCCAGTCCCCAATGCCACATACCAAGTTACATGATAATCGACCCACTGGTTCCAGAGAAGAATATTTCTGAAGGGTTTTTACCTTATATGAGCATGAGGCCTTATTGGTCATGTGACCAAATTCATATTGATTAATTGTCATTTCCTTGTTCTTAAAAACTTCCATATGAAATTTCGTTACAAAATGGCTTTGTGGTTTCTGAGAAAAATAAGTTTTAATTCTCATATCTGAATGACCTTGAACAAAGGTCCAAGAATGACCTTGACCTTGAATACTCATGTAGTTTCATCCACCCATTTAGCTTACTGCATCTACTAATTTTCAGATCACAGGCTGAAATAGTTTCCAAAAAATTCACGGTTTTGACTGGGGCTTGAAGAAATATATGGGCTGCATGATGCTTCCACGCAGAGCTGAATCCGGCCCGCACACTAGTACTGGTAAACCGCTTAGAGGATCTAAGCCTGTCCAGGAACCGCGGTGCGAGGCGGACCGTCCATGCTAATAAACCCTATTGGTTTCATTGGGCGACAGGGCTTGAGATGTCATTTCATCTCAATGTCGGGTAAAAGTCCCACAAAATTGGAAGCAACGTCTCCAAAATGACCTTTACAGTGTTGACGGGGACGTTAAACCTCAAATCAAACAAACAAACAAACGGTTTTGACTTTTCCCCCATACAAAAGTCTATGCCACCAAATTTGACCTTGGCCTAAAATTGGTCAAAGTCATTCAAGGATCATCATTTGAACAAAATATGATGGACCTGAGTCCCTAATGCTACATACCAAGTTTCAGGCCAATCGGCCCACTGGTTCCGGAGAAGAAGATTTTTGAAGGGTTTCTACTTTATATGGGCATGGCGACCATCTTGGTCACATGACCAGGACCCTGCAAACAAACTTTCGTTCCCCCATCCCATGGATGCTCCACATGAAATATGACTCCAATCGGTCTTGGGGTTTCAGAGGAGAAGATTTTTGAAAATGTTGACAGACAACAGACGACAGACAGACAACGGAGCTTTACCATTCTATAAGCTCACCTATGAGCCTTTGGCTCAGGTGAGCTAAAAACTCAGGAATTTCCGCCAACAATGGCCTCGGTCACAGGCAAAACAGTAAATATTTGTTTGCATTAAGAAGATAAATAAGGCTTCACAATATTCTTAGTCCTAGAAATGATATGTATCAGAAGATAGACAGCCACCAAATCATTGGAACAGCTGGTAATATCACTACTTTAGCAGGTTCCATGGTAAAAAAGACCAACTGACGGGATAATCACAGTACCTGAAGCCATTATATAATAAATTATATTAAATAACCTGTCCATACATGTTTGTAAAGTAAAACATACAATAAATTTGTAATAACCCATTTTCATCAATTTAGTTTGCTGGCTGTCAATAACAAATAACAAAAATAATCTATACCCCAGTAAACCCCAGTTTTCATTATATAAGGTGGGGGTTTAGGGGGTGTTCATTCCACGGACTTGTTCATGTGATGCTATGGTTTCAATGTTATGCTTTGTTATATATTTATAATGTAAATCATTTGTTTTGTTATGCATAAAATTATGGGAAAAAATGAAAAGATAGTATAAAACGTTATGTTTCCATTCCTACACAGGTTGAGCTACAGTAGTGTCTGTATAAAAGTTAAAACAACTTTTTACACATGACACTTAATGTGTAATATTGATTATTACTCTTTAAGTGACATTTTTGTAAACTTTTATTCAGACAACACTGTTTAAAAATATTTTTTTGTTTGTTGAAATTTAGGTTTAACGTAATAGTGTAACCAGTTATATCACGTCACTATTTGTTTAGAAAGAACAACTGATAAGTAAATAAAACATCATGTTAGCAAGTCTATGCAATAACGTCCCCTCTAAACCCAACTTTATACGATGAAAAATGGGTTTTCGCATATACTTTATTTCTCTTATTTCTGATTCTAGAACATAGACAATTAGACGCTTCTAATAAAAAATCTATGTTTTGAGCAGAAAGAAAACTATGTCACATTTTTTAAATATAAACAGTCATTTTGACAGCCATAAATCCCATTTTATTGCAAAGACTTGTTAACCGTTTGTGAGCTCGAATATCTTTCTCAAAAAGGTGGTAGCGCAGTTGCTCAGACCTGAAGTAGAAACCGCCAGTAGGTTGTCCAGCTGCACCAAATGAGGGCAAAACCATGTTTTCCGAAACTCCCAATACCCCCATCAATCCCTTTACATACCAAAACAAACATAACCTCAATCAATAGGGCTTGAAAAAACAAGAGCGAAACGACCCACCTAATCAGGGCGAAATGACCCACGGGCGAAACAAAGCATGGGCGAAACGACCCCAGACCTGTTTCATTCCTTGTTCTTCTTTCAGACTCACCTATTAGAGATCGCCCCATGGGGCTTGTTTCATGCTCAACTGACATAAAGTCCTGTGGACCGTCCATGCTTATAAACCTTATTGGTTTCATTGGGGGACAAGGCTTGAGATGTCATTTCATCTCAATTAAGGCTGACACGATTAATCTTAAAAATCAATCGATACATTCCACAAAAATGATTAGCATTTCTGACATGCTTTTAATCGATTACTTGATAGGTACAATTTACTACCCAAAGTTATGCCTAAAATATGCATTATGCATTTTGCTGTGTCTCATCTGGGTCTATTATGTTTGCTCAGGCCTGTCTGAGGTATGCGTTTTACAGAGGTATGCGTTTTGCAGAGGTATGCGTTTTAGGATACCTCTGGGTTTGGATTGTAAATAGTTTTAAGGACTCATCCAGAGATGATTTTTTTTTTTTTTTTTTTTGTGCTAAATTCTAAATTTAGCCATCCACCCAAATGAGGTAATGGCCAAATATGACCGACTCAGTATGAGAAGATAGATAGATATACCGATGGTAAAGTGCAACATATGGTAAGAGTCATGCTCAGATAGAAAGCCAGACAGGTAAAATTAAGACAAAAACCTTACACGGATGGTTTTAAGAGTTCTATTTTCCCCAGGAGAATTGCAACTTGGAATGGCCTTACAATAGAAGCTGTCTCCTCTGAGACAGTTGATGGGTTTAAGGCCAAAATATAATACCCTAGGGTTGGGCAGGGGATAGGTATGGATTCCTTCTCCTGATGACTTCTTGTAAATAGTTTTAATCTGCTGGTGGCTGTGTCACAAAGCTCTTTTTTGGGGGTAGGGATTGAAAACTTTTTGTGCCACACCCCAAACCTGTTATCATGGTCAGAATTGACCGAAAAGTGTATGTAATATAGACCTGCGGTAATGGTCAAATGTGACCGACGCAGTATCAGAAGATAGAAAGTACGGGAGAAAACAGTATCGGGAGAAAGAAAAGATTTTTTGTTTGATTTGAGGTTTAATGTCCCCGTCAACACTGTAAAGGTCATTTTGGAGACGTTGCTTCCAATTTTGTGGGACTTTTACCCGACATTGAGATGAAATGACATCTCAAGCCCTATCGCCCAATGAAACCGATAGGGTTTATTAGCATGGACGGTCCGCCTCGCACCGCGGTTCCTGGACAGGCTTAGATCCTCTAAGCGGTTTACCAGTACTAGTGTGCGGGCCGGATTCAGCTCTGCGTGGAAGCATCATGCAGCCCATATATTTCTTCAAGCCCCTATGGGCGGGGCTTAGAAAGAAAAGACTTCAGTCTTTCCGGTGACCCCTTAATTACGGGAGGGTTCTTGGCTAACCTGCACATGAATGAGGGCCTCAAGTTAATGACCCAATCTGAAGGACGGTGCATTCATCCCTGCAAATGATGCCAATGGAGCATGTTTGGACACCTAATTTTATCGCCACTGCCGGGGATCAAACCGGGGGAATCTAGACAATTCATCGACAAGACAACTCATCAACACGGTTTTTGGAGACAATTCATCGACACAATTGAAGACAACTCATCGACACTTTTTGAAGGCAACTCATCGACACATTATTATGTTGAAATTATACACAAGCTGATGAAATGACGACACTGTTTTGAAAATCAAATGATCTATTATCGTTTACGATCAAAATAACGAATTTAGAATATATTAATTCAATATTTTGGCTTATTAATGACAATTAAGGGACCCCGCATTAATAAACTTACACATTCTATTTTAAAAACATGATATAAAAGAAAATGTATAGGGAACTTGGTCAAATAAGCAAAAAAAAACAAACAAAAGGCCGTGACTACTAACTTGCGACTAATCTATTTTATTGAGATCTGCGAGAAAACCCATCAAGAACCAAATCAGTTCAGTGCTAGTAAACCTTTTAAAAATTTTAAAAATACATTTATTTAGGAATCAGAGAAACCATTTTTTATGTTTTGAGCAGAAATAAAAACAAGAGGGCCATGATGGCCCTGGATCGCTCACCTGATCCATAGAGTAACAAGGGGGCCCCGGGGAGGGCCATTATTGACCCCAGGGTTATAATGTGCATAATGTTGAGGGAGTTCTAAAAAGGAGAAGCTTCATACCAAATATCAAAGACATGGGCATTGCAGTTTCAGATAAAAAGATTTTTAAAGATTTCCCTATATAAGTCTTGTTAACCCAAAGAGTCTCTGGGTGGGGGCATTTTTGGCCCCAGGGCTATAATTTGAACAATCTTGATAGAGGTCCACTAGATGAAATTTCACACCAAATATCAAAGACCTAGGCCTTGTGGTTTCGCAGAAGAAGATTTTTAAAGATTTTCCCAACTATGTAATACCAAAGGGCCCCAGAGCGGGGGCATATTTGGCCCCAGGGCTATAATTTGAACAATCTTGGAAGAGGTCCACAAGATGAAGCTTCACACCAAATATCAAAGACCTGGGCCTTGCGGTTTCAGAGAAGAAGAATTTTTAAAGATTTTCCTTATATAAGCCTATGTAAAACCAAAGAGCCCCAGGGCGGAGGCGTTTTTGGCCCCAGCATTATAATTTGAACAATCTTGGCAGGGGTCCACTACATGAAGCTTCATACCAAATAGCAAAGACCTGGGCCTTGCGGTGTCAGAGAAGAAGATTTTTAAAGATTTTTCCTATATAAGCCCATGTAAAACAAAAGGGCTCCGGGGCGGGGGGCATTTTTGGCCCAAGCAATATAATTTGAATGATCTTGGTAGGGGTCCACTAGATGAAGCTTCATACCAAATAACAAAGCCCTGGGCCTTGCGGTTTCAGAGAAGAAGATTTTTAAAGATTTTCCCTATAATTATAAGCCCATGTAAAACCAAAGGGCCCGGAAGTGGGGGCATTTTTGGCCCCAGCACTGTAATTTGAACAATCTTGGTAGGGGTCGACTAGATGAAGCTACATACCAAATATCCAAGATATTGGCCTTGCCGTTTCAGTGAAGAAGATTTTTAGAGATTTTCGCTATATAAGCCCATGTAAAACCAAAGGGCCCCGGGGCGGGGGCATTTTTGGCCCCAGCACTATAATTTGAACAATCTTGGTAGGAGTCCACTAGATGAAGCTTCATACCAAATAGCAAAGACCTGGGCCTTGGGGTTTCAGAGAAGAAGATTTTTAAAGATTTTCCCTATAAAATCCTATGTAAAACCAAAGGGCCTTGGGGCGGGGGCATTTTGGGCCCCAGCACTATAATTTGAACAATCTTGGTAGGGGTCCACTAGATGAAGCTTCATACCAAATATCAAAGACCTGGGCCTTGTGGTTTCAGAGAAGAAGATTTTTAAGTTTTCGGTGAAAAAAATCTATTTTTGGCTCCTGTGACCTAGATGTGCAGCAGACCAGAACCATTTGAACAAATTTGAAAGGAGTCCACCTAAGGATCATTCCTGTGAAGTTTGGTCAAAATCCGATCAGTGGTTTAGGAGGAGATGTCGTTTGAAGAAATTGTTTACGCACAGATGACAGACAAAAAGTGATCCTAATATAAAACACAAGAGGGCCATGATGGCCCTGGATCGCTCACCTGATCCATAGAGTAACAAGTGGGACCCGGGGAGGGCCATTATTAACCCCAGGGCTATAATGTGCATAATGTTCAGAGACGTCTAAAAAGGTGAAGCTTCATACCAAATATCAACAAAGGCTATAATTTGAACAATCTTGGCAAAGGTCCACTAGATATGCTACATACCAAATATCAAAGACCTGGGCCTAACGGTTTCAGAGAAGAAGATTTTTATTAAAGATATTCCCTACATAAGCCTATGAAATACCAAATGGCTCTGGGGCGGAGGCGTTTTTGGCCTCAGGGCTATAATTTAAACCATCTTGATAGAGGTCCACTAGAGGAAGCTTCACACCAAATATCAAAGACCATGGCCTTGCTGTTTCAGAAGAAGATTTTTAAGGAATATCTCTATATAAGTCTATGTAAAACCAAAGGGCCCCAGGTCGGGGGCAGTTTTGGCCCTAGCACTATAATTTGAACAATCTTGGTAGGGGTCCACTAGATGAAGCTTCATATCAAATATCAAAGACATGGGCCTTACGGTTTCAGAGAAGAAGATTTTTAAAGATTTTCCCTATATAAGCCCATGTAAAACCATAGGGCCCCGGGGCAGTGGCATTTTTAGCCCAAGCACTATAATTTGAACAATCTTGGTAGGAGTCCACTAGATGAAGCTTCATACCAAATAGCAAAGACCTGGGCCTTGCGGTTTCAGAGAAGAAGATTTTTAAAGATTTTCCCTATATAAGCCCATTTAAAACCAAAGGGCCCCGAAGTGGGGGGGAAGGGGGGGGGAGAAGGACCATGGCCTTGTGAGATGAAGCTTCATACCAAATATCAAAGACATGGGCCTTACGGTTTCAGAGAAGAAAATTTTTAAAGATTTCGCCCTATATAAGCCCATGTAAAACCAAAGGGCCCCTGAGCGGGGGCATATTTGACCCCAGCACTATAATTTAAACAATCTTGGTAGGGGTCCCCTAGATGAAGCTCCATACCAAATATCAAAGACCTGGGCCTTACGGTTTCAGAGAAGAAGATTTTTAAAGCTCTTCACTATATAAGCCCATGTAAAACCAAAGGGCCCTGGAGCAGGGGCATTTTTGGCCCCAGCACTATAATTTGAACAATCTTGGTAGGGGTCCACTAGATGAAGCTTCATACCAAATATCAAAGACCTGGGCCTTGCGGTTTCAGAGAAGAAGATTTTTAAAGATTTTCCCTATATAAGCCCATGTAAAACCAAAGGGCCCCGGAACGGGGGCATTTTTGGCCCCAGCACTATAATTTGAACAATCTTGGTAGGGGTCCACTAGATGAAGCTACATACCAAATATCAAAGACCTGGGCCTTACGGTTTCAGAGAAGAAGATTTTTAAAGATTTTCCCTATATAAGCCCATGTAAAACCAAAGGGCCCCAGGGCGGGGGCATTTTTGGCCCCAGCACTATAATTTGAACAATCTTGGTAGGGGTCCACTAGATGAAGCTTCATACCAAATATCAAAGACCTGGGCCTTACGGTTTCAGAGAAGAAGATTTTTAAAGATTTTCCCTATATAAGCCCATGTAAAACCACAGGGCCCCGGAGCGGGGGCATTTTTGGCCCCAGCACTATAATTTGAACAATCTTGGTAGGGGTCCACTAGATGAAGTTTCAGACCAAATATCAAAGACCTGGGCCTTACGGTTTCAGAGAAGAAGATTTTTAAAGATTTTCCCTATATACGCCCATGTAAATCCAAAGGGCCCCGGAGTGGGGGCATTTTTGGCCCCAGCACTATAATTTGAACAATCTTGGTAGGGGTCCACTAGATGAAGCTTCAGGCCAAATATCAAAGACCTGGGCCTTGTGGTTTCAGAGAAGAAGATTTTTTAAGTTTTTGGTGAAAAAAATCTATTTTTGGCCCCAAAAACCTAGATGTGCAACGGACCGGAACCATTTGAACAACTTTGAAAGGGGACCACCTAAGGATCATTCCTGTGAAGTTTGGTCAAAATCTGATCAGTGGTTTAGGAGGAGATGTCGTTTAAAGAAATTGTTTACGGACGCACGCACGCACGGACGGACGGACGCACGGACGCACGACGGACGAAAAGTGATCCCAAAAGCTCACCTCGTCACTACGTGACGGTGAGCTAACAAGAGGGCCATGATGGCCCTGGATCGCTCACCTGATCCATAGAGTAACAAGTGGGACCCGGGGAGGGCCATTATTAACCCCAGGGCTATAATGTGCATAATGTTCAGAGACGTCTAAAAAGGTGAAGCTTCATACCAAATATCAACAAAGGCTATAATTTGAACAATCTTGGCAAAGGTCCACTAGATATGCTACATACCAAATGTCAAAGACCTGGGCCTAACGGTTTCAGAGAAGAAGATTTTTATTAAAGATATTCCCTACATAAGCCTATGAAATACCAAATGGCTCTGGGGCGGAGGCGTTTTTGGCCTCAGGGCTATAATTTAAACCATCTTGATAGAGGTCCACTAGAGGAAGCTTCACACCAAATATCAAAGACCATGGCCTTGCTGTTTCAGAAGAAGATTTTTAAGGAATATCTCTATATAAGTCTATGTAAAACCAAAGGGCCCCAGGTCGGGGGCAGTTTTGGCCCTAGCACTATAATTTGAACAATCTTGGTAGGGGTCCACTAGATGAAGCTTCATACCAAATAGCAAAGACCTGGCCCTTGGGGTTTCCGAGAAGAAGATTTTTAAAGATTTTCCCCATATAAGCCCATGTAAAACCATTGGGCCCCGGGGCGGTGGCATTTTTAGCCCAAGCACTATAATTTGAACAATCTTGGTAGGAGTCCACTAGATGAAGCTTCATACCAAATAGCAAAGACCTGGGCCTTGCGGTTTCAGAGAAGAAGATTTTTAAAGATTTTCCCTATATAAGCCCATTTAAAACCAAAGGGCCCCGGAGTGGGGGGAGGGGGGGGGGGGAAGGGGGGGGGGGGGGAAGGACCATGGCCTTGTGGGATGAAGCTTCATACCAAATATCAAAGACATGGGCCTTACGGTTTCAGAGAAGAAAATTTTTAAAGATTTTCCCTATATAAGCCCATGTAAAACCAAAGGGCCCCTGAGCGGGGGCATATTTGACCCCAGCACTATAATTTGAACAATCTTGGTAGGGGTCCCCTAGATGAAGCTCCATACCAAATATCAAAGACCTGGGCTTTACGGTTTCAGAGAAGAAGATTTTTAAAGCTCTTCACTATATAAGCCCATGTAAAACCAAAGGGCCCTGGAGCGGGGGCATTTTTGGCCCCAGCACTATAATTTGAACAATCTTGGTAGGGGTCCACTAGATGAAGCTTCATACCAAATATCAAAGACCTGGGCCTTGCGGTTTCAGAGAAGAAGATTTTTAAAGATTTTCCCTATATAAGCCCATGTAAAACCAAAAAGCCCCGGAGCGGGGGCATTTTTGGCCCCAGCACTATAATTTGAACAATCTTGGTAGGGGTCCACTAGATCAAGCTTCATACCAAATATCCAAGACCTGGGCCTTACGGTTTCAGAGAAGAAGATTTTTAAAGATTTTCCCTATATAAGCCCATGTAAAACCAAAGGGCCCCAGGGCGGGGGCATTTTTGGCCCCAGCACTATAATTTGAACAATCTTGATAGGGGTCCACTAGATGAAGCTTCATATCAAATATCAAAGACATGGGCCTTACGGTTTCAGAGAAGAAGATTTTTAAAGATTTTCCCTATATAAGCCCATGTAAAACCACAGGGCCCCGGAGCGGGGGCATTTTTGGCCCCAGCACTATAATTTGAACAATCTTGGTAGGGGTCCACTAGATGAAGTTTCAGACCAAATATCAAAGACCTGGGCCTTACGGTTTCAGAGAAGAAGATTTTTAAAGATTTTCCCTATATACGCCCATGTAAATCCAAAGGGCCCCGGAGCGGGGGCATTTTTGGCCCCAGCACTATAATTTGAACAATCTTGGTAGGGGTCCACTAGATGAAGCTTCAGACCAAATATCAAAGACCTGGGCCTTGTGGTTTCAGAGAAGAAGATTTTTTAAGTTTTTGGTGAAAAAAATCTATTTTTGGCCCCAAAAACCTAGATGTGCAACGGACCGGAACCATTTGAACAACTTTGAAAGGGGACCACCTAAGGATCATTCCTGTGAAGTTTGGTCAAAATCTGATCAGTGGTTTAGGAGGAGATGTCGTTTAAAGAAATTGTTTACGGACGCATGCACGGACGCACGGACGCACGCACGACGGACGACGGACGAAAAGTGATCCCAAAAGCTCACCTCGTCACTACGTGACGGTGAGCTAACAAGAGGGCCATGATGGCCCTGGATCGCTCACCTGATCCATAGTGTAACAAGTGGGCCCCAGAGAGGGCCATTATTGGCCCCAGGGCTTTAATGTGCATAATGTTGAGGGAGGTCTTAAAGGTGACGCTTCATACCAAACATCAATCATCATCATCATCATCAACGGATTTTTGATTAACGTGCAGGTACAGGGGCAACGTCCACATAAGTGGGCCCCCTTCCAGGTAGCTGGCTTGCTGCACGCATGGCAGATCTTACACCAGATCTCCAGGCTTGTCTATCATGAGGATCGATAGCAGAGAGCTTCCATTCTCTGCAATCTCTTTCTGTTAGCTGCTTCCAGGTCATCTTGGGCCTTCCTGGCCCCCGCTTTCCACTTACCTGTATGTCACAGGCAGTCTTGATTGCACCGTTGGAGCGTTCCACATGTCCATACCAGCGAAGTCTTCTCTCTTTCAGGATGAGGTCCAGGTCCTCAATGCCAAGACGCTCCAGTAACTCACTGGACCTGATGGTGACAGTGTCCTGTGGCTTGACATTGCAGATCTGTCTGATCATTGCCCTGTCATTTCGCTGTAGACGTTGGAGGTTTACAGTACAGGCAACGAGACATTCCTATAGACCTCGACCGTCACCGTGGCAGAATTCTCTGTCACCGTGTCGCTTCCACTTGTCACCGAGACGAACGAGACAGCTAGCGAGACGCACAGGTGTTCTCAGCGTGACAATGTAGCGGTACACTGAGCGAGACAATAATCCGTCCGAGAATTTTATTGTCTTTCACAGAGACGCAGCGAGTCACAGCGCGACATTTATGACCGTACAGACAAGCCCTTTTTACTTGTTTTGGCAATGCTCATATTTAATGAAATTTACAAACATTGTTTTTTTTGTTTGTTTTTGTTTTTGCCATTTACCGTTCAAGAGAAACAAATATTATCATTAAGACGTTCAAGCTATATTTTTTCTTGTTTTAACAGTGTTTTTCTTTTTCGCTAATAGGATAAGGACCCGTTTCCCATGCTCTGTTTCAACGCTTCGATGCCTCAGCATCATGGATTTTTCATGTAAAAGAGCCAGCGCACAGCAAAAGACTTTTTTTACCAAGAAAGGATAAGATCGGTCTGTGCATCTAGCAAACGTTGCCAAAGTCTTCGCTTGTTACTGTTTGAAAAACCCAGAGGCCTGAGACGGCTCGTGTTAACAGCGAAGACTCTGATCAGACTGCACAGATGCGCAGGATGATCTGAGTCTTCACTTGTCACACATTTCTTTATATTGTCCGAAGTGTTTTCAAACAATGCACACAGTTCCTCAAAGTTAGTTTTATTCCCTTGTTCCCCTAAAATTAAGCAATGATAAAACGGTATTCGGGGTTTGCGACGAGGTCAAGACACAAACCGGTCATCTCGGCTACAAACTGACAGCAAATTAAAATGTGCTGCTCAGACTTACGGATGCCCCCTTGTTGCACGCAAAAAAATGGAACGGGTTTTCTCATGACGGGGCACATTCTTGCTGAGCGATGGGGTCTGGTTGTTCCATTGTATTTTTGCGGGTTCACATTTGAAACGCCTCTGCGAGGCTAGTTAAACTAATGGCCAATTAAGTCGTATATCGACCAGGGTGCTATCTGATCAGTCTTGGTAATCTTCAAAGACTATTCTTCTCCTACTATTCTGTGTATCAGTTTAACCCCTTCTTCTATTATCATGACTCAAATGAGCCAGCGCACAGCAAAAAACTATTTCAAACCAAGGAAGAATCAGATCCGCCTGCGAATCTAGCCGGTATGCTTAAGTCTTTGCTTGTAACTCTCATGCGAACAGCGGAGACTTTGATCAGTCTACGCTGATGCGCAGGCTGATCTGAGTTGTTATTAGTCACTAATTTCTTATTATCCTAAACGGTAAACTTCACGCTTCAGGACAGAACCAAGGGCGAAGATGGCGGCCACGTAAAATCAATTTAATGCCCCCCCCCCTCCCGCCAGTATTTTTCTTTCACTGACCGTAACCAGTACAGCACACGCCCTTTCGGGCCAGAAACTGACAAATGCCCTTCTTGAATCAGCGGAAGGGAGAAGGTGGCCATAGAGAAGATTTCACGATCATCTCCCGTCCCTTAGTCTTTTAAAGGTCCGATTATAAATTCGTCAACGTAGGCGCGGCCTGGTCATTATCTGTATTTTTTTTTTTTTTTTTGTTCTTTTGCGGGCCGTTGTAATTGCCACATAGTTTTCCGGGATGCGGCGATTTGTTAGATTTACATGCGCACCCGGCTATGACTCGGATCAGCCTGCGCATTTGCGCAATCTGATCTTGGTCTTCGCAGTGCGCGCTTTGGATGGCTGGAAAACAAAACAAACCCATAAAACCCCCAAGAGAATATGAGCGACAGCGTATTCTTGTAAAGACCTTTTCGTATGCAATAACCGTCTGTGCTCGAAAATAATCAATGACATCACTGACATCACGTGTTGCTGTAGAATCAATGAGGAACGTTATGGAAAAAGTTGCATGTCACTAATTGGAAAATAAACTGTCAGCGCTCCATATAAGGGGTCAATAGTTTGCTAAAACGGGTTCACATTTGAAACGCCTCGGTGAGGCTAATCTAACTGAATATGGCTGATGTCTTTAGTCAAGTCTGCTCCAACTGTTCTATATGGGTACCCATAATCATAAGATCTGGTACTAAAGTGCTGATAAAACGGTATCGAGGTCAAGAGTAGACACAAACCGGTCATCTCAGCTACAAAGTTGCAGCAAATTAAAAAAAGTGCTGATCAGACTCATGGACGCCAAGGCTGACCGGCCCTTTTGTCGCACGAAAATAATGGAACAGGTTTTCTGATGACGGGGCACATTATTGCTGAGCGATGGGGTCTGACTGTTCCATTGCGTTTTTGCGGGTTTACATATGAAACGCCTCTGCGAGGCTAGCTAAACTAATGGTCAATTAAGTCGTGTATCAACCAGTGTGCCATCTGATCAGTCTTGGTAATCTTCAAAGTGTATATTCGGCTTCTACTATTCTGTGTATCAGTTTAACCCCTGCTTCTATTATCATGACTCAAAAAAGCGCACAGCAAAAAGAAAAAAAAACAACTAGAAAAAGTGTCCATAGGACACGGATACCCCCGCCAAATGCCATTCATGAAACGGTTTACTAAATGGAACTAAATCAAGGGCAGATAATTCAAAAACCAAAAATGCAAGAGTTGTCTTCCTTGTTCATGACACATCGTCTCAGTGTGATGAATGCACCTGTGAAGTTTCATGAATATATTCCATACGGTTTAGGAGTTATGGCCCGGACACGGTTTACTATATGTGGCCCCCGCCCATAGGGGCTTGAAGAAATATATGGGCTGCATGATGCTTCCACGCAGAGCTGAATCCGGCCCACACACTAGTACTGGTAAACCACTTAGAGGATCTAAGCCTGTCCAGGAACCGCCGTGCGAGGCGGACCGTCCATGCTAATAAACCCTATTGGTTTCATTGGGCGACAGGGCTTGAGATGTCATTTCGTCTCAATGTCGGGTAAAAGTCCCACAAAATTGGAAGCAACGTCTCCAAAATGGCCTTTACAGTGTTGGCGGGGACGTTGAACCTCAAATCAAACAAAAACAAACGGTTTACTATATGGAACTAAGTCAAGGGCAGCTAATTCAAAAACCAAAAAAGCAAGAGTTGTCTTCCTTATTCATGACACATCGTCTCAGTGTGATGAATGCACCTGTGAAGTTTCATGAATATATTCCATACGGTTTAGGAGTTATGGCCCGGACACGATGTCGGGACGGACGAACGAACGGACAGGGGTAACACTTAATGCCCTTTCCACCATTCTTCGAATGGCGGGGGCATAAAAAACGGTTGTAACTCTAATGCGAACAGCGAAGACTTTGATCAGTGTACGCAGTTGCGTATGCTGATCTGAGTTGTCATTGGTCGCTCATTTCTTATCGTCCTAAACGGAACAATTCATGACAGAATCAAGGGCGAAGATTGTGGTCAGGCAAAATCAATTTACATCCCCTTACCCCTTACGGTCCGCTTATAATTTTGTCAGCCTGCGCGTGGGTGCGGCCTGGTAGTTTGTCTTTTTCTTTTTTTTACTTTCCCCGGCCGTTGTTATTGCCTTTACGAGGATTCCAGTGCCTAGGCTGATGATAGTTTTCCGGCTTGCGTCGATTCGTTATATTTACATGCGCGCTCGGCTATGACTCGGATCAGCCTGCACATTTGCGCAGTTTGATCTGGGCCTTCGCTGTGCGCGCTTTGGATGGCTGGTAATCTAGTTACTATTTGTACGGCCGATGGGGACTTTTATCCGACTGCGCGGATGCGCAGGCTGATCCGCCCGGCCTGGCCTCGGGATAATAGAACCTTCATGCTCGGGTCTTCGTGGCATGAAATTTATTATGCTCGTCAATATCGAGATACATATGAAATGAAAGAGGCGGTTTTCCTGCTCAGATCAGCACAGACTTATTTGGCCTGCTCATAAATTTTAACCATTATCTTGCTGTTCACGACAACCCGTATCTTTGCAAACAGTGTAGATCCAGATCAGATGGCTTCTGATCAGGATATACACTGTTTTGGCATTCAGTTTATAAATTTGTAGCTATAAATTACATCAAGTAATTTGATTGGTTGATAGACAGAAATGGGTGTGGCTTAAATGAATATTCAGCCAGATAAGGGTTAAAATGCCAACAGTTTTGAAGTTTATGAGCGGAACAAATTTCGTGCTCGGATAAAATAAGCATGTGTGTGTTGGGGGGGGGGGGACACCGCGGACCCTAGTCTTGGTTTTCGCATGCCACATGTATATGTATGCGTGTTGTTCTGCTTCTGAATTGCTCTGCTTCGGGTTGCCGTTATTTTTTTGTGTAACATAGTTGGCGTGGTGCATTGCTTGTGTGCGACGTCATCTATGTTTTTTGTTTATAATATGAAGAACCGATGATGGCGAAACGTTGATGTAAAAGCATGACAAAGATTATTTCGTGTTGGTGTTGATTTACTATACAAAATTACTTCTTTCACTTTAATGAAAATCTATCGAAGGGGTCCGGCCCCGCCCATTGGGGCTTGAAGAAATTGATAAGCTGCATGAGCTGTAACCGACCGCACAAGAGTACTGGTAAACCGCCAAGAGGCAAAGTGGTGCGAGTCGGACCGCCCGTGCTTATTAACCCTATTTGTTTCATTGGGCCACAGGCCTGGAGACGTCATTTCATCTCAGTGTCTTAAAAAGGTCCCACAAAGTTGGAAGCAACGTCTCCAAAATGACCTATACAGTGTTGATGGGGCGTAAAATCTCAAATCAAACAAACTATCAAAGGGTTCAGTTGATATGGAGCAGAAAAGAATTCATTGCTCAAACTCAAGAACACACAACTGTGACAATGGTCTTGAGTTGACAATGCCGCATGGTTGTGTTATTGGTTCTGCACATCATCTCACTTCTATGCCAAGATCTGACCAAAAAGTAATGGCGTTAAGGAGATATGCAGCGGACAGAAACTGTTATCAACGGACGGACGGCCATGGACGGAGGAAGGTCATTGAATCCAACAATCCCCTCTCCACTTCGCGGCGTGTGATTAACACACCCACAAAAAACGTACAGAATCAAACAGAACCAAAATATTATAGCGCACAACCTGAAACAAATCTATGTAAAACAGCTTTTTCCGAGATGGGTAAGAATTTGCTCCCTCGGAGCAAATTCTTTCCTTTAAAAACAGCCCATATGATATATGTAATGGAGAACTCAATAATTTTGGTGCTTTCTCTTTACTGCAAATATTTTTCATTACGCACATGCGTAATGGGCGTATCTTCTATGAAAGATCCCTTCCAAAACGAGTTATAGCATATTCCTGTAACGACCTTTTCGTATGCTACAACCGCTCGTGCCTAAATGACGTAATTGTATCTCAGTGACTTCACGTGCTGCTGTGAAAAACGGGAAGACTCTCTTAAAGGGGCGCTTCAGCTATCAGAGAGGCACATTATCAATGAGGCACTGCATGCGAAAAAGTGCACATCACAAAATGGAAAGAACTGTTAGCGCCAAAGAAGACTTCAAGAGACCCGGCATAGATCGGTAGAAGCATTGCGACAAGGTCAAATCAAACTGGTCAGCTCAGCTGCATGTATTAGAGAAGTAAACTCGGTATCAAGCTGCCCAAAGCTGACCAGACTGTGCGTATGCGCAGGCTGACTGGTCTCTCGCAAACAGTCGAACGGGTTTTGCCATGGCGTGGCTCATGCTTGCTGTAAAATGCTGGGGTCTTATTGTTTCAATGCCACATTTGTAACGCCTCGGTGAGTCGAGTCTATTTTGAAAGAATTTGCTCCCGGGGAGCAAATGCGTCTCTAACTGTAAACAGGTTTTCTCATCCTCGCCGTAGTCAGCTGTTGAGCGACGGCGTCAAATGAAACTCGGTATCAAGCTGCCCAAAGCTGACCAGAATGTGCGTGTGCGCAGGCTGACAGGTCTCTCGCAAACATCTGAACTGGTTTTGCCTTGACGTGGCTCATGCATGCTGTTCAATGCTGGGATCATATTGTTTCACTGCGTCGGTTGCGAGTTCACAATTGTAACGCCTCGGTGAGTCGAGTCTATTCTGAAAGGAAACAATTTGCTCCCGGAAAGCAAATGCGTCTTTAAGTGTAAATTTATTGTCTCTGATCGGAGCTGTTTTCTTTTTTCTTTTTTGGCAGGAGCACATTTGAAACGCCTCGTTTCTTGGTCCTTAAGCTTTTTTTATCAATGATGCCTTATTCCCTGAAAATAAACGGACACGTTCCCGTGCTGCACAGAAACCGGGGTAGTCCCTTTCATTTTTCGAACACCGGACTGCCTCAAGAACGCTGAAAAAGTATGTGATATGTTGGTACATGGTCATTGCCTGGTGGGTAGGCCCCCGTCCATAGGGGCTTGAAGAAATATATGGACTGCATGATGCATCCACGCAGAGCTGAATTCGGCCCGCACACTAGAACTGGTAAACCGCTTAGAGGATCTAAGCCTGTCCAGGAACCGCGGTGCGAGGCGGACCGTCCATGCTAATAAACCCTATTTGTTTCATTGGGCGACAGGGCTTGAGATGTCATTTCATCTCGATGTCGGGTAAAAGTCCCACAAAATTGGAAGCAACGTCTCCAATATGACCTTTACAGTGTTCACGGGGACGTTCAACCTCAAATAAAACAAACAAATCAAAATCATTAGGTCTCTCGTCACTGTGGATCGAGTCTTGCTCGGGTCATATGTGAGACGCTTTCTACAACGGAAGGTTGTGTGTGTGTTTTGTTGTTGTTGTTTTCTGCTCTATCACGAACGGGGAGTTTGGACGCAATATATCATTTTGTAATCAAAGCAGCGAGGCATCGGCGACGGCGCTGCGTATAGACGTAGCGCCGACGTCGAGGTACCCCGGATGCTACTGTGTCTAAAATCTTTAAAAGGCGGAAGGCAGCGTGACATCGGCGTCGGTGCTGCGTAGAGGCGTAGCGTCGGCGTTGGCGTACCCTGGATGTTACTGTGTCTGAAAGGCGAAAGAAATTTCTGTAAATTCATTTTAGTTTGAGAGTAGCGTGACATCGGCATCTGCGCGGCGTGGAGACGTAGCGTTGACGTCGCTGTATCCCGAAAGGCGGAAGTCATTTATGTAAATTTCCTTGATATGTCCGCTTTGAGAGCAGCGTGTCATCGACGTCGGGCCTGCGAAAAGTCGTAGCGTTGACGTCGATGTATCCGGGACGCGACTTTACCTGGGATGTATAAAATAAGAAAGTCATTTCCGTTGGGTTTCACTGATGCGTTTGGTTTGACATAAAAAAAATGGTTCTCTTCAGTATGACTGGCCGTTGACGGGGACGTTGAACAACAATAAGACAAACAAATTTATGGCGCCAACGACGCTGTTCATCTGCCAGTAGGAAAACTGCGTGCAATTGTTTTGAGAAATAATGTAATGTAGATATCAATATTTAAGTAATCAAGGTATTTTTTAACGTTCATCTAATTAAGGTGAGCAAAATTTAAGAGAACCCCGACGGGGCTAACAAACTTTGCTCGTGACCCGATGCTGTTCATACTCCGATGAACGTTGACTAAATTACCTTCATTTCTTAAATAATTTTAATGATACGTTTGCTTTGAGCGCAGCGCGACGTCGGCGCTGCGTAAAAACGTAGTGTCTACATGTACGTCAATGAGATATTATCCTCAGAGTGTAATTGAACCTGAGTAGTATCAGGTGTGAGGCACACTTTCTATCACTATTTTTAATTATAAAGTTTTGCAGTATTTACATATGCATGATCTTAGTGTCTTATAAGTCGACGATAAACCTCAAATCAAAAAAGCAAATTACATCCTCAAGAACCGATGATGGTGAAACATAGATGTTAATACATGACAAAGATTATTTCGTGTTGGTGTTGATTTGCTATACAAAATTACTTCTTTCACTTTAATGAAAATCTGTCAAAGGGTTCCGGCCTCCACCCATTGGGGCTTATAGAAATAGATGGCCTGCATGAAAGGGTCCAGTTCATATGGAGCAGAAAAGAATTCAAGGCTCAAACTCATGACCTACAACAGTGACATTGACCTTGAATCGGCATGGTTGAGTTATTGAATCTGCCCATCATCTCAAGATCTGACCAAAATGTAATGACGTTAAGAAGATATGCAGCGGACAGAAACGTGTTATGAACGGACGGATGGACATGGACGGAGGAAGTTAATTCCAACAATCCTCTCTCCGCTTCGCGGTGGGGAGATTTGAGGGTCAACGTCCCAGTCTTTACAGTACAGGTCATTTTGGAGACGTTGCTTCCAATTGTGTGGGACTTTTACCCGACACTGAGATGAAATGACATCTCAAGCCCTGTCGCCCAATGAAACCAATAGGGTTTATAAGCATGGACGGACCGACTCGCACCGCTTTGTCTGGGCAGGCTTAGATCCTCTGAGCGGTTTACCAGTTCTCGTGTGCAGCCCAATTATTTCTTCAAGGCCCGATGGGCGGGCTGGGGGACGACGGGGGATTAAAAGACAAGGGCGTAACCAGAACCAAAATAGTATTACGCACAACAAGAACAATCTATGTAAAACAGCTTTTTCCGAGATGGGGGCTACTCTTAAAGGAAAGAATTTGCTCCCGAGGGGAGCAAATTCTTTCCTTTGAGAACAGCCCATATATAATATGTAATGGAGAACACTATTATTTAGGCGCTTCTCTTCACTGCAAATATTTTACATTACGCACATGCGTAATGGGCGTTACGCCTATGAAAGATCCCTTCCCAAACGAGTGATAGCATATTTGTGTTTGCCATTCCTGTAACGACCTTTTCGTATGCAACAGCCGCCCGTGCCTAAATGACGTAATTGTATCTCAGTGACCTCACGTGCTGTTGTGAAAAGCGGGAAGACTTCAATGAGGCACTGCATGCGAAAAAGTGCTAATCACAAAATGGAAAGAACTGTTAGCGCTAAAGAAGAGACCCATAGATTCGTAGATTTGTTTGTTTGATTTGAGGTTTAACGTCCCCGTCAACGCTGTATAGGTCATTTTGGAGACGTTGCTTCCAATTTTGTGGGACTTTTACCCGACACTGAGATGAAATGACATCTCAAGCCCTGTCGCCCAATGAAACCAATAGCGTTTACAAGCATGGACGGGCCGACTCGCACCGCTTTGCCTGGGCAGGCTTAGATCCTCTTAAGCGGTTTACCAGTACTCGTGTGTGGTCGGTTTTAGCTCTTGTTTTGTTTGTTTGATTTGAGGTTTAACGTCCCCGTCAACACTGTAAAGGTCATTTTGGAGACGTTGCTTCCAATTTTGTGGGACTTTTACCCGACATTGATAAGAAATGACATCTCAAGCCCTTTCGCCCAATGAAACCTAATAGGGTATATTAGCATGGACGGTCCGCCTCGCACCGCGGTTCCTGGACAGGCTTAGATCCTCTAAGCGGTTTACCAGTACAAGAGTGTGGGCTGGATTCAGCTCTGCGTGAAAGCATCATGCAACTCATATATTTCTTCTAGCCCCTAAAGGCAGGGGCCGTGGTTTTAGCTCTGCGTGGAAGCATCATGCAGCCCATCTATTTTTCCAAGCCCCGATGGGCGGGGGCCGCAAAGATTGGTAGAAGCATTGCGATGAGGTCATATCATACTGGTCAACTCAGTTACATGTAACAGGAGTAAACTCGGTATCAAGCTGTCCAAGCAGCAAATTGGAATGCTGACCAGACTGTGCGTATGCACAGGCTGCCATGTCTCTTAGTTGCTCGCAAACAGCCGAACGGGTTTTGCCATGACGTGGCTCATGCTTGTTGCATGCTGGGATCATATGGCTGAGAGTGCCTCGGTGAGTCGAGTCTATTCTGAAAGGAAAGAATTTGCTCCCAAGGAATAAATGCGTCTTTAAGGGTAGACTAAGGGTAGACAGGTTTTCTCATCATCACCGTAGTCAGCTGTTGAGCGACAGCGTCAAATCCTTTTTCTGGTGCACATTTCTTGGTCCCTTAGCTTATTAACCAATGACGCTTTATTCTCTGAAAAAAAAATGGGCACATTCCCGTGCTCCGAAGAAAACCAGGGTAGATACTTTTATAGTTCGAACACGAAACTGCCTCAAGAATGCTGAAAAAGTATAGGATATGGTGGTACGGTCATTGCCTGGTGGGTAAGAGCGCAGATTCTTAATCATTAGGTCTCTCATCACTGCGGTTCGAGCCTTGCTTGCGTCATATGTGAGACTATATTCTACAAAGGATGGTCGTGTTTCTTTTTCTGCTTTACCACGAACGGTGACATAGACGCTATAAATCATTTTGTAATGAGAGTAGCGAAACATCGGCGACGGCGCTGCGTGTAGACGTTGCGCCGACGTCGAGGTACCCTGGATGCTACTGAGTCTAAATTGTTTAACAGGCGGAAGTCATTTCTTTAAAATTTATTTTGGTTTGAGTGCAGCGTAACATCGGCGTCGGCGCTGCGTGGAGACGTAGCGTCGGCGTCGATGTACCCTGGATGTTACTGTGTCTAAAATGTTTAACAGGCGAAAGAAGTTTCTGTAACGTTCATTTTAGTTTAAGAGCAGCGTGACATCGGCATCGGCGCGGCGTGGAGACGTAGCGTCGACGTGTCTTGGATTCTATTGTTAAAAGGCGGATGTCATTTATGTAAATTACATTGATACGTCCGGTTTGAGAGCAGCGTGGCATCGACGTCGGGGCTGCGTAAAGACGTAGCTTTAAGTAATAAAGGTATTTTTTTTACGTTCATCAAATTAACTTACACCGGGTCACGAGCAAAATTTCAGTGTACTTTTTTTTTTTTTTGCTCGTGACCCGATGTTGTTCATACTTCGATGAACGTTATATAAATTATCTTCATTAGGGCCCCGCACTGAAAGTGTGGGTGCCCTATAGTAATCACTCTGTCCGTCCGTCTGTCTGTCTGTCTGTCCGTCCACAAATTTTTTTATCCTCCATAACTTTCTTATTCCACTGAAAGTGTGGGTGCCCTATAGTAATCACTCTGTCCGTCCGTCCGTCTGTCTGTCCATCCGTCTGTCTGTCCACAAATTTTTTTATCCTCCATAACTTTCTTATTCCTGGATGGATTTAAATATTACTTGGCAGAAATGTTAACCATAATGTGATGGAGTGTTGCGCGCAAGACTCAGGTCGGTACCTCAAAGGTCAAGGTCATACTTAGAGGTTAAAGGTCAAAAAAAGGGTCTTTCCTGTGTCCAATTAATAACTTTGTTATTATTCCTGGATGGATTTAAATATTACTTGGCAGAAATGTTAACCATAATGTGACGAAGTGTCACACGCAAGACCCACAGCCGTACCTCAAAGGTCAAGGTCATACTTAGAGATAAAATGTCAAAAAAGCGTCTTTTTTATTGTGTCCAATCTATAACTTTCTTATACCTGGATGGATTTAAATATTACTTATCAGAAATATTAACCATAATGTGACAGTGTGCCGTATAGTAATGCCCTGTCTGTCCGTCTGTCCGTCCATCCGTCCGTCTGTCCATCTGCCCGTCTATGCATCAACATTTTTCATGTTTACAAACTGAAGCTGAAGTTATTGACAGTTGCCATATAGTAATACCCTTTTGTTTTTAATTCATAACTTACAAACAGTCAAATGCATCAACTTCAAACTTAAGATATATGGTCACAATATCATTACACAATTACATGGCAACCGACGTAACTCTAGCTACAATACTCTAAGAGTAATAGCCCTTTGAAAAAAAATCCAACTCCTCTGATGGCACTGCCGGGGCCCTAGTCAGTTTCACTGACAGTTCTAGTTTCTTAAATAATTTCAATGGTACGTCGCAGTGTCGGCGTTGCGTAAAGACGTAGTGTCTACGTCTATGAGACGTTATCCTCAGTGTGCAATTGAACCTGAGTAGTATCAGAGGTTTGAGGAGCTCTTTCTAGTCACCAATTTTTAACAGCATTATAATATTATAATTTTCTTACATGATCTAAGTGTTTTTAAAGTCGACTTGGCTGGGTGTCGATATTATCTTGCGTTTTTTTTTTATATACAGGATCTTACACGAGTGGTCAAGTCATATGAAACTTATGAAAGGAGCCTTCGGCGAGTTTCATAAATTTCATATGAATTGACCACGAGTGTAAGATTCTGTTTATCATATGACCACTTTAAATTGGATTTCATCGCCTTTAGATTTGACAAATTTTCCACAAAAAATGCTTTGTTGACATGGACGTCGTCATGACATTACTTAATCCCGCCAAAGTGTTATTACACGTGTGGTCATACGATATTTTATTACACGACGTTATCCACTGCTTATCAACGACGTCATATGATAAAGTTTTAATATGCACATGTAGATACTGACACAATACACTTGAAGAAATTCCTTCCATCCTTACTGTCAGTGTAGGCCCGAACAGACTGCTTTCTACGGCGGCTGATCTGGGTCTACCTGTCAAGATCGATTCTACTGGTAACCCCTTTACACAACGCTGAACCATTAAGAATGTGCAGCTATAAGACACAAATCAGCCTGCACAATCATGCAGTATGAAACGTATTCGCCTACCACAGTATAATGCGCCTTTTGTAGCCACAGTGCTATTCATTGCCACTTGCCTCAGACAGTGGATGTTGATCCGATTCTTTGCAGGCCACTGTGTGCGACCAACAGAAGCTCAGCTCAGCCTCCTCATCCAAGTAGTTTGATCAGTCTTACCCGGCCACTGGGATATCGCAACATACATATACAAATACGAAACTCTGGTTGTGCATGTTGATCTCAGCAATCACTGAATGGCCAGACTGAGAGAAGGCGCAGCTCGACATGCGCATTCACGCAGTTTCATCAGTATTTACCGACTTTATGCAACTTCTCTAGCCTCAGACCAGCAGAGACGTAGCATAGCGTCACATCCGTGCAATATGATAAGTATGCAAAGTGCAAGCTCGGCCTGTGAATCCGAGTAGTCTGATCAGAGTCTCACATAGCCACCGCCGGTAAATTGCAAACTCCGGTTGTGCATTTTGATTTGAGTCTACGCAGGTAGTTGAACGACCACTGAAGACGCATGTCGGCATGCGCATCCATGCATACTGATCAGTATTCGCCAATCATCTGCCTCTTCTGCAGCCACGGTGATACTGATCTTATCCCTTGTATGTCAGACAGGTTTTATGATAAGTTTTGTCGCGCGCTAGCTCATATACTTTATGGTCAGTGAACAAGACATGTCTTGAGTTCCGGGTATATTGATGAGCCTTAGCTGACAAGATATGGATATTTTATGCAGTCTTGTATTTCTAGTCTAAATTTAGGTTTTGGATGCTCGTTAGAACCGCCTCATCGAGTACCCAAATATGTTTAGAACAAAGAAATCTCAATCCCATTGACCAAAACCAGGCAGTTAATTGTTTGTCTGTTGTGAAAAGATTCTTTTATCCACAACTTATACGTCGGCGCACGTGCTTAATATAGCGAACTTCTAACACGAGAAACATCATTATAAATTGAGTCGGGGCACAGCATTTCCTGCAGTTTACATGTGCGCCTAGCTAAGACTCAGATCAGCCTGCACATCCGCGCAATCTGATCAGTCTTCGTATCTGCGCAGTCTGATAAGAGTCTTCGTTGTGCGCTTTGAGGATAATTAAGGGTCCAATGTTCCTTCCTGCAGCAAGAGAAGTCTCTGGTCGCACTACATGGATGCGGAGGCTGAGCTGATTCTTCGTAATTTGTTGGAACTGCTGTGACCCTGCACACTGTCGATATTTCAGGTTGATTTAAAGGGGCGCATCTGCTATCAAAGAGGCGCCCAAGCAGCGTGTTAGAAATACTTGTTGCGTAAGCGAAAAACAAAAGCTATTGAAGAAGAGTAAAAAGAAAAAGAATGGTTGTTGCGTCTAAGCTATTTTTGACACTCGCAAAGAGCGCAGTCCGAGATCAGCCTGTGCCGCGACATATGGTCAGGGCCTTCACTGTTTGTAAAAAATGGTTGCGTCTAAGCTATTTTTGACACTCACAAAGCGCGCAAGGCCGAGATCAGCCTGCGCCAAGACATCTGGTCAGGGCCTTCACTGTTTGCAAAAAAAAAAAAAAATCAGCCTTTTTCTAGGTAACTAATTAGGGTACCCCTAAATTTGGAAAATAATAAAGACAAAAACGTTTTTTTTATGTATATAATATTACTTATATGTTTATTTATTTAAGAAAATATAAATTCAAAGATATTGGGAAGACCCGGATTTTTTTTTTTAATATAAGTTTTATCCAGGTAGATGGAGCTCAGGCGTAATGATTACATAACCATGCAATAAAATGTCACGCTGTTGGCTGGGTCGCGGTGTGTACCGCCGAGTCATCGGGACAATTTCACCTGTCTCGCTGCCTTGAATCTTGTCACCGCGACAGGGAAACTGTTCAGCGAGACATGAGGCTTTGTCACCATGACGGATTGTCACCGGGAAACGACACAGATAGGAATGTATCGTTGACTGTACTGTAGCTTTGTCAATGGCCATGTCTCACTGGCATGGAGCATTGCGCTCCGCACACAAGAGCTATACACACGGCCACGTGTCTTGAACGAGAGGTGGCGGGAAGAAAGAACTGGTAGCAACTCCTTGAATTTCTTCCAGGCTGTTTTCACACGTGATGTAGTTGAAAGGTCGCAACCACCCCCTGCAGAGAGCATATCACCTAGGTAGCAGAAGGAAGCTACAACCTCCAGCTTGTCTGATCCGACTTGAACTTCCCTCTGTGGTCTGCCATCTAAGGGGCGTGCAGTTCCTTGGCACCGTGTACACCTGTACTCAGGGTCCTCTATCAAGCGTTTGAGCCCACTGCATTTCTTGTGCACCCAGAACTTGCAGCCATTACAAAAGATACTGTTTCTGCCAACTCCAGTGCGACATACAGCGCATGGGAACTGGCCTGTACTCTGCAAGAGGTCCAGACCTGTACCACAGATCATGATCTTTGTCTTTCCTGCATTCACTCTCAGCCCTTTCGCCTCCATTGCCTCTTTCCAAGTTAAGAGCCTCCTGACACATTCCTCAAGGGATTCAGCTATGATGACAAGGTCATCAGCATACAGGTCCTCCCAGGGGACTCCAGAGCGGAACTGGCATGACAAGGCTTCAAGCACAATGATGAAAAGCAGTGGGCTGAGAACAGAGCCTTGATGAACACCCACCTTCACCTCGAATTCTTCACTGTAACCATCACCAACGCGGACACGGCTCCGAGCATTTGCGTACATCCCTTTGACCAGTTTCACAATCCACTCGTCCACTCCAAGTTTTCTTAGTGCCCACCAGATGACTTTCCGAGGCACTCGATCAAATGCCTTCTCCAGGTCTACAAAAGCCATGTAGAGTCTCTTGTTGGCCGCCAGATACTTCTCTTGCAGCTGTCGGACAACAAAAATTGCATCTGTTGTGCCTCTTCCTGGGACGAAGCCAAACTGGGAATCGTCGATGGACACCAACTGCCTAATGAGGCCATCCACAATCCTCTCCAGGACTTTCATGACCTGTTCTGTCAGCTTGAGACCACGGTAGTTGCCCCGTTCCAATGCATCGCCCTTGCCCTTGTAGAGACAGACAATGAAACTCTGTTCCCAGTCAGAGGGTACCTTCCCATCACGGATGATTGCAGCTGCAAGGTCACGGATCATCGAGGCACCCGCATCACCTGCAGCTCTTATCATCTCCACCACTATGCCAGAGGGACCAGGTGCTTTGCCAGTCTTCATCTGAGAGATAGCCTTCTGAACCATATCAATAGTGATTGGGATGGGTGGCCCTTCCACTGGTGGTTCATCAGACAGGTGGTCTGGGTCCCAGTCGAACTCAACATTGAGTAGCCTTTGGTAGTGTTCTAACCAGGCCCTCTGCTTTGAGTCATCACTCATTGACATCTCCCCTGCATCATTCTTTACTGGTTTGTCACCTACAACATCGGCATTCTCTCTTCTCATCTGGTTAGCAAGGCGGTATACTTCTGAGGACTTAGGGTCAATATTCTTGTAGATCTCCTTCTCAGCTTCTTGGCGAGCATGGTGCACCGCACGTCTGGCTATGCGTCAACAAAGGCTATAATTTGAACAATCTTGGCAAAGGTCCACTAGATGAAGCTACACATCAAATATCAAAGACCTGGGCCTAGCGGTTTCAGAGAAGAAGATTTTTAAAGATTTTCCCAATATAAGCCTATGTAAAACCAAAGGGCCCCGGGACGGGGGCAATTTTTGCCCCAGCACTATAATTTGAACAATCTTGGTAGGGGTCCACTAGATGAAGCTTCATACCAAATATCAAAGTCCTGGGTCTTGTGGTTTCAGAGAAGAAGATTTTTAAAGATTTTCCCTATATAAGCCTATGTAAAACCAAAGGGCCCCAGGGTGGGGGCATTTTTGGCCCCAGCACTATAATTTGAACAATCTTGGTAGAGGTCCACTAGATGAAGCTTCATACCAAATATCAAAGACCTGGGCCTTCGAGTTTCAGAGAAGAAGATTTTTAAAGATTTTCCCTATATAAGCCAATGTAAAACCAAAGGGCCCCTTGGCGGGGGCATTTTTTGTCCCAGCACTATAATTTGACCAATCTTGGTAGGAGTCCACTAGATGAAGCTTCATACCAAATATCAAAGACCTGGGTCTTGCGGTTTCAGAGAAGAAGATTTTTAAAGATTTTCCCTATATAAGCCCATGTAAAACCAAAGGGCCCCGGGGCGGGGGCATTTTTGGCCCCAGCACTATAATTTGAACAATCTTGGTAGGGGTCCACTAGATGAAGCTTCATACCAAATATCAAAGACCTGGGTCTTGCGGTTTCAGAGAAGAAGATTTTTAAAGATTTTCCCTATATAAGCCCATGTAAAACCAAAGGGCCCCGGGGCGGGGGCATTTTTGGCCCCAGCACTATAATTTGAACAATCTTGGTAGGGGTCCACTAGATGAAGCTTCATACCAAATATCAAAGACCTGGGCCTTGTGGATTCAGAGAAGAAGATTTTTAAAGATTTTCCCTATATAAGCCCATGTAAAACCAAAGGGCCCCGGGGCGGGGGCATTTTTGGCCCCAGCACTATAATTTGAACAATCTTGGTAGAGGTCCACTAGATGAAGCTTCATACCAAATATGAAAGACCTGGGCCTTGCAGTTTCAGAGAAGAAGATTAAATTTTAAAGATTTTCCCTATATAAGCCCATGTAAAACCAAAGGGCCCCGGAGTGGGGGCATTTTTGGCCCCAGCACTATAATTTGAACAATCTTGGTAGGGGTCCACTAGATGAAGCTTCATACCAAATATCAAAGTCCTGGGCCTTGTGGATTCAGAGAAGAAGATTTTTAAAGATTTTCCCTATGTAAGCCCATTTAAAACCAAAGGGCCCCGGGGCGGGGGCATTTTTGGCCCCAGCACTATAATTTGAACAATCTTGGTAGGGGTCCACTAGATGAAGCTTCATACCAAATATCAAAGACCTGGGCCTTGCGGTTTCAGAGAAGAAGATTTTTTAAATTTTCGGTGAAAAAAATCTATTTTTGGCTCCTGTGACCTTGATGTGAAACGGACCGGAACCATTTGAACAACTTTGAAAGGGGACCACCTAGGCATCTTTTCTGTGAAGTTTGATCAAAATCCGATCAGTGGTTTCGGAGGAGATGTCATTTGAAGAAATTGTTTACGGACGGACGCACGGACGCACGCACGCACAGACGCACGACGGACAAAAAGTGATCCCAAAAGCTCACCTCGTCACTACGTGAAGGTGAGCTAAAAACATAAGTTCCCTCTGAAACAAAATGCAATTGTATTTGAACAAGTAGGTATCAAGTGATGCGCGCATACAAGCTCATTGTGATTAACAGTCAAATTCCATATTATTGTCAAAATTCGAACAACAAAAATTTAGGGGAAAAATGAAAACATACATGTAACTCACATGAACGAATATCCAGCTTCACTTTCCATCTTTTTTATTTTTAATTATGAAAGTTTTCAATAATATTTGACCAAGTTCCCTATACATTTTCTTTTATATCATGTTTTTAAAATAGAATGCGTAAGTTTATTTACGCCAGCCATCCTATGCAGTTAAAATGGTCTCTTAATTGTCATCAATAAGCCAAAATATTGAATTAATATTTCAATGCACATCATCCATACTGGTTTGACAGAGATGCAAATAAGTTGAGGAATCAGTTGTTTGAGTTTTTGATGGATAAAGATCTAACTGTTGCTAACAATTCAACACCTACTAGAAAGGATAGAATCATAGGTTTGACCATAACAAGTACAATTTTAGGGAATAAACTATCAGAATGGAGAGTACAACAGGAAGTGTATCTTAATACAGACCACAGTTTGATCACATTTAGACTTGGTGAGTATATGGAAGATGATATCTGTGAGAAGTTGGATTTTAAAAATACTGATTGGGATCCTTGGGAAAGTGTGTGCACAGATTCTATGGATGAATGGCTGGACAACAGAACAGATGACACAGAATGATGTGAATGATGACTACAAAGACCTCATAAAGGTGATACATCAGAATGTGGAAGAGTATATTCCAAAGAAGAAAGTGTGTTGTCACAGTAAAGGGTGGTGGAACTCAACATTGAGCAAATTAGCGAAGGATTTCAAGAGGGCTAGAAGAATGTTTGCAAAACGCAAAGATGAAGCAAATGAGATTAGAGTGCAGGAAGTACATAAATTATTCAAAGAGGAGGAAAGCAAGGCTAGAGAAAATTATTTGACTGAGATGGTAGATATGATGGATCCTCACAAGCCTGATCAGTTTTGAAAGTGATAAATGCAGTGAGAAAAGCTAAGACTAAGTCAGTTGTGCAACCAATTGTAAGAGACGATGGTTCATTGGCTGTGTCAGATGAAGAGATTTTTGTAGAATTGAAAGGTAGGTATGGAAAGGAGACTTAAGATGTGAAGGATTTTGATGAAAAGTGGTTCAATTCAGTGGAAGAGGGGGTGAGGGATAGATTAAGGTTGGAGGAAACGGTGATTCAAGAGGAAAAATTCTCAGAAACATGTGGTCATGAAAATAGTGATATTCACATTGAAGAAGTGGAAGCAGCAATTTCTCAACTGCAAAATAATAGTGCACCTAGCCCTGAAGAAAAAGTGTTTAATATTTTATTGAAAAGGGGTGGTGAAGCCATTGTGAAAGGTTTACACTATTTAATACAGAAAAGCTGGTCCAAAGGTGTACTGTCTGAGGATTTCAAGTTAGACCCAAAGGTAATGCTTCCCAAACCCAGAAAGACAAACTACAACAGTGTTAGATTGTATAGGCCAATTACTTTAGAAAGTGTGACAGGTAAGATAATGGAAAGAGTTATCAGCAAAAGACTGATCTGGAAGTTGGAAACTGAAGGTGGTATTGCAAGAACTCAGTAAGCATATAGGAAGCAAAAGTCATGTGTTCAGTCTCTTTTGAGGCTGTGTAATTCAGTTTCAGAAGCAAGGAATAGGAAGGAAAGTACAGTGCTGGCAGTGATGGATTATGAGTCTTGCTATGAAAGAATATGGACAGCAGGTTTATTGAAAAAGGCATTTGAAAGTGGGATTACTGGCAGATTATGGCTATACCTTAAAAACTTCCTTACAGACCGGAAGTACTTCCTGAAAGTGAACAATTTTACATCTCCTACATTCCAGTCTGCAGTAGGCATACCGCAAGGATCAGTTATCAGTCCAGTGCTTTGTAGTCTGTATACAAGTGATTCAACTAGAGAAAGCGACCAGTGGGTCACGTATACCCCCGGCCAGCGTCACCCTCTGATATATCTTTCGAGCTTGTATGTAATATGAATGAAGTCAAGAAGCTATAAGAACCTATAAATGTGCTTGTAAAAGCTAAACCAAACATAAAAATTCTAAATGGACCAAGGGAGTGAGAGCATCAAATAGAACATACAGGCATCTATAAACTTCGACATAAAACTTTAACCAAATGTAAAATTTCTAAGTCCGTGACCTTGAGGTCAAGGTCACCGTGGGAGGGGGAGGGGACATGTATCATGAAATCATTTATCAAACATGAAGAGAATCTAACATGTGGTTACAGAGATATCAGCCATGAAAAAGGTTTAACACAAAACTTTGACATACAAGTAGATGAACAGACAGACAGACAGCCCACCCAGGGGCTTGACCCAGAGGCTTAGATATTTCATATGAAAGGTAATGCTATAGAGATATCCTTTACCAAACATGAAGAGAATCTAACATGTGGTTACAGAGATATCAGCAATGAAAAAGGTTTAACACAAAACTTTGACGTAAAATTAGAGGAACAGACAGACAGACAGACAGCCCACCCAGGGGCTTGACTCAGGGGCTTAGATATTCCATATGAAAGGTAATGCTATAGAGATATGCTTTACCAAACTGAAGAGAATCTAACATGTGGTTACAGAGATATCAGCAATGAAAAAGGTTTAACACAAAACTTTGACGCTAAAGTAGATGAACAGACAGACGGACAGACAGACAACCCACCCAGGGGCTTGACCCAGGGGCTTAGATATTCCATATGAAAGGTAATGCTATAGAGATAGCCTGTACCAAATATGAAGAGAATCCAACCTGTGGTTACAGAGATATGAGCAATCAAAAAGGTTTAACACAAAACTTTGACATACAAGTAGATGAACAGACAGACAGACAGCCCACCCAGGGGCTTGACCCAGAGGCTTAGATATTTCATATGAAAGGTAATGCTATAGAGATATCCTTTGCCAAACATGAAGAGAATCTAACATGTGGTTACAGAGATATCAGCAATGAAAAAGGTTTAACACAAAACTTTGACGTAAAATTAGAGGAACAGACAGACAGACAGACAGCCCACCCAGGGGCTTGACCCAGGGGCTTAGATATTCCATATGAAAGGTAATGCTATGGAGATATGCTTTACCAAACGTGAAGAGAATCTAACATGTGGTTACAGAGATATCAGCAATGAAAAAGGTTTAACACAAAACTTTGACGTTAAAGTAGATGAACAGACAGACGGACAGACAACCCACCCAGGGGCTTAGATATTCCATATGAAAGGTAATGCTATAGAGATAGCCTGTACCAAATATGAAGAGAATCCAACCTGTGGTTACAGAGATATGAGCAATCAAAAAGGTTTAACGCAAAACTTTGACGTAAAGGTTGACGAACGAACGTACGAACGAACAAACGAACATACGAACGAACCAACGAACGGACGAACGGACGGAAAGACGAAAACTATATACCCCCTGACATACTTCGTATGCCGGGGGTATAATGAAGGAAGTGGTAGGTAATCATGCAGAATTTGCAGATGATAGCTGTGTTTGGGAAAGTAATACATCAGTGGCAGAAAGTTGTGCTGTGTTGAATGATAAACTGGCATCTGTGGTAGATTGGTGTAGGAGATGGAATATGTTGATTGCACCGGATAAGACAGAGATAATGGTATTTAAACATAACGAACTAGAGAAAATGACCAGAGGGTCACGTATACCCCCGGCCAGCGTCACCCTCTGATATATCTTTCAAGCTTGTATGTAATTATGAATGAAGTCAAGAAGCTATAAGAATCTATAAATGTGCTTGTAAAAGCTAAACCAAACATGAAATTTCTAAATGGAAGAAGGGAGTGAGGGCATCAAATAGAACATACACGCATCTATAAACTTTGGCATAAAACTTTAACCAAATGTAAAATTTCTAAGTCCGTGACCTTGAGGTCAAGGTCACCATGACCTTGAGGTCAAGGTCACCATGGGTGGGGGAAGGGACATGCATCATGAAATCATTTATCAAACATGAAGAGAATCTAACATGTGGTTACAGAGATATCAGCCATGAAAAAGGTTTAACACAAAACTTTGACCTAAAAGTAAATGAACAGACAGACAGACAGCCCACCCAGGGGCTTGACCCAGAGGCTTAGATATTCCATATGAAAGGTTATGCTATAGAGATATCCTCTACCAAACATGAAGAGAATCTAACATGGTTACAGAGATGTCAGCAATGAAAAAGGTTTAACTCAAAACTTTGACGTAAAATTAAATGAACAGACAGACAGACAGACAGACAGCCCACCCAGGGGCTTGACCCAGGGGCTTAGATATTCCATATGGAAGGTAATGCTACAGAGATATCCTTTACCAAACATGAAGAGAATCTTACATGTGGTTACAGAGATATCAGCAATGAAAAAGGTTTAACACAAAACTTTGACGTAAAAGGAGATGAACAGACAGACGGACAGACAGACAACCCACCCAGGGGCTTAGATATTCCATATGAAAGGAAATGCTATAGAGATATCTTGTACCAAATATGAAGAGAATCCAACCTGTGGTTACAGAGATATGAGCAATCAAAAAGGTTTAACGCAAAACTTTGACGTAAAGGTTGACGAACGACCGAACGAACGAACATACGAACGAACCAACGAACGGACGAACCGACGGAAAGACGAAAACTATATACCCCCTGACATACTTCGTATGCCGGGGGTATAAAGAGATTCAGAAGTGGAGGCGGAGGTGAAGT